>CM050216.1:33666242-33923742 GCA_027475355.1 Coilia nasus
CACAGACAGGATGTGAATCATGGACACCAAAGGCTGTCTGAGGATAGTCTCACGACGTGTTCTGGACAGTACCACCTCAGCTGTTTGGAGAGGGGGGGTAGGGGTGGTGTTTAAAACGATGCTTAATGGCCCTTGACCAAGAACAGATCCCTCTCGTGTAAAGCTGCTATGCCATGCATGTAAACAATCAGTTCAACGATATAACAGCCATTTGTTAAAAGTGACAGAGGATCAAAAAACTATTTTACCCTGTCTTTATTGAAGAATGATAGTCTACCCACATTCAAGAACATACGAGCATACGAGAACATAGCAGCGTGTGATGCTACATAGTGTAGCAGTTTCGACTTTGGTACCACATCAACCTCAACGATCATTATAAACTGGCAGTGAATGCAGCCAATCAGTGGCAAGTGCTTACATTTCATAGAGAGGTTGCCAGTTAAGCAGGAAGGGTTTAAAATCCCCAACATTAACATTGCTTTCTGACAGAGGTTTGTAGGAAGCTTCTGAGGCATTACAGATCCAACCAAAATGATATTGTGCTTATGTCACATCACAGAACAAGGATCAAAAGCCCGTTCAGCCATTCTATGTCACCTTCACCATTTTTACTGGCTGTGGGGTGGGTTTAGAAGCTATTTTTGGAAAGACTGTTGTTGTTCTGGCTGTAAACAAGCAGACATGCAGACATTACTAGCTATTACTCATGGCTCCGCTCTGAAGACAAGCACTGTGATTGTTCTTGCTGCTGCTGCTGTTCATGCGGTGGAGCAGTGTTGGGGCTGCCTGTGCTTCTCTGGGTCTTGCCTGGCCTGTGTCACCGTGGCCTGATTGGCTGATGGGGTGAGGCGTGTGTGGTAAGTGGAGTTGAGGCGGGTGTGGGGTGGATGTTTGGGGGCGTGGGCGGGGCTTGGTGGCGGCTGCGTCTGCTCAGACGGCGTCTGGCTGCTGATTGGCTCTGCTGACGCATTGCTGCGGCAGCTCAGCTCTGCCCAGCCCAGCTATTGACATGCATGACACTGCATCTCTCGCCCCGCATCCACGCTGCTCGGGAGAATGTCTGAGAGGCAAAGACAGCGAGAGATGAACAGACAGACCAACAATGACTCCATCCACAGGAGAGAGGGTAGAAAAAGTGAAAAGGAGAGATTGAGGGACAAAACAATTTCCATTGGTCTATATAAATGCATATCTGACTATAGGAACATCTGTGTGAAGACGCAAACACATACACACACCAACAAACAAACTCTCCCTCTCGCTCTCGCTCTCTCTCTCTCTCTCTCTCTCTCTCTCTCTCTCTCTCTCTCACACACACCTCACACAAACACACACACACATAGGCAGTTTCTCTCCGTTAGCCATCTGGAGTGTCACAGAGTCAGTCACACCTTAACTCTGTGGGGAACAGCTTCCACACTGCCTGGACCTCCACCAGAAATCTCTTCAGCGACAGAGGACGGCTAAAATCTCACCATTTCTATCGTGTTTTGATAAATGCATGGACAGGTATGTGGAAGAAACTGCCTCAAAACATGCATGGAGCAATTTAATGAGATGGCAGGTTGTTGTATCTTAAAGAACATCCTCCTTTACAAAAGAAGACTCTTTTGCTTATGCTATAATTCCATAGAGACACCATTAGAATCCCTTAACTGAGAGATTGAGAAAATAAACTAAATGTGTCAGGCATGTACATATCTACCAGCAGACACTGCACCTCATGCAAATATTAGAATTATTCTGAAAAAAAAAATGACATTGAAAAGACATTTCCTTTGGATGTGCCTGGCTTCTGTCTGTGGCAGACCCGGTGATTTTCACATGGGAGATAGATAGAATGCCATCACCATGGCAACTGCTGTAGGTTTGCAGGGTGTGAACAAAGATAGTCCCTCTCTCTCTCTCTCTGCCACTCTCTCTTTGCCTCTGTCTGTCTCACTCTCTCTCTCTCTCTCTCTCTCTCTCTCTTTCCCACCCCCTCCCTGCCTCCTTCTTTCTCACTCAGAACATGCAGACGGATAGAACTAGGTTTCAAATAACTGTCTCTAGGAGAGAATTAAAATAGGATTAAACCCAAATAAGCCACAAATAAATGTACTGTCCGCCACATAATCTCTTCACACATCTATATGTTCACCTTTGACAAATGATGTCACTGTTGTCTGCGTTTATGACTGAAAATTAAAAAGGTGCATGGCTGTGCTGTGAGAACGTATCTCATGTCTACTGCAAGACAAATACACTTTCATCCCCAACAAAAGAGCTAACCATCTGGAATAGGAGATAGCTGTGTGCAGACAAGACAGAGCTAAATTATAATAGACTGTGAATTGAAGATTGCCTCTCTCACACACCACAAACACGCAGGCGTAAACACACACAAACACACACTCAGTAGGACACACTCACACACATATACACAAATCACCACCCTACATGAGCTGTCTCCAGGATATGGCCAAGACACTGACTGTAATTACGCCCCTGTACTTATTTCAGAGTATAATTCAGCAGTTATAGTTGTTAAAACTATACAGGGCCCCAACACATCTGAGCTTTGGCTCACAGCTCAAACTTTAAGGCACCAAACGCACTGAATGAAGCTGAATCAAGATTTATCCAGAGTCAGAGGGGCTTCCCCGAGCATGACCCGGTGCCAGCCTTTATGCTCCTAATCTCCCTAACACTATCTCTCTGTTAGTGCCTACACCACACCAACCTAACTGCATAGTTGGCAAGCACCCAAGGGGGTCCACTTTGAGAGAATGAAGCAGATAAAGGTACCATTGATGGGATTTTCCAATTAGTCTGTGCCTGATTGTCTTGTTTACATGATAATTGTGGCTTTAAAAGACAAAAAGTAAGAAGATTACTTCTTTGTATTTTCCTATACAAAGACAACCATTTGTTGCCAGCCCAATAGCAATTAAGTGTAATGCATGTATACATGCAATACACTTCCACATGTAATACTTTACTTCCTAAGTCTGACTGTCTTGCAGACACTGTGCAGCTGGTAAGGATTTTACACCTACACCTAAAAGCAGCAAGAGTATCATTAGGAGGGGTTTGTGGGAGCAAAGGTATCAAGCTCACCAGGTTTCAAGGGATGTTTGTGCCGGTGTGGCATGCCAATATTATTTGGCCTGAGCCACTGTTTATTTGACTCTATCTTCCTGAACTTCTGATCTGCATGTTCAAACTATGAATAGATCTTTGTGAGGACAAACACACCAAGTCCTGTTTCCTCATCCTCTCCAGTGGCAAAGAAAGTGGGGCTCATTTAAAAGTCAAAAGACGCGAAGCTATCCGTGTTCAGCTACTGAACATGTCTATAATGGGAACAGAAGATCACACGGCATTACTCTGATTACACGTTTTTGTCTGGGCACCCTAATTCCGATCATAGATATTAGAACTACTCTTGCTGTATTGTGCTATAGCATTACATGTCAGCATATAACATGCAGCATAATGGACAGATCTATATTTGCTGAATGAAACAAACGGCTTTAACGGAGTTTGTGAGTTTTAAATTTAATTAGCATTTACACATAAAACTGTAAATACTGAGGTTTTTGAGATTCACGGGGGCGGGGCAGACTGCCTGACATCATTCATCTGTATAAAAGCGGCAGCTGTGGCTTCTAGCTCGCGCTGAGAGAGGCTTCTGAACAGGGCGCGCACGCTCCCCCAAACAAAGAGACCACTCGGGCATTACTCCATCCACAGTGCGAGAGCAGAAACATCCCTAGTAACACAACGAAGCCTAACGAGCATCCTCTCTCCAACCAAAACAAATAACCATGACGGCAAACGGAACAAGCGACATGCTCAAGATTCAGTTTGGGCTCATCAATTGTGGGAACAAATATCTCACCGCCGAGACATTCGGGTTCAAGATCAATGCCTCAGCGACCAGCATGAAGAAGAAACAGATTTGGACTCTGGAGCAGAATGGTGATGACTCCAACGTTTTCTTTCTGAAAAGCCACCTCGGACGGTACATAGCAGCAGACAAAGATGGCAACGTCACAGGTGACAGTGAGACCCCGAGCGCTGATTGTGGTTTTATCATCACTGCCCATGATGATGGGCGCTGGTCCCTGCAATCGGAGCCCCACAAGCGTTATCTGGGTGGCACCGAGGACAGAATTACCTGTTTCGCTCAGACCATCTCCATTGCAGAAAAATGGAGCGTCCACATTGCTATGCACCCCCAGGTCAACATCTTCAGCTTGACGAGGAAGAGGTATGCTCACCTGAGCTCCAAGCAAGACGAGATTGCCATAGACAGAGATGTGCCTTGGGGCGTCGACTCCTTGATTACCTTGGTCTTCCAGGACCAGAGGTACCACCTGCAGACATCCGATAACCGGTTCCTGAAGAATGACGGCAGCCTGTCGCTTAAGCCTGACAAGACAACCGGATACACGTTGGAGTTCAGGTCTGGAAAGGTGGCGTTCAGAGACTGTGGAGGGAAATACCTCGCTCCCTCTGGTCCCAGTGGAACCATGAAGTCCGGCAAGAGCTCCAAGGTTGGAAAGGACGAGCTTTTTGTTCTGGAGCAGAGCCATCCCCAAGTGGTGCTTACTGCAGGCAATGAAAGGAACGTATCTACCAGACAAGGTGAGCTGACTTTCTACAGGCAATACGAGATGGCCATAAATTGAACAGTTGTCAGCGACACTGTCAAATCACGGTACAGCTGCAGTTGTAGTTGTTTTGCCGACGTGCGGAAAAAAACAAAAGACTGCTGATATGAGTGCCGGTTGCTAACTAAAGAAATGAACCATGCGCTACGTTAAATAAGGGATGTAGAAATATAGTGTTCCTGTATTATGCAGCTGCCCATAGACAAATGCACTTCAGACCCAAATGCACATACCATGCTCTTCTGTCTGTGGTTCCTGGGTGGGCATGGGTGGATCTGCGGCATTTGTAATTATTGTCAGGCATAAAACAGGGCTCCACAGGACTAAAATGCATCTTTCCAGCAATTCAAGAAGTGTAACCCCATCATTTTACAGATGTAGAGAACCATTTTGAAAGAGAAAGAGTGTTGGAGGAGGGTATAGCAGCAAGTCTCCATTTTGTACTGCATTGTGAAAATCGAAATGAAATGGTTCTTATCCCTCCCCAAACAGAACACTTCAGTTCACAAATCACCTGAAAATGATACAAGAATTGATTTTTTCACTCTAATCTGTGGGATGTACACAACACAGAACTGTGAATTGCATTTGTAGGCTGTATGCGTGCTATTATTGCCCCATTGTGAAGTTGCCGGCATCTTGTAATTGAATTATCAGTGAATCAGCCCATTACTGTAAAGCCCCATGAGAATGGTCTGAAGACATCTCGTCTGCAAGAATGCAGCACAGACTTTTATTAGATTTCAAACAAAATCCATCCTTTTAAGTTCTAAGCAAAATATTTCTCTAATGCTTGACCCTGTAATATTTTCCCATCCGTCTTTTCTTCTTGTAAGGCAGATGAAGCCCCCTAAGGTTAGCTGGCTAACATCACTGCAGACATCTGACCTCTCTCAGGCATCTGGGCTGTTTTACTACAGCAAGAGTGAAATCTCAAAAGAGGCAGTACTAGAGCGGTGCTTGTGTGAGTTCATGGTCTCTTTTCTTTTCGGGTTTTGTTCTGAGTGACACAGTGGTGCTGCAGACAAAGGTGCTGAATCCTCCCCCATGGGCGACATGCAGTAGATGGATGTGCAGGGGCTTTTCTGTGCCAGTGTGCTGGACGGATGCCAAAGGCCTGGTGCTCGGGGTGGCACGTGGTCTTTGCAGGTCCAAATAGAAATGGGGGGTGGGGTGGAGTGGGGTGTGGGGGATGCACCCGTGTGTGGCTGCCTCATTTTTTTTTCATTACACCTTTGGCTTTGCTCCATGTTTGTGATTTTGAACAAGGATTGTGCCCTGTGTTTGCTTATTGGTCTTCCGAGCGAGGCATATGCCAAGGGGGAGGGGGGTGCATCTGGATGGGGTGATATAATCAGCATTTCACAAGATAATCCAGGCCCCTCCCCCTTTTCTGGTATTGTGATGGACCCGGCACGATGTTGCCCAAATATGGCCTAATCACCAGTTGTGTGCAATCACATTATGACAAAATCTGGACCAATACAATGCATTTCACTCCCATGTGAAACACGTAATGGCAAATGGAATTCAGTTGCTGACTACAGCTTTTTTTTCCTCTTTAAAAACCCTCCCATCTTTGAAGCATGTGCCATGATTGTGGCCCAGCTTTTTGTGGGGTTGAGTGAATGGCCTGAGATTGTGCTGTGAGGGATGAAAGGGAGCCGGGAGGGAGAGGAGAGGGGAGGAGGGGAGAGGAGAGGAGAGGAAAGGAGAGGGGAGGAGGGGAGAGGAGAGGAGAGGAAAGGAGAGGGGAGGTCGGGGGGAAGCAGTGTGCCTGCTGAGGGTGGCGTGGTTGGGGGAGAACAAAGGCAGAGTGATCTGTCCTCGCCTCCTCCTCTCCTCGCGCTGCACCCCAGCTGCCTGCCTCGCTCAGCAGCCTCTAGAGCTGCCGGAACAATGGGGGCCTCGCCGGCCAAAGGAAGGCAAGGAGACGAGCGAGCCAAGAGGCAGGGAGGCCGTGTCTTTCTCTTAACACGCACGCGTTCACGTACACGCTTTCTGTCAAACACACACACATACACACACACACACCCCATGGAGATGGAAAACCCCTGCATTCTGTAGGCCTCAGTGTGCTCCAGGACTAGCGTCTCCAGTGGCTTCTCACCCAATTTATCAGTCTGGCTGGAGGATTAGGGGTTTGAGTTTGTTGGCCGCCCCCTTATCTGCACCCCTGGGTTGGGGTTTTGGGGTTCTTCATGCCTGTTGCCACTCCAGGCCTGTTGGCCTTCCTTCAAGCTCAGCATGGGTTTAGGCAGATAACAGTCTGTCTTTTATGTTGACTTTGGCTGGGGAACCCTGTTGAGGCCATATTCATGACCCAGTACCCCACTGACATCCCCTGCGAAATAAGAATTGTGTATTGCATAAGTTGTCACTTCCATTGTATTCACATTCCAGTTGAATTTGCATTGAAATGGGTATTGGTGTGAGCACTTGAGTAGTTTAAATTGGGCCAGCCTTCTTCTGCAGTCACCCAGTTTACACCAACATGATGGCATCTTTAACACTGCAGCATGGTGTTGAACAGGGCAGAATGGTGTTGAACAGGGCAGCATGGTGTTGAACAGGGCAGTATGGTGTTTAACTGGAGCACCTCGTCCTACAGGCCTGGTTGCAGTGGGTAGATGGATCAAGTTGATGTCTGACAAAAAATGCCCTTAGGAGTGAAACGAACTGACATGGGGGAGGGTGAGAATTGACGTGTGTGTGTGTGTGTGTGTGTGTGTGTGTGTGTGTGTGTGTGTGTGTGAGAGAGAGAGAGAAAGAGTTTGAGTGTAGGCGGATGAGTGCTTCCTGGTTAGCTTGCTGGTGCTGGTGTGAAAAAGATAAAAGTGCTTGGTGAAGATGCATTAGGACAAAAAAAAAGTGATCAGCGTTTTCCTTTTTTTTTCTCCCTATTCTCCCCTTTTTCTTTTTCGCTGGCCTCCGTCTCCTCCTCTCCTGCATCCAGGATTGATTTACAGCTGGCTCTGAACCCTCTTAGTCACTCTCCCCTGCAGATTGGCCGTGTGGGAGCATGTGTTTCTCATCTCGCTCATTTATTTTCCTTGCTCATTCATCCCCGCATAGCTCTGTGGAAACTCAATCTGCTCTGCCGAGGCCGGGCTGTGGCATGGTAATTCTTAACCGTTGCGAGCCAGTGTTTTTAAGAGCAGGAAAATGTGTACGGATTAAAGTAATCACTTTGGTGCCGATAAGAGAGGAGTGACAAGGATTGTGGATTATTAAAAATAACAAAATGACTCCTGGATTTTTTTTCCATGTGTCTTCCTGCCACTCCTGTGTTTTTTTTTTTTTTTTTTTTTTTTTTTTGAAGCAATCATGTCTGGTTTTTAGAGCTCTTCGGGATCCTGTTTTTACGGGAAGGGATAACATTAGGGTATTTTATGTCCATTTGCTGTGGGTGGAAAAAAAACGCAAACATTCCTTGTATTGTCCAGCCGCTTGACATCATCCACTAAATATACTGTTGTATGGAGGGCTGTATGTTGACATGAATGGGTGATTCATTCGCAGTTAGCTCCCACTATGCCAGCATTATGCACCATAACTCCTGCCACCCACCCCATTATGGGGCTCTAACTTGATTTTGTAGTCAACAACTGGCCCTCTGGTTTTGGCCTTAGCTGCGCCCTGGGCTCTCCGAGAAGGAACGGATGTGGCCCCCGTGACCTCCTCCAGCCCCTAATGTGTTGTGTGAAGCGTCCCATTGAGCATGCTGGCATGTGCGATGGGCCGCGGATCCTGAGGAGATTACCTCCCCGTGGCGTTGGCAGGGTGTGCGCTGTGGCGAAGGACAACAAGCACCGCCGGCACGTCACGCTTTACTGTACAGTGCAGAGGTCACAGCGCCTCTAATCCCCACTCTCACCATCTCTCTCGCTAACTTGAGGACTTATTTTGCTCAATTAGTGCGACTAAGGCAGATCAAAGGCTACATTCTTTTTCCTGCGTTTGTCAAATAAGCAGGATTTCAGTGGAGTAATCCCGATGCTAATGCCTGTCTCTCTCCTCTCCCCCTGCTAGGCATGGATCTGTCTGCCAACCAGGATGAGGAGGGTGACCAGGAAACCTTCCAGATGGAGATCAGTAAGGACACCAAGAAGTGTGCCTTCAGGACCTGCACTGGGAAGTACTGGACCCTCACTGCCAACGGAGGCCTCCAGTGCACAGCCTCCACCAAGTAGGTCAAAAAAAGATCCCCCTCGCTGCATGAGTAAGAGATCATTTATAGCCAGGAGGTTGATATCAACACAGTGATGCAAGATTCGAACCCAAAGCATTATTTAGAAATATCCGACCTCAGTGTTGGGATTGTCAATTAAGTTCAATGGAACCTTCTGCACTTTAAGCTGTAATAACCACAATTATTTGATGTCCACCTATTGTTAGAACAGGATTTGTCCTTGCACCATAGCTTAAAAATGTGTGCAAAAAATGAATGTATTTGTTTTTCTTAATAGGTTACCCTTTTCAGATGTTAGATATTGGAGTTTCGGAACTCCTAGCAAACTCATTGCCATTTTGTTTGCAGGACTGCAAATTGCTATTTCGACATCGAATGGCGTGAGAAGAGAATCACTCTCCGTGCTGCCAATGGAAAATATGTTGCTGCCAAGAAGAACGGGCAGTTGGCAGCCACCATCGACGTTGCAGGTGAGAAAAAAGTAGTACGATTGATGCACGGCTGGGCGATGGAAGCATCCGTACTGTTGGGTAGATTAATAGATGCCATTAGGAAGTGGGCCGCCTTGTTGATTGGCATCCCCCTTTGGGCGGTGCTCAACATGTCCATCCTCCCTCCTCAGGCGAGACGGAGGAGTTCCTGATGAAGCTCATCAACAGGCCCATCATCGTGCTGCGCGGGGAGCACGGCTTCATCGGCTGCAGGAAGGTGACCGGGACCCTCGACTCCAACCGCTCCTCCTACGATGTCTTCGGACTGGAGTTTCGGGATGGCGCCTACAGCCTCCAAGGTTTGTGTACTGGTACCGATGACTCAGCAGTGACCGCAGTGCTGCGCCAGTGGCTTGGGCCAGTCAGAACGTTTTGGTTTCCTTTCCTGAAAGCTTTTGACAGGTGGTTTTGCGATTTGCATTAACAAATGAGGCCACAATCGTCATCGAGTCATGTTTTTTCCCCTCATGTTTGTGGGAGTATTTCTGTGAGTGGACATTAGCTAATGAGTAAATGCAGCCATTGATTAATATTCACCTTTTGTTTCCAGATTCCACTGGGAAGTACTGGATGGTGGGGAGTGAGTCTTCAGTGGTCAGCAGCAGCGATGCCCCCGTTGACTTCCTGTTGGAGTTCTGCGACTACAACAAGGTGGCCCTTAAGGCCATGGCTGAGGGCAAGTACTTGCGGGGCGACCATGCTGGTGTCCTGAAGGCCAATGCTGACGACTTGGACAGTTCCACCATGTGGGAGTACTAGAAGCACTTACATTTATCACTGTGGCTTTGTTTTTTTGTATGATTATCCTTCTGTTTTTTGCATTTAAAACACATTTGTTTTCCTCAAAGAACGTGCACAAAGACAGTTTGATTTAGTGGAGATGCCTGACTGGGTGGTTACCAGGCACTGGTCTTAGTCAGGTATCTTTAAAGGACTGGTTTCATTTCAAGATGGAGGCCCACGTGTATTCCAGCACCCTGGGATGAATCTGCTTCGCCTAATTCAGATTTGTCAATCTGAAAGCCCATGAAATTCTCACAGAGCGGTCTGGTCATTAGTCTGCTGACCAAAAGCCAAAAAAAAAAAAACAAGAGCTAGTCTCCTGATGTGCCAGTTGTTCACTGTCTTAGTGTTCAACATCTAAATTTGGGGGGAGGGCAAAGTAATCGAGCTGCTGCTTCGGAGAGTGTAACGCCTCTCACCTCATATCTCTTTCTCTCTGCTTGTATTTCCCTACAAAGATTTAAGAAAGGAGCACCAGATCCTGATTGTGGATGTCTGTAGGTCAGAAGGGCAAGAGCCCTGAGTGAGATGGTGCAATCTAGTATTAAGGCTGCCGGATGGCTGAGTATATGCTTTGCCATATGTACAGTGTATGTTGAAAGCTGAAAAGTGATATAAGGGGAAGTACCCACAGTCCTGTTCTGTAACCTCGTTTCACCTGGAGGCCTATAGTTTGAAGTAGTATATGTGTGTGTATATAGCACAGTAGTATCAAAGAAAAGAAAAGATGCCTTCTCTTCTCTCTCCGCTTTCCCTCTCTCTCTCAACCATCCTGATGCCAATCGCTCTCATACGACCCCACCCGTTGGTCCAGGTTTCACATACCCAGAACATGGTGGCCAAATACAGTGGTAACTGTCTGAATGTTTGTAGAATGTGTGTTTTTTTTTGTCTTTGCCATTAACTGATCTAGACGATGAAGCAGCCTCCCAGAACTACTGGAAGAGATGATGTAAGGTCACTATGGTGACCATTTCAAAACTGGTCTCTTAGCGGGAGATGGAAATGTGCTAATATCTATTAAGAATGAACTGGATGTTTATTGTTTGTGCCATTATAATTATTGTTTAATGAGAAGGAAACGTTAACTGGAACATCTTCCATTGTCTCAGATACTGAGACTGTGGAGGAGAAAATTATGTTTCAAAAAAAGGAAAAAAAAAAAAAAAAACAGAAGAAAAACCTGCAACAAACTTAACTATGTGGGAGTCATCATAACATTATGTGCTGTGTGTAGCTGTGGGTCTCACGTTACTGTTCCTAAAGGTATGTTGTTGCAGGTTCAACACGATATTTATGTTTAATCAAAAACAAAGCCCTCCATCCATCCTTCCTGAGCCACACCAGTTACGAAGGAAGGGCGAGTATGTGTTCCACTGCACACGTTTTATAAAAAAGGCATGAGTCTACCTGGAATGTGCACATCATTCACTTGAAATAATCTGAGAACTTTTTTTCCTGTTTTCTTTCAAAGGCACAGACATTATCATGATCTCAATTGCTATTGTTACTTGTTGTTATTCAAGTTGTAAATAACGGAAAACGTTTTTTTTTTTTTTCTTAAAAGACAGCAACTGATTAATCATCTCAACTTGCGCGACCACTTACCACTAGTGTCCACTGCAGTTAGAAAAAGCTTATTGTTCTGTCTCAGCTTATGGAGTCAACGGTTCACAACTGGAAACAAAAGGTCGTCTCATATTTGCCCACCCTCACAGCCGGTGGGGGGTACGTTAGTGTACTGCAGGATAAACCAGGGCCAGTGCTGCCTTAGTTTTTTCTCTAATCAGCAAAACTAACCACTTGGGTGCTATGACTGCAAAGAAAAAAGCGCACCCCAAGATTTCACAGAAGTCGTTGACAACTGGTGCTTTTCTTTCTCTCTCTCTCTCTCTTTTTAAACAAATGCCATTACTTTTACCACTATAGAAGATGCTGCAGTAATCTCATCTCAAAGTGATGACTGCCTACTTACAGCTTTATCTGAGCACAAGACTGATTGGTTAGCTTGCGATTGGAATAATTGAGGGAAATCAATGAGAATGTGAGATTCCTGTCTTATTGTTTTTTTCGTTGGAAAGAAGGGTATGATGATGATGACTGTGCCTATGTATACAGTATTGTCATTAAACGTTCCGCATCTCTACTTTGTAAAAGTATCTCCTAATTTTTTTCTATTATTTTGATATTGTGGTCATTATTTTCCTTGTGCCATGGATACAGCTGAGATTCAATATGAAATAAAGCAAAACATTTGAATATGAAATACAGACTGGGCAGATTCTTGGATCTTTGTATTTGCCTGTTTCAAAATTCATTGAATCATATGCAGACAATTCTAGAATTTCACGGAGGGAACAGTATCTCTCCTGACTTTGTCTCCAGAGATGAATTCCTGGTTTCTAATAAAATCAAAAATGGGTTCATTAACATGAGTTTGATAACATCATTTAACAGCACAGGCTGTAATCCTGTACACACATCCATTCTGACGCCTCGTTCCCTTTTGTTGTGTCTCTGAAGCCCAAACCTTTTTCCCCTTTTGTCTCTGACTTGAGCAGGCAGAGGAGCCTGAACTCTGCAAGCCATGACTCAACCATCCAGCATTTACTTTGGAAGTCGATCTGCTCCCCACATGAGATGGGCTGAGTGTTTCCCCCCTCCCTTTCTGCCTCCCTCCCCTTCCCCCTTCCTCCTTCCCTCTTCTCCTTGGGCAGAAATTGCTCACAGAGTTCTCTGGCTTTCTGACTGCCTGGCGGCGTAGAGTGCCCTGCCTCGTGAATGAGCCCTTTGTCTGCTGGCTTGGATACTGCTGCTGCGGCGGCCATTTGCATGATGGCTCTCACCCACCCACATCTGTTGAGTCACGGACCACACCATTATCATGTCTAAATTGAGCAGCAACACTTAAACAAACATTTTATTGCATGAGAACAACATCATACTCTGTAATTTTAAAAAGTCAAATGCTGCACTTGATGATGGCTTGATTGTAGCTCTTTGGGCGTTTCACAAGTACAGTTAAAGAGCTATCACAGTGTGTTCTCATTCATTCGCTGTTTGTGTGTGCCTCACATGCACACTTCATACTGCAGCCCACCATCCATTCCCCCATCCCACAGAAAGTTTGAGTTACGCTGAGGTTGACCTGTAGGAGCTCGCTGGCCCAGTGATAGCGTGACGAAGGCCAAGACAGCAGCTGTGAGGAGAATGATCTGAACTCGGCCTCCCCCCCCCCCCCCAACACACATACACACACACACACCCACACACCCATCATTCTCCTGGCTCCGTTTCATTCTAGTCCCAACACTCTCCCCACCCCCTGCCCCCACCACTACCCCACCCATCTCCCCTTGTGAGCATGCTAATGCAATAAAGACACCAGAACGGCCCTCTAATCCACTTTGCGCCGCTTTCCAAAACAGGCCAGGGGCAAGATGTCAGCCGGGTTAATTGTGGATGGTCCCAGAGGTCTGCAGTCTTCACCAGCAGATGTATCCGTCAGTGCCTGATGATCTATATGAATATATTCCAGGACACAGCTCAGCTAAGTTTCCTTGCAAATTTGTTCAAGCTGGGCATGATGAAAGTTCAATTAAACTAGAAGATCTATCTTTAACATTCCTTTATTGATTAATGTAGTTTTTGTGGCTCATGACTGAAAATATACACATGAGTGGAAACAGTTACTTATTACATAAACTATTTGAGGGTTATTGTTATGTTGTTTCAAAGATCTTTTCTGGGTTTGAAACTTACTAGTCAAGGACATATTGCAGAGAGAAAACCCATACAACAGGGGCCCAATAACTGTGGCCATTTGGCCCTGGATTGTTGGAATCTTGGATTGCAGTTGGCATGGCAACCAGCACTGCGAAGACTGAGGGGTGACTCCTTGGGGATAAGAACAACGTAGCTAATGCAGATGGTGAGATCTGGGAGACAAAACAACTCAGATAACAGGATTTAGGCTAGAGCAGTCTCTTCAATCCCTGCATATTCATCAACTGTAGTAGGCAATGATTTTTATGACTGTGTCCATATTTTAGTCTGAGAGGCTTATCTGTGATTCATATTACATTCATTTAAATATATTTGCCTCTTTAGCCAAGGCATAAACAATCACCTTTCAGGGTTAAGACACAACATTTCCTCATAAGTCTTAAACTGTGGAGACAAAATAATGTGAGCTTTCTCTTTACACGTGAGACTGTCCTATTTAAACACTCAAAATAAGGAGGTAAATAAAGCATTTGCCATACATTGCATAAAAATGCAAGAGTGTAAACAGGCATAGCAGAGGTCATTGTATTGCAGAAGGCTGTGTAAACACTGTAAAATGGCAAAGGGTTATGAATAACTGCATGATAACATTGAAATGTGTGGCTGAAATTCAAAAGGCCATTGATTCTACATAAATGTAGCATTCACAACATGCTATAAATTGCTGGTGGCTGTGGGAGTCACAAAGCCCCCCTGTGTGTCCACAAACAGAGACACACACATATCTCCATCTAGACAAAACATCCCCCGCTACGTAAATAAAGAGCCCTGACAAACACAGGGCGTTTTTTTTTAATGACTCCCTGCTAATGATCTTACAAGATTAATGAAGCCCCAGGTCTCCATAATTTTAGTTGGTCACGGGCAGAATCCTCAGCTGTCACATGCTCACCTTTGACCTCTCTGAGCAAGGCCGTGGACGATGTGACATGCATCCCCTCATGGTAGACTGCTTGCTCCACCCCGGGGCGAAATGAGCACAGATGATGGCACTCTTATGACTCGTTGTAACAGGGGTGGGTAGCCCCGGGGACGGCCATTAAAGCCCAATCACCTCATGAGTGCCAGCCCTTTTAACCGCGAGAGAGAGAGAGAGAGAGAGAGAGGAGAGAAGAGAGAGAGAGGAGAGAGGAAAAGGAAGAGGGGAGAGGAAAGAAGAGGTGAGCATGACGCAGCCCCTACATGCAAAGGTGTGAACACACCATCGAGTCATGCGATAGCAGGAAGTCTTTTTTAATCAGTCAGTGTTTGCAGCCCCTGTCACTACACATTTATATATATATATATGTATATGTATGTATTTATAAATGTGTGGCTTCATTTTTTTTAATCGCATTGTATGAAGATGTTCCTGACAGCTTGAATGCAGATCACACTTGGACTCGAATGGTCCAATATAGATTACCTACAGGTGCTAAAAATGTGTGAACTTTCTGTTGATTACAATGTACAAGGTTAGTGTTGGATTTGGTTGAGGAGATGTTCAGTGAAGAATAGAAAGACTGCAGTTGAATGTTTATCAAACCATCTCAAAACTCTTAAAAAATACTTGGTTTCAGGTTGATTAGCACAGCAGCAAATTAATCTGAGGTGTTGACAAGTTATTCCACATGATTTTTCTCTGGTTAACCCTCACAATATTTAATTGCTCATATTAAACATTGATTAAAGATTACTATCTAAAACACTAGTCATTCTGTAATTTAGAGTTAATCATTACTGTTGAGGACATTTGGCAATGGGCAGTAATAGATGAAAGATCATTTGAAAAACAGGTTCATTTCATGAACTGTGTGACATTGTTCGCCAAAAATGTCAGGTAAGGGTTGACACGAATAGATGTAGGCAGCAGTATTATGTGGACTTAGTGAAATGTGCTCCTATCAATTGCAAATCCAATGCTTGGTCATGCGATAGAAGGAAATGCACGGCTGGAACTTCTGCCCTAGCGTTTACCTCAGTGGACCAGGATGTTAACCCGATAGCTTATATCCTACATTACCTACCAACACAATGGCCCTTTTAAGGCTGAATTCCAGAGTGGCTCCATACTCACATCCTGACATGACACAATAAAACTCCCTGCGACAGGGCCGCACAGCCTTAGAACCTAACCTTTTGCCTTTTCCAACACTGGATTGGTTTAGGTTCAGGACTTGTTCAGGCTGGGATGTGGATAAGATGCAGCCTCCTTTTCACTGCACACCTATCTCACATATCACAGAGAAGACACTACTACATCTATCCAACACAGGATGACCAGATGTTCCTGTTTGTTGGTTTTTGGTGGTCTGTCCACGCTTAAACACGCAAAAAGCTACTTTGCCCTTGGTTTTTGTGGTTGAAATTTTAATTATTGTAATGGTACTGACTGCAGAACTGGGAGTGTCCCCAGTTCTCATCTCCGAGATCTGGCCACCCTATCTAACCCTGAGCCTAACCCTAATCCTATCACGACAAGAACGACTAATATCGAAAATAACACAATTAAACCTTATGGCAACTAAACCAGTTATTTGTTAACATCTAATTTTTTGAATATCTTGTACTTGCCCCTAATGGGACTAATACAGGTTATTTTTTTAGACAGCTGAGGTATCACCCTGGCCTTTGAGTCATTATTTAAAGGAGCAAACGAACAACCTAGTGTATTGCAGTGAGCCATTTAAGTGTCCTTTTGTTATCGTTATGTGACTTCACTTGCAATCCAACAAGAGGAGGATAAAATGTCATTCACCCCTGTGGTATCACAGGGAAACACATTCCTGCCAAAAAAAAATCCATTATGCAGGGCCTGACCCACAGCCAAAGGAAGAATGCACTGCATGCGAGGAGGAGGAGGGCAGTGCTGGAAAATGATATGAGCCACACTGTGTCCTCCATCTCACCCTGTCCTGAGGCTTGGCCTTTTACTGTGTCCCTCTTCTGAGGCACAAACACCGAACTACGAGATTTGCAGGTTTGTAGCATCAAACCGGAAACTCCGAAAAAATAGTTGCAGCAGTCCACACCTACGTGGTCCACACCTAAGTGTGAGATACAAATGTGTGAGAGATACAAATAGCCTTTGTGTATTTTTGTGTGCATGCTGAATCGGGTGTTAAATGCAATCCGCTGCGCGAGAAAGGCCAAAATAGTGTACGCTCTCTCGTGCTCTCTCGCTCGACAGTCTGTCATCAGCGATCTGCGCTAGGGGTTTGCCCAGGGCGGATTTACGCTCTGCAGCATGCGAGCTGGATCCAGTTACAGAGGCCCCTTCTGTGATGGCCAGACTGGGTAAGCCGCTAGGCCGGGGTCATAGCCTCGCCCCCACCTTACTGACCTACTGATCCATCTGCTGACCCTGGCCAGGCAGGTAAGGGTTTGAAAGTGTGAAACACAGACAGTAAAACAGCATTCATCGATGCGCTTGAGAGGCAAGCAGGAGGTAGGGTAAGCGAGGTAGTGTCAGTAATGGGATACAGTAGAGGAAGAGTGTAATAAAACTGTAACGATAATTGTGGAAGTGTAATAAAAGAGTGTCTAAAAATGGTGCAATGGAAAAGAGTACCTGAGACTGAAATCAGTTTTCTCAGGCAGATAATATGGAAATACTTACTATGTAATGCAATACATTATGCCATATTTATAGTACTACATAAGTAATAAATAGAATTGTACTTAATACTTGCATTCATACTAACTTGGTTAATGGCAGCGATATCTGCAGCAGTTCCCTTTGTTCACACTTCACTAACATAGAATTTCAGCTCCTCAGTTCTGCAGAAACTCAAAATCACTAAGGAAAAAAGAGAGCACTCTTTTCTTGACAGCTATTGAGAAGAGGGCTCCCTTTTTTTCCATAGCATTCTGATTTGCACACACTGCTGAAACCTCTATTGACACGGAATATGCTGCTAACAGAAGTGAAAGACTGACCCATTATTTTTTTCAGGAGCATCTGTTTTTGTGATGGTCATTGTAATGTAAGGCACGCTAGCTCACGTGTAGGATGAAGTATTACAGCAGCTCTCCCTGTTGCGCTTCAACAGCCTACCCCATCCCCCACCATCCACATGGTCTCCCACACTCTCACACCTGCACTGTCTAGCCTAGCATTTCCTCCAATCCATAGGGAAAGCATTTTTATGTGGCTCTGAAATGGAAAGAACGAGGGGAACATTGTGTCCTCCAAGAGAAAAGCATTAGGGTTATGTTACAGAACAGGAGACCCACATTCAAACTCATACACACACAATGAACCTTCAGCACTAAAGAAAACCAGCAAAGTGAGGGAAAAAAAAACCTTGGCACATATCAGAGACAACTGTCCCCACATTAAAAGGACTCGCCAACACTGCAGGGTCAAGAGCCAACTCCAATCTAAATACCTTCACCATGGTGCATGGAGACCCTCCATAGCCCAAGCTGGTGGTGGACACAAGCCCAGCAAAGGGGCTCGGTGCCAGGAAAGGGAGGGCGGCCAGAGGCCTGGGCCTGTGCTGAAGGGAAGATGGGCTCAGTCAGCAGGCGTCCTTTCACTCAGTGCTACACGAGTCAGGGCTCAGTGAGGTGCCCAAGCATGGGGCCAACAGCCATATAAAAGCGCCCACTTGAACTGGGCATCGAGGTGGTAGCGGCGGTATATTTGGGAGTGGGGGAGGGGTTATTAACAGGCTCAGACAACCTGTCGGACCTCAAACCCACCCATTTGGGAAGAAAAGGCTTGCTGTTCCGGATTTCCAAAGCCACTTTATGGAGCCCTCTGGGGTTTCCCGCGAGCTCCTCCTCACAACCGTGACTAAAAGCACCTAAGGCTACGGCCAACCGCTGGTCATCTGGTGATCAGCGGCAGTGCCTAAGAGCCTCTGTTGTGAAACTACACTAAATGGCTACTCCACTGTGTAGCACGAGGCCCGCAGCAGATCTCAGCTGGAGTCTGGGGTGCCGCAAGGCTCTGTTTCAGGGCCCCCCGTTATGCTGTAACATCTAGAGTAACTCCGCCTTTGATCCCTGAGCAAGAGCCATGGCATTCAAACAGAAGCGAATGGGCATTAATGCTCACAAAAGGTCTACGGTTGGGGGCAGGGTGTATTTACCAAGGTTTTGCATACAAACCAGTTTTGGAATTTAAATATCCAACAGTGTCTAAAACCGGTCATAGATAGGGGATGGAGGCAAGCAAGGCTGGGAGAAACTTCAAGAAAAACATTGGGAAATCCGTAACACTACTGTGAGGCTGAATACTCTTTCCACAAGTGGATAATATGATTATTTTAAATGCATTGCACAACTGTACATATGCACATCTTCAATAGATTAAGCCCATACATACACTTTTTGTTTGTGAATATCTTAAATGTGCCGTTTTTTCCCCGATTATTCTGCATTTGGCTTTCTAAATTTCCAAATCTCTGCTGCACTGATGGAAAAATACAAGTATATCTCTGGTAGGTCCTTTAGCTACACAAACACTGAAGGAGTCAGTTTCTGCTCCTGAACCTCTAAAGTTCCCCTAACTCCTCCCCATTAAGCCGGTACTCTCACAAACAGCTTTTGTGAAAGAATGCCATGAGTCAGCCGTTTCCCTCTGTGCTGCCGTCTCTGTTGTTTGCTGCCCTCTGAGCGATGATAAACAGACACAGCATTCAAACCAGACGACTGAAATGTCACCACAACAATCACAAGCCGACCCCGGGCTAGGGACGGGAGACATGTAAACAGTGATATGGCTCTTAAATGGTGAAAGGAATGGAAATGTGTTTCAACAAAATGCACAAGTTAACCTAGGACTGTCTGAGATGGTGATGCGCTAAGTGGACGTGTGTTTTTTTCCCCCCTTCATGATAGGTTGAACACACATAACTGTGCCCAGTGACTCACTGGAGGTTCTTCTGCTGCCCTAGATTCAACTGGGTATCCGATTTCTTCACCCTTCTATGAGCACACAGTTGGAAACAAGGCCTCGGGGCTACGGGCTGTGCTGGAAATGTTCACTCATTCACTGTATAGTTGACTGTATAGGGTGAGAGTTCCACTGTTTTGTTCCCGACATAGTGAATGAGCAAACATGTCAGATTCAGGCACAGCCTCCTTCACATCCCCGTTACAATGCATGACTATACATTTGAGACATCTTAACTGGCAATGGCACAGCACACATCACAGCACGATACAATTCAAACCCTTTCCTTCCTCAGTGAATAAAAGAATCCGGTTTGACTCAAAGGTTTTAATTATTTTTTCAACAAAAACAGGTCAACAGTTTGTGCTTGTTTCAAAAATATACTCAATGTAGCAAAAAAAAAAAAAAAGCCCAACAGGCACTCAGCTTTTTTTTTTTTTTCTGTTAGCCTCCGTTAACGGGCTTCCCAGTCCCTTGACAAGAGGTGTAAAAAACAAACTAAAATTGGGGGTGTGGGGGGCATAACCAAAGAACATCAGGGGGTTAAGGGTGGCAGCAGTGAGGGCCCCCATGACATCATTCATCACCAGGCAAGGGGGAGGGGGGCAAGGTCTCATAGAGGCCTAAAGAAGCGCTGATGGGGTCCGTAGTGCATAGGCAGGTTGAAGTTGACGTGCATGTTGCGCGGGATGTGTGGCGGCAGCGGCAGGTTGGGCATGGGGGGCACGTAGGGTGCGGGGATGGGCGGGTGGAAGAGGACGGCGCGGTGGTGCTGGTGCTGGTGCGGGGCCGGCGGAGGGGGCCCCCGCCCCCCCACCCTCATCACCTGCCGCACAAGCAGGGGGGGCTGCACCTGAGGCTGGCGGGGGAGGGCGGGGTTGGGTGGGGGCGGCGGTGCCGGTCGAGGCCGCTTGACCACCACGGGCTCGGGAGGAGGGCCCACACGCTTCCCTGCACAGTCTGAAGGAGAGAGAGAGAGAAGACAAGGTAAGTGAGAAAGAGAGTAGAGCGAGAGAGAGAGGGAGACAAGGAGGGAGAGAGAGAGAGAGAGAGAGAGAGAGAGAGAGAGAGAGAGAGAGAGAGAGAGAGAGAGAGAGAGAGAGAAGACAAGGTAAGTGAGGAAGACAGCATATACGCATATGCCGTACTTTGTCTGTTATACCTGTTATACGTGTAAATCGAAAAAATGTCTGCTATACGTAAACCATATTTAGTCTGCTATACAGGAGTGTATCCATTCAGCATGTCTGCTTTACTAGTTTTACATGTATAGGATCGTGTTAAAAATACGATTTTTTAAAGCAATAAAAAATTTTAAGCAATGTCAACGTTTTTCACACCAGGATTGGCCTCTGCGAACTTTGTGTGGGGAATCCCCAGCAGCGCATAGCTAATGCCATGCATAATAACCACAAGTACTGAAGTCCGACAACAAAACTGGTAAGTATGGTAGTTTTTGCTTTGTGTGTTGGGGGCAAGGAGTATGTTATATGTGAGGCTATTTTAATGGAAGTGCATTAGACTGGGACCAGCGATTTTAGGATGGTATATGCGATTTTCCATAATATAAGGGCCGGTATATACAAAGAATTTAACTGGACGGGAACGGGACCTCCGATATCGGTATGTTTTAGGTGAGTGTCCGATTTATGCGAGGTCGTTATACGCGAGGTCTACTGTTATGTATCATTATTATACTGGTATCTATTTTTCTGTTAATCTGTTGCACTAAATCCTTCCTCATATAACGGTAACATTTTGTATGTGTTATATAGTTTGAGGGGTTACATTCAGTAACTATCGGTTAAAAGCACACAGCATGATCTGAGTTAGTTACACAGATTCTGTGACTTTCTGTGAGCACAGAAGCTGTGCAGCTGAGCAGCTGTCTGCATTTAGACATAATGTGGCTTGGTTGTAATGCCCCCCTGTGCACTGATGAGCAGCAGACTCTCTGACCTGAGTTTTTGTTGAGCTCGGCCTCCCCTGCCTTCTGGATCTCCTGAATGATGCGCTCATCGTCTTCCTGCAGAGGCAACAGAGGACAATGGTGATCAGAGAGAGGGGAGGAGTACAGCAAGATTAGACAAGAAAAAGATAGGTACTCCCTCGACACACTCATACATATGTGTCTATAACAGGGAGAAGCATAGCTGTGTGATGGAGCAAGGGTTGTGCTGACACAGTGGGGTTCAGAAATGGTGTTCGCATAATGCCTACTCACCTCATAGACACTTTATGAGTCAAACACAAACTATCCCCACCCCCATCTCACCAACTCATGTGGCCATGTTTCTGTTGTTCACCTCCAGAGGGAAACAAAGCTAAGCTAAGGGCCAGTTGATTAGCCTGTGCTGCAGGTGTCAGACTGGGCTCATGCCCCGATAAACACGGATGGCCTGATGAGCGAAATCACCCACCTTGCTGCTACATGGTTAACCTTGTTGTTGTTTACCTCTTCCTCGCACAACACTTTAGTTGACATATCAGCGAATGGTCCGTCATCATCTTTGACATAAGGACTTAACCATGAGTGTGTGCTGAGCGAGTAGAGGCAGAAATTAAAGAGCGACTATCAGCAGGTCAGCTTTACATCATCAGGGTCTCGATACGGCACAGTGTTAAGATTAGCTGACTCATCCTCTCACTGGGTAAGATACTTAACCTGCTGAGTCACACACTGCTTAATGAGGGGCCTAATCCAATGAGACATGTTTCAGAGTGACGACCTCATCAAGAGCAAGACAGCAGTCTGGGGACCAGCACAGCTATGCTAACTGCTAATAGTGTTACATAGGAACATAAACACAGCCTTGGGAACAGTGATACTATGCTAACTGCTAATAGTGTTTATAGGAACATAAACACAGCCTTGGGAACAGTGATACTATGCTAACTGCTAATAATATTACATAGGAACATAAGCACAGCCTTGGGAACAGTGATACTATGCTAACTGCTAATAATGTTACATAGGAACATAAATATAGCCTTGGGAACAACTATGCAATGCTAACTCCGGATAATGTTACACATGAACCTATATTCAGGCCTGGTAACAGTGTTGCTATGCTAACTGCTAATAGTGTTACACATGAACATAAACACAGCCTTGGGAACAGTGATACTATGCTAACTGTTTGTAATACAACACTAGTCTGTGCTGTCAGGTCCATAGACATATAAACATAGACGCCACCTTCCGCGTAGAACCATACGTTATCCTCGCCGCCATATTGGATGTGGCAAAGTGGAAATTCTTCAACCGTCTAGACAGTAGCCTAGAATAAAGATGCCTCATTCATGTGCTGCGTTTAACTGTACTAACAGGTTTGCCGTCCAAACGAGATCACATGGGATTACCTTTTACAGATGAGACTGGAAAAATACTTTTCATTGTATTTGGCCATTATAACGTAATTTTACAAACAGAAGTAACTGACTTTGTGCCTAATATGAAGTCTCGCGCATAATAGCTGCTCGGTGAAACCAGCCTCCAAACAACGAAGACGTCTTTCCTATTTAACTAAATCCGTAACTACGCTGATTGTTGTTAGTTGCTTAACTAACTTTGCACATACGACATAGGTTTCACAAAAATAAAGAGATGAAAAGGCAGTGGGAGACAGCGGTGCGACGGGAGGGGTTTTCTGCTACTCCGTCATCTGCAGTGAACACTTCAGAACGGAGCATTTTGACAGGACAGGCCAGAGCGTCAGGATCAGAGAGTGAGCTATTCTTTCTGTCTTCAGTTTCCCAGCTCATCTCCACAGAGAATGTGTATAGGTATAAGCAGTGATGATTAGATAATTCAGTGCCACACTATGATGAACATGTTTTTTTCCCTTCCTGAATGTGAAGGAATCAGTGTATTTTGTTTTGGTATGACGTTAGAATTTGGCCGAAGTCAGTTTGCCAGTAATTCAGCTCACTTTATTCAACGGGATTAGGCCTAGGTCTGTGTGGTGACTCAATAAATAAAACAGTTCATTTTTAAATTTTCATTCACTATTTCCAGTCAAATTTTGATCGGTATTGGTCGACCCACCTCCGCTACACGGAATATTGACGAGTATTTCGCACACTATTTATCACCATCACGTTATAAACGTTAAACGTTATTTAGGCTATGTTGTTTTGATGCCTGCTTGTTTCCCAAATATATACGTGTGTGTCTAAATGGGTGAATAAAAGGCATCGACTTAAATACCTTTGTAGAAAGGCGCTTTATGAAGTTCGGCCCATTTACTTCCACTGGTTTACGGGGTAAATTTGCCACATCCAATATGGCGGACACGCTGACGTATCCCAGCAACGGGCCACCAGCTCAATGCGGCGTCTATGTTTATATGTTTATGGTCAGGTCTATATTTAGAATCGGCTCAATGAACTTGCCCTGTTGTGAAGTGGGTTACAACTCAAATCTGCTGACGGCAGCTGACCACCAAAATTCTTGAGTTCAATTCGAGGGATATGCCACAGATGATGCACAAGCTTTGACACACAGACCAATTTTTACATGACCCAGTCTTTGCCCATGCAGAAAATCCTTTTCTGATCTGCACTGAGGGACTGGGGCTCTTAATCTTAAACCCATCAGAATAAACTGCCCATGAAGTGTTGAATGAACTGTGTCAGCTAAACTATGGGTAATAGTAATGTTCCATAAACATATACTCCACTGTTCCAGAATTCTTTCACAATTGTGACATTACAATTCAACACTATTGGTAATGACTATTATGGCATAGAAGAACAAGTCCATTTAGGATAAGACAGAATCATTCTGAAGATTTAGGCCCTGTCCACATTAATGCGGATACATATGCAAACGCATAATAATGTATTCGTTTGCGCCTCCCGTCCACATTAACACGGCGAATTCGAACACAGCAAACGGAGCTTTTGGAAAACGACCGCTGAAGTGGAGAGATCTGAATACGCCTGCTTGGAACGGAGGATAGGCGTTCCATTGCTATGGCACCGAGTAAAGTTTATGCTCGAGACCCCAAAAACCAAAACAAACATGGCAGGCGAAATGGCGACGACAATGATGATGATGATGATTGTGATGCAGATGCTTTCGATGTACAGTGTACTCCTTCAACTGCAGATGAACGTTATTATGTTGTATACTGCACGCCGGGCATTACTACAACGGAGGAGGCGAATGTTGTATTTGTTAAATCGTACTAAATCCCAGCGTTTCAAACCGTACACAATCTTGCTAACAGAACTGCTACTGTAACTGCTCTTTTTTACTTCAGCGAGCGATAGAACTTTGAGGTGCACTGGAGTTTGGCAGGACTGGAGTGACGTAACAATCACAACATTTTGGAATTTTTGATAGCATACATTTCTAAAAACGACAGTGTGGACGGAGATTGTTTTTACTACGGATAAGCGAATTTGTATTTATCCGCATTAATGTGGACATAGGCTTAGATTAGCACACAACCCAAAGCGATGTTAGGGCAAGGTATGCACACAATGAATGGCAACACACTCTGGCAAATGGTACTCCCTGCAAATGTGCTAATTAGGGTTTCCAATAGGGAATGGGCACGGAAGGGGGCTGCGCAGTGCATTATGGGGCAAAATCAATGCGCGCCGCCATTTTTGTAGGCGGGAAGAACAGCTTACCAACACAAGGGAGTGAGACGGTAGGCAGAGTTGCAGCTTAGTATAGTTTAGTTTTATTTAGAATTCTAAATACGTGTGCAAAAGAACGCCATGGCTTGTACAGGGACAAACTCGATCGCGATCTGAAAAAAAAAAAATCAGTTTGATTGGCGATATGGATCCTTATACATACAAGACAATGAGCACCAAACCTCTCGTGGAAATCTGTAGTCATGCCCACTCTACCTTTGCCTCCAAAATATTGGAATTTCGGTTTTGATTTTTTGAGAGGTAAAACATAAGACATGATGATTGATAATTGTTTCCGGATAAGCTAAGCCATTTCCTAATAAGACTTCAATGGATACGGCTTAATGTTGACATCTCCCATAGGCTGCCTTTTGACAGCTGTCAGTGTTGGTGAAAATGTGTATCTGAGCACACACATACAAACAGTAAAAGCAATAAAACAATCTGTTGTCCATTTGCTTGCCCTGTCGATATGGCAGTATTTTCACCAGTGTTGATTGCGATGCTATAGGTCCTACAGCAAAAAAAAAAAAAAAAAAAAAAAAAACTTTTAAGCAATTGCATACAAAAACCCATGCTGTTGAGTACAGTGTTCTCGTCAGTTATTTTGCGTGAGTGGAGAGACAGCCAGTTTAGAATTATTGGTATGCTTCAGAAAGTGGAATGTGATAACCAACCTGTGTGCCTGGATAAAATATCCTCTCTTCCTCTCCTCTTGACTTTAAAAACATTACCTAACTTTAGGCAAAACATTTTCTCTGTCGTCCATTTCTTGAGAAGTTTTTTTAATTATTATTTTGTGTGCACACCTCTCTCATTCTGATACAGAATGCTCATTCTAGGCTGCATTCAAAATGTTTCAAGTAATTTGTCATGAGTCCTAGACAAAACAACACAGGCTATGCATTCGCGAAATCACTAACCAATGCATAGTCACATTTTCCGCCTGGACACCGCGGGGCAAAGTAAAGTTTGCACTTTACCTACTCATTCATTTTGCGGGTAGTCTGTATTTAATTAATAGCACAAACCAGCATCAAAAGTGTTAGTGGAATGGTGGATTTGTTGTCGTGGTATTTTTGGTCAAATTAGGGATGCAATTGCATGCCTGCATCCCAGCTTTCAGCGCCTGACACCTGCACTTGACTTACCCGTCTGCGGTAACAGCCACGACCATCGCTCCATTTGGAAAAGCGAGCTTACTCAGTGCACCGTCCTACCACGTGTGATAGCAAGCCGATCTACAACGGAGTCCTTTTTCCATCACGAGGCTGGGAATCGTCCTGAACATGAGCTCTAACTTCCATCACAACATCAATTCTTGTGTTATCATTCTTGGGTGTTAATTCAGTTATTTTGTGTGCTGGTCCTGAGAAATATGATGCTATCACATTT
Organism: Coilia nasus; assembly: GCA_027475355.1. Lineage (NCBI taxonomy): Eukaryota > Metazoa > Chordata > Actinopteri > Clupeiformes > Engraulidae > Coilia > Coilia nasus. The sequence continues at coordinate 33,693,087 of CM050216.1, forward strand.
TACGTTTTACCTCTGGGTCAGCCAAGTTCCCACATGAAAATGTTACAATGTTTTATATTGTGTTCGGTGCATTAGGTGTAGAAGCCTTAGATAGCCTAGGCTACATTCTCTTACATACATTCTATGACAGATATTATGGGTCCATGTTTTTAGATCGTTAGATTTTAAGAAACATTGCATTATGTTGCAGTTATGTTGCATTATATATCATGAAGGGGGGGGGGGGGGGGTGGTAGTCTTTGTCTAGACCGTAGATAAAAATAATTTAGCAGAATAAAAAAAGAGTTCTTTTACTGAACCAGTTAACAGGTTAACACCGAACAAGGGAAAACTTGGCCATTAGGTGGGCGGTTCCTTCTCCTGCGCAAAGTCGTGTGACGTCACATGCCCATTCCCAATAGCCAAATCACTTCCTAGTAAAACCAAGAAGGGCAGCTCAGTATCATTTACGGGGGTGGGGGTTACATAACAGTGGGATAACCTAAGCTGGTCCTCAAAAGCCCGGAGGAGCGAGCTGAAGAGCCAAAGACGTCCTGAGATATAACCAGAAGCGCTGGGCCTACGCCAGGCAGGTAACCGGAGAGGCCGGCTCAGCTGGGGAGCACAGGGAGAATGTGGAGAGCGCAGCCCTCACCACGCAGCCCTGCTTCCTTAACTGCTGTACGGGCTCTCAGTGCCGTAACTACTGAGCTTGGACAGAAGCAACGGTGGGGAAAGGAGAGGGAGAGAGAGAGACAGAGAGAGAGAGAAAGACAGCAGAGAGAGGCAGAGAGAGAGACAGAGAGGGAAAGAGAGAGAGCAGAGACAGAGAAAGACAGTAGAGAGAGACAGAAAAAGAGAGAGAGCTAAAAAGAGAGACAGAGAGAGAAAGACAGCAGAGAGAGATGGGAAGAGATGGAGAGAGATGAAGAGACAGAGCAAAAAAGAGAGGGAGAAAGAGAGCAGAGAGAGGCAGAGAGAGATGAAAAGAAATGGAGAGAGATGAAGAGAGAGAGCAAAAAAGAGAGAGGCAGAGAGAGAGACAGGCAGAGAGAGACAGAGAGAGAGAAAGAGAGCAGAGAGAGACAGAGAGAAAGACAGTAGAGAGAGGCAGACAGAGAAAGAGATAGAGAGAGAGCAAAAAAGAGAGGGACAGAGAGAGAGAATGACAGCAGAGAGAGACAGAGAGAGATGGAAAGAAATGGAGAGAGATGAAGAGAGCGAGCAAAAAAGAGAGAGACAGAGAGATCGAGATCGAGAAAAAGATTGATGGGGTGAATTGAGAGATGGTAAAGAGAGTCACCTTGCCACACAGGCGCAGAGCGAGAGTATCCACATTTGGTTTTAAAGGACCAGGTGGAATACAGCAGTAAGTGCTGGTGGCCTCACACGCCTACTGATTTAACACCGTCTGTGTGACACATAGCAGGGCCAAATGCTGTTTGTGGCCAATGCTTCAACACTGAAAGTACACGACCAGAATCTCAGATCTGTTCAACTATCAACACATGACATGGGAGCCTGCTTTTAGTTTTGCACTTTGAGTTTTGTTGACTTGTGCATACAATCAGCAAAGCTGCTTTAAGACTGCGTAAACAGGCTGAAACCAACCCTCGTCTGTAAACCAGATGACATTTTGGAAATGGGCCCTGGTTGGGACTCGCTGGCTTTTTTTTTTTTTTTTTTTTTAAAGTCCCAAGACAGTTTCTTCTATCTATCTGTCTCATCAAAAACTTAATAGTAATGGCGAGATCTCAGCTGTCCTCTGTAGCTAAAGAGATTTCTGGTGGAGGTCCAGGCAGTATGGAAGCTGTTCCATCAGGGTTGAGGTGTGACTGACTCTGTGACACTCCAGGTGGGTAAGGGATAGAAACTGAATGTGTGTGGGGCTAGGCTGTGCAGACTTTAAGGTGAATGTACTGTTCCTGTCTATCTGCAACAGCTGGGGGGGGGGGGGGGGGGGTGACTGGATGAGAGAGGCTGCACTCAAATGGGTGTCATCCACAGCAGTACACGTGTATCTGTGTAGTGTGTGAGTGCAACGCATGTATATGTGTAGTGTGTGTCTAACACATAAAATAATAAATTGAGAAATAAATAAGAGCAGATTTGATGTGCTCTGGCTGTTGCTTTGCGTTGCTGTGACAGTGCATTATTACGCCACGCGAGAGCCCGCATAAATGGGGCACTGCGTCACTTTGACATTACTTTACTGCATTACGCAAGAGCCCGCATTAACGGGGCATTGCGTCACTACGTCATTTTGTTACTGTGTTCATCCGCTCCGACGCCACTGGACTGCAAGAAATGTTGCTTGTGTTGACCTTGCCAAACTGTAAAGCACTTTGAGCTGCATCTTGTATGTATGAATTGTGCTATACAAGATAATTATTATTATTATTATTATTATTATTATTATTATTACTAGCTCATTTATACCAGCCTTTACTGCACGCATCTGTGTAGTGAGTTTCTGTACGGACTCTCACTCCCCTCACATATGTAGCACATCATTCGCAAAGAGTCAATATGCGAAAGCCTTATTTTCCGTTAGCATGTCTGTTAAAAAGCATGGAAATTAGATACCTGTGCATAGTAAAATGACAAAACAATCATGTCACTGTGTGCCCTGTGGGTGGGGGACTGAAGGCAGTTGAGATCAGCTTTCATGCGTTTACTTACGTGCAACTACATGCGTGTGTAGTCGTGTGTGTCCTTTTTTGGAGCCCATTTGTCTGCATACTGTGTGTTAAGCTTGTGTGTCAGCTCTGAGGCACTGGCTGGCTCAGCGTCAGGTTCGAACACAGCAAGCACTGGAGTGCGTGTGTGTGTGTGTGTGTGTGTGTGTGTGTGTGCGTGTAAAATGTACATGTGAAATGTGTGTTAGGTCTGCGATGTGGGCTGTCTCACCGTGGCGTCACACCAGAGCGAGCACCTGAGTGTGTGTGTGTGTGTTTGTGAGTGTGTGTGTGTGTAAAATGTGTGTGTGAAATGTGTGTTTGGTGTGGGGCGTGGGCCGTCTCACCGTGGGGTCGGACCAAAGTCAGCACTTGAGTGTGTGTGTATGTGAGTGTTTGTGAGTGTGTGTGTGAAATGTGTGTTTGGTGTGGGATGTGGGCCGTCTCACCGTGGGGTCGGACCAGAGCGAGCACTTGAGTGTGTGTGTGTGTGTGTGTGTGTGTGTGTGTGTTTGGTGTGGGCCGTCTCACCGTGGGGTCGGACCAGAGCGAGCACTTGAGTGTGTGTGTGTGTGTGTGTGTGTGTGTGTGTGTGTGTGTGTGTGTGTGTGTGTGTGTGTGTTTGGTGTGGGCCGTCTCACCGTGGGGTCGGACCAGAGCGAGCACTTGAGTGTGTGTGTGTGTGTGTGTGTGTGTGTGTGTGTTTGGTGTGGGCCGTCTCACCGTGGGGTCGGACCAGAGCGAGCACTTGTTGCAGTGCCTGCAGGGGGCGCCGGGCGAGCGGGCGTGCTGGCAGAAGTGGTTGTAGCCGGTGATGGGCTGCCGGCAGAGGTAGCACATGAAGGCGCCGCAGCGGCACGGCATGCGGTTGCAGCCCTCCGCCTTCACCAGCGCCATGCTGCACTTGTGGCACTTCCGCACGCGCGCCGCAGTCATCTTCTCCTCGCTGCGGCCGGGCATCCATATGCAGATACATGCCGATGCAGACACACACGCAGACACACACACACACACACACACAGACATACAAAGACACACACAGAGAAACACGCATACAGAGACATGCAAATTAAAGGCAAATCGAAAGACATTTATGAACAAAATGTTACCCTGGTACAAAAAAATGCTGTTCACAGGGAGGACAATCTGTTACAAAGTAATGTATAGTACTGATTATCACTGTTTGCGCCATATTGTCTGTTTTGGTAAATAAAACTAAACAGAGTGCATCCGATAAATGAAGTGTTTTTTATGTGCTGCCATAGATAAAGTATTTATAACATTGCATTGCATATTTATTTACATGGCATTACAGCAATGTAGTACATCCTTTGGAGAAAGATCATCTTTAATGAAAGGTGTAATTGTTTTTTGGTAAAAAGAAAAGTTTGTTTCTGTTGACCCTCTGTCAGTATGGGACAGGTGTCTGATGATCCCATCTGTTTTTGTACCGTTAAAAAAAACACTATGGAATCAAGCGATTCCTGTCTTTATGAAGGAAGCAGGACGTGACAAAAAAGACTGTCAAGAGAATCCTGAGGAAAAACAGGACATGAGGTCTCCATGGCCTCCTCATTCCAAACACAGGAAGAGGGAAGGAAGGCGACGGGCGCACTTCCTGCTCCAGACCAGGAACGGGACGAGCACCACGGGTGTCGGAGACGACCCGACTCTGCGTAAAGTAAATGGTGCGCAAATGTTCCCATGATAAATAATGCAGGAGCATTCTTATCACATGACTGAGGCACAGCGGGACAACACTACTGAGGCAGCTCAGCAATTTTAATGAACTTAATGTGAAGCAGACATGAGTGTGAGAGATTTTTCAAGGGATTTCAGTGCAGTGAGTCTGTGTGTGAGTACGTGCACGTGTGTGTGTATGTCTGTGTATGAGAGAGAGAGACAGTGTGTGTGTGTGTGTGTGTGTGTGTGGATGTGTATGAGAGAGAGAGACAGTGTGTGTGTGTGTGTGTGGATGTGTATGTGTGTGTGTGAGAGAGAGAGGCAATGTGTGTGTGTGTGTGTGTGTGTGTGTGTGTGTGTCTGTGTATGAGAGAGAGAGACAGTGTGTGTGTGTGTGGATGTGTATGTGTGTGTGTGAGAGAGAGAGACAGTGTGTGTGTGTGTGGATGTGTATGTGTGTGTGTGAGAGAGAGAGAGGCAATGTGTGTGTGTGTGTGTGTGTATGTCTGTGTATGAGAGAGAGAGACAGTGTGTGTGTGTGTGTGTGTGTGGATGTGTATGTGTGTGTGTGAGAGAAGGAGAGGCAATGTATGTGTGTGTGTGTGTGTGTGTGTGTGTGTGAGAGAGAGAGAGTGTGTGTGTATGTGTGTGTGTGAGAGAGAGAGAGCGAGAGAGGGTGTGTGTGTGGTGTGTGTGTATGTGTGCGAGAGAGAGAGAGAGTGTGTGTGTGTGTGTGTGGGTAATGGGGGAAGGTGGTTAGTGTTGCCTCGGGGTGTGTGTGGCTGACGCAGCACTGGAGATGATAATGAGGCTAATGAACTCCCCTGTGGTCCATTACAGTGCAAAAAAGCCCAAATATTAGGCTGGCTTAATGATTTAGAGACAGGCACTCACAAGGCCACCCGCAGCCGAATCTCGTCCCTCTCCACCACCTGCTCGCAGGTCCTCCCCACGTGGTCCTTCCACACCACCTGGCACTTCCTGCAGCTCTCCTGAGGAAGGACACACACACACACATTAGCATACCCACCACAAGCACACACACATAAGCACACTCACATGAAACACACATACACATCAGCACACCATTATTAAACACACACACATAAAGCCACACTTGAAACACACATACACATCAGCACACCATTATTAAACACACACACATAAAGCCACACTTGAAACACACACACACACATCAGCACACCATTATTAAACACACACACATAAAGCCACGCTTGAAACACACACAAGGAACACAGGCATAGTAACACTTCTAACACCTGCATTCCTGATCACATCTGTGAACAAAGCAAGGCAGTGCTGTTAGTGTTATGATTGACTGAAACACAGGAAATCAATCTCTCTCTCCCCCTCTCTTTCTCCCTCTCTCCCTCCCTCTCCCTCTCTCTCTATCTCCCATCTCTCCCTCCCTCTCCCACACACACACACACACACTCCCACCAGTGTGTGCATAGTTTAACGGAAGTGACCTGGGTTCCCCTCATTGTTTATTCATTCCCCACAGCGCCCTGAGACAGACACACTAGTAGTGATGCCTGCATGGACCCTTTTGGGATTAATGATATCAGCCATTAAGGCTTGGGGCCAAACCCACCCCCTGCAGGCTAATAGCACTAGTAGTCCCCTAGACCACCACAGAGAGTACCAAAGTGCTACTGTCATTGTCTGGGAGACAAAAATGCATCTGACCCCACTGGCTGGTCAGTCTAGCGTCAGCAGCCATGAGCAATGTGACCACAACGGAGGCGTAGAGCAGCCATTTCAGACATGGTGGTTTTTACCTTAATAACACACACATCTATCTATCTATCTATCTATCTATCTATCTATCTATCTATCTATCCGTGTGTGTGTGTGTGCGTGCGTGCGTGTGCTATTAAGGTAAAAACCACCATTTAGAAAGGGAGCTGGTAAGTCACAGGAAACTAAATGCTAAAGCAGCTGCTGAATGCTGAAAGCGAAGAACCAGAAGAACTCTTCTTCACCAAGAGCAGAGCAGTTCTTCTTCACCAGGAACCAAAATAGTTCTGCTTCACCAGGAACCAAAAGAGTGTTTTACCAGGCCCACTGACTGCAAAGCACCAGAAAAGCTCTTCTTCACCAAGAGCCACTGACTGGTCTGCCACCCCCATCCCCCGCACCCACACCCACACCCCGGTTGCCTAGAAACAGCACTTTCATCTGCTCCATTTTAGTCATGCCTGCCACCGACGCTTTTGCCTTTCGGCTGACTGTAGAGGACGTGTCCCCGACGCCCTGCTTGCCACCAGCCTCCTCCCTGCCTCCCCTTCTCTTGCCATCTCTACTTTCCTCATCTGTCCCCCTCTCTCTGCCTCTTCCATCAGGGCAAGAAGCGGAGCAAGTTAAAATAGGCATGCATCCCCGCCTCCCTGTTTCACGGCGTGGCGAGGCAGCATCGGGCGTATAACAGCCCACTCAACGGCTTCTTCCACACCCTCTCCTTCCATTTTCTCCCTCGCGCTACTAAAACAGCTGGACGCGGAGGAGGGCGAGTTCAAATGAATACGAACATAATGATGGCACAGAACCTGGGATTTATTGGGAGCTAGCGAGTGAGTGAGTGACTGGCTCACTGACTGACTGACTGGGTGCTGATGCAGGGAGAGGGCTACATGTTTAGCATGTGTGAGGATGCTAATGGAGAGAGATGTGCTTTGCACTCCAGCAGCTGCACCGTCATGCTACCTGCCCCTTGGCTCACTCAGACCCCCAGCCTCAACCTGCACACTCGGAAACTCTGGGGACGACCTTACACACACACACACACACACACTTACTCTCACACCCCCACACTGACCCACTTTACACAGAAACCCAGGAGACCGCTGGCATTCCCACAGACACACACTCATCGCCCCCTCTTTTACTGAGAAACCAGGGACATGTCAAATACATGTGCACACACACACACACACCCACTGACACTTATTAAGAAACCATGGAGACGATCCATCTACACACACACACACACACATACATACAAACACACACACATGCAGAGTCCACAGTCAGGAGGCTCTGCAATCCCAAAGCAGGGAGTTGCCTGGTAACAGCCCCCTGCTATAAAACTGCTAGCGTTAATATTTAATCAGTGGGATGAATATTAATGAGGCTGACATATGACAAGCGGTGTGCTGATGGGGCAACGTGGAGTCAGGAAGCCCTCTTCAGACGCACAGCACACCAGCGTCCCCCTCGAGGGCTAGTGGTGCTGATGGGGATGGTGGTGGGGGGTGTAACACGGCTGTCCAGGAAATGAACCTGTAACTTTAGAAGCATCCCTCTCACTCTCCTCTCTCTCTCTCTCCTCTCTCTCTCTCTGTCAGGACTGCCAATGGTGTAAGCCACCAGCCTGCATTAGCTTTTCCAGCTAAGCACACTAACATAGCCAACCAAGCAGTACAGTCAAGATGTGCAGCCCAAAATGTCAGCCTTTGGAGCTGATCAGCAGGATCATTCGTGACCATTAAGGTTTGGAAAGCACACGGCGATGGATGCAGCATGCACACAGGACGAGACAATGGCCTCAGCAGCAGCTCTGTGCAGAAGGGAGGGGCAGGGAACAGAGCTAAGCGAGCGGTGCACAGACAGAATGGTCAACCATCGCCCCCTAGTGGGCCTGCCAAGCTCTGCAGGAGGGTAGGGCACAACCGTACACACCCACTCCCACTCGTACATACACAAAAAAAATTCTGGCAAAACGGGAGGATCAGACATACTGCAGTATTACTGACACTGCGTGTGTCTGTGGGCGAACAATGGGTCTCTGTTTCCCACTCAAACACCTAAAGTGAGCAAGGAGGTCTGTACATGACTGTTAACTGATCGGTTCACTTCTACCAAAAGCAGGAACACAGAGATTGAGGACAGTGGGCTGACTGAGTTACTTCCTCTTCAAACCATGTGACAAAAGAGGGTACAGAAAGATCATACCGATCAACTTTCCCTCAAATGCCATGTCAGACATAACACATTTTTTTTTCTTTTTCGCAAATTAGGCTACAGTACATTTACTGTAGGCTCAGTGGGGTTGACTGCAAGGCTCATTTCAACCAAGCCAGCTGGCATATTTCTGTGTGTGTGTTTGTGTGTGTGTGTGTGTGTGTGTGTGTGTATGGAGTGTGAAAACACCACACCGACACCGCAAAAGGCAAAGGAAGCCAACATGCCACAAATCTTTCTGCTGACACAGACACAACAGGGCGAACGAGGACCTCAGGCACAGATTCATGCACAGATGTTTCGTAGCATCGTTGTCGACATAAAGAGGCTAAAAGTCTCCGTCTCCAGTAGAACTTCCTGGACATCTCTGTGAAAGGCGCTTTGAGAGGCGTGTCCGCTGCAGACTGCCGCACTCTTGTACAACGCTGAGCTTTCTTCACTGGTACCGGAGTATGCTTATCTATTTCAGACCTCTAGGGCAGACATTTTCACACTTTAAAAAAATTCAGCCACTCCCCCCCTACCCGGGTAAAAGAGCATGCCCAGACTGACAGCCCTGGATCATCTTACTGCGAGCGCTTTATTAAAGTCATTCTTTTTGGTGTGAAAACAAGCTAAACACTTTCATTCAAAAACACTGGCCCACACTCAATTATGTTTGCAAACAAGCCTTTTTCAAGCACTTGGGAGGGTGAAAAGGGCAAACGAAATTTCAGAACTTTCAAGTTCCTCTTCTGAGAAATCTGGGCGTCAGGCTGAGCAAGTGGAAAGTTCTGGAGGCAGTAATTTTCCGAGCGACTCGAGGGCTTTTAGAGGAAGGGAGATGAACGAGGAGTGTGTGTGTATATACATATGTGTGTGTGTGTGTGTGTGTGTGTGAGAGAGACCGAGGGGGCTCGCGTGAAGCCATGAATCACTCTGCTCGGCCAGCCTCCTCACAGGAAGTGTGGCATAGCTGGCATCTGTCGCACACCTCCTCGGCTTGCCTCGCCGCGCAACACACTCAACAGTACAGCTCCCCGACAAGCCAGAGGGCAGGAACCATGCTGACCACAGAGGAAATAGCTGTGTCTGTGTCGTTGTGCTTGTGTGTGTGTGTGTGTGTGTGTGTCTGTGTGTGTCGTTGTGTTCGTGTGTGTGTCTGTGTCAGTCACTATTTCCAAGGTAATCGGGCCATATTTGGCAACTTGTAAAGGTTGCAAAGTGCTGTGGTGTGCACACAGGAGATTAAAAACAAGTTGTTCGGTTGAGAGGAATGACAGCAGTCTGAGTGACGGAAAGAGTGAAAAAATAACAGTGGCAAGATAACAGAGAGAAAGAAGACAGAAAGAAAGGCAAACAGTAAGAAGAAAAGAGAAACAGTCATTCACCCCCACCCTATTCAAGAAAGACTGTTATCTTTGTCGAGCACTCACCTAAGTAAAACAGATGTTATCTGACTGCAGAATGTGACACACCTACTTTACACATTTCTGTGTATTAAGACACGACTTTTAACAATATTTCAGCATACCTCACAAGGACTGAGAAAAACAACTGAACACAACTATCTGCCCCTGTGCCCGTGTGTAACAGCTGCACGAAAAACACATGTGGGCCAGTTAGGAGGGCCTCTCCTACTCTACTCCACTCCACACCACTCCTCTCCTCCTCTCCTCTCCTCTCCTCTCCTCTCTTCTCCACTCCCCCCTCCAGCGAGAGACGGAGGCTGAGCTGGAGCCTCAGCCTGAGCGCGGGAAGCTGCAGAAAGCCTTATAAGGGAGAAGGAGAAGGGAGCGCCGCGTCTGATTGGGGGGCTGCTCTGCTCTGCTTCCCTGCGCGCCTCGCCTCTCCTCTCCTCTCTTCGCCGTGCTGTACTGTGCTGTACTCTGCTGTGCTATGCTGCTCTGCTGTGCTGTGCTATGTCGTGTCGCTCGCTGCAGCACTGGAGGAATGCGGGGCCCGAAGCAGCCTCCAGGGACACCAGGGCGGCACACCCACCGACTGGCTCACACACGCAAATACATAACACACACTCAAATACACAAACAGACATACTCAAATACATACACACACACATACATAACACACTCAAATACACACACATACACAGATACACACATTTGTTCACGGCAATATGTATCCAAGTCTATATGCATGAACCAGTACATTTTCTGGCACAAGGACTTGGTGAACTTCATCAGTGCACATTGGGAAATGCAGGGCATAGACTGCTGTAACCACACCCAAAATGAGCCAAAGCATGCATGCTGTATGCAGCTACACAGAATCAATACAAGCTGCAGGGATGATATTAAATTCCTTAGAAAAAAACTTTACATCATTCAGAAACACACCCAAACTCCTGACATGCACATGATTCCTCAACATCAGCACAAGTAGACTGATCTGTGCCTGTCTGAACCAGTTGAGCATAAAAAAAGGATGAGATCCGAGCAAAACAATCCTTTAGAGATAAGAGAAAAAGGAGTATTTAAACATCTTTCCTCAAGCTTTCGTTTTAGGGATGAAGTCAGAGACAGTGGCACGTAGCACACCTTGTGCATATGCATTGCCCTCGACTGCCATCAAAACCTGTCTAGGCACGACCGCTTATGCAAACGCAGTTTAAAGAAAGCAAAAAAAAAAAGAGAGACAGCGTTTAGTGAAAAGGCATGCAAAGCATGTTTGGACACAATGGTCGCACGAAACCAGCTATTGATGGTGAGAGAAACTAGAGAGAGGGCTGACATGACTGGCCTAAAAAACAACTAACCCTGTGACCCTTTTTACACCATAATGAGAAAGATCTAACGCCCTGACCGTTTATATACTGTAGCTTGCATGACAGACAACCAACTCTCTGGTCCTCTTTATGCCATAGCATGCAAGAGAGAGAAGTAACTTCCTGTGTGCAGGACCCCGGGCCTGGTCGCCTGTCTGGCCTCCATCGATACGATACAGCGTTCGTCCGCAAACATGGAAACAAAAAAGTGTGCCGACAACACAACGGAGAGACGACGCCAGCGAACACTGTGAAAGGGGGGCGTGAGACGCGGGCCAGAGAAAAAAAGTTGGGCCTAACTGCCACATGTGAAAGTCATTGACCTAAATGAGAACCATGCTTGCACACTCGATCGCCTTGCATAAAAATGGCACACTCTGAAATGTGCATAGTTGAGAGAAAATGCAGAGAGAAAGGGCGAGGAGTGTGTGTGTGTGTGTGTGTGAGTGTGTGGGGGGGGGGGCAAAACAAAACTAGGTCAAACATGAACTGTACCACATTTCAAATCTAAAGGAAGTGGGTCCAGCCAATGGCAGGGCAGACACAGCCCTGAGGGGGCGGGGCTTGGGAGGCCTGTGAGGCGGAAAAAGTGTGTCAGTTATATAACTCTCATTCATGCCCACCAGGGGGAAGGAGGAGTGGGGGAATGGGGGTGGGTCAGGGAAGGAAGACGAAGGGTGAGAGAGAGAGAGTGGGAGACAGAGACAGAAAGAGAGAGGGAGGGAGGGAGAGAGAGAGACAGAGAGGAAGAGAGGGAGAGAGAGATCGGGAGAGAAGTATGTGGGATCAGGTTACCCCTCAGAAACAACGCCTCTTGTGTTTGTCTAAGGAAGGGGTGCCGGGAGGGATGACCCCGGTCCTCGATGACAAGACATGGGGGACGGGGGGTGGGGTGGGGGGGCAGGCAAAGACCGCCGGCCCCTATATGCTGCGGCCCACGCCCCCTTCTGAAACAACCATGGAGCACTGCCGCTGCAGAGGCTCAGCCATCGGTACTGCTTTACTGGCTGTTACTTTTATTGTTCTTTTGGTTTTTCTTTCACTTCTGAAACTCCACACTTACTGAAAACAAAACTGAGATTTGTTTTTTCTACAGTGATAAAAAAAGAAAAAAAATACAGTCAGACGAACAGTCACCAATCGTCTAAGACATCACAAATCATCCATTCTGCATGCATGACAACTTGCAGCTGGAATACCATTACTGTGCGTCTATGCCATGTAAATAGACTGTAATACACCATAATGTCAGCATGAATTCTTGAATTACTTCAAGTAAGTTTCACTGTAAGGCATTTCGTCAATGTTGACATTTTGGTTTGCTCAACCATTAACGATGTTATAACCTATAATACACACATTTTGCTTTACTGTCATAGACTGGAGGGTTCCTACCATGTAACAGGGGAATGGTCTGTGTAATCCACATACCCCCAGACTGGCACTCACACACATGGCCATAGTGCTCCATAGACCATGGGGCAGGCACAGCTGGGATACTGACTGATGAGATTGAGTGTGGCACAACAAGATCCCACCAAACCAGCGGTGGCCCTCCAGCACAGCATCGAGCACTGGCAGCCATCCTCAGCCCGACACCCCCTCTGGGCCTGCAGAGGGATGACTGACACTGTGGAGCAGGGCGGCTATTCCTGGAGCTCACGCCGGAGCCTGCCGGCACCGTTATTCAAACCTACAGCACGATATGTGAAAGCAGCGGTCACAGCTGCGACTGGGGAAGGTGAATAATTAACGTAGAGTGCCATGTGGAAAGAAATACGGCTAGAAAAGGAGCCGTTTTTCGCAAAGGGAGGTCATCGCCTCGGTCGCGATCGTCTGCGGCCCTCTCAACGTTGCTGCTGCTGCTGATGAACCAACCCGAGCCACAAGACCTCTCTCCGAGACCTGGGCTCGGACTAACCACTAGTCTGCCCCCACTCCATCCCCACTCCCTCTCCCTCCATGTTGCTGCTGCTGAACTAACCCCAGTGGAATGCCAGAGGCAGGGCCAGCACAGCACAGAGCAGGGGTGGGAGCGGTGGTGGGGAGAAAGCAAAATACTAAAAAAAAAAGGGGGAGCAGAATAAGGATGTGAAAGTAGGCCAGGTTATGAAATCGCGCCACGAGTGCAAGAGAGACCCCTACGCCCTCCTCACTCCCCCTTCCTCTGTTTCGCTTTCCATCCTGTCCTGTGACACAGAAAAACAAGGAAGGGAGGAAAGAAAGACAACAGAGAGAGAGAGAGAGAGAGAGAGAGAGAGAGAGAGAGAGAGAGAGAGAGAGAGAGAGAGAGTCTCCAAAGCAGAGAAAGCCACTGCATAGCAAAGGTCAAAGAAAGAGGAAGAGAGGAGAGGAGATAGGAGGAGAGAGAGAAAGAGAAGAGAGTGGACAAGAGAGCAGTTGGGAGGAAAGGAGAGAGAAGATGGGAGGAGAGGAGAGGAAGTAGGAGAGGAGAGGAAAGGATATGGCAGGAGTGGAGAGGAGAGAAGAGAGCCCTTCTGCAGACATTTCCTCTTGACCCTTATGAGCAACAGGAGATGAGAGGGGGAAGAGGAGAGAGACAGAGAAAGAGAGAGGGGGAGAGAGAGAGATAGAGAAAGAGAGAGGGGAAGAGAGAGAGAGATGGAGGGGCTCTGTGGTGTGTAATCAACAGCAGCTGTGTAGAGGGGTGGGCCTGTGGGGGGAGGCCAACATGGAGCACGTCTGCCCCCTAGTGGCCAAGCCAAGGCACTGGCAGACCGCTCTTTGGTGAGCGACATCCTTGGCGCACACGAACATGAGCTGCATGACGCCCCACTCTCGCAAGGGCACGGTCCATTGCATGTTATGATTTCTCACTGAATTTTACAGTCTCGCATCACATCACACCCACCTTATAATACATTACGCAATGACAATTGGGCTGGATGAGCTTAAAGCACAATGTGTAGTGTGAATATAATACAGAATTAGTACATCAAGCCATGATTGAAAGGCCATGATCTACAATCTAAGGCATTTTATGACAGATGAATTGTTTTTTTATGAAGATGAATTGTTTCACTGATGTCATGAATGGCAGGAAATCAGATAAATTCAGCACAGGAAAACAAAGCCTTGGATTCTGGAACAGAGAACTAAAAACATTTAATTTCTGAATTTCTAATCAAATGGCACACATCACATCATGACCTGGAAACTCAGAGAGATCAGGTTTGTCACCTCCCTCTTTTATGTTCAAACTGGTGACAGTGGTCAGTGGTAAAGCCACAAGTGTACCCACCAAACACATACAAACTGTTCTTCTGCCTTTCACTTGCTTACAGCCGAGCAGGGTCATCATCGCTGAGCAGGGCGAGCGTGGCGCTTGGCTCAAACGAGGACAGAGACTAATGAAACAGCAGCGATTGCACGTGTGTGTGTCACCCACTCGCATCTGGGTGCGCCGCCATTACCACTCTGTTTCATCACGCACGCCCATTTCCATCGAGTTCTGGCGAGGAGATCAGCGGAGGCTACTTACTCATCATATTAGTACCTCAAGACACCTGGGGGGGAGGGAGGAGGGGGAGAGAGGGAGAGAGAGGGGGAGAGAGGGAGAGAGAGAGGAGAGAGAGAGAGAGGGAGGGAGAGGGAGAGGAGAGAGAAGCCCAGCCCAAAGAGATATGCAGATATGAAGGTTCACAGAAATCGGGGTCAGCCTCACTACACATGCAGAGAGCCAGTAAGAGAGGAAGAGTAAAAATGTAAGATGGGGGAATAAAAGATAGCAAATGAGAGAAAAGAGGTTGAAATGGAAAACGCGACATTTGACAACACAGGGACAGCGAAAGGGACACGTAAAAAAAGTCAGTTTGAATAAGACAAACAGGGAGATGAGCGACCCCCTCTCCGCCCTTCTCTTTTCTGACCAGTCTCTCTTTCTCTCAGTTTATCTCCATCTCTCTCGCCCTCTCGGTCTCTCCCACGCACACACATACACACAGCATAGCCCCTGTGCTCCCCCACACAAAGCCTCCTCTGTACCAAATCAATTAAATTAAAGGGAAACTTCCCAGCTGGGGCCAAACAGCCAAACCGCCAGCTCTTATTAAAATGTCTCACAGAGGAGAGGAGAGGAGAGGAGAGGAGAGGAGAGGAGAGGAGAGGAGAGGAGAGGAGAGGAGAGGAGAGGAGAGGAGAGGAGAGGAGAGGAGAGGAGAGGAGAGGAGAGGAGAGGAGAGGAGAGGAGAGGAGAGGAGAGGAGAGGAGAGCAGGGCGCGCACGCACAGCATAAAGCTGATTCAGGCCGACAGAACTGGAGGCACCACTGCCCTCTAATTGTGCACGACGAGCCAGGAGAAAAAAAGGCCTCAAATGGATCAACAAGCTCAGAAACAGTAGTCGCTCTCCTCTTTGTCCGACAACAAGGCAGAAAGGGGGGTGGACGAAAACTCGTTTTTTGGTAATGTGATTTGGTTTCATTTTTCTGGCTTCATTGATTAAAAAGCCCACTGGAATGGGGCTGAGGAAGTGATTAAGGTTGAAATACAGGCCGCACACTTGTGGAAAGGAGTGCCAGCCAGCCAGCCAGCCAAGACAGAAACGGCAGCAGCAGCATGTAGCCGGTCCGTCCTTGGCACGATGATTAGAGGACATTTGCCTCCGTCACACCTGGCAGTGCTGCTTTATGCATGCATGTATGTGTGTGTGTTTGTGTGACAGACAGAGAGGGAGAGGGACAGAGAGAGAGAGAGGAGAGGAGAGAGAGATGAGAGAGAGAGATGAGAGAGAAAGACAGATAAAGAGTGAGTCTACGTCGATGTACATATGGCTGTACATTATAATGTGCTAGTGTGTGTGTGTCAGTGTGAGTATTCTACTTTCCTACATAAAAAACACACATAACCTTCACAAAGTTTGCTGACGCAGTAGCAAGCATGCTTAGACGCCTTCACCTTTGACCCTTGATGGAGTGTGATGTTTTCCTTGACACTTTTATTTAGCAAGTGGCATTGCAACGGCAAACTGCACACAGCCACAAGGACACCTACGCCCATACTGGACGCCCGCAGTCACAGACCAACCCACTTTGATAAACTTTTTTTTTTTTTTTCCAAGTTGTAAACAAAAGCCATGAATATTTTTATATATATATTTTTTCAAGTTGTAAACAAAAGCCATGAAAAGGTAAACAAAACAGAAACAGAAACAAAACTGAACACAGTGTTTTGCTGTGGTGGAGCGAGGTGTGACAGACTGTCATGACGGGGCGTCAGTGGCTCGGCCAGAGGCTGGAGGAGTCATCTAGTGGTTGGAAGGTGGCTGGGTCGGTTCCAGCTCCTCCAGTCCTGGTGCAAGTGTTTTTGAGCACGACACAGCTCCCAATGTGCTGGATGGTGTCTTGCATTAAAGCCAATGATGTGTGTACAAGCAGACAGGCGGTTACGAGGCACTACTATGTAAAATACCACTAGAACTAAAATGTTAAAGGACAAATCCTTTGTGACTCAATCCATGGCCCTGTTGTTCGAGGTCAGGTGCTGTATGTAGGTAAAAGGACAAGAAAATAGCAAATCGAACAGCAAATCGGCAGCTAATATTAACTAAACAGGGCATAGAGAAATAAACTGAAAATCTGTTTCTATGCCTTATTCAGTTAGCAATAGCTACTGGTTCATTATAAGGTCTACGTTGCATCAAGTGTTCTTGCTGTTTTTCCTACCAACAGCACTCTGACCTTGAACAACAGCGCTGTGGATTAATTTACACCGAATTTCTCCTTTAGGTTTTATAATAAAGTCCATTTACAGGGTGCTGTCCCACTTCCAGTTACTCCATTCTAGCCCTCTAAATTAAGGCTGCTCTTACGCCATCACAAAACACATATCACAAAACAGAGCTTAGCTTCAATGAAACATTCGCTGCAATAAGTTATGTTTTTAAGCCCTACTTATCAAAATATTGGGCGAATCAGATAGGGCACTTCTGTTCGTAATGCCTTCCCCCACAGCATAATATACTCATCCATCCTATGCGGTGTTTAGAGGTGAAGACTAGGCTAAAAGACATAAAAACGGTGTAATTTTAAGTATGTTTTTATTTATCACGCGGCCTATCATTATTGCAGCATTTAGCAAGGTTACAACATATTGTACATTTTCCTAATGTCAGGCAGCCCTACTCTAAAGCCTCTTGCTCTCAATCCCTTATCAGATGATTACCAGTCAAGCCTTTAATTATTCAGGGCTTTAGAGGAGAAGAAGATTCAGCCTTTATGATTCTGTTTTAACTGCACCATTCCCCTAGGCACTCCTATGGCTGCCTAACGCCATCCAACTCAACCTTGGTCCAAAGCGGATGCCTACTTGTCCATACCATCCCATGATCCAGCGACCCGCGGTGATAAAAAGAGCAAGACATGTCCGGTCAGCTTGATTTTCCACACGACTGTATCGCCGGTGCACTTCGGCCTTAAAAACACCTCACAAGACAAAAAAAAAAAAAAAACCTAGCGAGGGCCGAGGCAATTTCAGGCTGTTCCCGACAGCGTGGGGATGGTGGGAGGACTGACCCTGATTACCGTGGGGAGGCGAGTGGGGGTTGGGTGGGGAGCTGCCCTTGTCGCCTGGTTGCCTTCCCTCCTCCCTGGGCTCCGAATGCAATAAATAAGATAAGGCTGGTGATTCAGAGCCTTACTGGAAGAGATAGTGGCTGACGGACGGCAGTGCTGGGAGAGGAGGCCAGCCACCCATCACATTCCTTCCCGATTACAAGAGGGGCGATGGGGGAGGGGGGGAGGGGGTAGTCTGGCACAGCATGGAGCTCTAAGCATGCTCAATCATACAGTTGTAATACGAACAGACACCCTTTCTTACTCACACTCACACACGCTAACTCACAAACACAGACACACAACAGCACATTCCAGAGATGTAAAAAAAAAAAAAAAAAAGCCAATCCCAATATCAGCGCAAACCCCTTGGGGGTGAAGATCCGGTTCCCCTCAGTAACACTACATTCTTTATGCCACTATAATGTAAAGAATCTCCCCACTTACAACCCACTGTTTTGGGCACAGCAGAGGGCTGGAGGGGTGGGGAGCCAAAACAAGCACTAGGCACAACAGAAAGCCTAACAACAAAAAGCCATTACTTCACCGTTTCATTTTTAAACTCCAAGAACTTGTCAGTGAAATCCACTCTAAAAGCCTGACAAGACTTACAAGCGCAAGGCTTTCCTCCTTCGCCCTGCCGCTGGGCCAAGTGTGTTGCACAAGCTCTACAAATGATTTATGATGATTGTCCCTGACTTCCCGCCAACAATTAGACTAAACACCACCCACTATCGGAAAAAAGATTCATGGCCATCTTCTCTATTTTAAGTCTTTTTTCAAAAGCTATTTTGTCAGGCAGGGCTTGCGGCTGATAATCAGCTTCCTCCCTCTTCTCTGGTTTTACGGTCTCACTGTACCATCTAGTGGACACTGGAGGACTTGCAACGTTGGGTCTGGGCCTGTTGCCAGGGGCCTAATCATGCTAGATGGTGCCTGGGACCTTGGCTGTGTGCACAGGCAGCTGGGATGGGCTCACCTTTCTGCAGCGGGGGTTTGGACAGCTGAAGAGGGAGATGGCCTTGTCCAGCAGAGCCGGGAAGTTGCAGAACGGACATCTGCGGAGGTCAGACACCAATGCAAATCGATGAGGACGGTGACTTTAGTTACCCAATGCCAGCTAATAGTTTAGACATGATACAACTACAGCTGCAGAACATCGGAAAAGTGTGTGGTATGTGATAACATTGCTGAATGTTGCAATAACAATAAGTTGCAATAAACAAACAAATAGTTAAATATACAGTTTTAACGTTTCAGCTTTGTGTTCACCAATACACACTAGACAGAGGGCAGCCCCTGTTATGAGGAAGGGATCAAGGGCAGTGGAGCTCCATTTGATTTGCCAAAACTTTTGATATGTGGCGCATGACAGCTTATAGAAATACAACATAAATTGCAGCTAAACTATGTTTTGAGTCATGTGTAGCATAGTATGGTATGTTGCAAAATTGCAATATTTTCAAGATATTGTTCAGCCCTAGATATATTTAATTCGAAATTAGTTGCATCTTAAGTAAGTAAAATGTGTCTTCTAATAGGTACAGAGACTCCCCCAGTAATATTCAGTTAACCACTAGATGTACAATGTGCAGGAAAGCTCCAGGAGGACCGAATGACCGGTGCACCCACCTGACCAACTCGTCTCCGCAGGTGGCCGCCACCGCCTCCTCGGCCTGCCGCTCGTAGTACTTGAGCAGAACATTCTCTGGCAGAACCTTCTCCAGCTCACTCGCAGCAAAGGAACACGCGCAGCTCCCATCCATACAGCTGAGTTCCGACTGAGAGCGAGGGAGAGAGGGAGAGAGGGAGAGAGGGAGGGTGAGAGAGAGAGACAGAGAGAGAGAGAGAAAGACAGAGAGAGAGAGAGAGAGAGAGAGAGAGAGAGAGAGAGAGAGAGAGAGAGAGAGAGAGAGAGAGAGAGAGAGAGAAAGACAGGGAAAGAAAGACAGAGACAGAAAGACAGAGACAGAAAGACAGAGACACGGATAGAGACCAACTAATAAATCATAGGATACTTCAGACAGTTGGTGGAAAACCATTTTTGGAAATCATATTTTACAGTGCCTTCTTATCACAAAAGCAGGGAAGGCATGCTGCAGGTGAGGAAAAGGAAAGGAAAATAAATCAACTACCATCCCACTGCTAATTTATGTACAGAAATATTGGTAACTTTACTTTCATGTGGCTCTACTGATAGGATTGGCACCTCTGATTACAAACCATATTACCACCAAAGAACGAGTCACCTGAGGGCTGCATTAACACACGCTGGCTAAAAATGAAGGACTGCTGCATACCCTGCCTGGCCAGAGGCCTAAAACAGACCCTGCACAACTCCTCCCATCCCCCTCCACGTATGAACAGCACTTACCCTCCCTGAGCCAAACACTGCCTCCTGGGCGTACTTCACTAGGCACTCCTTGCAGAAGAGATGGCCGTCCGTGCACTGCGTCATCTCCTCGAAGGCAAACTCTCCACAGCAGCAGCCGCATTCAATCAGCTGCCCGTCCTGCGGCCGCACAAGCAAGGACAACAATCTCCAGTCAGGGGGATGCTTAGTGCACACACAACAGCAGACAGCATCTTATCTGTAATGACCAAATGCCTGCTATAGCTACATGTGCAGCCCAGCTTGATCATGTGATGGGATGGTTTTAAGCCTGTATGGTAGAAAATGTTGCCATGTTACTAGATTCCTCTCCTGATCATGCTAACACAAGGTCCATACCGAGTCATGAGATAGATGACATTACTGATATCGTAAATACTGTATAGTCAAACCATCAACAGATAAGCAGATGGAAGATACATAATGCATTCTTGTAGAGAGTATTATAATAAATACATCTAATAAACAACATTATTAGGTGAAGTTGTGCTGTCTTATCCTACAGTTTACATAATTGCAAAGGTTACACTCCCTGTTTAATTTGACCAATGTCCAACAAGTCTGGATTGGATTATGTGGCTGCGTCTTGGCAGTCTGTGAACAAAGATATCTACAGACATATTTACATACCGCATCAATCTTTTAAAAGTTTCCTATTTATTTTTTATTTTTTTAACTTGTTCATGTTCCCTGGTGGATTAATTAGGCCTTATCTCCAGATAGCACCAAGAGACATTGGCCATTTATTACCTGACTCAATCACTGGTGCTCTGTTGTTCTGTGGATAGTGGGAGTGTTGGTATAGGCAGTGAAGCCATGCAGATTTCAAAATGTCCACCTTTGAAACTGTTTCTTACTTGATCAATGAACTGCGAGTGTGTGTGGGGGCCAGTCATAAAAATAAAGGCACAAAGGATTGAACCAGACAAGGCCTGGGAGCTAGAAATTTGATTTACTCTGCCTGACTTTGCCTAACAAGACAAGGACATAAACAGCGTCACTCTTCCCAGTTCCAAAGACCACATACCTTAATGTACTGTTCTTCATTCACTTGCAAAGCCAGTAAGAAGTCCTCATGCTGTGAAAGAGACAGAGAGAACAAACAATAATTACTTTTCCTGGCTGAGTGTCCAGACAGAAAATGAGTCTCAATGTCTTGTGCAACATGTTTTCCATTTTCATGAGGACAAATACCAGACATTCTCAAAAAAACTACTTGGTTGCGGTTTAGGACAAACTCGTCTCGTCTTGACATACAAGGCATTAAGGCCCTCAGTGTGATGAATGAACATGAATGCATCACAGGCGTTGCTGCATAAGTTGTATAAGAGCTCTTTTAAAAACGACGAAATCAAAACAAAAGAGGAGGTAATGGGCTAACTGCCTAACGTGGGCTAGGCGCCTGACCTCGGCCATCTCCTTGGCTTTCTGCTGGTAGGCCTCCAGCTCCTTCATCAGAGAGGGGTCCACCCGCCCCGGCTGGCTCCAGCTCTTGCGCTTCTTCTCCAGGAAGTACATGCGCCTCTCCAGCTTCAGGGGGCCTGAGAGCAATGTGCAGGTTAACAGGCAGTTTCAGGGGCCACTTTTACGTCTCCCTCATTGGCAACACCCACTGTGAAATTCCTATCAACTCTTTGTTGCGTTTCAGAACCGGAGAACTCAAAAACACACTTTAGGTGAATTTAAGGTCGATGGGGAAAAGTAGACTTAGTTTAAAAAAAAAAAAAAAAATAATAATAATAATAATGACAGGGCAATTATCTGACCAGACTGAAGAACTAATCCCAAGACAGAAACAACTAAGTCTTAGCAAGTTCCAGCGAGGCAAACTCGGTCATTCTGACACTAGGCAAATATGCTAATCACTCAACAAGATGCATGGCTGGTAAGGTGACCTGACAGAGCGTAAATGATTCTGCTATGGCGGGCCTCTATGGCCCCTAAGATGTTAAGAGAATGCAGGGCCACGAGTTTTTGGCGTTATTGATGTGTTAGACAGCCCTACTGTTTGGTATATTCAGCCTGATCCCAAAGGTCAAACGCAGTAGCAGACACAAAACAGCACAGTAGCGCTGAATTCCCACAGAGACTACACCATGGCAAGTGTTGTCTATACGGTGTTGGAGAACGAGGAGAAATGCAGTGTAAGTCACCCTGCTCAAAGCTGAAATCCATGTAGATTCGCTCGCTCGATTCCCTCCGTTTCTTCCGTGCCTGTGCGAGGTCCTTGGCATTCTCCTGCCATTTCTTAAGGGCATCAAATAAGGCCTTGAATGGAAAGCAAAAACACTGTCAGATATATTTCTGGAAAGGCTTCATTTTCTTTCTACCAAATTACATCACAGCATCCACAAACTGAAATCCCTGTAATGAATACTCTAATTCAAATGAACACATTAGGTCACCATAATATTAAGACTGGTTACTGTAATCAAATGTCACGCATTCACCAGATATTTAATTAGATGCATCTTCTAAAAATGTCTGGGTTCCCCTTTGCTTTCTGAACTATGTTAATGTTATGTTAATGGCATAAAGAGCTTTACATTTCCAAACATGCTGGAAGCATTTTTCTGAGACACTGTAAACATTCCCAGGAGCTTTTAGTGACAGCATTACACACTTGCTTCTTATATGTGGGCCAGCACCTTCATGCTGCCAATATGCAGTTCTACCACATCTCAGAGGTGCACTATTGAATTAAGGTCTGGTAGCATCTCTGCCCTTCTGAGTAAAGGAAATCCACAGTCACGTACAAGACACCAGTCTGAGACAATCTTTGTGACGAGGTCAATTATCCAGCCGAAAATAGCTGGGAGATCGAAACCTGGTCAAATGTGGATACGGTGGATGTATTTAGGACAGCCTGCTGCATTTAATGACACACACGGGCACAAACGGTGCCAATAAAATATCCTCCACAGCACAGCACAGCACAGCACCTCTTCCCTAGTCTTAAACAGTCGACACATGGCAGGATGGATCTGAGCCTTCTTCTGCTGTTAAAGGTACATTTTGACTATACCCTCTGAATGCCACGGCAGAACTAAAGAGTCATTCGGCCAGTGAGCAATGCTATCCAGTCTTCCATCTTATGTTGAGCCTGTGCCCACTGCATCCAGAGTTGGATGACAGGGTTGAGCATCTGGCACAGTCTTCCCCTGCTGAACCCCATCTGTTTCAAGGTCCAGCCAGTAGTGACCTCAAAGTTGCTGTCCTGCACAAACTGGTGCTATACTATATGTGGTTATGTGGGCTAGTCTACTCTTGCCCGTCTCAGCGCAAACCAGTCCAGCCCTTCTCTGATCTCTGTAATCAACAAGGAGTTTTATCCCTGGGAATTTCTCCTAGATGGATGTTGAAATCTGTGTAAAATGACCTTTCATCCCCATTCTGGTGCTGCAACAATTAATTATTTATCTAAATGGTAAGCAGCCAATGATTTTCTTGGCAAACTGGTGAGTTGTTTAGCCTAAGGAACGTCAAGAAAGTAGCGAAAACCATTCACGTTTCACAAATTCATGTCTTCAAATATCATGTTCCATTTCTATTCCAGATGTTCATCTTGATTACTCAAGACTAAAAAAAGCACATACAATATTAACATTTAAGGAGCCGATATAGGAAAACTTTGACAAAAATATTTTAAAAGGCTCAAATCAACTGATCGAGTACAAAAATTGTTGACAGTGATTTATTCGTTGATAAGTGGTCGATTGACTGATTAGCCACGGTGGCTCTGGCTGGCCCAGTGTGGCAGGCCCTCAGGGTGCACACAATGACGCGGCTGGTGAGTGTACATGCCATTGACTAAATAAGCTGTGACGAGGGGCACAAAAACCTTCTAAGACACACCCTAAACTTATCAGGAGTAGAACAGCAAAGCCTAAGTCATGTAGGTTGACGAGTGGGTTATGACTGAAGTGCTTAGATTAGAAAGTGCATGCGGAAAACAAATGACAATATCAATGTAAATAGCAGCCTTTAGATGATGATGATGATAAAGCACTTGGGCAGACAGCCTATTATTGGCCTGTAAAAACTGTAATACTTTTGTGACTCTGAAAGACTTGTGATGTACAGAGTAAAATACTAACTATTCATTACACTTTGTAATAGTTGTAATAGTTCTCAATAGAGTGAACTATAAATCCAATAGGGTGTTCGAAAAGTAGCCTTTTAGTAGGTTCAGTGCACTTTCCATTACCTACATAATTTGCCATAGAGGTCTAATGAGTGAAAGTGATGTGCGAACAACTGCACCCAAAAATAATCATTTAGCAGTGTTCTGAACTTGGACAAAAACCAAAACATGACACTATGAGAGGGAAAGGAAACAGCTGTTAAAGTGAACTCAATTAAAGAACGATTTAATTTAAAACTATGACTTCCAGAGATCATTTACCCTTTGAATCCACCTTTAACATATGTAAAACTAGAAAAGCACTCCGAGAGCGCAGACCTCCGCCAGGGCAGCTCAGATCAACACCAAAATCTAATCACTTCAGCCCATTTTGACCCTGAAAATGTTATCAAAATCCATTCAGCACCTTTTGAGTTATGTTGCTAACTAACTAACAAACAAATGCTGACGACTACATAACCTCTGCTGGCAGAGGTAACATCATCAAAAAGATATTGTTGTGTGTGCAGCATTAAGTTTACAGTTACATTCAACATGTTGGAGGTAGGCCATTGTCCAAGTATAGGATTGTGCAACCCTGAAACTATATCTCTTAAAAAAACAAAAAACAAACCTGTGACTAAAAATGTCAATGTGTCTGAGTACCTTGCGGGTGATTGCATAGTGTCCTTTGAGGGAGTTGAGGGTCCACCTGATGTCCTGGCAGCTGAGCATTCGGAAGTCCCTCATTAGCATGTCTGACGCCTGCATCACAATTGCAGGGCTGACCTGCTTCAGCTTGGAGTAGTCAAAGTAGTTTTCACTTTCCTGGAAAGACAACCATAAAGTGTAATGAGACCAAAACAGCACCAACCCTGTGCTGCTCCAACAATATAAACCAAGTTTCATATGCACTTAAAATTAATGACATGATTTGTAACAACTCTTTTTTGGTATGAAGGACTTAGACCCAGTAAAGTCAAAATATTCAGAAAAAAAAAACTAATTTGCTGGCCTCCTTGCTCCTCTGATTTCCGGAAATGAATTAATGGGGACTACCTTGAAGCAGTTTCTGGTCGCCATCATGATGAAAGTCCATACTGTTGCCTGCAGTTGTAATGACGGTGCATGTGGAGGACGCTGCCACAGCCACTGACCTAGCTACAACTCAATCAACTTGTAACATGGTGGCGACCACAAACTACTGTGAGGTACTACCTGTAAAACAGTCTCTAATAAATAAATTGCACACTTAAAGTTCTCAGTGCCTCGTTTTGAATGCCAGGGCACTTGTTATTCTACCAAGAAAGTGTGGAGCTACTTCAAGCTTTTTTAATGGTTTAACAATAGAGATATCTTCAATCTTCCTCTGTGCCCTGACTAGCATTGTGAACCTTTTTGACAAAAATGGTAAAAATAGTAGTTTGAAATGCAATAGGCTAGCATAGTTTGGCTCCACAGCAAACATACCAAGTCGTTATCATGTTTTAACATACCCAAAGTTCATTTCACACCAAATTCCCCCTTTAAGTTTGGGCAGAATTTGTCTCACACACCTGCATTTCCTCATTTGGTTCTAACAAACTACTGGAGGGTGCCAGGACTGCATTCTCTTTCCTCGGGTAATCAGGGTTTTCCAACAACAGATTGCATATGCTGTTGACAAAGGGGAAAAAAAAGGTTAGGCGCCCTCTTCCTTTGTTTTCATGAATGAGGTTCTTTTTTTGTTCTCAAAACAGGGCACTTAGGTTCTTTCGCTTACGTATTGAGGTCTTTAATATTGTTCCTCATAATGAAGTCGGTCAAGTAGGCTTCCTCCACATCGGGGAAAAGGGTCACCTGTGATTACATGTGAAAACACAGTGAGGGAAAGCTGATGCAAAGACGGAAGCCATCAAAGCAGCAGCAGCTATGATAAGAACTTCCCCTCTTTCCAAATCAAAACAAACATCCAATCAGGTTGGCAGACCGGTTAATAAAAGCACAGGGGCTGGCACAAAGGTGTTGATATTAATGCCAGTAACATTAGCACAACCACATTAGTGGTCGATAACAACTTGAAAAGTTCACTTGGCAGACATGAACATTTCCACTGATTTGCCTGGCGGGTTATCTGCCATGGAGGAATCATGCATCATGTTTAACTTGGATCAGATTTAAATTCTTATCGAAGAAATATATTTCAACTTGTTTTTACACATGAAGGTCTGTATTTGTTTAAGAAATCACATTTAGGATTGAATGGAAAGAAAAGGTTTCTTGCCTGTATCTAAAAGCAGGCGACTACAAAAGACCTAACTTAGGGCCTGGGATATACAGGTAGTTGCTGATAGTGATGCATACACACACAACATCATGGCTGCCGTACACATCCTGTGTTTGTTTAGTGCGCTGGCCGTAAGGCTGCTCGATTATGGAAAAAATCTGAATCACGATTATTTGGGACAAAACTGAAAACACGATTATTCAAACGATTATTTTGTTTTCCTCAGTAACATGCTTCATTTATTGAAAATGTATTCAAAAACATTTCGAAAAAACATTCTTGTACCTTCGGATTTTCCCTAATACCTTTCTTCGTAAACGTTACAACGTACAAATGTCTAATGTATACATTTAATGTACAGTACAAACAGTAGAAAATAATTAGGACAAAAACATTGTTGCCCTCGATTTTATTTGTTTTGAGATTGTTTGGCCCTGAAATCGTTATCACGATTAGAATTCAATTAATTGAGCAGCCCTAACTGGTCGTGTGCAACCAAGAAATATGTGACGCCTGAGCGAGACGCAAGACTGCCATGACGGTGAAGCGGCTGTGTAAGCGCGGTGACAGGAGGTCATACTGACAGCGGATCACCTTTCTTAATTATTCTACATCTAATTTCTGTGGTCTGCACACAGGGGAAACACCTCCAGTATAACCTGTAGTGCTGCAGCTGGTTTGGTCGAACGCGTAGGCTTGGTCGAACAGCAAGAATATTTCAAACCTTAGCAAATGAAATGAAAAACCTACCCTTCCATGCTGCAAAGGTAGGCTAATGTGTCAGTTATCTGACATGGTCTGAAGTTTCAGGTTTTTTTAAACATGCAGTGAACAGAAAGCTAGACTGCTTTACCAAATTAATATTTAGCAACATGTCATCTCTGACCTCTCTGGTTGCAGAACCAGAGTGTTTATGACTCTGATTTTATATGTTTAATTATGAAAGTCACATAGAAAGCAAACATTTGGACCTGACAAACTTCATGAGAATTTTTAAGTACTGATTTAATTCCAGTAGATTGTCATGTCTGACGCAGCTACTTATTGTCCAAACTGTGCATTAATGCTTTTTAAAGAGAAGGGCAAGGCAAGGACTGATAAGACCAGAGACGATATTGTGGATTCATGAATTAGGCTACATTCATCACAATTAATTAATTATAGCATAGTTTTTTATCTCTATTTTATCTGTATTCTTTGTATTATAACTACTCATAATGTGATTATCTTTAAGTTCCATGGACATTACATAAAACCAAATCAGCATGGGTTTTGTTGAAATGTGTGACAATGAGGCTCAATAATTTAAACATAGAACCTCCCTTGTATGAAATTAAGTACTCATCAGTAAATCATTAAATGGCGATTATTAAAGACTTCACTAAATATATATTTTATTTTATAAAATAAAATAATTATTCAATAACATACTCTACCTTGTACTCTACCTTGTAGACAGCCTGCCATTAAGGTTGAATATGATAACTACTCTACTCTAAGCCTTACTTTCCACTGTGTTTCATGCGCATCCCTGCTGCTCTCTACTTCAACTCACCACCTCCCTCACAAGGTCCTGCGTGGTGACCGGATTGGCCTGCTGTCGCCGCATCTGGCCTTCCCTGGGCGCAGAGGGGCCGGGCCTCTCGTCGTCCACCTGAGCGGGGGGCTCCGCGGGCCTGGCGGGGTTCGCCACCCCCATCTCCGCCCTGGGTGCTATGAGCGCCACCGGGTTCGGCACGTGCGTATTCCACGGCGCGACCGCTACGGCGGTGCCGATGGCGGTGGCTGTTGTCGCTACCACGGCTGCCGCGGGTCTTTCCTGAGGTGGGGCGATGGGGGCGACGGCAGCGGCACCCTCAGTCCCGCCGTGCTTCCCGCCCACCACAGCCCTGTGGGAGGCAGGAGGCCTTAGCAGAGGTTGGGCTTTCGGTCGAACTACAATCGGTGCGGCCTGGTGGGCAAACAGACCGGCGGGCACGGGTGCTACATACTGGGTCTGCGCGTCTGCAGTAGGCAAGAGAGGTCTGGGGTAGGCATGACTGTCTCTAGATGTAGAGGGGTAGGCATTACTGTCTCTAGACGTAGAGGGTACAGCGTCACGGTCCTCACGCTTGAGATGTATGGCTTGGTTTCCTGATGTGGGGAGCGTGGCCTGCTGGGGGGCGTCCGAGGCTTGGGGGGTCTGCACGGGAGCGTGGCTCCATGCCGAGGGGGCAAACTGCGAGGGTGCTCCGCCCCATTTGGCAGCAGGTCGTATGACCTGCTTCACCTGCGACACAGGGGGCTGCAAAGAGTGCAGGGTACAAAACAGTCACACGTTACATTTAACATTACATTTCACCCACATTTTTTCCCAGAGTGACCCACAGTGGGCTAAGTAAAGGGTCAGTTGCATTGGAGCACTGTTGGGTCAAAGGCAGAGAGCACAGGGTACACATGAGTCAGTCAGACCAGAAAACTACAGTGTCTGCTGTCACACAGCCTGACAAAATCATATGCATGAGTGTAACTGCTCCGCTTCAACCGTCCGTGACTCTACTGAACACAGTCAGTTGCCAGTTCTGTTAGTTAAATAACAGTTTAAACTTGCAGCATTTGTTTAAAATCATTCAGACAGTTCATGTGATTCAACTGTGTTTTTCATTTTGAAGCTCATAGTTTTTCATGCGTTCAAATATACTGCACTATATATAATACACATTCCCATTTTAATGACCACTCAATTTCACTTAGGGAAGCTAAGCCTAGGTAACTGAAACACTTTTCAGTTTAAATCTATAATATTGTAACAAATAAATTACATTTAGCTTATCCAGAGCAACTTAGGTACAGAGTGGATTAGGTACAGAAACAGCCCCCTGGAGCAATGTGGGCACTTCAGCCATGATGAGGGGCAGGATAGCACTGATTATTCAGACCCCTACCCACACATCTTTTTCCTACTGGTACAGGTACACAGCAACTCCTAACTATAAAGTTGATCAGAAACAGCAACTAAATCAACTAAAAAAACTAAATTGCTACTTCTGTTTCCACGATTCCACGGTTTCAGCGAATGAAGCGAGATTGACTGCATGGCTTGGTCTGCCCTGGAAATTGTTCGCAGAAAGTAGGATCTGAGTATGTCCTTGCTTACCTCCAATATTCTAATTTCATCATCGTCTTCGTCGTTGACCAGAACTGACATCCGTGGTCGAATGGAACTCGGCTCTTCGTCTGAGTCATCAGATATCGTAATGGCCGAGTCTGCCGTGGCATGCGCCCTCTTTCTTGGTCTGTTGCCTGTGAAATATTTAGCAGTGTAATCCTATGGATGTGCACTAGACTTGCACTACAAGTGAATGTGTAAGCCATATTAACTAAAAAATGCACTTCAGGTTTTATGTTCAGTTAGCAGAGACTTATATCCAAAGTGACTGATGGAACCTATACACATATACTCACAGACTGAGGAACCTATACTTATATACTTACAGACTACACCAACATTGCAATAAGAAAACAGATCTTTCTTACAATCAAGACTAAAATTAAAAAACAAAAGTTGCTATGAAGTGTCTCATGTTTCACAACTCTGCCATTTGTACAACTACATACCTTGACTTCGATGTGTGTTGAAACTGGCCAGGTGAATGACATCGTCATCACTCATATCCTCAGCCATGGCCACATAGATTGGCTCCCTGAGTCCTCCACTGCTTCGCTCACACCGGCACAGGCACGCACATAGACAATGTGTCTAGACATCAAACGGATAGGATGAGGCTGAACAAAAACACACACACGACCATTAATATACAGCGAAACAAGTCCGAAGCAGTATTAGTAAAAGTTTACATTACATTACACTTAGCTGACGCTCTTATCCAGAGCGACTTACAGATATTTACAGGGTTTCAGTTACAGTCCCTGGAGCAGTGTGGAGTTAGATGCCTTGCTCAAGGGCATCTCAACCATGGGTAGGGTGGGATTCAAACCAGCAACCTTCCGATTGCAAGACCAACTCCCTAACCACTAGGCCACAGCTGCCCATTCAGGAACGCAGGAACACAGTCCCTAAATCAGTAAAACCTCAAATGTTTTAATGGCACATACTCCAAAGGCCAGATTTTAGATCTAGTCAACGCTACTGGCATTACACCATCAAACTCAAATCATTTTGTTTAACATTGCTGCTCCTGAGTCAATCTCATGGTATGTTTGCCTCTTGCTTCATCATATACAGGAACACACACCCACAAAAAAACACTACGGCTGATGTGTTACACACACACTAGAGTCTACTTCCATCACTCAGCCATTAAAAGGCATGCCCTGAGGATTCAGTCCCACTATACAACTCGTATCTTTCTTTCTGAGTCTTTCAATCTCCTTACCCCACTGAAGACACATACTGCTCCTTTCTTGCAATCTGCCTCAAATTCGAGCTTCGTAAACTGAACGCTTCCAGCCATCGGCTGAAAAGACTAGGTTAGAAGGCTGGTCTGACAATTTATGCACTGGCATACAATGAGCATGTCTCAGCCTACAAAAAGTTTCTCAGTGAAGCTAAGACCATGCATCACTCCACTATCCTTGCCAGAGGCCAAGGCAACCCAAAAGCCCTCTGCTTACCTTATCTGCTAACATTGTGAGTATCCTACTCTTTTTCCACAACAAAATTAACACCATACACACCAGCATCCCTGTGCACTACCTGTTTACCAGTTCATCAAGGGTTCAATGACTGACTGTGTGTTTGATCTGGTTCCTAAGTCTAGGCCTACTACCCAGTCTAGTCTGCCCCTCTTGACCCGCTCTTTGCCCCCTTCTGGTCAAAATGATAAATTCATCTCCGTCAACGGTCTCAGTTCCCCAGTCTCTCAAAACAACAGCCAACACTCCTGTATTGTAAAAACCTCTAGCAGCCATTGATAATTATGAAATAATGATAATTATTATATCTATCACCCCCTTTCCACCCTCCCATTCATTGCAAAGCTCCTAGAGCTCACTGCTGACAATCAGCTCCAATAGTAACTGCCCTGGTAAAGGTCATCAAACATCTGCAGCTAGCTGCTTACATAGGCAGTGCCAGGTTTCTCCTTCTCCTTAACCTCACAGCAACCTTTGCCACTGTGTGCCACAACCATGAATTAAGCCATCTGAAACCAATACTTGGCATTACTGGTGTTCCACTAGCCTGGTTCAAATCACATTTTACATCTCGAAAACAGTTTGCTTCCATTGGAAACTCAAGATCTACAAAATCTCTCCCACAGACACCCACCTGCTGGCAGCACCCCCTCTCAGCTCCATGGGTGACAGAGCCTTCAGTGGGGCTGGCTGAACACTGATTAAATCTCCCCACAAACGCTCACCTGTTGACAGCCCATGGGTGACAAAACTGGCCCCAGATTGTGGAATTCCCTGCCACTGCAACTAAGCATGTCTGGTGCTGTGTTTTTATTTCCCTCAATGTCCTCTGCATCTCTGTATCGGACCTCATGTTGAGTGCTTCTGAATTTAAATTGTGTAGTGCCTTTGAGTATCCTGAAAGGCTCTTAGAAGCAAAATGTATTATTTGAAATTGATTATTATTACATCCATAACTATATTAGAGCCTATTAAGCCCATTACACAAGACTGAACTAGTCGAGATCACACCAGTCACACCACACCACATTACAGACAGCAGCATGACGGGCAGGGCACTTGCAAGAACCAGAGCCCAAACAGGAGTCGATTCTCAGAGAAGAATGTCTTATCTGCCGTTAAAATATTTTGCTGAGACAGACCCGTTATGAAATCTCAACAAAAGTCAACACAGTGTTACGCCTAGGCCACCGGATCTTTCTGCACACGACTCCTTTAACAAGTGTTATTAACTCGATCTACGCTCATTAGGCCAACAGATTACTGACGGTGATCCCTCGTTAGCTGCCATGAACGATAGACTTGGGGAAAACCTCGGTTGGCTAAGCAGATTCAAAACTGGAAAACCCCACGCCCTTCTAACAAACGTTAATTCACTGAGGCAATACACAGGTGTTGGTCCCACAACGTTTCAGGATAACTTCATCACAACAGAACAAACCACTACCGACAAATGCCAAAGGCTGTCATCACTCACTGGCGTTTATTCAAAGAGTTTGATGTCAACCTACTTTACATCGTAATCCAGTCTATGTGCATCCTCTTGTGGTTACCTAAGTTATCAAACTCTGAGGTTAACTACGCGGCATTTAGTGATAGGGTGCCCTCTGATCACTTGGGTCCAATCTTTCAATCTTTCCGATCCCAGCCAGCTACCTGGTTAGCTGCACATTAAGAAAAGCTTTACTTACATGCTAACTAAAGCAGGTAGCTAGCCAGCTAGTAAAGCTTCACGTTAGCTAGGCTCCTGATGAGAGAGTGCAGACACATAACATTAGCTAATCGATAGCTTTATGAAGATTATAGGAGGTCCCATGGTCGCTAAAAGGAACTTCAACAAGCAATTATTTAGCTTCATACACACAAAGTCTCGAGTGGTACGAGACGACACATACTAAAACAATTACTTCTCCAATTCCTTACCTCCGAAACACAATATCCAGCTGTTAGCTAGCCAGCTAACATTTCCAACATTTCTTGTTCTACCACTCGCCGGATATTGAAACAAACAGCCAAAACAAGCCGTGCGTCTTACATCATGCGCACGGAAGACTTGGGGGATGTAGTTTTTTCACAGGTAGACGGCAGCTCACTTTGCTGTTGTTCGTTTCCAAATTGACTGTAGATGTCGCTATTTTTCTCTCTAAGAACCACCAACAGTCTGTTTAGGTGTACCTCCTTTTTCAAATTAATCATTTATATTACTGGGCAAAAATGGGTTTGCATCATTTAGGTCATTTGAGTTTCTGCCATAATGAAAAATGTTGTTTTAAATTCCGTACAGCACTCCACTTACTACTGTTGGTGCTAAAAGCAGACATTCCTCTCTCTCACAGCTATAACCAATTATTTTCTGCGACCCTCAGTTTTGAAAAAAAAAATCATTACATCACGCCTACTTTTTTAACCTTACAATCTATCGCAAAGATGGTTTAGATGTGTGATCTTGAGTTAGGATTATAGTAGCCTATTTATGTTTTTTTTTTAATTACAGACAACAGTGCTTGTCCTTTTTAAAGCACTGATTTTCGAAGGTGAAACACATGGATTACCATTATCTTGCCTTGGTGCCTTTAAGCGCCTGATGAAGTGTAGCCTATCTCCTGCACAACCTCTTCGTCTGGCAGGTCAAACTCCGTTCGCTGGACCTGATCCATCATTCTTGCCAACTGAGAGTCTGTGTGGAATTTTCCCATCCATGTATTGATGACTTAAGAAGGAAAGGGGTCTTGTGGTAAATGGTTTTAAAAAGACCATAGATTTTTATGTTATCTGGACTATTTAGTTTGGTGGCTTCTCAATTTTTTCAATGCAGGTGGGTAACAAAGACAAGACAAGACAAAGCTCACAGTTCCTTATATCTGGTATTGAGCTGAATCCATGGGAATGTCATCCTTTAGTGCAGACAAAGGACTTCATCCCAGTTCATATGAAAGTCTTACTTGCATGTCAACAGGAGCTAAATCTAGAATGAAGCTGGGGAGTCTGTGGTCATGGTAGCAGGCAGTGAATAATGTGTTAAGGTCCAGACAGTACTGTCTGCCTAAATAATGCCTAAATGTATTTCAGCTGGCTTTAATGTTATGATCATATAAAGAAAATATTCATTAAGTGTGCTTGCTCAGCGAGCACACTTATTGTTTATTAAGTGTATTAAGTAATATCTTTTTCTTCCATTCACCCACTTTTTGCCAAAACTGCTAGTCCGACGGCTTTTAAGATACAGACGCCATTCCAACTCCAATACGTCCAGCCTGATCTGAACAAGAATTGTATAAATGATTACACTACCCCTTGTTGTTCGGTCGTTAGTTCTGTTTTTGGTGATATATTCTTCCATTGAAAGGAATGGTAAAACAGTCAGGCTGATGATGTCATAGTACTCTCCTAGACTCTAGATGTTAGAGTGAGAGCTGTGGAAAAAGCCCTTTTTCATTGGATTAAGTTGAACAAGTAAATAAGAAGAGGATAGATTTCAGGGCACGCAAATACTGTGGCTCTCACACCTGGACCAACTGCCATTTTTAAAGGTGTCATTGCATCGTTTTTTTAAATTAATTTTGTGGCAGTCTTTATCATTATTGAATGCACCGTGAGCCAGTTTTGGTAAAAAAAAAAAAAACATGCTTTAGTGCTCATGTTTCAGACTGTTGTAGTTTGGTGGAGGAGATGGGGCGGGCAAAATGACAGGTTACAAATGACAAACTTCACTTGGTTTGCCCTTTTCTTATTCACTCATTATTTTCTTTCATTGACTGATGGAGGCAATTGGGGTAGAAAAACATTTCACGTGCAGCATGCATATACAACTTGGAGTAACCTATCGTATTTCAAAACAGAGCAAGTACTAAATGTTTTCTCAGGGAATGACACTTTTAAATGTTAAATTTGGAATGTTAGAACTCTCAAGTGATGTCATAATACACATGCCATGGCTTGTGTAATCTTCCACCATGGCAGCCCATAGAACCAAATAGTAGCCTGGCTGTCGCACCAAGCTTATAGACAGAACTTGGTCTGGCAAACCTCCCATAGACTAGGGACGAGTTCAAGATGCATGTGCTCTGAACACCCTGTTGTATGACGCAAGTCGTGGACCTATGGCAGCTCAGAGGGCGATTCTTTGTGCTGTTCTGGCTGGGGAAATCACCGAAGACGACTGTACAAAGTTGTCACTGGTTGGATAAAGTGGTCAAACACGCCTACCAAACGGGATCAAACAATCCCGAAAGCATGTGGCATAACGTTAGACTATGTTGTGGGCAAACAATTCATTCAATCAGGAAACAGTAGCAAACCGGTGCATCGGTTGAACTCGGCCCAGAAGTTCTCAGAGGCAAGATCAGTGGGCATATTTCAAATGCCTCTGTGTACGACAGGGCTACAACCAATCACATCACTGATTCCGATGACTAAGGTGTAGCGTTCATTTTTCATTGGTGCCTGATTTTCGGGCAAAGAAACAGCCGAGAATCGGCAGGTTGGCAAGACTGACTTGAATGCAAAATTCAGTGTAGCATGACAGGCAGTATGGGTGGGCCCAGGCTAAACTATTAGTAAAAAGTTCTGAAATCTGGCACACTGATTCAAGATTCTTTTGACCAAGTTTCATGTTGGTACTTCAATCTCTCTAGTGTGACCGACTAGTCAAAGTTAGAAATACATTTATACATATAACTTTTGAACTGTTTGTCCAAGTTTTAAACGCTTAGCATGCTAACAATACCATAGACATCCTATACAGGATATCCTGTATAGGATGTCTATGAACAATACTAATTAGCTATCTACGCTAACTAGCTAACTCTGCTAACAGCATTACTCAGCTAACTTAACTAATGTTTGTTAGCAGTTATGCTAACAACGCTAACTATGCTAGTGATGCTAGCTATGCAAACAGTGTTGACTCAGCTACTATTTTTAGCAGCTATGCTAACTATGCTAGCAATGCTAAGAATGTCTGTTTAACTGCGCAATGTTAGAGGTAGGCCTACATTTACAGTTTTGAAAAACTTGGTGTCATTGGAATCCTTGCTGACACAATGATGTCAAATTTCCCCCTCCAAATTTTCCTGCCATTTTGAAAAATTTCAAAAGTGAAATTAAATGATCACAGGTCAGACGTTTGGACCAATATCCACATAACTTGGCACACATGGAATTGTTTGCCCCTGACAGACAATTAAAATCAGTGTCCAAGCCACCAAACAGGAAGTGTGTTCATATCTTGGCAAGACTACAACATATCTAGGTGGTGCTGTAATGGCAAAAAACTCAGATGATCACGAAACT
Source organism: Coilia nasus (assembly GCA_027475355.1). Lineage (NCBI taxonomy): Eukaryota > Metazoa > Chordata > Actinopteri > Clupeiformes > Engraulidae > Coilia > Coilia nasus. Next base: position 33,729,454 of record CM050216.1, read on the forward strand.
TGGCACATGCAAGCACAATTGTAGCTTTTTCTGTGGGAATACATTTTACATTTCTATTCTTGCTGCAATTAAATATGTTTTGCATCTTATGACAGGGTGACTGGAAGGTGATTAAATAGGCTACAATACCATTTTTCTTGGAATACAAAAGTGCTATCTTTTCTGCTATTTTAGTTAAATATACCATGTTCCAGTGTAAATGTTAATGAGATCAATTACTCACAGATTTCAACACTGACTTGGTATAACAATTGGTTGTCATCAGACAGGAGCAATATCACTGAAATATCCTTGTTGCATGTACACAAGTAATGGTTTGTTTAAGGACAAAATAAATTGCAGGATTATGCTACATTTGATATATACTAATGCCAAAAACAACCCATGGCTCTGTCAGAACCCTCCATCGGAGACAACTGACATGTTCTGAAACACGTTAAAAAGCTTGCAGTTCTGCAAATATTCCTTTAGATTTTCATATAATTTATCACAAGCATGACACCTGAAATGGAAGACTTAACCCTACACAGTTCAGCAGTAATGGAAAACCACATGTATTTGTGGGGAGCCTGGTCAAAACATCCAGCAAAACGAATGGTGCCTGCTGTGCGTCTGGGGAATATCTGTTTTGTCTAGAGTTCTTGGACACCGCTGAAGAAGCATTTAGAGTCTGCCCATCTGAACAGGCTGTACAAATGACATCAGGTTTTGCTTAGCAAGTCAGACTTACTTATTTTTTTTCTTTTAAATACCTTTTTGTCAAAATAAATATATCCTTTTCCAGGTCTTAAATGTAATCTGAATATAAAAATCAATTTGCTTCAAGTAATTATGTTATTATCGCCCAGAAAATTATGAGATGAGAATTTTGTCCAGCTTCTAATGGCTGCCATTATGTCTGAAAATACACCAGTTATGCCTCTCTTTTTTTTACCTCCCTAGGGAAAAAAGGATAGAAGGCCACATTTCTAAAAGAAGCCAACACCTGTAAAACTGTAAGAAAAAGGGGAAGAAACTACTACAGAGAGAATCTTTAGTATCCTTTACCTTTGAAAGGCATACTTTTCAGCCACTAACTTCATTCAGTTGAATTCATTCTGGCTAGAGGAGTATCACAAAACAGAACTCACTGAAAGCTCAGCCCACCAATATGCACTGTTAACCCAGATACTTTAGTATGAAAACGTCAGTCTCCTTTCTTGGAAGCACTTTCGGTTGGGTCGGGGGTTGGGCAGTGGACATTCAATTCAAAAAGAGTGAAGTCAGCCACAAGAGAAGCCAAGTAGAATGAGCCAGCACATATGAGAAAGTTTATTTGATTCTCCCCAAGGGCAGACGTGGCAAGATATTCAGGTGCTCCCTGCAGGCGGTTGTTGTTTGTAAACCAAAACCAAGAAAAACATCTCCATTATCCTCACATGCAGCCATTTCTACTCAATACGTTACTTTTGGTATCTTTATGAAAATGCAATGCAAGGTGATATACCAATGACTAATAAAGAGGTGCTCCCTCCAAACGCTTCATTTTACCATTTAAGGCAGCTGTGAAAACTAAAAAGAAGTTTCTCTCTAAACATTTTTATTGGACAACCTTGAGTTGGCAAGGCCCTCTTGCCAGTCAAGAAACCCTTTTTATTTCTTTGTCTGAGACTCATTAAGAAGATTGAAAAATTGCTAAATATTACTGTGTCACAGTGTAAATCTCATTTAAAGTACCACAGACCACTTTTCCGAAAGTAGGTCAATAATTCACCGTCTGGTTATATGCGATGACAGTTTAGGGAAAACCAGCGCACTAAAAATTTTATGTGGATTGCATAGATTAGGTTGAGCCACAACTTCATAATAATTTACATCATCGCTTTCAGTACAACTGTAATTATTCCTCCTTGATCTGTTGAGTACACTCTAATGTGCCGTCTACACACCATCTGCTGTCGTATTCCAGGTGATTAGACGCTTTCCAAAGACGGACGAGCGCTCAGCTACACCAATGTGCATGCTGAATATGACGGCTTTTGGTTCTCCTGCGCGCTCCCCCGAGAGTGTGTGTTGCTCCCCGCAGGTGCGTGCGTCTGAAAAGTCACAGAAGCACTCAGAGCCATTTATTCCTGAGTGAATGCTCGGCCACTACCGGCTGGCCCCGGTCCTCGGGGAACAGAGCTGCTTAATGTAACGGACACGTGCTCAGTACTGGCAAGCAGAGGCCTCATAAGGTCTTCTTCATATGAGACAATGGGAACTGATGAGGACAGGAAAGGGAACGGATGTGAAGGTTTGGGAGGGAATGAGACTAAGAGAGAGACAGAGAGAGACAGAGACAGACAGAGACAGACGGAGACAGGAAGACAGAATGAGACAGAGACAGAAAAAGAGAGAGGAAAAAAGTGAGTACTGGGTTATCTGCCATGGAATGTTCTGCCAAAGTGAACACACAATTTGACCTGTGATGATTGCCGCATCTGACACAGAGTCTGCATATGAAAGCCTGGCTCTCAGCACAGCCTCACCATGCTTAAATTGGTCCTTCACTCACTCGGCTTCCTGAATTTGACTTGGTCCGTGTGGTTGAGAAATAGTATACTGATTATGTACACGTTTCCCAAAACGCAAAATTTAATTGAGCAAGAGAGCGTACTAAAAGGGCAGACCGAGACCGTCGTCTAGAGCAGCCATGAACTGAAGAATGCAGAGGGCTGCAATTACCTCAGAGAGTGTCGTCATGGATCCCTGCACTGCAGCTCACCTCCAGCAGCGTCCGGGACCAGAAGTGCTTTCAAGACATTTTGATCGTCAATAAAATCGCACATTTGGAGAAACTTTCAGCTTACCCTTTTTTCACGCAAAGATTTTCACACTATGCAGTGTGAAACAGTTATACAAAGGATCTGTGCAGCCCATGTTTTACTAGGCTCACAACAACATTAAACTACTCTATGTTTAATACTCTTCAGACTCTAATTAAATGTGGGCTACTGACTTTTCCTCTTTTTTTTCCTACGACTACGAAAAAAGCCTTCCCCATCTGTGTAAACAGCAGCATAGAGTAGGCTTCCCTTCTCAGGATTTTGATCTGAGGCTGGAGAGACAGACAGCCCTACATTCAAAACAGGGTTACCTAATCCCTCCTTGCTACAGCCGAGATAAGGAGCTCTCACTACTGACATTACCTATCAAGGTCAAAACACAGAAAATAATGTCATAAACCACAATGATTTCCTGTAAGCCCCATTGTAAAGTGAATGTGTTGCCGGACCACGGTGTAATGTCAGTGTGAAAACTCTATTGTTTTACAATCAATTCTTCAGACTGAAAAAACAACGAACTCCCCTATGGTACGATACCACAATGGTGTAAACATTTATTAAGTGGGTTGTACATTTTGTCTTTTTTTGTTCTACTGAGAAGAAAATATTCAAAGAGCTGAATTACACAAATGCATGCAATTACACATCTCTACAATCTGTACATACGGTACATACAGCAAAAAAAACACAATTAGAAAAACCAATTTGGCATTTTCTCCACTATACACATCAAAACTTTTACAGAGGTAACCACACTATGTTAAGACTCATCCAAATACTTTTGCATCCCTTAACATTTCCGTCCTCTTTCTCTCCTCTTTAAAAGTATCCCATTTAACACTGCAATGCATGGCTGATGTAATTCAGTATCACAGTGACACAAAAAGAAACAGGCCTCAACCACTTACATAATACAGCAGGTACATATGACACAAAGACACTCTGAACAATATATTGATAGCAACAATGCAATTAGGCAAAGACCAATCATTTTCAAATAGTTCATTGACTTAATAATTCTATAAACAATAAACATTTACAACAAGATGAGGTTGCCTGTCTGTTGGTCTCCAAAACCGTTTTTGTTTTTTTGTTATAAATAAACAATACTTCAACTTAATTTTCTTTCTACAGACAAAATACACATTTTAGATTTTTAGAGTAAACCACTAAGTACAAGACCACAACAAATAAATAAATATTATTATGTCAGATAAATTCTATCCTCTGTCTTTTGCAAGGAAAAAAATACCACCGGAGCTTGTCAGGAAATGGGTTGAAAAACATTCCCATAAAAACCATCTGTCCAGATATTTCCCATGTGCTTATCTCCTGTTAATCTGAAATATTTGATCATTTGCTCCAATGTCATTTTTATTTTTTATACATTCACATGTAGTCTACGCGCAATTAATATGACCTAATGCACTTTGATAAGGATATTTAGTTTCAACCCAGCAGCTATATTTCACAATCTTGCTTATTAAGCAACACAAGGCCAATGTAGCAATAGGGAATAGGCCATGACTGACTGTGGTGGCTATTTCTATCAGAATTTGCTGTGCGCATCTGTATCGTCATTTTGAGGTGTTAGGGTCATAATATTGGTAAACTGATGACTCGCGGATGACACTGACCTCTGTGATGAGTGCCTGAACTTCCTTCTAAAGCCCATGCCTCGCTTTTGCCGATCCCTCACATACTCCTGATAATTTTTGGTCAATAGTGTGTACAGAAATGGGTTGATGCAACTATTGCTGTAGGCCAAACAGGTCACTATGAAGTTGACATATACCATGGTCCTTTGAGAAAGATCTCCATTTCCAAAGTAATAAATACTGAGTAATTGCCACAGCCAAAAGGGTAAAAAGCATGCCCAATAAGTCAGAACAATACTGAAGATCATGTAAAGTACCTTCTGTTTCGGGCAACTGGTCACACCATCAGAGGTGACAACACTGGTCTGGGACACCCAATAAGTTCTTGCTAATTTCAGGTACAAAAAGCCAATGATGAATCCAGGAGCCAGGATGCAGGTGTTAAACAAAACAGTAAGGTACACTTTATAGGCGCCAATTTGCCAAGTTGGGTGGCACATTCGTTTCAGAACCCCCTTTCTGTCGACGGTACTTTTGATGTCTATCATAATCATCGTTGGCAGCGCGAGCAGGAACGAGGCTATCCACACCACGCAGGTGACCATTCGCCGGTAACTTCTGGACCTGCCGAAAGTGTCTAACGGGTTGACAACGGCCAGGTACCGCTCTGTGCTCATGATTGTCAGGATAAAGATGCTGGCGTGCATGGTAAGAAAATCCAGGCTGAAAATAATCCGGCATCCAATGTCCCCGAAGTACCAATCCTTGGCAAAATATGTACAAACCACAAAGGGTATGGTAAAAAGATACAGAAGATCCGCTAGAGCCAGGTTGACAATGTACACATACATAGACCCTGTCACTCGTACAGATATATTCATGACGACTAAGGTGTACACATTCCCAACAACGCCGATTAAAAACATACCAGTGAGCACCGTCCCTATTAAAGATGTTACGAAAATATCGTTAGAAGATTCAGATTGTTCCGCGTAAGAAGGGACGGGTGGAGATGCATTGGCAAATGCGCTTAAAGTTGAGTTTTCAACAGTCAATACATTTGTTGCATGTCGCCCCACTGTGCCCATGTTCATATAACCAAAGCCCTTAAACAAAAAAGTCCTATTTTCTTAGCGCAAATCAATCCAAAAATCGCAAAAATATCCAACAATAACCTTGAATATAAAAGAAGGAAGAGAACTTTCCGAAGTATTGCAAACATTGATTGGGGTTTCAAAGAACAAAATCCAATCTCTGAACTGTCAAAAATCACGGTGATGCGAGAGGAGTTATGAAAAAACGGCCTTGCAATAACGCTGTGACTGCTCTGGAAAAGGTTAGTGACGGGCGCATAGGATCCCCAAAGTCTCCTTTCACTCTCTTGACGTACGAATATAATGAAGGCTTCGCTGTCCGGACAGGATTTGAAGGTGGGATTATGCAAAGTTATCTCTGCCTCCTGGTGAAGTTGATTTCGAGGGATCCTTACAGCAAACTTCGTAGCATAATTCTGGGCTGCTGTGCGCAACAGCTATCCTTTCGCTTGTGCTTGCCGCGCTTAGGTAGCCAAGGTTATAGCACTCCCCTCTTATGATTGCTCGGAACAGCTGCAAAAAGACAAGGGAGAATTCCTGCTCACACTGACAGAACACCTGCGTGTGGCTGATTATGTGTACGCGCCTGTGTGTGCGTGCGTGCGTGTGTTCAAACGCAACATTTTCAAATCTCGGTTATTATTATGTGTTATGTATTATGTTAAACAAAATAAAAACACAGGCCCATATTGGCCTATAACATAACTCGCACATCAAACCAATCCCGAGGATAAGGAATGGGTTGTAGATAACATTAATGTAGGCTAACCCGTAACACGCCTTTGGAATGCGCATTAATACAAGATTCAGTATAATGGCCAGCAAGACAGCTCAAGGCCATTCACTCGATTGAAATAACTCGTAATTACAGCTTATTTGGGGTCAGTTAATTGAATTCCTCGTCGATAATAATGATGCAGGTGTCGCACTGTGAAGTGCGCTCACCGCATGTGTCCTTGTTCCACGATGGCACTCCTCCTGATGAGTGTGCATTGTAATCGTCACATTTTGTCAAACTGAGTTTTGCGACTCCTTTTGTCCAAGGGGACTGACTGCGTTAGTACTCCAGACTGTAAGTGGAGGACGCACACAACACACTTATACAAAATTCACTCTGCTCTACCACATCAAATCATTCTCGAGCAAGAAACTTATCTGATGGAAACAGCAGTATGATTTTAGGTAGTACTCCATAAACCCATTTCACTTAAAGAACAAAAAAACGGCTACAGATCACCAGAGCTGTCAGGTAAAATCAAATGGACAATAATTTGTTCAAGTTATTCGCACACAAAGAATCATTTGGTGGAAGAACACTCCAGCCTAACGAGGCTGTGTGTTTATTGTCTGGCTATGAAGAAAAAACATTCTCTCATACAAGCGCCACTCTCAAATTTAAGGTTGTCAGCTCCCAGTGTGGCCCGATGATCCAACATGACCTAAAGCGAATCAGGGCGAGCAGCCACTGGGATAAATCAATGACAGGCAACATGGGAAAGCAATTTTACCAAACCAACCATCTTGTAAACAAACTCTACATGCAGGACACGCTTTGCCAAGTGGAAGGAAAGGGGAAATGAGGAAAATACACTTATTTGGTAATAACTTTTGAGGGATTCCTCCACAAAAGCTGTTCAGTGCATGTACGGTCAAATGGATGGAGAATATAGTTATTAAGATGAGTAAGTGCCTAAGAATGTTAAAAGGCTCCAGATTTTCAGTATAGAATCATTTGCAGACTTCTTGAGACGATGTAAGTGTCAGATTGAGTTTTACAAAGGTTCTCTAATTTCAGCATAAATAGAATTCTGCCATTATATTACCCATGGACTTCTGCCATTGTATTACCCATGGTCATGGATACGGTAAAGACCTGTAAATAGTGAAAACACAAGTAGGCAGACACGTAGTAGCCTAAATGAGTGATCTCTGCCAAAAAGTTTTTTTTGTTGCAAAAACACCATTTCAATGTGACTCTCATGATGTGGCACATGCGGAAGGTTGTTAAACAGACGGGGAGCTGGGGATTGTGATCGACACATATTAGGGTTCATCAGGGCTCTCAGTGCTAAGTGCTTTCTCCTCTTTGCTAAATCTGCACAGCACGAAAACAGAGTTCCTAACGGATATGTCTCCATGGAGACGTAATAGCGCGCACCTGAAGTGTAGAGTGCATGCCAAAAGAGCGGCCAAAAACGTACCTCTCTGTTCCAGTGGCGACGTTTAACAAAAAATAGCAAGCGTAGGGGTCAGTATCACCCGCTGAGAAGTCATTGAGGCTTATAGAATGATACGCCATGAAATGAAATGCCTGATTTCTTCCGGTAGGAGAAATCCAAGTGAAATGTTAAGAAGGGAAAATGATAGACAAGTCAATCAACTGGAAAGCGGTATTTAGCATTTTCCACTCATTTGAACCTCGCCGAGGAGACGTCAGGATATGACGTTGGAGTTGCCTCACCCAGGTGAGTTAGGTCTATGTAAAATAAAAGTGACACTTTCTAGCCAGAACACAAGATGTTGTGGGTAACCCTGAAATATTAAATATTAAATTAAATGTGGGCTTCAAATATATTGCGTTCAATGAGGTCCAACGAGCTCCGTGAGTGAATTTGAAAGGCACAGAGCCACAAGTAAAGTGTTATTGTGTTTTTAAATGTTGACTATTAGAATGTAGTATGAGTCTGAGGCCCAAGGCAGCACAATGGATAAGGGCCAAAACAACAAGTACAATATGTTTTTCAGGCATCAAATAACTCCCCACGCACAGTTGGGACATCTGGACCTAATCCTTATTTAGAAACAATGTTTGTAACTGATTTGTTTATTCTATGTCTGGAGTAGCGGAGGTTGTGTCTCTGTAGTTAATAGGTAATTTCTACACTGCTGCCATAAAATCCAAGGCTGTGATTCCCATTCACCTTTGTTGTCCTTCGCATTGGCATGGTGACAAAAGATGCTTTATATATTTATTTGTTTACCTTGCCTCAGGATAACTTTTGAAACAGCTCCTCATTAACACACATTCAGCAGAGAGCAGCTAAACAAAATGAAATCAATCTGAAAGATGAATTACTTCCAGCTTGACTGTTTTATTATTCAGGTGGGGAGCCATTAGGTTATAGACACACAAAGACATGTTCTGTATGTGCTTCAAGGTGACAGTAATTGACCATTGTACGTGTATGCACCCAGCAGTTAACACTTTCAGTGTTTCAATGTCTACAATCCATAAATGCTACAAGGCAGTCTTACCACACAAATCATAATGTTAGATTCATCCATGCATCATAATTCCGCTCTTAACCCATATTTCCACATAACCTATAAATGTTATTTTCCCAGACCCATTTTATATTCCAACAGTTAAGCTTGGTTGTACGTTTATTAAAGTGGGAATACACTACTGTGGAAAATAAATGGTTGTTTTAATGTTTTAGGAATGTTGAGAACACACAACCCTGTTTAAAGACAAATTTGACCTAATTTCGGAATCCCTTTGACTGCTGAAGTCAATATCAAAAGATGCATTGAGAGATGCATTCATGTTATCATAACTGCCCTATTCCAGACTTCACACAGACTGTCTCAAACAAGGTTTCAGGTTCTCTGTCCAGTATTTCATAAATGTGCTTTCATAACAGTAATATTATAACATAATCGTAATGCCACAATAAAAGTAAACCTGTTTGAGACATACCCTCGGGTTTATTTCTGTTTTGTTCATCTTGTCAGGAATTACTCTCACTCTGTGAGATTGACAGCTGATTATTGCAAACAGATGTTATTCTGAAAGAATTAACCTTAGAATATCTATCAGCTGAACTGTTCTTCGCAGAGGAGCTGTCATTTGAATGTAGGCTTTAGGGGAGGTAGGATTGTCCTCAATGCCAGGACAAGTTTACTGTGGCGTGCCAAATTGGAGTGGAATTTGTGTTTTCTCAGAAACACTGCAAAAAACACAGAGCCTTTGAAGTTCCTGCTTTCTACATAGGCCAATACCATGCCCATTATAGTGGTGATGCTGTCTGACCTGAGCAGTAGTTATATAAAGCACTCAGCTAAATCCCAAAAAATATGACATCCACCCTCAAGATAACCCCAGGAAGCACACATCCATTCCAGCAGGCACATGGTACCTCCTCGACATTTTAAAAGGAATAATAAGCAAGGTACCTGAAAGGAAACCTAACTGAGTCAAACTTTCTTATTCTTTGAAGATAGTAGAGGAGAGGGGATATCAACAAGAGCGTTGAGTAATAACTTATCGACAGTGGTGGCCTTTTGGGACCCGTGTCTCATTAAAATGTCACCAAGCAGAAGGAGGCTGGGCTTTATTTTAATCTGCAGTGCGTTTCTGCTGGCAGGAGAGGAGCTGTGAAGGTGTGCAGGTGAACAGCACAGCAGGCACCCTGGCTGTGGTTGATAAAACGAGCCCTCTTCACGTGTGCAAGACTGTGCTCTCTACTTGTGTGTGTTATCGGCTCAAAAATATCACAAATTAGATCAGCCTTATCTTTTAGGAGACACAAGGAGGGTTGTGCGTGCTTTTATTTCCTCCAGACCCGACTACTGTAACATTTTTGTTTTCCTCTTTGAACTAGCATGCAACCGACCGCCCGCAAATTGTGCAGAAGTCCATTGCCTGTTTGCCTGATGAGAACCAAATGTATTGTGCATATTGCCTCAGTAGACGCCCCCTTGCCCAGTGACTTGCGAGTGATGGAGTTGATTTAAAAATGGTTTTAATAACATTCATGGCTTTGCATGGTCTGGCTTGTGAATACACTAGTGAGCACTTAAGCCCCTAACTCCTCTCCTGTTCAGGGCCCCCAGCTCGCCCAGGTCTGGCGGATGTTCCGGCACCTTCTCTGGGATACCTATTCAGAGCCAGCTCCTATACTTTGGAACCTTATGTGCCTAAACAGCCCCTTTCAGATACGTACAGTCACTATGCTTTTAAAATATAGAACAAATACAATAAAAAGGGTTGTAGACTTGCTTCCACTCATACTTCATTGCTCTGTAATTGTATTGTTTTATTTGCCCTGTTTCTCCTTCGTTCAGAATAAGGACATATGCATTCATGTTTTCATACTCTTTCATACAGTTCAGACTTCAGTTATTCTAAAACTACATTTGTTTTGTGCCCTGTTTTTACAGTAGTGCCTAAGCTCTCCAAACCTTCCAAACCTGGGGCTGCATTGACATTTTTTTTTTACAAATTGTTGCTTAAAATAACAAAAAAGTGTTACACTAATTGCAGCAGTAATCTGGCCAGCTGGCCAACTAAAAGGAAATCAGAGTGTGAATAAAAAAAAAAGAACTATTAAAATGTAGCCTATAGAATAGATGAATGGAGGAAATGGATTTGATGCCATTATTTAAGATTATTTGTTTTCTCTGATGATTTCAAGCAATCACGTTACAATTTTTAAAACAGAAGAATATGATTTGACAAAAACTCAATGGTCACTGTAAGACAAATAACAAATCATTTCCTTGCTATTTTTCCTTCAAAACCTGCATAGTTTTCGTTAACCCTCACCATTACCTGTAACATTTCTTTTGTTTTATAATGCATTGCTTCTTGAGAGCTCACATGGCCATCGGAGGTCAGGTAACTGTAGAGCAGACCGAATTAATAATTCAAATAGCTATTTCCAAGCTTCCCAAGTATTTTAGGTGCACCAGGAATGTATGAAAGGGGAAACTGAACTCAAGTTTCATGTGTGGGTGGGCATATAAATGATTTGGGTTTTTGTGAGTCACAGATACCATCAAATAACGTACAGAGTACTTTTCCATTCAGGGGTATCTATTGATAGTATCACCAATACATAATTTATAAAATAATGAATGTCCAAGAAGATAAAGACTAGACCAGAAGCCAGTAGATCTGATATTGCTGGGGACAATAGTCTTTATTGAATTTTGCTGAAATAAGTCTGCTGAATGAAATTATCAGTTGAATTCCAGCCACACTCATCACCTTTTAATGTTAATTAGTATCATCCTCATATTTAAACTGGAAACTCTGAAACTCTGAAACAAATTCCAGATTCCATCCTGACCTTGAGCTGAAACAGTTTAATTACAGCACTTTGAATAACTCGATTAAGTGCCCCTACAGCCCACAGTGTTATATGTTCTGTTACATCACCAGTTAAAAAATCATCGTTAGGACACACAAGGTCTGGTGCATGAACCTTTAATTCCCTCGAAGACAGGTAGAGATAAGAGGGGCTGTCCTCATCTCTGTCTGCCTGTCCGTCTGCCTTGGATTGCATTCTCTTTGTGTATCTGTTTTGAGATCACAGACTAGTGGTTAGATTCACTTGAACTCAGTCTTGGAGTCCTTTATGCTGGCTGCCTAATAAAATAATAATTTCGAAGACAGGCGCATGGTGTTTAAGGATACGTTTTCAGCAAGATTTTTGAGGATTTTTGTCTTGACAACCAATAATTTTGCACCTCTGAGTTGCCAAGGATGAAAAGCAATCGAGGGTTCTGTGTACATCTTTGCATGATTTTATAGCAAAACATTTCACTGCCAGGATTATCCATCTGTCTTTGCCATTGTGTCATGAAGTTGAATTTTCCAGCTCCCAATGAAATCTTATTTCCATTAATGTAATTGCCTGCTTCAAAGACGACAAGCCCCCGACGAAAAGAAGTGGAAAAATGTATGATGTGTGTGTTAATACCAAGCACCTTCAGTAACCACCAAGACTCAAATTCACAAACCATTAACAACTGGAAAGTTTTTTTATCTTTACAAATAACAGATATTGAAATATGTTTTATTAAGTGTATCAAGTTCCAACAGAAATGAAGACTTTTGGCTCAGTGTGACTGCCAAAAATAACTAATTTTTGGCATTAACAGAGATTTGAAAACAAACATAAGCATATACTAGGAGAATGACATTCTAGAGAGGAAATACCATTTTTATTGATTATTTGTACTGTGAGTAACAGTCTCTGTAAAAAGCCAAAAATAATTCTAACATGATTCGTTTAACATTTTAATTTTGACCTGAGACCAAAAGAGACCGCAGACGCAGACTGGCTCATTTTCTTCCCTTATCAAAGCTTCACTGCAGAAGGAAGCATGATCTTCCTCAGGCCTGAACCCACCCAAACTGTGTTGTTAGATTTATCTTCTTGCCGAGTGCATCTGGCTGTTTTTAATTAAAGCCGAAGCCCTAAAGGTCTGTCCATCTTAAATGGACAAAACTATAAACCCTGAGTAACTTTATACTTGGCCACTTGTCTGTATGTTATGTAAGGGCTTTTTATTATGTAGGTGTAGCCTTTGCCATATTTTCACTATAACTCACATAGAGGGAGTGTTGTTGCTGCTTCTGAAAGTCTTGCTACGGAGAGAATGTATCATGGAGAGAAACAGCCTTGCTCTCCAGATAGTTTTATCTTGTCACTGATTCCATGAGAAAGTCTAATATATGCTCTGTTTTTGGGTGTCTCTCTCTGACGCGCTTCGGTAGAACAGCAACGTGCCTCTTAAGAGCTCCAAACAGGTGCAAAACATCTTGAAACCAGCTTCCACTTCAAAGGTCATACATTGAGTTGATAAATGACATAAAGGAACATTGGATCAGGAGTTTTTTTTCAAGAAGCAGAATGACAAATTTCTAATAAAAATGCCTCAAAGGAATTTTTAGCTCCCGTCAATTTTTCCACATACTTCATAAAATTTATTTCCTAAATTTCTACTTGTAAGAGGTGCAGCGATAAAGTTCCTGTATAAAACTCAAACGGCATGACAAATAAAGCTGTCTTGATTCTCTGCATTTGTTTGGCTAAGATTTCTTCCAATTTATGCCCAGTGGCCACATTAAACAGCATGCTCTTTTATGGTCTGGAAAGAGATGTTTTCCTTTTATAACTTGTTATGTAATGCATGCAGGCATAAAAGACACTGTGCTGTTCTCTGTCTCTGACAGTAATCAAATAATTCCAAATGAGCATTAAAGGTCCATCAGAGGATAGTGCGGTATCCAAAACCAAAGAGGGACTGACAAAAGTCTTAAAGGAGTACTTCCACGAGAGACCGTTTATTACGTGCTCTTTTGAAATACGATAGGTCACCCCGAGTTGCGTATGCATGCTGCACGTGAAAATGTTCTTCTACCCCGATTGCCTCCATTAGTTAGTGAAAGACAGTAGGCGGAAAAACGAGTGAATAAGAAAAAGGCCAACAAAGTGATGTAAGTTTGTTAATGAGAAAAAGCCATGCCACAGTTCTGATTACTGGAAAAGTCTCATTGCAGCACACATTCATTTAGTAAAGTATAGGTAAGTATCTGTGTTTGTTTAAAATGTTTAAATCTTCTATTTGGTGTGCTATGACCGAATGGGCTTTGAATGATTGTAGCCTGTGACTAGCATAGCCGAGAACCTGTCATTCTCCCTGCTCCATCTCCTCCACCAAACTCTAACAGCCTGAAACAGAAGCACTAAAGCATTTTTTTTTCACCAAAACCGGCTCACAGGGCATTCATTAATACTAGAGACCACCGCAAAATTAATGAAAACACGATGGAAGTACACCTTTAAAGTCTTTTACCATTTCTTAAGCATTTCTGTTTAGGCCATTTTAGGCCTGTTTAGGCCATTCTGTTTAGACCATGTTAGGCACCTTTCACAGGTTGTGTTAAGCACTTTTGACACATCTATTCACCCCTCTAATATGACCTCTACATTGATTCACTCCTTTAATATGGCCTTCACATACCATTATAAGACCAAATACAGACAACCAGGAGGTGTTAAAGGGGCCATATTTTTTGTGTGTTTTCATATTGTCATTTGGGTCTGTACTGCTTCAATAAACACTCCAAGTGCCGAAAAAAAGAATCCGTTCCTTTGCTGTGAGTCAGTTGAAAGATTCTGGTGTCAGGAATACTGTGCTGCTATAAGCTATTTCTTGTCTGGCTTCTAACATGATGTCAGAACAAAATGTCAAAGTTTGTATTTTTACAATGTTTATATTTCCTACTATGCGTGCGAGAAGGACTATGAAATGTGTTCCGCCACCAACAACTGTACAATATTGGAAAATATGGTAAAACAATACCAGATTAAGCTGTATTCAAGCATCAGATGAAGCCGTAGCTACCATCAGAGAATTCCTTTACGTGGGATTGCCCACAGGAATCTCCCCCCCCAAAAAACTGTATTATTGTGGTATTATGTTATGATTTCATGAGAACTGCTTACTTCACCAACTATCTCTCATATCAGAAACATATCAGTATGCAAAATAAAATATTCCATTCACAGTCACTCTTTTGTTTTTTCAAGCTTTGTAAACAAAGTCCTGGAAAAAAACACTGGTTTTGATGATGGAGACACAAAAGCATGTGTTCTAAACAAAGCATGTCTCTCTCCTAGGGCAGAGTTTGTGATTCTGGTGAAAAGGTTTTTGACATTTGAGTCAACAGCCAATCAAATGATACCCTCTCCCCTCCCGGGCTCCTAACGTGATGTGTTCATTGGCTGGAAGTGTTTATGGCTTGATCCAAACTGTGAGGTTTGTCTCCAGTGTAGTGCGCAGCCAGGGCTGTGTATATGTGAAGGTTTGATTGACAGCGGCAGGACTGAGAAGCAGAAGATCGAAAAAGCTGACAAAAGAGCGTATCGGACTGGAATCACTGACTGCTGCTTCGCTTAGGCCTTAGATGTAACTGTGTGTGGAAGTAAGTGCAGTGCGCCAAATTAAAAAAAGAAACAATTCAACCAATTAAAAAAATGAATGTAGAATTGTTCAGAGATTTCACTAGCAAGACAGTAGCAGTGGAACACACACATATGACAATAAACCTGAGCTTAAATCATTTAACCTCAAATCTTTTCCTATAACCCTATATAACACTACAGTGCATCTCTTTTCCTGGCACCACATATCCTAATGATACAGCTGAAGAGGTTGTTTCTATTAAAGATCTGAGGATGGATAAAAACATAATAAAAGCTGATGCAACATTATCAGTGGCCATAACATTGCACACCACAGCACATCAACAGTCAAGAGTTTCAATTAGCTTTTATAATTGCATGCCTACCTGTAGCTTTGTACTCTGATGGAAAACTTAATATTGATTTGTTACAAATTGCTGCATTTAAAAGGCATAATTAATGGAGCACAGTGGCTTAACCCCCATTCCCAACATCTTGCAATCTGTTAAACTGTCCTCTCTGGGAGCCTTTCAATCATGCTCTCTCTCTAATTCCACTAATTCAGAGAAAAACAGTACCTGCAATAACAGCACCAAGCATATTCCCTGGAGGTGCTCCTCATCAACTGAATTGTGACTTGATTTCAAACTATTAAATTGGGTAGCCTGACTCAGCTGCCTTTCATTGGTGCCATTATGTACTACCTCAGGACAGAATAAACGTCTGAATACACTCAGTGGGTCATGTGTTTTCTTCAGGCTATATGTGGCTTCAGTGAGGACTTCATGCAGTTTTCACCTTTTAGTAAAAAATGAAAGGGCGTCTGGTTATTTGCTGGCCACATTCCCTCCAGAAGTGCACAAAATGCAGGGCTTATAAATACGACCACAAAACAGCTGACAGACATGGTACACAGACGATACAGTGGCGTGCCCACCATGAATGACTGAATTATACGCTGACTCCCATTGCCAGCTAATACTGTTGTATAGGCATCATCTATGGTAAAGATGAAACATGCTGATTTACTTAAGATGAATTCAGGTAAATTGGGCTATCAGGTAAAATGGGCCGGATAAGCATTGGTGTTTCATCTCGTAATTCTATCGACCAATCACAATGAATATATTTCAATTATTGTAACATCATTACTGTATACAGTGGCCATTGAAAGTATTTGAACCGTTTGGAGAGTCATGGTTTTCTGCATAAATTTGTCATAGAATGTGTTCTGATCTTCATCTAAGTCACTAGTGAAGATGAACACAGTGTGCTGAAGCTAATAGTGCAAAATAAACTATTACATTTAATGTCTGTGTTGAAAATATAGGCTACATAAGACATCCAAAGTATAGCCCATTCTTCTTTCAATTAGGCCGTTTAAATATGGAATTTCTATGCATCTATGGGTTTTCTATGCATCTCAATGGGTGCTGGTCATGATCCTGTTGAAATAATTATGAACTTGGGACCTACCTTTTTCTTGCAGTGATAGCAAGTTGTCCATTACCTGACACAATAAACCATCCACAAATCATGATGCTCCCTCAACTGCAATTCAGAATAGAGTGGGTGCATTAATTGTTTAGATGTCATCCAGTGCTCTGCGTTGTTTGTGCACAATTCATTATATGTTTGGCCAATCTACGAGCTATTCTCCGAGTACAATTGTGGAGTGTCAATGAGCTCTTCGGCAAGTTTTTTGCACACAGCATGCTTTTTTTGGACAGTAAAGCCTCCACTGTAATATCCTGCCATGAGCACACTCAGGGCACCAGTAATGCACTCTCTCTATTACGAGGTGGATTTGGGAGAATATCATAATTTGTGGCTGCTTTGATGTCACAGGTGCTGGAAACATTGCCATCACTGCCATCACAGCAAGACAAAAATAATTTCCAAGTTTATTAACCTTTCAATAGTTTCCTTTCAAGACCATCACACATAGAGATTAACAGAAATCCGTAACATCAGACATCTGGAAAATAAGGCAAAAACAAAACAAGAAATAGGCTAGTATATCTCAAGTATATTTATTTGTCACAAGCATAGACATGTTGGGTAGAGTAGGACATGCAGTGAAACTGCTGATTGTTAATCTAAACTGATCTGATCTGTTATGGGAAACCCTGGTTTCAGTGTATTTCTAAAATAGTGTTTAACAAGTGATTAATACAAACGCTTGACTTACTTTTGCACACAGCATTTTGGATGTCTCATGTATGTTTTTAACAAAGACATTAAATGTAATAGTTTATTTTGCAGTATTAGGTTTAGCACATTGTGTTCATTTTCACTAGTAACTTAGATGAAGATCAGATCACATTTTATGGCAAATGTATTCAGAAAACCATGAAATTCCAAAAGGTCCCCATACTTTCAATTGCCACTGTACGTTTTAAGTCATTTGACTGGCCTGATGTTTCTTTTGTGGGTGGGGCAAACCCTTATATGGACAGCGGCAAAAAGTGAATGGTGAGTGTTTCCGCTGTAAGAAAATGTCTTCTTAAAAGAAGGATGATATAATTTTCACATTATTGTCCATTTTATCTTATCAAACTTGTCCCCGGAAGGAGCACCGGACATTAAAACACTTGTAATGTTTATATATATTAGATAAAACACATTATTGTTATTAAATAAACTATAAGTGACTTTCTAAAAACAAACTAAATTTTGGGCTTTTTAAATAGAATTTAAGTGACTTTCTAAAAACAAACTCAATTCCTTAGATTTCATGGGTCTTTCGCAAATTTGCCAAAAAGTGGGCCAATTCAGCTGAATTCACATTAGTTAGACACAGATTTATTCTACTACAATTAGCCAACACTTCCTTTTTACTTACAGCTCCCTGTCCAGTTCATGTTCAAAAAAGAAAAAACAATCTTACATTTCCGATATATTTTCAACCTCATTTGATGGTCTAAGCCTAAGGCCTGCAATATTTGGCTGACATGTAGCATGGGAGTTAGCCAGTCATTTTATTGACTGGGTATGTTTGGGTTCAAGTGGCTATCCTTGGTATTCTTCCTATGATGTGTCGGATGAGTATCCACATACAAAAGCTGCACTGATAAAGCTTTCAGGTCCTAATTCTCCTGTCAGGAGTAGTGCCGAATTACAGACATCCAGTGTGTGCATTATGCCCGACAGAGGACTGAGTAGACCTAATGAAGATCCTGCAGTAGGGAAATGAGTTATCGGAAAGTCTGACACAGACCCGACCAGAAGGACTTTGGCCTTATCTCGCCCGTCAGCATTAATTTGGATCTTTGGGAAAGGCACCTCTCGACGTGTAATGACCAGAGACCTCAACCATCTCATTTTCATTAATCCAATAAACACGAGCTCGTATTCTCCAGCATGCGCTCAAGCCAAACCAAAGGTCTGGTGACGCTCACCGCTCTGTTGGGGTGGTCGACACATCATGAAGCATCCGAATCAGCAGGGATCTTTTTTTTTCAGGCGCAAATGTTCTCACACAAGGGAGGAATGCGAAACAGAGAGATCATCATTGCCTTATTGGAGCATTACAGAGAACCTGACTGTGACTGCAGCAGCGAATATTCTGGAAGTGGTGTCGGTTTCTTCAAAGACCACATAGTTTGACATGTCTGAACTCTTGGCCAACAGCTTTACTACTCCATTCCCTGAGAAGAGGCCAGGGGTTCTTTTCATCAACCTGCGAGACTTTTCTAAAGACTTTTGACATTCAGCTTGTCGGTACCTTTGTGGGAGCGGGCAGACAGCTCTGGCACTAGTGCTTTTCATGGACATGAAGCAGTTAGTGTAGGCCTATAGCTCCATGTTGTATTTGCAAGAGATCCACATTTAATTTGAACAAACCGTTCCGTGGTCTTTGCAGGAGTTTGTGTGGAAAGTATGTTTAACAGCGTTATGCTTTACATGTTCCCAAAGCTGCACACAAATCTCCATATAATTACAAAATGGCAAGATCAACAGAGGTTCCACACAGGCCATAGCCTGGTAAACCAGCCCCTCGTACTTTTATTTTGTGCAGAGGGTCTGGCAATGCTTCCATTGACATTGCTGTCTTAAGCAGAATTTTGCCTAGCCAATCAGCGAACAGAGGGAGTGTTCGTGAGCGATGAGGTCGATTTTGTGTGCATAGGCAGGCTAACTGCATATGTCACGACCAAATGTTAGCGATTGAGTAAAGGCAGTCACGTGTTTTAAACTTCAACAGAGTCCAAACCTTCAGCAGAGTCCACACCTTCAGGAAGAAGTCCTTTTCTCAATACTGCACTGCCAGACCCTCTGTTCAAAATGAAATGAAGTGTGAGGGGCTGGTTTACCAGGCTACACAGGCCATGAATCGAGTAAAATTTTACGGAGCACATTTTCTGAGCTCAGTTAAGGCCTGATTGTGAATTAGACTGATTGCTAGATGTACAAAATGATCAGACTATCCGAATGTCTTTAATAGCCTTAACCTAGAGGAACAATGCCAAAAACTAACATCAGCAGAAAAATGAAGTTCCCGTAACTCTCACTCAGTCTGGAAACCCTGCCTGTGGAATGTTGGCCCACAGCACGCAGAACATGTACCTTTTAGCCTTTGTGTTAATAAGAATAAAATAAGAAAACATGGACTAATTCAAAATGCATTAGCTTTACTTATTCACAGCAGCGTCTCTACTTCCTGCGCAAACTGAAGCGGGCAAGTGCTCAACCACTCATCATGACCACGTTTTACAGAGGAACCATTGAAATTGCACCAGCTGCATCACCGTGTGGGGCGGAAACTGCACTGACTACAACAGTTGCTCTACAACGCATCGTGAGAACAGCTGAGAGGATAATTGGTGTACCACTCCCATCCCTGCAAGACCTTTACACCACCCGCCTCGCCCGCAAAGCCATCACAATCGTCAACGATACAAGTCACCCTGCACACAGTCTGTTCAGCCTCCTGCCCTCCAGAAAGAGGTACAGGAGTCTCCGCTCCCGCACCACCAGACTCACGAACAGCTTCATCCAGCAGGCCGTGAGACTGCTGAACTCTCTCCCCTCCTCACCCTCACCCTCAGCCCCAGCCAGAAGGAGCACCAGGCTGGCAGGAGAAGTCTAGGGACATTGGACTCTCACCCCCCCCACCTTACCTAAACTGAGACTCTGCATATGCAAAATTGCACACACATGCTGCTGTTATATTTATATTTGTATTGCACTAGCCATCACTTTCACAATAACAACTACCTCTAAATGCACACACTCAGTGTTGTCTTGTCTTGTCTCGTCGTCTTGACTTGTCATACCTGGTTTAGCTTTAGCAACACTAGGTAACAGTAGCCTTAAGCAACTGCACTTTATTTATTATTTACAATAACTTAGCTTAGGATTTGTCTTGTCTTGTGCACTTGCACTTTACTGTTGTTGTTGTTGTTGTCTATGTAAACGCATAGGATAGTGAGAAACGTAATTTCGATTCCTTTGTATGTCAAGTACATGTGAAGAAATTGACAAATAAAACTGACTTTGACTCATCTAAACGCCAAATGCATTGGCACCCATGTTGGGCCATTCGAAAAGTGACACAATGTTACTGTAGTGCTTTGTTTAGAATTTAGTGTGGTAAGTTTGTGTGTCACTTTGGAGAAAAGGTCTGCTTAATAGGCTAATGTAACTGTTAACAATTTTAAGAGCTACTTAAAATACAACGTGTATGCTACTTAAAGTGAAAAGTTCACCCAAGTGTTTGATTAAAGAGACATCGACAGCAAAATTGTAAATATTTTCAATTTAGTTTCTTTAATATAATCTTATTTACATTTAATCTTTTATTCAGAAATGTTTAGTACATAGTAAGTTACATTTCGCTTGCATTCAATAAACAAAGAACCTAATAATTGTACACACTGTAATGAGTATGGGTCACATGACTGGGTGAAGGCTTTCTTGGAGGAAATGGGAGTTGTGATCAGCAAGCCAACGTCCACGTTCACTCTAGACTCACTTACCCGCGCCTCAACAACACCACTTCTCATTTCAACAGTTTTCATTTAGCCTGGTTTTAAAGTTCAAGACTGGACATCTAGAAGTCAGAAATTTATGGGATAAAAATCTTTAAAAGAAAAAAAGACGATTAAAGACAATAACAGACCACATTCCCAATCCTCATATAAGTCATACACCTGGCCTGAAAATAACTGATCAGAGTTAAAGTAAAACAAAACAGTTAAAAAAAGAACCAGTAATATAACGGTGTCGGTGTTGCTTTTATTGCATTTATCATAAACATGTAAATGACCTCCGGGGTCCACTATAAATCACTGCTCCAGATTGGGGTCTCGGGCCCGAGGTCTTGTAACCCTACTGACCTCACTAGGATTCAGCAGCAGCTTCTTAAATACTTTTCAAATCATACATTAAAAAAAAAAAAAAACAATGTAGATTAGTGTACAGCTTTCACAAGTAATCAGCCTTTTCTGAAAGGTTGGGAATATTGATAATAGCAGCAATACTTAAAAGGTCATTACATAGTAATAAATAATTAGTTAAAAAAGAGAAAGGTCAAGTGGTTGCGTTTTTTGCGTTGCAGAACACTTAGAAACTATCAAGTTGGCTCATTCTTTTTTCCGTCACTCAAATTAATGGAGAACGATCCGGTGCCATGCAGGACAAGCACTAACATGATGAAACCGTTGAATTTTCTTTACAACATATGCAGAAACCAAGATAAACTTCCTGTCTGCTGAAAGGAACATGAAGGTTAAAACTGTATGTGCCGGTGAAAGTGCTACGGGCAAGCTTATGTTGCGTCTGACAGTGGTTTAAGATGCAGTAATGGAAAGTCAAATGTTCGTTCATCACACTGTGGAACTGATATCTTCACAGGTACACGCTAATTAAAAAAAAATTATAAACTGAATACAGTTTCTTTGTGAACCAAATTTCACAACAGCAAAATGCTTGACAACCATGGCAGTAACATGAATATCATAGAATTTTTGCCCCCAGTAAATCGGTGACCAATAATAAAATGTTGTTTCTAAAACTGACATTAATGACACTCAAAAAGATGGTGTGGGTTTTCAATCACTCCGAAAGCTATGGTCTTGGAATTTCAGGACCATTTGAGACGATTCAAGAGGTTGGTGATGTTAATGGGCGTCATACAAAGCAGTAATAAGATAAAAAAAATAAAATAAAAAAAAAAACGTTAGTTTCGCACCACAACATACATCTTTTGTGACCAAGCATGGTTAGAACATGGGGTCCAAAAAAAAAAAAAGAGTATCCATTAAGAAGACTTTGAGAGAAAGGAATACTCTGTGTAAAAAGGAACACTGAAGTTATTTTGGTCAGAGAAAGAGATGACAGGCCTCCTGTGGAGTGATGCAGCCAACTGTCGACCTGTTCTCCTTTCACATGACTGGCATGTCTTTTTTGCAGTGACGTGCTTCGCCTGGTAGGCAATGTTCACTGGTGCAGTAACTGTCAAATCAACCAGTTTCACAGAA
Organism: Coilia nasus; assembly: GCA_027475355.1. Classification (NCBI taxonomy): domain Eukaryota; kingdom Metazoa; phylum Chordata; class Actinopteri; order Clupeiformes; family Engraulidae; genus Coilia; species Coilia nasus. The sequence continues at coordinate 33,752,138 of CM050216.1, forward strand.
AGTGAGACCCATTATTAGGGGCTTTTATGTCATCAATCATTTCATGACCAAAGAGAAAAAAATAACCTGTAACAAGCCATAAAAAGGGAATGAGCGATTAAAAAAATGGGGGGAAAATACATATTACAGATGGATACCACAGAAATGCAAATGCCATCCTGTTTGAACAGGTCCACAAGAAGGAAGCTTTTTTTTAAAAAAAAAAAAAAAAAAAAGGGGGGGGGGGGCACCTAAATTCCGGTAGACATCATACAATTTTGTGTTGAATGCGATTATGTTGCAAATAGTTAGTCTCCGAACTGGCCTTGGCCTCTTTCTTCAAGACGCGACTGCGACAGGTAGGTTTGTTTTGCTGTCCAAGGCCGTGGTGCTAAAAGGTAATGCTGATTAAAACAACCTCTACTTCATGTAGACCAAAGGGTGCAGCGAGCATGGTTATGGCAGCTAAAAGCAGCACAACTTTTGCCGATCGACGTACAATCAAAAATCGGACTACCAAACCCACTGCTTCAGTGACAAAGACATCACAAGCTTTTTCATGTTTTTTTTTTCTCTATCTCTCTCTCTCTCTGACAAATGAAAAAATAAAACATGGATCGGATTTTGTTGTTCTTTTTCTGTTGGTATGTAACCTGTTAAGTGTGGGAAAGAAAAAATAAACTCCCAAAATTCACACAACAGAATAAATACTCCTAAAACTGGGCCGCCACAGGGGCTTCTGGAGTTCCTGGCCCCCTGGTAGTGGCTTCCCTCCTACAGGCCTTAGGGGTGACTCCGGCCAGTGTATTCCTCACCCAAGGTTGGGGGCGCCACCAGTCTCGTCCACCAAAGGGTGACTGGGGGTGCAGGCGGGCAGGAGGAAGGGAAAATCGGGATGCTTAGGGGAGGCGGCTGTCAAGTAGGTTAGTCACCGCTTGTCACTGTGCAGAAAGGTGGTGGGTGAGGGGGTTGGGTTGGGTTGGTTCGGGTTGGGTCAGATCGGGTTGGGTGGGGGGTGGTTGGGTTGTAGGGTTCACTCCACAGCAAAGCCACAGGTCTCTTCTACTGCAGTCAGGAGCTTCTCATAGAGTTTCTCGTATGACTCGTAAGGCGGGATGTCGATGCGATTGAAGCTGTCAGAGGGACAGTGGAAAAAAATATGAGATGCAGACAGTGGAATAAAAAAAAAAAAAAAACATGAAGCATCACAAAGGTTTCACAAATCTTACATCATCTCCCAAATGAAACTGCAAAAGCATACTTTGTGCCTTTGTGCTTTTTTCTTTTTAAGAGAGAGAAATTCAGCAACCATGGCACGATGCACTAATCTATTGAACTCGCCCCAGCACGTTGCCTTAAATCATGATTAAAACCGACAGCTAGGAGGGTATGCTGGGGTTGAGGACAGGCCAGGGCTGGATGTTCTCTTACCACGTATGAGCTTTAGGCAGGTTGTCCGTGTTGGCATCAATCAGGTGGATAGTGAAAAGTCTTGGGCCTGCAGAACCTGTAGAGCCTTACCAGAATACATTCTAGTCATCACCGTTCCTCCTCCGCACTTCCTTGCACTAAGCATGCAACACGGGGGGGCAATCACATCTGACAGCCTGCCGACTCATTAACAGCTAACAACATGCAATAGGCTCAGAATATGCCAAAGGCTTCCATTTCAAATGAGGCTCTAAAAAACATAACTGTTGTATAGCTCACAATAGTGAAGTAATCATGCAAGTGTAATCACAGCCATCTCACCATATAAGATTTAGACTGATAAGGGTTTAGACTGAGACGGTACAGAAAGCTGTGCGTCAGTCCAAACTATGGCCAATCAGGCATTATACACATAGGTCTGAATGATGTTACCATCCTATGAAATTCTGATATTGTTTTCATTACTGCATGTCCACTACTCAACCTTCCCTTTTAAAACCACCCAGCAGGGTACGCGGGATTGGAAAGAAAGAGGGGAAATGCTTCTTGGATAAAGCAGAAACGCCTCTTCAAGGATGAAGAGGACACTAAAAGCTCTAAGCTTTAATTTCATTTTCTGTGATCTTATCTATATGGGCTATAAATAAATTGTGTGTGTATGGCTGGAAACAAAAACAAAACAAAACATTAAAAAACACGTGTCTGTACTTGTATGCGTGTGGGCTTGTGTCAGCATGTTTTTGAAGGTGACCCCTTACAATGTCATGTCTTGTTCTGAGAAAAACCAATTACGTCTAGGTGCACATCAGAAGAAAATGGACAGCACGGCTGTTTGTGTCCCACAGAAACAAGTGTGTGTGTGTGTGTGTGTGTGTGTGTTCAAGGTGTCTGTGCTTGGACGTCTGCCATCTAACTAGGCATTGAGAACAGGAACAGCACGCAAGTGAAGCCTGTGGTTGTGTGCGTCTTTACATGTTCATGCACTCTACACTGCAATCTTCTGGGCCTCATCATGTGCCTGTGTGTGTGTGTGTGTGTGTGTGTGTGTGTAGAATGCCATTTCTTCTAGCATATGTACTTGCTTATGCAAGAGGCTCGTTGTAAGAGTCTATGTATATGTGTGTATCTGTGTGTGTATTTGTATGTGTGGGTGTGTATAGAGTGCTTGTGTGAGAGGATATGTGTAAGAGTCTATGTATGTATATGTGTGTGTGTACGTGGTGCCATGTTGGCCCGTGCATTAGCCACCTTGCAGTGCTTTGAAGCCTTGGAGCGGCACGCGCGTGGAACCGGTGACAAACTGGAGGAGCCTGCCCCTGCGCTCCTCGTCGAACGACTCCACCGCCTGCCAGAACCACTTCACGATGTTGCTGTCCGCCACACAGTGCTTCAGCCGCGTGTTCGCCTTCCAGTCGCTCAGATCGATCTTCCCCAGCCCGCCGATGATCAGCTGCGGTGGAAAGTGTCCATACACACACACACACACACACACGGACATACAGACACACACAAATGCACATACACAGGCAAAGATTTAAGCACAGATTTAAGCCTCCAGAGCGAGGATAGATATTTCATCCAGCATACACATCTGAGTTCAGGTTGATTAAATCTTTACAATTCCCATGCGGTACAACGCTCGCAACCAGATAAAACATCTTAGTAGCCATAACATAAAATGAAGCAGCATATAAGGAGCTTGGAAACCAGGACGAGGTTTTAGAGAACTACAGTACACTAAAAGACTATTGTGCCAGGTGCCAAGGACACCCTAGTGCAGAGTTTCCATTCAGGTAGCAGAGAGCCACGAATGCTTCTGACAACCAATGATGTTGGAGTGGTGGTTATATTTCAGCACCTGCACTGAAACGCTAAATTAAGACGTAGCAACAATGTGAAGCTGCACTTAGACCGCAGGACCGCAACCACACGTCTTTCCATCGACTACTTAATGGGATTTACGAGTAGGGTCTAACATACTTGATGTCAGTATAGAGGCCGTTCGTCATAGAGCTAAAGAGGCCAAGCTCTATTCCAGATGGAGCGGATGGGGAGTGCTTATGCTCTGGCTGTGGGGCTGGCCTTACCTCCAGCTCTTTGTGGTCGAAGGGCTTGAGGAGATGCTGAAGGATGAGCTCGTTGAAGCCCTTCTGCAGGGCCAGGAACTGGGCCTCGATGCCCCTCATGAACCGCCAGTTTACATAGAGCCTGGATGAGACAAGGACCACCGTCAGACCACCCAGGGGCAAGAGCACACACACAACACAAACACACACAGAAGCGCACACACACACACACACACACACAGACGCAGGCACAGATTCACGGCTAGCTGCAGATAAGCTGTCTCAGTCTCAATGATAAATGGACCTCCTGCCCAGTTGTGGATGAGGAGTCCCCCCCCCTCCCTCGTTCCGGTAAATCTACACCTGTGCGGCTGCCTACGCCACCGTGACCCCTGTCTACCCTCTCTGCTTCAGGGCCCTCCAGTTTCTCGCTGACGCAGGTCCCTGGCTGCCTGCCCAGGGGACAGGGGGAGGGGCGGGGAGGGGAGGGGAGGGGTTTGGGGGCGGCCTTTCACTTCAGCTCTGCGTAAGAAAAGCTCCACCTAAGCCAAGGCCTCTCTCCATCACTGCCAGTAGAAAAACAGACGGGCACAGGAGAGTGTGTGTGTGTGGCAGACGCCCGCCGATGAAGTGGACTAGTGTCTCAACATCCTCACTGCACCCTGACTGGGGGCCGTAATGCATAACTCTGTAAGCTGTGGGCTGTGCTGTGTTAACTCTAATGTTTATGTCTGGCCAGCTGCTTTCGTTCAGGGTGACATATCTCGTGTCAGGGGCACTGAACCCCGACCAGCAGACGTGCCAAACAAACACAGCCATTTAACACTCAGACATAGGATTTCCGCACGCAGCGCACAAAAAGACAAACAGACATTATTTCATGGTCAGTCAACCCCTTTCTTCCCTTTGCTGAGTGGAAGCCATACATCTAATTATTAAAACACTATGTACCCTCGAAACTAAAAACCCCACAATGCTGTACTGCAGGGCCTAAGCCTTGTAAAGTTTCAGCCCTCTCTCCCCCACATTCCAGACCTTATGTCCTACATTGCTAAGCGTCATACCTCACGTATTCTTTCTTGTTCTCCTCAGTGACAGGGATGTTCCTGCCGTTGGGCTTGAGTTCGTGCTGGAGGAACTTGCCAAAGGCGTTGTGCTCTACACAGAACGTGTGGTCCAGTACCGAGGTGATGTCATTCTCCCTACAGACCAGGATAACAAACAACAGGCATCAGTGACAGACATGCACAAACGTTCCTAGCTGCGGGGCTGGCTACATGAGCATACGAAAAACAAACAGGGAAAAGTGGGTCAAAAGAAGTGAGTGACATCCGTGACTGAACAAGAAACGTTCTCGTCCTGCAAGTATGCAAACCTGACAGCAAATGACGGACAAAGTAAATGCAGCTGCATAAAAATGAAGGTGCAAGTCAGTGAAGAACCAGAAGAACCAGCGGACTGAGAGGAAGTGAGCAAGCAGGTGTGGAGTGGGTAATTGGGTGTGTGCATACATGAGGGTTTGTGTGAGGGTGTGTGTGCACGTGTGTGTATGTGAGAATATGTCAGAGTGCAGGTGTGTGTGTGGGTGTATGCAAGAAAGTGAATCAGCATGGCAACACGTGTAATAGCCAGTGTGCCCGCGCATGTGCCTGTGTGTGTGTGTGTGTGTGTGTGTGTGTGTGTGTGTGTGTGTGTGTGCGTGCGTGCGTGCGTGCGTGTGAAAGTAAGCAGTAAAGCATGGCAGTGGATGTGTAAAAGCTGGAGGATGTTGGTGGGCCTGTGTATACATGAGGGTTTATGTGTGTGTTTGCATGTGTCTATGTGAATGTGTTAGAGTGCAGGTGCGTGTGTGTGAGTGTATGGTGTAAGTGAATGGTACAGCATGGAAACACATGTAAAAACTAGTGTGTGTGCGTGTGTGTGTGTGTGTGCATGCATGAAAGTAAACAGTAAAGCATGGCAGCGAGTGTGTAAAAGCCAGAGGGTGGGTGTTGGTGGGCGTGTCACTCACAGGATCCAGACGAGGCTTTTGTGCAGCTCGGGGTCCACCGTCTCCAGGTCGCACAGCTGGATTGGCTTGCCCAGCAGCTGCTTGTAGAAGGGCAGCGTGAAGCCGCCGTTGATGTAGTGACCGTGGAACACCGCCAGGCCCATGATCCTCCCCACAAAATGGAAGTACGACAAGTGGTCCTAGGACAGGAGCAGAAAGATAGGGGATGAGAGACGGAGAAAGAGGGGGGGAGAGAAGACAGACAGGAAGAGAGAGAGAAAGAGGGAATGAGAGAGGAAGAGATGAAGAAAGAAAGAAAGAAAGAAAGAAAGAAAGAAAGAAAGAAAGAAAGAAAAAAGAAAAGAAAGAAAGAAGGAAAGAAAGAAAAACAGAGAAAGAAAGAAAGACAGAAAAAAAGAAAGAGAAAGAAAGAAAGAAAAAAGAAAAAAAAGAAAGAAAGAAAGAAAGAAAGAAAGAGAAAGAAAGACAGAAAGAAAGAAAGAAAGAAAGAGAAAGAAAGAAAAAAGAAAGAAAGAAAGACAAAGAAAGAAAGAAAGAAAGAAAGAAAGAAAGAAAGAGAAAGAAAGAAAGAAAAAAAGAAAGAAAGAAAGAAAGAAAGAAAGAAAGAAAGAAAGAAAGAAAAAAAGAAAGAAAAAAGAAAGAAAGAAAGAAAGAAAGAAAAAAAGAAAGAAAGAAAGAAAGAAAGAAAGAAAGAAAGAAAGAAAGAAAGAAAGAAAGAAAAAGACATGGCACAAGGCCGAAAGAAAAAAAGTGCTCAAAAATAACGCTGGCAAAAGGTTTTGTCCTGACGACAGGACAGGCTGAGTGAAGGTATGGAGACTTTAAGCCAAGCCAACGGTGGTCAACAAGTTCCATGGATTCCATCACCAGATGTTCAGGCAAAAAGAAAAATAAAACATAAAAAACTGCACACAAACACACTAGAAAGACTACAAAGCACAACTCGTATTTATAGTCTGTCCATGTCTCAACCCTCCATACGTGCTTATGGACATCCAAATGTAAACAAAGCTGCGTTTGATAGCCAATGCACCACATTTGCTTTCATTCTGTTATTAAATCATTTGTGTCTCCACATAGCCAATGGTTCATTTTGATAATCTATACTGCCATATTATTCTATGACCATTATTCTATACACAATTGTTATGATCAGTGACCATATTACAGCCCTACTAAAAATTACATTGCATTTTCTGATTGAGATCAATGCCCGGGTTATTTTTCATCAGTATCTAACATTTTCATCTGCACTATCTAACACTTATTTGATCTGTTGCCTTGCCCTTTTGACTTTGGTTTCTATTGTAATTTTATTCTCTTTTGTCGGGCACTGACCTGCTAAAAACAGCTTGAGACTATTTCTGCTCAAGCACCGTGAAGTTTGCCTTGTTCATCCTCTGGCTTACCACCTTACAGGCTTCTGCAAACAAATAGGCTATTTGATGTCGACTATGGTGTATGCCCTCTTGAATTTGTCTTTTGTTTGGTTTGGTTTTTCTGACTATGTTTTTCTTCTCACGCACCCAACTCACTAAAAGCAGGAAGGCCAATTAGAGTGCACTCTCCCAATCATGGTCCCAACGTCTCAACATTGCGGATTGGCCAAAAAGCTTCTTTAAGCCCAGGGAGACGAATGAAACCAGAAAGGCCAGTGGAGCAGGACCCATTTGGATTAACAGTGGACACTGACGGTGAGAAAGCCAACCATCGGCTTAGTCAGTCCCTACCTTTACTGACCCCACAGACCATACAGCTGGGAGAGAGAGAGAAGCTCGCAAGAGTATTCATTTCTGGCAGGAAAGGGGGGAAAAGCCAGAGTGAAATAGAGCAGGAGAGGGAGAAAGATAACACGGGAGGCAAGTGGTGGGAAAGGTCTGGGTGTAGCGCCTTTAGAGGGGTGGTGCGGGAGCAAGCAGGGAGACAGACGGCCTCATCTCTGAGCCCTCCCAGTCAGGGCCGTTAATGTCAGACTGATTGGCCAAGCTGAACAATTCACATGCAGAGCACTCACTGGGTTGATGGACGAGTCTGGGTTGATCTGCAGGGTGTAGATGTTGTCTGACGAGTACTGGAACAGCCCGTAGTAGGGATTTAGCATCTCATGGCAGAGGAGATACAGCCATTCCCTGAGAGAAAAAACAGACCAGAGATATGGTGGAGGGAGGGTGGAGGGAGGGGGGGGGGGGGAAGAGGCAAAGAGAAAGGGGGAGGGAAAAGAGATGGGGAAAGTGGAAGAGAGGATAGAAAACAAATGGACATGTATGAGGAATGTTCGTGTTTATGAATAGTTAACACACACACACACACACACACACACACACACACACACACAGTCCTCATGTTAGGACATATTGCTTAATACTTCAGGCCAGAGTTGAATGAACAAAAACAATGTTCTCCCTGGCACCACTGCTTTCATCACATAAACCACTCTTGGCCTGTTCTCCAGTGCAATCACAAACAGTCCTTTCACCCCCTAATTCTCATCCACATTCTGGGTGATGTACAGAACATACACTCTAAACGTTAGTATAAGTAAACAAGTATTAATAACTAAATATTTCTTGTGTGTGATATGACAGCATGGAATACACTGCATACAGTACATTTTGCCTGTGTATTGTATAAATTGTATAAATTAACACGCGCATCATCATCCGTGTGTGGTCTCACTGTGCTTGTGTCCCTGTGTATAGTAAGAGTAGGTGCACCGTACCTGGCCACTCCCCCGTAGTCGAGGCCCTCCTCTCCGCGAAACTTCACCATCAGCCTCTTCTTCAGGTCCTTGGGCCGCATCTTCATGATCTGTCTGTACGACTCCTGCGGACACACACCAGCGAGTGGCAGTGAGTGCCAGTGTCATGTTTATCACAAGTCCACAAAACTAACAACCAGCACAGCTCAGCCATATCTTCAAAACAGGGGTGCCCACTACATCAATCCAGTCGATCGCGAAGTGCCGGTTGATCGTATGTTGTCTACAACGGCTACTGAAAAACTGCAGCAAAGAAGGAGTCCTAGCTAGTTCTCTAACTTGTATCTAGCCCATACTGTTCATAAAAACAGTGACTTGCCCCCAAAAAGCGAACGCAGAAATGTGACGGAATTAAAAATACAGTTATGTGGGCAGCAGTCACTTCATTATGCGTTCTATTCAAGCGAGGACTCTTCAAAGACATCTGTTCTGTGCACAGTTGGGAGAGGCTGACTAAGTATACTGACCTCTTGCTACACACCGATGTGAGATGGCTTAGTTGGACAGCTCTGTCCGGAGTTATTTCTTGTCACTGAACTTGCGATACACAAGCAACTTAATGACAATCACGAGACTTGGCGTTTTTATATATTTCATATGAAACACATACTGAGTGATTTATTATTGTTATTATTATTATTATTATTAGCAGTAGTAGTAGTAGTAGTAGATCACTGTGACATGATCATTTTAAAAATAGCTCACGAGCCAAAATATAGTGGGCACCCCTGCTTAAAAACATCTCATATCTGATCTGCATGTTTGGGTTTATGTAAGCCTTTTACAAATGACTGGAATCAAGTGCACGGGCAGCCAAATTGGTTGAATTGGATCCTGTTTGTCGCTGACCTGTTCGTGTTTAGCCTGTGATTTTAAAGTACAGTACAACACAGCAGCTGTTGGTAGTTTGCCCATGTGCGCTGCAGGAAACCACATGTAGGACCAAACTTGAGAGACTATAACAATTTAACACTACATTGTGACATCTGATCCATATCACTGTCATATTTCAAGCGAGCGTCATGCTGAAGCACCAACAGTAAGTGCCTGCAGGAGCGCCACAGGAGTCCGTGGGTGCATCTATTATCTCTCTGAAGCCTCTGTGGCTCCCTGCTGAGAGCCGCTGGCAGCCAAGCAATGTGTGTGAGCGCAGGGGATTCTCTGTCAGACACGATTCTCTTGCCGACAATTAAGCCAAACCTAGACACAGCCACCATCACACGTTTGGTACATGTGTGTCTAAACTAACTGTGAAGATTATCTAAAGTGACTTGCTTCACTTGTCCGAAGTTAGTGAGCACTTCTATCATCTCACAGAGCTGCACGGCTCCATGTCAGCGCGAGTCTCTGTAGGAGTGACACGAGGTGAGAGGGTGCGTCATGGCGGTCTACCTCGAAGATCTCCTCGCGGGACACCTCGATGCGGCAGTGGCCGGCCTGCGGCTGCTGCAGAGAGAGCTCGTGGCGTAGGAGCTTGAGCTTCTGCACCAGGTCCCTCTCGTAGCGCACCGGAACCTCCCCGCCCTCGCCCCCCTCCTCCACCGGAACCTCCATCTGCACCGGGAGAGCCTGCGTCGACTCCTTCACCTGAGACTGTTGGCTGCCAAGGCCACAGAGAAGTGTAAGCACACACGTTACACACACAAACACACACACAAACACATAGCCGAGGCATGCAATGCATACACATACACTACACACAGTACACACTCTGTTTTAGTAAAACAAACTCAAGGTTATATCAATTTACTGATTAAGTATCAATTATAAGTAGGATTTCAAATTTGTTCAGTAATTAACCAGCCTAATCCATTAATTGAAAATTTCAATCATGATACAGAGTGAATTTGATTATTCAGGAGTGATTAGGTAAGTTGTCATGGGGGGGGGTGTAAAGGTTGCAAGGTCAGTGACATCACTCGTCTGCGTTGCATCCAGTTCAGGAAAGGGGGCTGCGCGGGCGAGTTGGCCTTTACCTCATGATGTGGTGTAATCTGGGGTCGGTGAACTGTGTCGTTCGGTTATTGTGGTCCACAAAATAAATCCTTCCTGACACCGTGCTCCTGACCTCCCAGCCTGGGGGCAGGGGCCCCAGGTCCTCACAACTCACACTGTTCAGGTCCCTGAGAGGGGGGGGCAACCAGAGCGGCACTGCTCACTACACTGAACTCTCTTCTCACACACGCACACACACACATACGAACACACTCCCAAACCAACAGGACCTGACCTGACAAAACCTGGCGTAAAAAGAAACCAATATAAAATGGCCATGGTTGCCATGGTTATTGCGCTGCTATATTTACTTGAATTTAGCAATGAGACGGAACATAAAAACATTTAAACAGACATAAGCTAGGTTGTCATAGAAATATTCACACAAAGTGCAGATCACGATGTATTGTATGATGACACTTTGTGACTGGTGCAGGACTATGATTGCCTATAGCCACCTGACATCATTATTTTTTAAATTTGGTCTTCATTCGGTCGTGCTGTATGCCTGCAGTGCAAGTCCCTCATCATTGACCAGATACTTTCAGCCAGTAGTCAGGGTTTCATTAAGGCTATTCACATCAGTTATGCACGTTCCCAGTAATTGGGCTTCATGAGATACGTGGTCAGCAGCCTTTTCCTGCACCTGCTAATCCACTGCTGTACCACCCATGAGACTACATGGAAAACCTTTTGCAGGAAATGGGTGTTCTCGCCACAGTTGCAACAGTTTTTGAAACATTTTCATTAATAGTGGCTTTTCTGCTCTTTTCTTTGATTTTTCTCCACCTTATCAAATATGTGCTCATGTGTGTGATGGGTCAATGCAGAGGTGAATTTTGTTGTGTGCACTGTGTGCTGTGCTGTGCTGTGCGATCACAATGACAAAAACGGGACTTTCACTTCACTTTCACAAATACATATGTATTTTTGTGCCTGCTCTCCATCAATAATGTCCATTTATTTTAATTTTGTTTACTCGTTAAAAGTGTTTTTGTTTCTTTCTGAGTCCACACACTCACTCCTTCATAATTTCCAGTGGTTGCCTAGGAAACGGCACGTTTTGTCCACAATCTAGAATGCCCAATAGCATTGTGCCACAGAGCTAGTCTGTGGTACAGTACAGAACCAATATCTAAAGTGAATTTATGCAAATTAACTGTTTTCATTAACTTTATTTGCATTCTGCCTTACACCCTACAAAAGTTAATCCACCCCCCTTTAAGCGAATCGAATTTGTATGCGAATTACAATATTAATGCGCATTTTAAGTGTTTCAGCTATTTGAATAACTGAAATGTGCATTAACAAGTTGTATGGAAAACCAGTTGGTGATACTGAAATCGCTGATAACATCACTTCTGCTCCTGCCACTCTGCTATAAGTAATAACGTGATGAGACGCACAGCTTTTGAACAGCTCAGTCAGAAGCACCCATGCACACTTCCTCGTGATTAACAGAGAAAAGCAGAAGTGAGCTACTGTTTGTGTGCTAGGCAGACATGACTGGTGCTCATGTGCTACTGTGCTCTGGACTTAATCTAGCAACTTTCCACAAACTGAACACAACTGTGAAGATGAGTGTTAGCAGGTGGTGGTTGATTACGACATGGTAAGTTAGTTTGTCATAGGCCTTTGTTGGCTTGTTACAACACAATCAGCAGTCAGGACAGCTCACTCCGAAACAGTACACAAACACACACACACACAAACACACTAAATCATCCAAGGGCATTTCATTAGTTAGGCTTGGTGCCAAGCGGGGAGATAGGAGTGGTCCTACCGTGGTATCCTGGGGTCGTGCCACGTGCTCACGCCAGTCTGTGTGTGCAGGAAGTAGACCTGGCCCTGCACCGTGGTCCGCTGCTCTGTACGCACAAGAGACAGGAGAGCGCAACATCAGCATTCAGACAGGACCTCCACTGGTCTAGAAAGGCTGGTGTCTGGGCTGTCCAAAGTACTGTTGGGACAATCTGCGCTTTTCATCAGACAGCCCCACGAGCGTCTGAAGTGTGGTCGAGTGTCAAGATTCACTGATTCGCCGGGTGCTCGGGCACTCTTATGTGAGGCTGTGCGATACTGTTAGATCTTTGAGGGGCCACTGAATGAGTGAAGTGAAGCTCGTCTGCCTCTCGCACGGCCAGCCACAGTCATGCTAACTCTAATAAGACCGCAAGGGACCGCTTGGGAGGGTCACCTTCATTGCTTCTCACTTCAGTCAGTGTGGAAACAAGCTCAGACTGTGAGAGACTGTATGTGGTTTTGGACAGAGATGAGTTGTGTGTGTTTTACTGCATTGCGTAAAGGTTAGCTGTAAAGGAATTTTGAAGATTTAGAATTAAGATCTGGTTTGGCAAGGCGAGTGTGATTGTGTACGTGCATGCATGTGGGCCATTAACAAGTGGGCAGCTGTCGGGATAGCTGGAATGGAGGGGAGCAGTAACAATAGTGAGCACTTAAAAAACAGCAGCAACAAAGGAACCACACGAGGGGAGCTTTTAGGACTTGCTTCAGTGATGACGTCTGTGCTGTTACGCACTTTAAGTCATGTCCATGCAAGGCAAATGAGTGAGACTTAAGACCAATTTACAGTCCAGACAGCAAATGTGGCTCGTAATAAAACATTTGTTGTCGACAGATGTTACCGCGCTGATCACCAGCTTTCACTGTCCTGCGCTGGTAATGAAAAAACATCATATAAATCAACAGAACAAAACATGGTTTCTATGCCAACCTGTATGCACCTGCTTCCAGTTGCTATCCAATCTTAGTACAAGAACAACATCTGGGCCTTTTTAAAAATTATTTGATGTATGTGGCAGAAATGTTGTGTCTTTTACTCATATCATCATTTTGTTGCATGACACTTGTGGCCTGGGCGATAAACTGCTCTTGTGATTGGCTACAAACTGGTCTTCAGTGCTGTGAGGGGGAAGTGGGTGTCATTGCTAACCCACCGTAACCCTCAGGGAGTTCTGGCGTCTGGTGGCCGTGTGGCCGGTTCTGGGGCGTGTGCGCGTGGCCCCGGGAGTCCTGGTTGCGGACGCGTTGTGCTTGGAGCCTCTGCTCCTGATTGGGCGACTCGAGGGCGCGGCAGTTGCCCCCGCCGGCCGCCCCGGTGGGGTCTGTGTAGGGCAGGGGCTCCTCCATGAAGCAGCTGAGAGGCCGTCCCGGACCAGAGTCCTCAAACACCGGCCTGCAGGAGCACACACAGTCACCCACACTTACACACACCCACACTCTGAGCTGCTTCTCTTCTTCTTCAAATAGACCACTCATCGATTCATTTATTTTCCGATTTCAAGTTTTCTGATAACTGATCGCTTTTTTCATCTAGATCTGTGAAAGTCTTCACAATTACAGGTCATCCAAAGCATAAAACATGAAGTATGCAAAAATAGGTATTAATAGGCACAAGTAAGATACACTCCTACAGTAGTTGCATTCAGCCATTTCAAATGTTGTCCAACTGTCTGCCATTAGGTGGCAGCAAGCACACAGAGAGCTTAAGGAGAGGCTGGGAGGGCAGCGTTACTGAAGACTCACCCTTCATTTTCTAACAGCCCCCTGCAGTCCACCACGGGTCCCCCGCTGCCGATCCGGTCCCTGGTCTGCAAGCTCACTGGAAGGCAACAGACAGATTCAGCGTGCTGAGTTGAGCGCTGCAGGGAGACCTGCTGGCTCAGCAAGCGCTGCTGCAACAAGCACGGCGAGGGAGGTCTCCTCTGCGGCAACAGACACACTTACTTACCGACGATTTGGCCGCGCACCGCGTCGCTGTCCGAGGGGTTGAGCTTGCACAGGTCCAGCCGCTGGTCTGTGGGGGGGAGGAGGAGGAGGAGGCGGTGTGTTTAGACCAGAAAAAAAACGACCACAGTCCTGAGGTCAGAAGTCTCAGACAGATGGCTGTGGTTTGTGTTTGCGGGAGGTCGATCAATAATGTGTAATAGGCACAAGGGCACCGGGCGCATTACACAAACAAAAACAAATCTGTCGGGTGAAATTGCTAGAACTGGGGAAATCAAACTCGTTCGTGCTTGAAGTGTTTAACAGGTACAATGTGTACACTTCTGGCTCTCATCTTTCCAAGTATGTAGCCAAAAATTAGTATGTTTACATGCATTTCTGTATCCCAACTATGACTGGGAGAATAAGTATCTGTCCTTTGGTGTTTGCGTAAACACCCTATTCTAAATGTATTATCCCAATTAAATACGAAGTGGAGTACTCTGAAGGAAAGTAGGAATTTTATTCAGCGTGACTACACCTTATCCTGAATTTACAGATATGTTGTGTTGGTATCCGGATACTCGTATGTAGACAGATAACAGAAAAATGGAAGAATGTAACAAGAAACCAGGATACTCCTATTTATTATGTACACAGAAATACGTTTCTCTGTTTTCATGTAAACACCTAATGTTAATTATGATGAAAAATAGAATGTACCTTACGTTTGGGATATTGAAGTGGATGTAAACACAGTTATTATCAGGGCCATGGGGGATCAGAATTCAAAGTGAAGGCCTCCTTACACGGCAACGTTTACAGTACACTAAGTGCAACTATGACCACGAATCACTGAAGGTGGGTCTAGGTCTATGATTGTGAATGACTGAAGCTAAGTCTAGAGGTGTGCAACTTAAAATCCGTGATATGGGTGTAACCATGTGTGCTTGGAGCAGAGGTAGCTAAAGTCCTCACCAGAAAGATCACTAGCATGTAGCCACAGCACCACTCTGCTGAGATGTCTGGAAAGCTAAATAGCTCATGCCTTCTGACCCCTTCCTAGCTTCTCCCACTCGCCAACCAAATCAGTTAAAAGAGCTCTTAAAAAATAAATGCTAATGCAATATCGATTCCTTGCACATGATACAATTACAGCTCATATACTGCTGTTCTGTATGGGTGTAATGGGGACTCACAGCCGGTGTCTTTGAGCCGACTGATGGCGTTGGACAGCAGCCTCACGCAGCCCAGGAAGCCGGCGCCCTGCTTCTTGTGGATCTTCTTATGGTTCCACACGCTGATGGTGATGGAGTCTGTCTTGCCGATGTACCTGAGACAGACAATCAGATCCCAGGCATTTGTCAGCACGTTATTGAAGGATTGATGACATGCAATGCCATCTTACTCATCACTTTGTGGTAGCTGTAATATTTAACACATTTTTATCCATTTAGCCACTAGCAGGCATTCCTGACTCAGGCGATCAGCATTAAAGGCCAAACATTTCACAAGAGAATGTAATCAGTTGAATACCATTTCGTCTGACATTAGTGTGTGCTTGCATGGATGCGTCGGTAGTGTGGGCATGGCTGTCTGTAGTTCATGGCTGTTCCTGTAGTCTATGGACATGGCTCTGTCTGTAGTTCATGGATGTTTCTGTAATATGTGGACATGGCTGTGTGTGTAGTGGGGGCATGGCTGTGTGCGTGGTGCTGTGCTGGCCATGTGCATGGCTGTGTCTGTATCCATGGCTGTGCCTGTACAAAAGCTGGTGTTCGCCGTTTGTGGACTCACAGGTCATAGTGCTGGTTCCACTTGGGGTCCAGTGTGCTCTTGACTGTGTCTGTGGAGTGGCACTGACCTGAGCCATCGACCACGACTTTGGCAAAAGGGTCAGGTAACCCTGTGACAGAAACACATGAGCCTGAATCGTGTCGCAGGAAGACAAGAAAAAACAACAGAGGATGAACAGATACTCTCACATCAGTACGTTTTCTTTTCTTCTTTTGCTTACAGGACAGAGGGTCAATATCAAAACCCTCACCAAAGTGACATCCTTTAAAAAAAAAAAAAAAACTGGCCAGCCTAGCTTTTATCTCCCCCCCTTTTTATCTGGGAAGATGGCTGAAAAGTTTTCAAAAAGCAATCTGATCTTAGCAAGGCTATATGATTGTTTCGGAACTTTGAAGTTTCAAGGGCTGAAAGATATCTGCACCGAGAAGCTCCCACATCCTGTAATAGTCTCTATCAAAAAGAATTTCGACGACCATCAACAGTGAGTGCCCAAAGGAAATTGAGGCAAACTTTAAAAGAGTGAGGAGGAGAGATCAAGAGTGAGGGTGCAAAAAAAAAGAAGAGAGAGAGAAGGAAGAGAGGGTGAGGAAGAGAAAAAAATAAGGATAAGAACATACTGAAGCAGAAAAAAAACATCAATTTTCATTCTGGTTGTTTGGGAAATCACTCCAGGCCAATGCATGTAACCCATTGTGTTGTGGCACAGGGATCTGAAAGCCCCGCTTCTCTCCCGTCACCGCTCTCACATGCTCTCCAGTGCACGGGTCTGTGTGATCAGAGCATGTCATTGTGGCAGCCCCGCTCTAAAAGGGGCATGTGCGGATATAGGCCGCAGATGTGGTCTCACATTCACGGGTAATCTGCATATGTGGGTCATGCGTCGGAGGAAAGGAGGGCGGGTGGGTGGGCGTGTGTGTGTGTGTGGCAGGGGCAGGCACCCACTGGACAGTCTGACACCGAGCAGGGTCTGTGTGGGTGTGTGTGAGTATATGTGTGTGTGTTAGTGTGAGAGAGAGAGTGTATGTGTGTGTGTGTGTGTGTGTGTGTGTGCGCGAGAGAGAGAGAGTATATGTGTGTGTGTGTGTGTGAGAGAGAGTGTATATGTGTGTGTGTGTGTGTGAGAGAGAGAGAGAGTGTATATGTGTGTGTGTGTGAGAGAGAGAGAGTATATGTGTGTGTGTGTGTGTGTGAGAGTGTATATGTATGTGTGTGTGTGTGAGAGAGAGAGTGTATATGTGTGTGTGTGTGAGAGAGAGAGTGTATGTGTGTGTGTGGGTGTGAGAGAGAGTGTATATGTGTGTGTGTGAGAGAGTGTATATGTGTGTGTGTGTGTGTGTGAGAGAGAGTGTATATGTGTGTGTGTGAGAGAGAGAGTGTATGTGTGTGTGTGTGTGTGTGTGTGTGTGTGTGTGTGAGAGGGTGTATATGTGTATGTGTGTGTGTGTGTGTGTGTGTGTGTGTGTGAGTGAGAGTGTGTATGTGTGTGTGTGAGAGAGAGAGTGTATGTGTGTGTGTGTGTGTGTGTGTGTGTGTGTGTGTGTGTGAGAGGGTGTATATGTGTATGTGTGTGTGTGTGTGTGTGTGTGAGTGAGAGTGTGTATGTGTGTGTGTATATGTTTAATGCAGGGAGGCACGTGGGCATGTGTGGCGGCACCATTGGCCAGTGTGCAGGGAAGAGTGCCAGCCACAGCAGCAGTGGATGCCGATTACCCAAACAGCCTGTGGGTGGAATTTCAATCGCATCGGGGGCTTCTGAATGGCTGTTGTGCACCCCCTGCTCGGGGGGGGGGGCTAGTGGGGGGGCTTGCAAAAAGACAGCTTTGAGTGGGAGGCTAATGGCGAGAATGGGAGAAGGGGGAGAAACATGCACAGTGTTTCACTGGTTTAATATATGTGATCTTGGCAAATGAGAACCCACTGCACTGGGCTTTCATTTGGGACATGAGAAGAAAGGGAAAAAAAAAAAAAAGATTTTTCCCCTCCTGAAGTTGTTCACTCAGCTGCTTCTCCTCTGACACAATTTAGTTTATTCATACAAACTTGTTAAGACACTGTCAGATTAATGCAAATGCCCGTCTTTAATACACTGTGGTAATGAATTATTCAGCTTATCATCATCAGGGGGGATGGGTAAAAAAAAAAATGTACTTACGAAAGAAGTCTTTCTTTGCTAGATTCTTGGCACATAATACTGTAAGAGAAGAGAAGAGAGGAACATTGATCAGAGAGCTAATGTAAAATCAAATCACAATACAATCAGGACAGTCAATTCTGCACAGCCAGGCCAAGTTAACATCACAAACATCTCATCAATATTTCAATGTCGGCGCACAAAATTGGAAGTCTGGTTGAGACACAGGCAGAACGAGCGTATGAGTGCTATGAGTGCTACTGTTTCACCATTATCGCCCACCACCCCCACTGCGCTACTGTCTGAGGACAGAGAGTACTGTACTGAGCCACTGGGCCTGGTGGTGCCAAACCTGCGGCTGGCTCGTCACAATAACTGACAGGATTGGGCCCCTGATCTACAGCCCTGATCTACAGCCCGGCTCATTGGGAACATTAGGTGTACACGCGCCGTCTCGGCGCTGCCCTGTCAGGATAAATCAGCCGGACGGATACTTCCTCGTATCTCCCTGCCTGCCGAGCGCCCATCTCTCCCCACCCCCGCTCCGCTCGTGCGGATGGATGAAACTCTGCACATAAAAGTCTTTGTGCTTGCTGTTGCTCTGCACGGGCTAGGCTTGTGAGATGGGTTCTGTTTGTGTTCTGTGTGTGTGTGTGTGTGTGTGATGGGGAGGTAACGTTAGTTTGCTGTGTTTGCATCAGAAGTACACAAAGGACAATCTGGCATTGAGCTCTGGCAGGGCTGTGACGTGACTGATGCGCTGCTGTGCCATGGCAGAGAGAGGACGGCAGTCAGACCCCCCGCATTCCTGACCCTGTGTGGGGCGCTGGGGCAAGCAGAGGGGTGGGGGTTGGGCTGGAGGGCACCCGGCATGCTGGAGCGCTCGTGGGCTTCGCCAGGCTGCGGGCGCTTTGACTAATGCATGGATGCCACCATGGGCTGGGAGTTGTGACATTCCGTGACCTCAAGAGGTGTAAAAGGCAAATTAGCTGTGATCTGCTGTGACTGCAATAAAACATTACTACACAGCTATGCACACACGCACACAGACACACACACACTCACACACCAACATATGCAGAGCCAACCTACACAACGCCGACTCCTCCACCCAACACATGAGTAAAAGCACTGTTACACAGAATAGAGGCATTCCCCATTTCCAAGGGTCTTCACACAGATGCTTTTGTCTGATATACAATACAATCATAAACCTGTCAGCCTTCTCCCACTATCACAGAGCTGTGAGGTGTGAAACATCACTCCGACTTTCAAAGCCAGCAATAAGATTTGTGGTAGAATGAAGCATCTAAAGCAAACAAGCTAAAGGTGAATGAAATCTTGAGTGTGAATCCAACCTCTGATGCTTTAATCTCTCCAGCACTCTGTGTTTACAAACGGAGAGCTAGTCAAGGAGAAGCTTCTGGCTCAGCCTCTCCAGCTCCTGCTCGACTGGGTAGGCCCCAAGGTGTGGGTTATTTTAAACGCTAGCTTGCATCAGCAAAATTCACAGGAAATTCAGATGATTAATGATTAAAAGGCACTGCTTCGGTAGAGCAAGGCTGGGCCAGAGCCCCTCACAGATAAATTAGGAACTCGATTAGAAAATGCTGTTGCTAAATGGTCGGCTCGGCAGAAACAATTGGCCCAAAACAATGTCTGAACACAACTGAGTGCATGGGGTCCAGCGGTAAAAAGGAAGAAGCTGAACAGGGCCTTTTTTTTCGCATACACATAATCCTCGCTGCACATCTTCCGCTTCTGACGGTTTTAAAAAGAGACGTTCTCCTTTCCGGGTGATTGCACTGCGCTGAGTGCGAGGAGTTTTCGCCGACGCAGAGCGTGATCTCTGCTTGTGCCAGGAGCTAAGGCACCGGTGCTGAAGCGGAGCAGCTCGTTAAGGCGAAAGCGGGCCGAGCATGCGTAGGAGAGTGCCAGCCCCCTCGCCCAGGACAGAGATGGAGAGAAGGGCAGAGGGGAGGCAGGGGGGTGGGGGGAGGAGAGAGACGATGGAGGGAGAGAGGGATGGAGTGCAAATGAGAGAAGAGGATGTGGAGTGCAAGGGGAGACAAAAAGGAAAAAAGAAATAGAGAGAGAGAGAGAGAGAGAGAGACAGAGACAGAGACAGAGATGCAGGGCTACAGACAGAATGGGAGAGAATGAAAAATGACAGCAGAGAGAGAGAGAGAGAGTTCCAGAAGGCACAGGAAAAGAAGGCAGTGGAGGAGAGGAAAAAAAAAGGCAAAAAAAAAAAAAAAAAGCATGAAAGTGCGAGAAACAAATAAGAGGGCAACGGCACAGTTGCTGAATCTCTCCCCGTGGACACGAGCAGTCCATCAAAGCCCAATAAGCGTTGCTGAGGCAACCGGCTGCCTTGCAGCGCGGGGGCAAGGATGCTGCACGCAAGACGAGCCAATGATCAAAGGGGGCCCTGGTTGTGCTGTGGGCCCACATCGCGGGCCACTACAGGTGCTGGAGGAGAGCGAGCCATGGAGGACAGCGGGGGGGAGGGCTTCTGTTCCTCCTCCAGTGCGTGACATGCATCGATCCTCTCGCACGAGGGGAAGAAAATGTCACTAGCTTCCTGTGATGAAGCTCAGCACATCTGTAGCCATGGCAACAGGCCAGAAAAAGAAGCAGCAGCTTGAAAGGGGAAAAAAAAGCAGCACGTGAAGTGCAGGAAGGCAAGATGAGTCTTCTGTTTTTGTTTTTTTTTTCTTTCTGGGAGGGCTATTGAATCAGACATTGTGCAGCGAAAGCTGAGGATTTTCAGTGTGATTGAGGGGATTAGACGAGGACACCTGGGCCAATCATCAGAGGCCACGCGACAAAGCCAAAAACCGCGACAGACATGTCAAGTGTCAGTCAGGGCTTAAGCCAATTGGTCATTTGGACCCAGTTGGCACATAAAGCCTCTGTGTCCCTCTGACAAGAGATCACAGAAAGCATGGAAGGAGTGGGAAAAAAAAACAGTAATCATCTCAACTGTCCCCGTTTTTCTGCATCAGACAGGCTTGTTGTGCTCAGCCTGTCTGTCTGTCGTTCTCTGTCTCTCTCTCTGTCTGTCTCTCTATCTCTCTCTCTGTCTCTCTCTCTCTGTCTCTCTCTCTGTCTCTCTCTGTGTCTCTCTCTGTGTCTCTCTCTGTGTCTCTCTCTGTGCCTCTCTCTGTGCCTCTCTCTGTGTCTCTCTCTGTGTCTCTCTCTGTGTGTGTCTCTCTCTCTCTCTCTGTGTCTCTCTCTGTGTCTCTCTCTGTGTCTCTCTCTGTGTCTCTCTCTGTGTCTCTCTCTGTGTCTCTGTGCCTCTCTCTGTGCCTCTCTCTGTGCCTCTCTCTGTGCCTCTCTCTGTGTCTCTCTCTGTGTCTCTCTCTGTGTGTGTCTCTCTCTCTCTCTCTGTGTCTCTCTTTCTCTCTCTCTCTCTTTCGCCCTCTTTCTCTCTCTCTCTCTCTTTCGCTCTCTCTGTGTCTCTCTCTCTCTCTCTGTGTCTCTCTGTGTGTGTGTGTGTGTGTCTCTCTCTCTGTGTGTCTCTCTGTGTGTGTCTCTCTGTGTGTGTCTCTCTGTGTGTGTCTCTCTGTGTGTGTCTCTCTGTGTGTGTCTCTGTGTGTGTCTCTCTCTCTCTCTCTCTCTGTGTGTGTCTCTCTCTGTGTGTGTCTCTCTCTGTGTGTCTCTCTCTCTGTGTGTGTCTCTCTGTGTGTGTGTCTCTCTGTGTGTGTGTCTCTCTGTGTCTCTCTGTGTCTCTCTGTGTCTCTCTGTGTCTCTCTGTGTCTCTCTGTGTCTCTCTGTGTCTCTCTGTGTCTCTCTGTGTCTCTCTGTGTCTCTCTGTGTCTGTGCTTGCCTATACATAGTTTGCACAGTGTGCACACGAGGCCTCAGAGGTAGAGTTCACTTGCTTGAAGGAACTCTAATGAGCTCAGAAGAATGAAGACTAAAAAACTGCACTTTAGTGAATGGCGGCTGTCGTTTCAGACAGGGTAATGAGGCGGTCAGAAGGAGCTCCTGAGACAGGAGAGTGCCTGACATGGAAAAACAACCACACACATGAAAAGCAGTGGCTCAGGAGAGAGAGAAACCGAAGGGGGGTTAGAGAAAGAGAGAGATAGAGAGAGGAGAAAGAGAGAGAGAGAGAAACAGAGAAAGAGAGAGAGAAAGAGCGAGCGAGAAAGAGAGTGAGCGAGAGAGAGAGAGAGAGAAAGGGAAAGAGTGGAAGAAAGAGAATGAGAAAGAGAGAGAGAGAGGGAGAGGGAGAGGAAGTGGAAAAGAAGTTCCTGTACTGGCAAGCAGATGGCTGTGCATTCCTGCGCTCTGACTTTCGTGGACAGACGGACTGCGGCACGGGAAGGTTGTTATTTCATAAAAAACCTTTCCTGTCAGCCTGTAGCAATCAAACGCTGAGCTTCGGTGACTGAAAAGGACTTCAGTGACCAGCCAGGACACCGTACATTGCAACAACAACAAAAGCAAGCAACAGTTTTAAGAGAATGAAACAAAACCCAAAAAAAAGAGGAAAATCAACAGTCTGGCAGTCAGTGGGTTAGGGTGCCCCTGCACAGTTGGAAGCTGTGATAAACAAGCACGCTGGCCAGACAGCCAAGCAGAGCTTTTTGTGTATGTGTGTGTGTGTGTGTAATTTTTTTCAGGGTGGCGTGGTGCAGGGCTGTTATGGCCGGGGGGCCTGGAGTGCTTTCTGAGGGCTGCGTCGGCCCGTGCTCCTGCTCTAAGCCCTTTGAGCGGAGGCCAAACAGTCTGGTATGGTGTTATCACAGATCACTCATCAGCGGCCGCCGCCACTGCCACGTTAACCCTTCCAGCGCCTGCAGGAAGCAGATTAGAGCTCGCAGGGCTGGAGAGAACCACGGTTTAGAAAGCCCCTGGAGAAGTCCATGTGACTGGCCAGACATGTGGTCTTGTAAACAGGGCTGGACCATCAACCAAAAATGCATCGACGTGCTTCCATTTCTGCCCTTTGAACATCAAAATCAAAATCAATTTCTGCCGATACATCAGGTACGGTAATGCCACCTAGACCTACCACCAAGACAATGACCAAAAGGGACAAAAGATGTCCTTACAATTAGGGCTGGGTATCATCTAGGACATGGCGATTCGATACGATTTTCGATACAGGGCTCACGATACAATACGATTTTCGATACAGTGCAATTCAATTCAGTTCAATTCCGATACAGATTACTTTAGAATTATTACTCAATGTCATTCACTCAACAAAACCAGACAAATATTATTTTTATGTTCAATTTATTGAACAGGAAAATAAAGTGCATTTTTTCAATGCTTTTTACTGAATATGTCACAGAAAAGGTGCCCACTCTCACTAAGTACCTGTAGTCAACTTATAAAAACTATTTGTGCAAAAGAATACAATATGGCTAATGTACATTTGTACTGTACAAGGTACATTTACTGCATTTTGGTTTAGAATCGGTAGTGCATTTCTCTGTTCAGTAGCTACTGGGGGGTGTATCGATATTAACAGCCAGAATATCGATATTATATCGTTTTTAAAAATATCGATATATATCTCAATACAATGCCACTGCAACAAAAATAGCTTCTTAAAAGCTATGATTATTTTCCAGGTTTTTTTATTCTTCTGGTATGGAAGTGGCTGTTGAACTTTTCACCAGGTGAAATCATAGTACCACTGCAATGACTTGACGCAGAGATGCACAGACTGGTTATAAAGGGTGACAGGACAGCTGCTGACATCATGTCTGTTTGCTGGCTCACTGATGCTCCACTAACCGGATAAGAAACATTCCTTAAGGCGGGAGCCGCCTTTGTGAGGTAGCCCCTTAGGATTCTCCTCAGACAGCTAAGCGGAGGTGCGGTGGCTTACTCAGCTTTGCCATCATCCCTGCTCCTCATCATCATCATCGCCCCTCCGCAGCTAACCACCACGCGCCCAGGCGCCGCAAATCCCGCCTCCGACGCCGAGCGTGCTCCGATTGGCCAGAGTCCAAGCTGGCGAGCACTCAGACACAGCTGGAGGGAGCGGTGATTGACAGATAAGAGACGGCGTGACTGACAGCCCTCGGAGAAGGGCAGACAGCCACAGGCTTGCACCAGGGACGGGATCCAACTAGCGAACACCTACGAAGAGTATGTGTGTGTGTGTGTGTGTGTGTGTGTGTGTGTGTGTGTGTGTGTGTGTGTGTGTGTGTGAAGCCAAACTCCTGAACTCCTGGGTGCTAAACTATTTGTAGCTTAAAAAAATCCTCATGGAGGGCAAAAAGAAAAATTTGCTCATTTTGTTTCCCCAGTGGCAGTGAAAGGCCAGCTGTAAACCTTCATCAGGGTCCTGCTGAGGTGTGTGTTTAAAAAACAGTAGGTTAGACACCACACACACCACCGTTCTGCTCATACCTGCTTCAGGAATGCAACAAGCACTTATTATCGAGAGACAGCGAGAGAGAGAGAGAGAGGGAGAGAGAGAGAGAGAGAGAGAGAGAGAGAGAGAGAGAGAGAGAGAGAGAGAGAGAGGTAAACGAAGGGTGTGTGTGTATGGCCGCATGCATGCCTCTGCACAAGTGTTGCATGTGCACAAAGGAGTGTCTGCGAGTGTGTGCGATATGTGCGTACGTGCAGTCGCATCTGTGTGTGTGTTTTTTCGTATGTGTGTGCATATTTGTATAAGTCCAGGTGTGTGCGTGTATCTGTATTGCGTATGTGTGTGTGTTTGTGCCTGTGCTGGCATTTGCATGCATGTGTGTGCCTATGTGTGTGTTTTAGGTGTGCGCTGCTTGAGCGAGCCTCCCCAGGAGCGGATGTGATTATCAGAGTGGCCTGCGTCGCTAGTGGGCATGAGCTCAGTGTCACTGTAACACTGCACCGAGTGACCTTATCAGCCGCCAGTTCCTGTCTGAATGACAAGGCCAAACCCGGCTGAGCCTGGAGCCTGGCAAGCCCCACCGCTGCTCATCTCACACTACTCCCACACCAACATGTGTGTGTGTATGTGTCTGTTTCTGTGTGTGTGTGGACATATGTGTGAGTGCGTGTGTTATGTCTGTCTCTGTGTGTGTATGGACATATGTGTGTGTGTGGATACACACGTGTGTGTACATGGATGTGTGTGTGTGTCTGTCTCTGTGTTTGTATGGACATATGTGTGAGTGTGTGTCTATGTGTGTGTTTATGTGTGTGTATGGACATATGTGGGTGTGTGTGTGTGTGTGGATGTGTGGATACATGTGTGTGTGCGCACGTGTGTGTAGCTGTGTGTGTAGAGTATGTGTGTGTGTCTGTTGGAGCACACCCACACATGAGTAACAAGAAACCACTCCCTAATGCAGCGCTCAGGTTCAACGCTGAGGATATCAGGAAAGGGGACGAGAGGAGTGGATCACCTACCTACAACACACCAACACACACACACAGTCCTCCTACGCTCTGTGACACATGCACACACAGTCAGGAACATGAGACAACAGGCCCCCGGTGTGCATGAAATATCCATGAGCTTTTCCAGGGCTCTCCTCCGCCACCTCTCTCTCTCTCCCCCTCCCCCTCACGCCCTCTTCCTCTTCACCTCTTCTCCACCTCCCCTCCCCCATCTACCCATCTCCAACTTGTTCTTGCTCTCCGAGTGCTGGGGAACAGTGCCGCTCCGTCTCCATAATTAAACCAGACGAAACCATTTTTAGAAAGGTCACTGAGCACTACGGACATTGATGGGATCGGTGTCTGTGTACGCACACATACACAAACACACACACACACACACACCATGCTGTCCACCAACAAATGAGATTTGCCACTCAGAAAGGCAGGGAGCTCTTCTGTTCAAGAGTGAATGTGTGACATTTCCTTGGGCGTGTGTGTGTATGTACACACACACACACACACACACACACACACATAAACACACAATGGGTCAACGGGCACATCATCGCCAACGGAACTCGAAGAAGCCCTGGCGTGGTTGTGTGTGGCAGAGGAAGCAGGCGGCAGACTTCCCCCAGCTATGAGTCACCGGAGCTGGGATCCTGCAGCAGCCAGGCCTGGGGAAGGGAAACCTGAACCACACCTCTACACAGGGAGCAGTTAAAAACAGCACAAAAGAATGACTCGGATGGGGTAGGGTGTGAAAAACAGAAACTGAAAGACAGAGATATAGATAAAGAGTAAAAGAGAGAGAGAGAGAGAGAGAGAGAGAGAGAGAGAGAATAATAGATGGTAAAAGGTAATAGAGAAGAGAGAATCAGAGATAAACTGGTAGGTAAGGAGCAGAAATGGAGGGCAGTAAGGCAAGACTGACAGAGGAAACAGGAAGGCGGACAGATAAAGAGACAAAAAGAGACAGATAGAGACAAAAACAGAGACATACACAGGGGGGGAGAGAGAGACAGAGAGACAGACAGACAGACGGAGAACGGAAGAGAGACAGGAGTAGAGAGGGGCAGAGAATGCAGAGGCATGCAACACTGTTGAGAAAGAACAGAGCTGAGCGGCATTAGTCAGCTGGTAGTTTCTGAGAAACACATCCTGTGCTTGTCCTCCTTCACTCCCTCCCTCTCCCTCTCCCTCTCTCCATATGCCTGCTTATGAATCATGGGGTTGAGCACACAGGGCCGAAACTGCCAGAGAGGTGACAGTGAAGCTGATATGAGCAGGGCTGGCAGAGTGGGTGGCTGGGTGGATGCTTTGGAAGTGGAAACTGCCAGAGGCATCGGTACGATACCATCACGATATCTGAGCCACAATGTGATGTTTATCGTGGCCCTTTTGCATTTTATCATACAGCAAGTGTTGCAGTCCGATTGTGAAGACACTGGAATTTGGTTCTGCCATATATTAGGTTTCACACAGCGGGAGTCTCTACACCTACCCTGGCTCGGAAAATCCCGTCCTGAACTGACTTCCTTCCTGACTGTCACCGCGACCCATGACAGAAATGGGGCCTGATGCTATATTGTGGACATCAGAAGCAAGGGCAGGGCACCAGAACAGATGTACCAAAACAAAAGTAAAAGTAAAAATATCGTCATCAACATACTGCCCCAATATATCACAGTAAAAATAGCAGGATAGTTTACTGTATTGATGTTTTTTCCCTGCTCACCTATAGTATGTGTGTGTGTGTCTGTGTACGTGTGTGGAGGGCAGCGTTGGGGGTGGTGGCTGATTTACATGGCTGCGATCATTTGGCCCAACAGCTGATCACTCATGCAAGAACCAAGATGCAGGAGATTATTAACAGCAGAGGGGGGAGACAGGGAAGAAAACAAGGGAAAGGAAAATAGAAGGAGAGGGAGCAAGTGAGGGATGAAGAGAGAGAGAGAGAGAGAGAGAGAGAGAGAGAGAGAGAGAGAGAGAGAGAGAGAGAGAGAGAGAGAGAGAGAGAGAGAGAGAGAAATAGAGGAGGGATTCAGCTGGGCGGTCTGAGGCATCGAGCCTCCTCTCCGCTGTAAAGCTAATTGGTTCCAGCGAGGCCATCAACAGGAGATGTTGTGGGGTGTGGAGCTGTGATTTAAGTCTCTCTTCGCCAGGAGTGGCGGAGCAGGGCAACAAGCCTTCGCCGAACACAAGCACAAGCCCAGCGGGGGAAAGGCTTGAGTGAGACCAGACCTTAACACCCTTACTACTGCAGCTCAAACAGCTCAAAACACACACATATGCACACTCACATACGTACATAAAAATACACGCATCCCCAGAAACACACATGCACATGCACAGACAAAGACAAACTTCATCTGGATATAAAAAAACACAGTGTCTGGGAGTGTGCAACTAGTGTACTCCCATTCAAACACTTGTTTCTCTTGTGTCTAAGAATGCAGACACACAGCTGGTAGAGATTTCTATTTCTGCAAGAACAATGGAGGGAAATGGCCTGGTAAAAACTAACAAGTCAAGGCCAGGTGAACTGCAGGCCGGGGGCTCGGATCAAGCCTGAGACGAGGCCACAAGCAATGAGCTGACAGCTTAGTTGCGGAGAGACAGACCAAGCTTGACCCATTTCTGTGCTCACTTTGTGGACATGTTTGGCTTTGTGGCACTAACAATGTATCACATACTAGGACTGCACGATACGGGGCCAAATGTGTGACGCACAATAACATTGCTGAATGTTGCAATGATTGTATAAGTTGCAATAAATAATCAACTTCACAATTTTTCACATTTCCTTTACCAGTAGGACCTACAGTGAGTAGTGGGGAGGGCATTAAGGGCAGTAGGGCTCCATCCGATTTGCCACGTTTTGATACGCTGAGCGCAAAAGCACAGTTCATAGAAATGTAGTTTACCATTTCTTGCAGCTAAGCCAAGTTTTGTGATATGTAAGCCTATATCGCAACATTGTATTGTTGCGATAATGCGTTATTTTCCATATATTGTGCAGCCCTGTCCCACACAATCTTGGTTTTGAGCGTGTTATGTGTGAATCAGCAGTGGTGATGAACAGTGCGGGCAGCACACAGCATGTGTTGTTTACAGCGGCGAGGAGGAGGAATGCTCTAATGCGATATGTGTGTCCTACTGACAGCAGCCTCCAGCCGCCACTCCACCCGCCGCCACTGCCCACTGACCTCCAGCTGCAGCGGCCTAACCTCAATCCAGATGATCCACGCACGCGGGGGGTGGGGCCACAGACAGACGCTGAACTCTCAGGTTGAGGGCTTCGATGCAGTCAGGAGGCCCCTGTGGGGTGCGTGCATTGATTCGCTCCCTCACCAACACACGCAAACAGGCACAGCTCCACCTCACCGTACGGGTTACGCTGTGAGTCACTTCCCCCACGCGAACGCACACACACCTCCACACACAAAGCTCCACCAAGTCATACAAGCCAACTACTGCAACTTCACCCTATCTGCATTGCTTTTGTAGGACAGCATGGCTTTTTACAACTGTCTCAGCTGAGAAAAGTGACAACATGCTGCATTGTAATAACAATAATAACAATAATAATAATAGCAGTAGTAGTGACCTGATGCTACGTAAATTGCCGACAAAGGAAAGCAAACTAGTGCAGGCTGCACTCTCTCTCTCTTCTCTTGTTTTTGTCTCCTCAGCGCGAGTCATTAAGTGACCAGTGTGCAGAACACAGTGTGGACTGCTGCTGATGCCTGGTGGTAAACGAGTGTTTAAGAGCGCACCCGTCTCCTGTGTGCTTCAGCGTATACAGTCAGTCCCCTCTCATCTACTCACTACAGGTCCATTAACACACAGGCCCAGCCAGACCTCCTTGATCAAACACACTAAGTGCTTCCATATCGGCGCACATGAGCTGACGAAAAAAAAAAGGGCTGCATTCATTCTTTAAGCTGCTTTGGATGAAAGCCTCAGCTGAAAGACTAAAATGCAAATGCAACAAACAGTGTGCTACAAACAGCTGACTCTAAGCCAGCAACTCACCCTCTCTGCCAGCTGAACGATACTGTAGATTTCCTCTTTGTGTGTGTGTGTGTGTGTGTGTGTGTTTGTGTGTGTGTTTGTGTGTGTGTGTGTGTGTGTGTCTGATTGCTGTGGTTACTGTGGTGGAATAATGGGTCTAGACTTCCACCAACTCACCCCGTCAGCGAGGGCCTGATCTGACTGCATCTCAGAAAAGAGAAGACTGTTAAAATCTAGTCACAGGCCAACTGTACACCCTCCTGCCTATGAGAAAACTGAACTAGTAGGTGTTCAACAGCATACCAGGCCAAGGCTGAATCCGAAATGTTTACTTGTTTACTATGTACTGCACTGTGAACATTTCGGACAAAGCCCCAGCCCAAAAAAGTACAGGCCTATTGAAAGGCAGATCCTAAATCTAGCGAACATCATGGTGGATCTCTGATGCTCTAGGAAGGATTTGGCTGCTGGCGCCATTCCCTAAGTGCTGGGCTGGGAACTATGGACACCTACTTCCTTCTTTTTCACATCAGCCAATGGCGTGAGGAATTGGACACATTAAGCAGCATGCCGCCAAGTGTGTCACTAGTTCCTGTGGTGACAGTCTACATGGTGAATTGAGTCATCAGACTCACTGCCATGGCTCTTGAGGAAAAGCAAGGAACGTCACGTGATGAAACACCGTTGTGATATTCAAGGACTGTGTCCCTTTTGGGAACGGTTTTGGCTGTTTGTCCCAATCAGCTCTCAGCGCTCTGTGGTCCCTGGTGAGACTCGCATAGTAACCAAACAAAACACGTTACATGTCACGGTCAGTCACTACTTTTTCTGCTGCTAAGTACACAAGTCCAAAGTGCAGCCTGGTACAGTCTGTGTAATCCATGACTACTTAAAAGCACACTTGGCATCTACGAAATCCCACATTCACAAAGACTGCTTCACCTCCATAGCTTCAGAAAACAGCACTGAACACCACTGTTGGCAAACAAAAGCCTTTGACAGGGTAGTGTGCAGAGTTCAGTGTCAGCGCGTAATCATCAGTTTTCAGGTGCCTGATTTACCGCCACAGCAATTAAACTGGGCTTGAAATTTCCCAGTTCATGTATTCTCAAAATGACTGTTCAAGCACATCATAACTTAGCCCCACCACCTGTGTGGTGCGCGCAACGGCCAAGGAGCAGCAACCACCATCTCTGCATGCAGATCAACAGCTGCTGGGGCTGGACTGCGCGCCTGATGTGAATGTTTATGCGTGGCGTACACATGCAGGCCCTGTGCCTACAGCGAGGGAGTATGGAGATGCAGCCTGGTGGGCTGAGCATCTGAGGGGACATCTAATGCCTGCTTTACACTTCTGCCTTTGTTGCCGAAATTGTCGATATTGCTCTGTGTCGACACATATACCCTTTTGGACTGGATGTTTTGGACAGTTGTGGGAAGTTTGCTAAGTTTGCTTGCTAACATAACATCAACTAGCTGGCAGACAACAACTTTTTTGTGCCAGTAACAATCAGATACATGTTGTAGGATATACTGTAATGTGTCCACTCATTTGTGACTTTTACAAAATCTATGCAAAGCCAAACAAATTCCACTGGCATTTTAACAAGACAGCATATGGACTGCTACCAGCATGTTGATGGTGAGCTACTTAGTCAAGCAAGAAGGGTTTATGACAGCATAGAAGCATCGGCACAAATCTGCCTTAAACACACACACACCCAACACACACACACACACACACACACACACACACACACACACACACACACACACACACACACACACACACAGAAGCAGGGAGGAAGAGACAGAGTTTGTGTGAGATAGAGATCACTAACAACCTCCTGCTGGCTTCCTCTTTTCTTAGTACTTGGTCTCTCTCTCTTCCTCTCCCTTCCCTTGTTCTTAAAAATGGCGTCTATTTACACCGGGCAGATTAATGGCCTGGCCCTGATCAATAGTGTCCGTTTACAGCGCACGGAGAGGCAGGCAGTCTCAGAGGACTGCATAATTAACAGCATCTCCCTCGGAGGCCCAGCTGCACACTACAGTACAGTACAGCCCAGCACAGGCATGAACTAATGAACAGCACAGCACAGCACAGCGCTGAGCAGCACAGGAAGCACAGCACAGTACAGCACAGTGCATAGCAGAATAGCGCTGGACAACTGGACTGTGCAGAGTAGCAAAAATGCAGAAATAAGGCTGCATGACTGGAAACCGTGTTTGATAAATGTATAAATGCACTGCAAATGTACTGCAGCTAAGCCATGTTCTGTAATATGTAGGGCTATACTTGTATGTAGATGTAGTGGCCTAAATGATCTACTTCAGACAGCTCTTGTGTCGAGTCAGTATATTCACATCAATAGATTTTAACCTCTATATTCAGGATGGGACATTAGAAGTAACAAAGATGCCTAAAAACGCCCACCAGTTTCAACCCTTCCTGGGTCTTCCTAACTGTATGCACAGATCATGAGCAACCAAGGCGAACAGGTCACCGAGGGCGCTGAAGAAGCTTCACTGTTGAATTCGCCCTGCTCGCTTTGTTCGCTCATGACGTATTATTTGGAATGCTGGATTTAGCCAACAAACTTTGGATTTAGCTCAGTAATTAACGGACGTTGGTAAATCTATGTATTCTGGTTGGTTTTTGCCGAACTGCGTCATGGCTCATTAACATGAAGTTAACTGACTTTTAACTTCTCTTTTTTTCTCTGGTCACCCAATTTGCTTTGCTGTCGGAGAATTCGCTCTGGTCGCCCAGTTCGCAGACTCTCCATAGAGAAATAATGACTTCCGGCGCTCTTGTCGCTTTGGTCGCTTCTGATGTGAACACACAGTAAGGGGTCAGTGCTATATTATGATATTCGGTGTTGCGATACTGTGATATTGTTAATATATCGTCCAGCCCTACTAGACCCCCGGCACAGGTCGACATAGTACGATCCTCTTAGCACGATCCTCTTAGCACATACTGGTAGCCACAACAGACGGGCCCTACACACCGTACCAGCAGTAAAAAAGAATGCAAAGGACTGTGCAGTTAAGGGTAGGACAGCACGGTTAAATGGACATGGGCAAAGCCATGACGACATAAATTGATGGACTTGGAAAACAACATATCTCATCAGGGAGCAGACGGACTCAGGAGAGAGCAGTACAGCAGCACTCAACGTGGTGAAGTTGATCTTAGCACAGGCTAACAGGGTAGCAAAGAGTACCTAAGCTGATCTTAGCACAGGGCAGCCAAGAGCAGGATGGCTGCATGTCAGACAACGTCAGTCTGCGTGATGCGGGAATGACGCGGAAATGCAGGCGAGCAGGCTGCACGTGATGCTGGAGCACTGAGAGGATTAGGCAGAAACACCTCACGCTCCTCACTGAGTAAGTAGGATTCCCCTCAGCATCTGCACCCAACCCCCATCTTACTCTCCCTCCGCCCAGCACACACACCAACATACACACATACACACTCGTACACACACGTACACACTCGTACACACTCGTACACACTCGTACACACTCGTACACACTCGTGTACACACACACAGGAAGCTGGCTCATAACCACAATAAGGGAGGGTCTCCGCTGAGCCTTAGTAGTTTGTGGCGTGTTGTACACTGACGCCTGGCAGCGCTGACAGCTTCATCGGTGGCTGAGCGCTTTTCATACCCACGGCTTACACTGAGCTGAGGATCAGACCGACACAATGCCACCCACTAAACACATTCTCTTATACACATGCATGGACACACACACACACACACACACAACTTTGGCATACCCTCTAATCTTTTGGCAGAGGAACTTGCTCAGTCAAGGCAAGTACACTGACCTGCTTTGGGGTATTACAAAAAAAGGGGTTTTCAGACCAGTTACATACAGCAATTGTACAGATATTTCTCCCGGACTTGAGTCATTTGTCTTTTTTATCCGAAGCGATTGGGGTTTTATCCCTGCTTCCGTTCCCAGAGCATCACCACCGTGACCTTACTGTTGCCTGGCAGAGGACTCTGCAGAGACGACCACTACAGTTCCAGGTCAGAAGCAACACCAGATTCATGCCCATTATTCTCCAACCAGACGCGGTGGAGCAGAATAGAGAGCATATTCCATGGTCTTCCATAATCAAGCCAATTGATTCATTAAAAATAAATGAGAACCCTATTCTGGGCCGTATGTTGTCAGAGCTGATTTTACACACATGAATGCATGGCCTTATAAAGCCGGAGGAGACAGTGTGTCTTTGTAGAACATGGCTGGATGGGAGCAGGGACCCTGAGCACAAGACCCTAAGCCAAATCTGTTTAACCTGGAAGTAGGGGGGTGCTTCTAGACTTGATCTTCAACTCCTCTCCAGGCTTATTCACCCTATTCCACCGACTATTCCTATTCAAGTACACTGTATGCAGATGCACAAGCCAGGGAAATAAACAAACTTATCCCCCAAACCCACCCTTTGGAGAAAACACACACACACACACACACACACTGCCTCTTTCAATGGAGGCTTTTAACAGCCCGTCTTTTCGCAGTCACATGGTGGAGTCTCCGAGGTCTCAGTCGCACACGGCCGAGGACTCCGCTGCACATCTGGGCAAACACAGCTGCCTCCCAGCCCAGCAGCCTCCTGAGCCACACTTCACCTTCACCATATGGCCCCCGTCACACGGCGCGCACGCGTCGCGCACACGGCACGGCTGCCACAGGAGGAGACGGAGGGGCAGGACACCATGGAGAGCACCCAAACAAAGGAAGACAAGACGTCCAAAATGAAAAGCAGCAGACAACAAGGCGGAAGAAAG
The DNA here is from genome assembly GCA_027475355.1 of Coilia nasus. Taxonomy (NCBI): domain Eukaryota; kingdom Metazoa; phylum Chordata; class Actinopteri; order Clupeiformes; family Engraulidae; genus Coilia; species Coilia nasus. The sequence goes on from CM050216.1 coordinate 33,786,204, forward strand.
AACAATAGCCTGGACAGAACAACAAAGTGAGAGAGGGAGTGGAGAGGAGAGGAGTGGGGTGGAGAGGAGAAGAGCTGTACAAGAGGGAATGGAGGGAGGTGAATGAAAGCACACGTGCAAGCTGACCATGGCCTTTTGGTCTCTCAAATCCACTTGGTTCAGGCTTTCCTGGCTCCTTACCATAACAACAATGAGCATAAGTGCCCTATTAATCCCCAAGGGGAGCGTGCTCTCTGTAGGGTCTTATGAAACATGTGATGCCAAAAGCCCAGCGCTTCCAAATCAGCAAACAAAGGCTCAAAACCCCAGTGTAAACACACTGACAAACACGGTCTTCACTAAGAGTCTAATGGGGAGGAGAGCAATTCAACTGGGGGCTATTATTTCAAGGTATTTCTACATCTGTTCTCTCCCCCTTTCTGTGTTCTTTCCAACCGAAACCTGGCTGCGTAAATCGAGTCATGCAAATGTTTATAGATTTTCTTTTTAACATCTTCAGAGAGTGGGGCAATTAAGATCCGGTGTAAATCGAGAGCCCAGAGAACACGCTCTTCTCCAGGTTTCAATTTTACAGCGTTTTACTGCTCTAATGAGATCACTCGCAGCTGCACCCTGCTCTCAGCCACATGTGCTTCAGAAAGGCCTGTAAGGCTGTGAGGCCACGAAACAGACCTCTGTGGCCCAGGTCTGGGTCTAAAGGCACGGATGCAGGAGCATGGGTACTCTAGACTAAGGGCTCTACACTAACTTGTCTAGCACTGGTTGCACTGGTACACCTAAAAAATTAGGTACAGCCAAATTTTCGACTGCATCGCATTTAACATTGCAGCTTTACAAGTTCACTTTTTTTAACTATTGTCCAAATAGGCAATATTGACTTGTAAATGATTAACTATCTGGTAAACATACAGAAACTTTTTAGAAAATAAAGGGGAAAAAATATACTACAAAAAGTAGAATAGTAAAAAAGCCACATTTATGAAATAACCACAGGCCTACAGGTTAGCCATAACTCTTCATGATTAATTACATGATTAAAGACAGAATAAGAAATAAGGAGACTTTTCCAGTAGTCACAAGCAGAAACAGGATAGCACACTTGAATTCATAGAATTATCTCGCTCCATTTCTCTTACAAGAAGATGAATGGCATTTGCCAGTGTCCGGAGTTTGCTCATGCTATCAAACAAAAGTATTACACCATCAATGCTGCCAGGACACTTACAGACAACCCATGCACACTTAACAAATGAGACAGGACATTTTTAGGCCACGTAAGGTTTTCTGAGGGTCAGGAGACAGATGTTGGGTTTACTTTTGAGCATTTATAGTAATGAACATGCACATCAAAGGCATTTTTGAACCACTAAGATTAATGCCCATTTCAAGTGCTTCCAGATGAGGATTGAGGATTTCTTATGCAAATAACTGAAATTCGCATTAACAAGTTGGATGGAAACCTGATTACTGATGAGACAGCCAAATAAAATTAGTAAACAAGTTTTAAGTCCCATATGAAATTCCACAACATAGGCTATCATCCAGACCAAAATACCATAGAGCGCCTGCAACTAATGTTAGCCAAGTTGATGTCTGTGAAAGATGAGTGTGTTACAAATAGCATTTTGTTTGGACAGCTCAGGCCTTAAAACTGACGAAGAAGTTCTCAATTGTTCTTTTCATTTTGTCTCCTCATCCGCTCTACATCCACTCTGTTTATCTGACTAGCCTAGGCTACTCACCTTTCTGTCTGACTGCAGCACACGCCTTTCCAAACATACACACGTACATGAATATGGACCATGGGGAATCAGAGGGGGGTCTCGCCCTTCACTATCTTCTGATTGATATAGACCTTGATATGGGCCTAATGTGTGTCTGTTTCAGACTTGCATATTCTTTTTCTTTCCTTTTTTTTTTTGCTCAAACGGCTGGTCACACCGGTGCAACCTCAGATTTTCTTTAGTCGCACCAGTGAGAAATTAGGTCGCATGTGCAACCAGATTGGTCGTTGTCCAGACCCCTGGTACTACCACTGGTGAGGGACTGATGACGTGATTCAAAAACAATATATAGTCTAGGCAACAAGTGTTACTTGATGAATACAAAAAATGTGTTGACAGATGTCATGGTGATGGACACCTTACCTTCACAGTTCTACAGAGGTGACACAACGACTGTGTTTACATGCACTTAAGTATCCTGAATATGAGGCTTATCCCGGTTTTGATCAAATTCGGGATAAGGCGTTTACATGAACGCAGAGTAATTGGGTTATTAATATCCCTGTTTACATGAAAAACATTAGCATCCCAATTTCTTGTTATACAGACAATGTCGTCAGAACCTTCAGTATTTGGGATAAGGTGTTTACATGCCACAGTATCTGTTTCTTTCGGAGTACTCCACCTAGCATATCCTGATTTCTCAGAAACCGGGATAAGGGCTTATTCAGGATACTGAAATCGGGATAAGGTGTTTACGTGCAGAAATGCAAAGCCAGGAAACTTAATGTCCCGATCATATTTAGGATACTTAAGTGCATGTAAACACAGTCACTGTAACGGAATGAATAGAACATAATATGTAATTTCTATGCCAACTTATGGACCAAGTTGCTATCCAATTAGACTATGCCACAACATTGCAGCATTTTTCGTTTTTTGATGTATGTGACTCAAATGTGGGAGCATGGGTACTACCAGTGGACTGATTATGACCGATGACAGCACACAAGGGCAATTTAAAGCCCAGACAACAAGTTTCACGCGACAGAAGAAAACAAAAATTATGTTAAATGATGGACACTTTCATAGTCCTACACAGGCAACAAAAAAAATAAAAAATAAATAAAAAATAGAACACAATATGTGGTTTCTACACCATGTTATGAACTTAGTTGCTATCCAATTAGACTATACAACATCTGTGGTGTTTTAATTAAAAAAAAAACAGACAGACATTTTGTCTCAAGTTTGCTGACGGACACTTGTTGCCTGAACTACGCCTATGAACTAGCCTTTAGTCTAGGACAGGATGGCAGATGGGGTTAACCGATAACTAAACCTGTCTGTGGATATTTGCTCAAAGGTGACAGAGATGTGGTGTTAAGCACAAGGCTCAGCAGCATTTCCTGTCCCTGGCAGTCAGGCACATGACGTGACCTTGGCACAGTCAGCGCCCTGCTCTACCAGCAGCAGCAGGGGAGTAGCCTCTCGAACCGCCATTCGCTCCTCAGTAAGCGGCTTGGGGAGCTCGTAAGGGTCCCGACTTCCTTTTCCATCGTGGGAAACATCTACCTTCGAAGCCACTGGGACAGCCAGCATTGTAAAAATATAGACTGCGATCCAAGGAATCTGGGTGATTCTTCCAGAATTCCAGAAGGGAAAAGACTTCTTTCTTTAAAGCAATACTTATACCTGACACACACACACACACGCACAAACAAGCTTATTTACAGCTTAGGATGTGGCATGTTTACGCTCCCTAGTTAGCCACTGTAAGAATCAAAATGCCAGACTGTGTCGAGCAGAACAGGTCCTTTTTGTGTCTCGCGTGGAGAGGGAGGAATTCAGAAAACACTATAATTCAATCTTTCTGGCATCTACCCACTTTTTCTGTGGAATGTGGCCTGAGAAAGCATTGTGCTGCACCATCCACACTGGCTTTCCGTTACTTCTCTTCCAGGACCTTACGCTGATAAGGTCAAAATGACCACAGGGCCCCTGGACCGCTCTCTGCACCCCCACCGTGAGCCCATCCAAAAAGGTGTTAACTCAGCCCAAGCAAAGCAGTTTAAAGCACTAACAGGGAAGGAGGCCAAATCTGAGAACCTTGCGCTTTAACAAAAGGAAGCAACACTGTTGACTCTGGGCCATCAAGTGCCCTGACAAAGACGACTTATGATGGGTGGGAATGTGATGCATTGTGACTGTTTCACACAACCACTGCTGTAGACAGTACTGCTAATTGATGCAAATACCACACAAAGCCACGTCTCTGTCAGTGCCGTAAGTTCAGCTTAAGAGCAGCAGACATCTTGAAGCAAAAGCCACTGACTGGTCTACACAAAGTAGAGAACATTAGAATCAAAAATGGGAAAAGGGTCATGGTGCTTTATTTCCAGGAAATAGCAGGCTGTTAGCTCAGACAGTTTTGAATCTACTGCTAAAATAAGACCTCTATTAATTTACACTGGGGACATGATCTGATGTCCCTGCACAGGAAAACACTGACTCCGTAATCAAATGGTCCTTGCTGGCTGCTTTGAAACTGTAGAGCTAGGCACTCTCTGCTGGCTTTCCTAAAAACATTACTGAACAGATAAAAAAATAAAACACAGCTTGTGATTAAAACTACTTCCTATTGCTCCACGGGCTAAATGATGGATCCTTTGGCAAGAAGTTCTCTCTGGGCAAGGTTCTTAAGTGATGAGGTAAAAGGCTACAGAAACTAAACAGTCTGGCCTGCCCCCATCCAGGGGAATGGCCTCAAGCTCATTGTTGCAGGAGACAGACATTCCTCAGCCAATTAGAACTCCTTTTATGTGCTTCGGGGGAGGAACACAGCTGGAAGCGATGGCCTCGTCTGCCGACAGTGAATGGACATCTCCCTCAACCTTACTCACGCTCACTGGCACACACACACACAGTAAATAACAAGAGGGGGTAGCTATTTAAACCCACACATTCACACACAATGTAAGATCATGGTGACACTGATATGCTCATGAAGCATGCAAGCTTTGGAAACCTCTGACTGTTTATGTGAAGACAAGGTAGCTCTGTGTTGTCTTCTTACAAATCTCAAACACAGCAATACTGGCCCACTTACTTATTTCAACAACAAACCCCTGCCCTCATGTCATTTAAATAAATAAACATTCTGGAGACATGCTCAGTACAATGTAGGCTATGGTTTGTCTGCTCATAAGATTATGTGCACAAAGCCTGGGCAGTGGTTTTACAGACAAATCAAAAGTGTCAGGATTCGGGCATGATGATTCAACTTAGAGAACTACATGAATCACTATAATGAAAGGGCTACAACATGTTTCCTGCATCTGCCGAGGCTACCTTTGTTAGGCTATCACTGCAGACTAATCACAACACAATGGGTTTGAACTGGATCCTTTGGTTTAGCCTAATCAAGAACCTAAACCAAGTACACAAATGTAACCTTACAGTTTTGGGTTTGGTTTATTGCGCTACTGAATTTCAGATGTTTACATCCTCGCCCTTAAAACGCAAAGTACAACTTCAACTGAGCCGGTAATGTGACGACAGATTTCAACACAATATCTTCCGGCAAAGTCTATCTCATCAGGGGCACTCACCCTTGAAAATGTTTCTGTATTGTGTTTCCCAGAATATTTCAAAGATGACACAGATACATAATGAGTCATTTGGCACACGAGGTTCAAAAGAAAAAAGTCTGACCACTACATAAAGGTTTCTTTTCATTCAACTCTTACCACGACAGAAGGCATACCACCAGCCTGCTTCGGGATAAACTGAGCCCTACACCGATGCTGATTACCATTTATTCCCAGTGTTACAATAAAGCACCTCACGCAGCAGATATAAAGGTAAAGTTGTGAGATTTCATGACTGTAACATGCCATGACATTCTCATGGTTGCCTGGGTCAATGTGCCTACCACAAAACACGCATGCTAGCTAACGTTAACTGGCCACATATAACGTTACCTGACATAACACGCTACACTGGCTGGCTAGCTGGCTATCCAACCAAAATCCTGGTAACGAAATCCCTGGGGCTGGCAATGGGCTAATTCTTCGCCCCAAACAGCGAAATCCTGAGACAATGTTATGGAATCTCATTACTAGTTATCTCACATTCGCGCAAAATGTGAATGAGCCGACACAGTACTATCATGTACGCTTCACAAAATAATCCAGTTAAAACATCAATGATATGTAAGCTGTACCTGCTAGCCAATAAGCTAACTAGCCTGACAGTTCGTTAGCTCCAGCATGGAAACCAAGGTAGCAACAGTAGCGACCACCTAGCTAACGTAGCTATCTCGCTAGCGAGGACGCTCGGCAGCTCCTTGTCCTGTTCACCGTGTGCTAGGTTATCATTTTCAGCAATTCCTTTGGCAAGACAACCATCGTGTATTCGGAGTCAGTTCTCAAATCATACCCATACATAGTCTTCAGAACCACAAAAGCATTTTACATTTTCAATGAATACAATACAATATACAATAACATTTAAAGGAAGAGTTTACCTGTCAGTCTGATTTTAATGCTGGACCCGTTCCTTCGAGTCCCAGGATTCGACATCACTCCGAGAAAAATCGAGCTAACTTTCTCCTTGGGTGTACCCAATACACAAACTTATTTTGAAACACAAAACTAATGAAACCGATGCAAAACTGTATTACTCATGTGAATCTTTTAAAGAGATGTAGCGGTCTTATTTCCTAGTCGCAAAATTCTCCGTTGCGTCCAGATTTAACAACACAGGCTAACATTTTCGAGCTCAAAGGCGTTTTGACGTCACACACGGCATTACGTGCACGCACTCGTGGAGCGTCCCCGTGCACGAGTTCTCACCTTAAAAGGCAGTCGACTCTAGTAGCGTTTGTACTCTGCATTTCATGTACCAGTGAACTAAAATATTCATATTCATAAGTGTGTGTTTCCATGAGTTACTTTGAATGCTTTAAAAATAACAAACAGAAATTGTGGTAGTGGTGGGATTACAATTTTCAACATGTGTTAAGAAAGATGAATATGTTATAACATCTGAAATGACAAAACATTTTGTCATTTCAGTGTTAGCTCTTAGAACCCAATGAGACTGCTACAGGATTAACACTGAATAACTTCCATACACACAGTGTGAACAGCTAATTACATAGAAGTGCTCTGCCTAGCTAAGAAAACAGAGACCCCTGTCATGTTGTTGGGAAGTAGATTTACTAGATCCCATGTCATCTCATCCTGCAATACACAGACAAAACGGCATAGGGTAATGATTAAGGTCTCAGTTACCGAAACAACAGCAGTTAAAGGCCTATCTGATTTGAGAAAGACAACACGTCTGAAGTTGAGTTACTACCTCGAGTGCTATTTCTGCTACACACACGTGTAGACCCTAACACAATGTGTTTTTTTTCCTGACAGCTAAATCTATAACCCTTGAAAACACTTCAAATGGAGAGAATGATTTTAAAGATCACTAGAAAGCACTAATTTATCATTGTATTACTGAAGCCTGCCACCTATAGGAAATAAGACAAAGTGCAAAATGAAATAATACATGCAAAGGTAAAATAGATAGAATAGAATAGAATGCCTTTATTGTCATTATACAAGTATAATGAGATTACAAGCTTCCCCTTAATGTGCACACATAAATAAACAAGGAGAGATATGTACAATAAAACTACTATAAAAACTACTAAGTGCAAGAATTAAGTACAACAATTAACATAGACTGTACAATAACTAATATGAGCTACTGTCTGTAAAAAGTTGCATAGACTGTGCATAGACTTGTGCAAAGCCTGGAGGTAAACAGGCACATATCAGCAGCAGGTATGACAATAAAGTGACTGGTGTGACTGACAGCATAAATAGATGGAGGTATCAAGGCATTTTCACACAAGGCAAAATCTCAAATGAGGATGAAATTGGAGGCTTTCCACACAAACAAATGCTACAAAATTCAATTAAAACAAATAAACATCACACAAATACCAAAGCTTGTAGTGGGGCTTGGTGTAAAAACTCATGCAAAAATATAAAAATAAAGGGCAGCACAACATTAGACATTTTCACTCTGAAGAATATTTATGGTGTTTGAATACACCTATTTTATTAGTTATAGATGTACTTTCAGCCTTCCTGTCCTATGGCCTTTTATGTTCTGATTAGATTAGCATGTCTCAAAATGTATTAAAGGAGAACTTCGGTGTAAAATGAAAATTGGCATGTTAAAACATCATACCAAGTTGGCATGTGTACTGAGGAGCAAAATTGATTTAGCCTGTTGCATTCAGAGTTTAACTATTTTTTATAGTTTGACCCAGAAGGCTAACAATGGAAGTGGTAGGTGCCCTTAGACGAAGCATGACGACTACGCTATTTTTAGCTCTGGCATTCAAAACGAACCACTGAGAATATTGTAAATGTACACAACGTTTATTTAAAAAGCTGTTCTTACATGCAGTCGTTTGCAGTTGTTTCTTGTTGCCGCCATGATGAAAGTCCAAACAAGTTGATTGTACTACCTCTCCTCCTATTCTTCCTGCTGGTTCGTGTTCGTCAATCGACCTGTGCAGACTTTCATCATGGTGGCGACAAGAAACTACAGCAAGGTACTGCTTGTCAAAACTGTTTTATTAATAAATGTTGTGAACACTTACAAAGTTCTCAGTGCCTCGTTTTTAATGTCAGGGCCTTTGTTGTACTACCGATGGAGTGTGGAGTTTCTTCGAGCTGTTTTAATGGTTTAAAAATAGCGTAGCCGTCATGCTTCGTCTAAGGGCACCTACCACTTCCATTGTTAGCCTTCTGGAACAAACGATAAAAAATAGTTAAACTCTGAATGCAACAGGCTAAATCAATTTTGCTCCTCTGTACACATACCAACTCGGTATGATGTTTTAACATGCCAATTTTCATTTTACACCGAAGTTCTCCTTTAATTGTGTTAGCGTTGTGTGGTGTTGTGAAAGCGATGATTTCATTAAAGCTCCAAATTGTTAGATCCAGTAAGTTACCATGACTGGTGAGTGAAATCCAGTGTGACAGGTGGGAGTCTAAGTTCTAATGACCTTCTAATGACCAAAGGATGACCTTAGGGCAGATTGCACTGCCACTGGCCACCTTTGTGGCAAGGTGAAATATGATTCATGAAATTTAATGACATGCTATATGTGGTTAATAGTATTGAAAGGGGAGACTATAAGGAATGATAGTTGCCCTGTCTGAAATAGCCACTGTGACTGCTAAGAATGTTGTCAAATTAATCAGCTCCCAAATGGTAATCTTATCATGATCACAAAGGGACGATCCACACCCGCTCAATGCCCACATACATGGGGTCAGAAAGCAAGCTACAGGTGTGAGACAACTGGCCAGTTTGTGGGGGAAGGCCACTGAGAATTGGCACAAACAGGATCAAGAAAAACGTAATCATCATAGAGAATGATAAAATGTCAAGACCTGAATCTGAATTGAGATTCAGTTCATTTACACTAAACTTCTAGGCTGGAGTTCGAGATGGTTCAGATCAACACTGCTGAATCTGGAGTGAGTTCCACATGCTTGGTGACTGGCCTATTGGGAGACTGGCATATCTGAAGACTGATGGATATAGATACAGCTATATATGAAGTTTTTGTCACTTTTCAATAAATGGATATTCCCCTGTAGGCCTCCCTGTGTCTTTGCTGATGCTCAAACGTCCACCAACAAAGTTGGATTAAACTAAGCGGAAGATTCTCAACAGATGCTTTCAACTCCAAGTCATTGGCAGTGTATATACACATAGCTGAGATACATGGCTTGTGTACAAAAAGTTATTATCTTTATTAAACTATTACATTATGTTCTGAGGGTTATAGCGGCTGACCAGTTACCAGTTGTGTGACATGGCTTTATACAATTACACTTTAATGAAGTTCTGTACCAAAAATTAACAGGTTCCACCCTGGCCCATGCTCAACCGTGAGTTTCATAATTACCTGGTGTTTTTGTATAATCATGTTGTCTGACAGAGAAACAAACAAACAAGCATCATAACATCCTTGGCAAAGCTAACGATATCACCAGATTTGGCATCCATGTGGCAATAAAATAACAAAATTATATTACGACAGAAACTTTTCTTAAGACAGATGGCCATTTTAAGCATAAAAATAAAGCATAAAGCCTGCTGTGTTAACACCCTAGTATTTCTGACTTGTGAATAGCCTAGTGATACAAATGGTTAAGTAAACTGCTAGATTTGTTCTGTGGCCTAGTGTAAGGGCACCAGCTTCTGTGTGCCTGATCTTCAATCATTACCTGCCATGTGTAGTGGTAATGCTATCTTGAGTTGTCCCAAAGGCAATGGAGTTCTGAACCCCCGCTCCCATTAGTGGACAGATTTAGTCCTCGCATTTAGTGGGCTGCCACGTCTAAGTTGGGATGCTCAAAGGATGTGTGCAGTTGTCACGAATACCTTCGGTGCCTCTGGGGAGACTTAAGTGTGTTCACAGCTTTTTTTTTTAATGACCCCACCCTTTAAGGATGGGATCGTATCTCCACACATTCCTTCATGAAGCACATAGATGTGTTTTCACTATGTCCCAGGGATTAACAGACCAGGGTGGCCGTGCAAACAAGATAATAAAACATAATGCATAGAATAACAGTCACTGAAATCTGATTTCAGTTGACAGTGCTTATTGTTAAATAGCAAGCCACTAATTTCAGTACCACTAAGCAATTATGCCAGTGATTGCTCATGACATGTCACTGTGGCAGGATGTCACCATTTAAACTTTAAAATGACAGTTGACAGTTTATGACTTTCCAAACAATATATCTGCCACTGTAAAACAAAGCGTATGTAGAGAAATTTCTTATTTGGTCAGAAGATGTTGAGACTGCACACTTTAAAACTCATTAGGTTCTATCAACAGTTACTGCATACCGTATGGTAATTTCCCCAGAGAAGTAGATCAACAGCTGATCATGTTAATGTTTTTATTCAGGAACTGGTAGTAGAACTTGAACCAAAAGTTGCATCTTATGAGGTATGGAATATTTAGGTGAAGTAACTAAGATAAAAAAAAAAACAATGGTGTAAAATAAGTGATAAGTAAAAAGTAAAATGCCCTGACAATGAGGTCAGTCAGTGAAGGCAGAGGGTCATATAAATCAAAAATAATTCAGCAATGTTCTTGAGGCAAACATATACATTTTAGCATAATCTACCTTTATATTGGCTAATTTTGCTTTCATTAATTGCTGACTTGTGTATATTCTGACTGCATATGTATATTAATTATACATACATACTAGAATACAGGCACGTTAGTAACAGTGAGTAGTCAGTTCTATATTGGTTGCCAAAAAAGGTCATGGAAAGTGCTTACAGAATTCCCTGTTCACCAAGCTATGAGAGGATCTTCCTCAGATAGGATGATTCCACCCTTTGGGGTAATGGCTTCTCTAATGGTCTTTTCCATATCAGGAGTCTTACCGCTAGTATATAAAACCCCAACCCTGTACTCAAGCACCCGCACCATCTCTCCTGGTTTCTCTGCTTCCTTATCCCTGGTAAATATCTTGTCTTGTGACTGTGTGTTGTGTGCTTTGTAAGACTAAGCTGTGTCATAATCCAAACTCATGTTTTAGCATTGCAGAATATTGAGTAATTCTCTAACATGAATTTCTTGTGCACTCCAGGTGTCCAGTGTTCCTGAGGGAACCCTTCTCTGTGTTTCGGTGTAGGGGTTGCATTTCGTAAGGCATAACCATGCCGGGAGGGTACAAAGGTGAGTGTGGGAATGAGGTGGACCCCATGCCGTTCCTGGCTCCTTCAGAGAAGGAGAAGCTGGAAGCCATAAATAAGCCCTACGATATCAAGAAGTCTTGCTGGGTGAAGGATGAGAAAGAAGCATACGTCGCCGGTGAGATCCAGTCTGATGATGGTGACAAAGTCACAATCAAGACTGTGAAAAATGCAGTAAGTATTTAACTCACAGACTTATAGTTTTATGTTATTTTATAGGTATGTAAAAACGTTTGGAAAATTGTAAAGTTTATTGATGAGAAAACTGTGTTTTTTATTTTGACAGTAAAAAAATCCAAAGCCAAAAACTTTGTAATTATTTACAGTAAATCTGCTTTATAGCTTAAACGATTTAAATATTGTAATAACACTGAACATTAACATGAACAGTGTAATTAATAGCATTGATGAGCTTTGTTGTGAAATCTTGCTTTTTTCAGACGGTCGCCATAAAGAAGGACGACATTCAGCAGATGAATCCACCCAAGTTCTACCAGGCAAGCGACATGGCCAACCTCACTTTCTTGAATGAAGCCAGCGTGCTGGAAAACCTGCGCTCCCGATATGTGAACATGAGAATCTATGTAAGTCGAATTGTCATCTTTCTCATGCCCTCAAAGGCACACATTACATACATTAACATCACTCAAACCTTGAATGGCCATAATGTCACCGACCACCTTTAAGAAAGGGACACTTACTGGCATTGAAATTTTCTCTTTGGCAGACATATTCGGGTTTATTCTGTGTCACTGTAAACCCTTACAAGTGGCTCCCAATTTATGGAGCCAAGGTGGCCAACATGTACAAGGGGAAGAAACGCAACGAAGTTCCTCCTCATCTCTTCTCCATCTCTGATAATGCTTATCACGACATGATGATGGGTAAGACAAGTCTCACGACGTCACACATTGTATGTTTGAGATAAATGTATGGATGACACACTTTTACAGTTTGGAGGTCGAACACTGATTTATGCATTCTAATTCTAATTCTCATCTACGTGCATTCATGTCTTTGCCCTTCACATGTCTTCTATGCAGAACAGGAAAACCAGTCTATGCTGATCACGTATGTATAATCAATTACGGTCATGACACAATAATCCTGAAAGAGTTTTCTACAGACCATTAGCATTTTAATTCTGTTTCAATCTATTCCTAGTGGAGAATCTGGTGCCGGCAAGACTGAGAACACCAAAAAGGTCATTCAGTACTTTGCCAACTTGGGGGCCTCTGGTGCAAAACAAGCAAGCGACAAGGTGGTCTTATGAATACATGTTCTACCCATTTTCATCGACAACATTTGAATTTTAATACTTTTACTTTTGTAGAACCTTAAAGAGAATTTGAATGCCATTTTACCAACATTAGAGAAATGCATAATCCAATCTACCTGTTGGGCTAAATTACTGAATGGAAATACACTTTTGCCTTCGTGTTTCTAGGTTTGCTGTACTATGCCATTTCAAGTACAGATTACACATTACTGAAATCTAAATATTGTATCCACTGAAAGTAAAATGTAATAAATTGTTTAATAAAATGATTATGTGAAATATAGATAATTTGGATCAGAAGACTGTTAAATGTTATTAATAAAAATAAGACAAACAAATAATATCAAACTCTTTTTTCATTAGGGCTCACTGGAGGATCAAATCATCCAGGCTAATCCAGTCCTCGAGGCCTTTGGGAATGCCAAAACCACCAGAAACAACAATTCCTCTCGCTTTGTGAGACTTCCTCTTTCTTTTAGCTTGGAGTTTTTTTAATTTCCAAATTTAAAGGTTGTCTTAACTGAAAGCTATAACTCTCATTTCAGGGTAAATTTATCCGAATCCATTTTGGACCAACAGCTAAGCTGGCTGGTGCAGACATTGAGACTTGTAAGTTTGATACTGAATGTCAGTGATAAAAGATTGATTCAGTTTGAGTTTCTTTATTACTGAATATATGTATTTTTCTTTAGATCTGCTGGAGAAATCCCGGGTGATCTCCCAGCAAGCTGCAGAACGTGGCTACCACATCTTCTACCAGCTTCTGTCAGGGAAGAAACCTGAACTATTAGGTGAGCAAAAGGACAAGCCAAGGGACAAGTTTAGTGTCCTGTAATGATGGCAGGCAAGGCCCCTTTACAGAGTCCATGGAATCAGTGGATCAGGAATCAGTCATGATTTTTAGAGCACAATTACAAGTGTACACACAGAGATATTCATTAATTCCCCTACATGATACATCATGCAAAGACAATCTTTGTTTTGTTTTGTTTTTCTTTTGTTGTAGAGGCACTTCTGGTGAATCCAGACCCAAAACAGTATGTGTGGGTCTGCCAGGGGGTCACTGTCGTAGACAACATGGATGACGGTGAAGAGCTAATGCTCACTGATGTAAGTACAGCTAGCCATAATAAAGCTCCCTGGGCCGCTAGATGACAGTGCTTAGAATGTTCACAGTCAAACAGCTAAGTTTATTTTTTCTCATTTTAAAGTTGGCCTTCGATGTTCTCGGCTTCACTGCTGAGGAAAAAATGAGTGTCTATAAGCTGACAGGTGGCATAATGCACTTCGGCAACATGAGGTTCAAGCAGAAACCCAGGGAAGAGCAGGCAGACGTAGACTCCACTGAGGGTATGTGTACTTCGCCACCTGAAGTAAAAAAGCAACGCTTGTTTTTTTTTTATCAGTGGTCCTAGTCCCTGTATACGTATTACATTACATGAGACTTGGGAGATGCTTTTATTTAAAGCAAAATTGCTCATCTTCACAGTGGCTGACAAAGTCGCTCACCTCATGGGCATCAACTCTGGGGATCTCCAGAAGGGAATCACCAGGCCACGAGTCAAAGTTGGGAATGAGTTCGTGACCAAAGGTCAGAACCAGGACCAGTGTGTATACTCCATCGGGGCATTGGCTAAAGCTGTCTACGACAGAATGTTCAAGTGGATGGTGCTGAGGATCAACAAGACCCTGGATACCAAAATGCAACGGCAGTTCTTTATTGGTGTGCTGGACATTGCAGGATTTGAGATCTTTGAGGTAATTTTACTTTTTTAGTGTAGCTGAGGGTGTGTATGATTCTACAGTTGGCGGGGGGGGGGGGCATGTGTGAACATTATTCATTATTAATATTCATAATGTGGACCAAAATTGTATTTTTTCATAGGGCCCAAGTTTCTGGCCAAGCCCCTGCTATTTATTGACATAAATACATTATTATTTTCACAAGTTTTGCACATGTGTTTGTTATTACTGAAATGTGTCAGTAAATGTTCCTGTTGTTTCCATAGTTCAACAGCTTTGAGCAGCTGTGCATCAACTTCACCAATGAGAAACTGCAACAGTTTTTCAACCACCACATGTTCGTGCTGGAGCAAGAAGAATACAAGAAAGAGGGCATAGACTGGGTCTTCATCGATTTTGGTCTGGACCTGCAAGCTTGTATTGAGCTTCTGGAGAAGGTAGGCTTGGACAGTATTTAAAAACAATCTCTTATTGTGAACGTTAAGGAAAAGAAGTGTTCAACTAAAGTCAAATCACATTTATTTGCATAGTACATTTTAAAGCAACAGCAGTTGACTCAAAATGCTTCACAGTGAGTATAGGAAAGGGCCAAAGTTTCACAATGTTGTGTTGTGTTGATGATGATTGTTGTGATTTGATTCCTCTTACAGCCCATGGGAATCTTCTCCATTCTGGAGGAGCAGTGTGTATTCCCTAAAGCCACTGAAGCTACCTTCAAGGCTGCCCTGTATGACAACCATCTGGGCAAATCCAGTAACTTCCTCAAGCCAAAAGGCGGGAAGAAGGGCCCTGAAGCTCATTTCGAGCTGGTGCATTACGCCGGCACAGTACGTCATTGGTTGATTTTTTTTCACATTGTAACTCTACATCATTTGTTCTGTTAGGATTTTATGATAAAAATGTTTTATTTTACATTATATTATTACATGACACTTATCAGACACTTTTGTTCAAAGTGTAGCAAAATGCAACTGAATTAAAGTTAAAATCTCAGTAACAAACAATCTGGCCATCTGGCCATCAATGCTGAAATAACAACTTTTATATGGTTGCTAATACAACTCTATGGTATTTATTATACTACAATTATATGTTAAGCTTAAGGCTGTTTGCCTCCTCTAGGTGGGTTACAACATCGCAGGCTGGCTGGAGAAGAATAAGGACCCTCTAAATGAGACAGTGGTGGGCCTGTTCCAGAAGTCCTCCATGCCTCTTCTGGGCCTTCTCTTCAAAGAGGAGGAGGTTGCAGCTGGAGTCAAGAAGCAGCAAAAGAAAGGCTCCTCCTTCCAGACTGTCTCCAATTTCTACAGGGTGAGTCTTTAATCTACCGATGGAGTGTGGAGTTTCTTCGAGCTGTTTTAATGGTTTAAAAATAGCGTAGTTGTCATGCTTCGTCTAAGGGCACCTAATGCTCCTCAGTACACATACCAACTCAGTATGATGTTTTAACATGCCAATTTTCATTTTACATCGAAGTTCTCCTTTAACATCTCTTAAACAACTGCCAGTTTTTACCAAAAAATGCTCAGTCAGGTGAGGCTGCCATCATCTCTTCATAAGTTGTTAGTCACTTGCTATGGCTTAACATTAAGGACATTAAAGGAACCAAATGCATAGATACTCAAGAGGTAATTTCCTCCTCAGTGTTGCCACAGAGTACCACAGAGTGCCAGCTTAACCATAGAATAACACACCTGACTTTTTTATTCCATGCATCCTTACTTTAAACAGGAACAACTGAACAAACTAATGAGTACTCTGCGAAGCACTGCTCCTCATTTCGTCCGATGCATTGTTCCCAATGAGTTCAAACAATCTGGTAGGTGCTTTAGTTCAATGTTTTTTGTGTGTTTTTGTATTTTTTTTCGTGGTGAACTCATATCTGTGTATTTCATCCATTTTAGGTGTTTGTGACAACTTCCTGATCTTACACCAGCTGGCCTGCAATGGTGTCCTTGAGGGAATTCGTATTTGCAGAAAAGGCTTTCCAAACAGACTGCAGTATCCCGAGTTTAAACAGAGGTTTGAAGTGCTTTTGTAATCTCTGTATAGACTGTAGTAGATGATACACTACAATGTTAATAAATATTAGCATCAGGCAGGAAAAATAATCTCTTATTCTGCTACTGTTTCAGATACTACATCCTGAATCCCAACGTCATTCCAAAGGGATTTGTTGATAACAAAAAGGCATCAGAACTTATTCTGGGCTCACTTGGTTTAGATGATATGGAGTACAGAATTGGACACACCAAGGTACATTCAGCAGGGCTACTGTTAAGAAACATAATTTTATTTTGGTGGTAAATCTATTTGTACCTAGGTGTTTTTGTTTTGGTATGGTGATTTAGGCACAGTGTGACACAATGTGATATCCTAGTCTTTTTAATCAGTGTTTGTGCCATTCTCCCCACAGACCAGCTTATCAGTACTCTGTTACTATGTTGTTACTCTGCTGTGTTGCAGGTGTTTTTCCGTGCTGGAGTCCTGGCTAAGCTAGAGGACATGCGAGACGAACGGCTAGCGAAGATCATCACCATGCTGCAGGCTCGCCTCAGGGGAACCCTGATGAGAGTTGAATTCAAGAAGATGCTTGACAGGAGGTGTGTGAAAAAAAAGAACATTTTGCAGTGTTTCTCGCTAGATCTCACTCAATATTGACCACCCTTATATGTGGCATTAAACCTTTTTCTCCATCCTTGGTATGACTTCAGAATAGCCCTCATTGCAATCCAGCGGAATGTGAGGAAGTTCCTTCAACTACGATACTGGGGTTGGTGGAAACTCTACACAAAGGTATGCCAAATTTGTTTGGCAAGTATAAAATTTACAACACATCCCCTGAAATTTCTAAAATGTTGCTTTATACCCGCTTCTTTTGTTTTGTTTTGTTTTTTTTCCCTCCAGGTCAAGCCTTTGCTCCAGGTGGCTCGACAGGAGGACATGATGAAGGCAAAAGAGGAGGAGTTGCGCGTTGCTATGGAAAAAACAGCAGAGATGGCGGAGAAGCTTAAAGACCTTGAAGGGAAGATGGCCACTCTCTCCCAAGAGAAGAATGACCTGGCTTTGGCCCTGGCCGCTGTAAGCAACCCTAAAACCAAGACAGAAAACTCACAAATAATATGTTTTTTTAAACCTTGGAAATAATATCCCTGAACACATCCAGACTCCCTTGCTCTTATCAGTTTGACAGTTCAGTTCGAGTAACGCTCATCAAAAATGATGTCCACTGTGATGTTTGACCCTAGGAGCAAGACACCACTGCAGATGCTGAGGAGCGCTGCAGTCAGATGATGAAACAGAAGGTCAACATGGAGGAGCAGATACAGGACTTGAAAGAGAGACTGGAGGAGGAGGAGAGCACCGCCAGCCAACTAACCGCTCAGAAGCGCAAGGTGGAGACGGAGCTTGTAGATCTCAAAAGAGATCTGGAGGGCTTGGAGTCCTCTCTGGCCAAGTCAGAGAAGGAGAGACAGGTGAGGCATAACAGCAGTACGTTACTATAAATAACGCTTAATTATGACATGTGTTTACCAGTGTTTTCCAATGAGGGTGAAGACCAAGTTCACTGCCAAGCTGACTGCATGTTCTGATATATACAGTATATATATGTTTTATTTAACAATCGAGTCTAAAAGTTTGACAGCGAGACACTGTGAACTATATGTATTCCGGATATCGTATTCATGATTTTTAGGCTTTGGACACCAAAGTGCGAAGCCTAACTGGAGATGTTAGTCAGAAGGAGGACACCATTGCCAAGATCAACAAAGAGAGAAAAGCTCTTGAAGAGCTTCAACAGGTGAGAGAAATAACCTTCTTCATGTTGAAAAATATTATACAAATGTATCTTCAGTTTTTACAAATTATTACTTTATTTATTCTGGTTTATCAGATAACAAAAACGTCCTAGCAACAATTTCCCTAGTCATTTTTTTGTGCTATTTGTTTGCTAACTGGGTAATGATTAGCCTTAATCAAATTCTATACTATGATTCGGACAGAAAACTCTGGATGACCTTCAAGTAGAAGAGGATAAAGTTAACCACCTCACCAAGACCATCGGCAAGCTCACCACCGAAGTGCATGAGGTACAGGGAATGTATTTGGCATGGATATGAACACAGATGCACTACGTGCTTGTATGAGTTTGTGTAGGGGGTGCATGTGTCTGAAGTGTCCCTGCCCCAGGAAACTTAGCTAAGGCACATGTATCTCCTTGTGTGTAGTCTGTTTACTCTGTGTTCCTCTACACCTCTGTTAGCTTATTCTGTCCTCCTTCTGTAAGTCGTTTTGAATAAAAGCATCTGCTAAGTGTAATGTAATGTAATGTAATGTAAATGCACTACAGCAGAATCTCAGCTATGATTTACAGTAAAATGTCTGTCTGTTTAGCTGGAAGACAACTGGGAACAGGAAAAGAAAATTCGTGCAGAGGTAGAGAAAGCCCGACGCAAAGCTGAGGGCGATCTCAAAATGACCATTGAGAACCTCAGTGAGATGGAGAGAGCTAAGATTGATCTGGAAGAGGTTATCAAAAAGTATGTGGAATGTTATATATTTCTAGATTTATTTCAAACACTGTTTAAGGACACATCACCAAAACCAGATACCAATAGCTCAGTCAGTCTACTCTTCACCTTTCAGGAGAGATTTTGAGATAAACCATATGAATGCGAAACTGGAGGATGAGCAGTCTCTCAGTACCACTTTACACCGGAAGCTTAAAGAGCACCAGGTAACCTGATTCTGAGATATCAATCTAAATTGCCGCAAATTGTGGCCTCTATTTCTCAACTGACTCATTGTGTTATTGACAAGGCCCGTATTGAGGAGCTCGAAGAGGAACTTGAAGCTGAGAGGGCCATACGAGCCAAGGTACACATTAGTAAAATCTATTTGTTTATGTATTAAATCTATTCATTTGTTTAATCTATTTATTTATTTTCCAAAATTCAGTTTTATTAGTCAGGCACTCATTGACTATTTATCTTGCTCATCAGGTGGAAAAACAGCGAGCGGATCTGTCTCGAGATCTGGAGGATCTCAGCGACAGACTGGAGGAGGCTGGAGGAGCAACTGTTGCCCAGGTATCGTGCAGACACATTGATCACTTCAAGTCGTATTAGTCAGTCTCCAATCAACATCCAGATGGAAAATGCTATGTGATCTTTAAGGGATTTTAAAAATGTGATCTTTTAGATCGAGCAAAACAGGAAGCGTGAGGCTGAACTCCTGAAACTGCGCAGGGAACTGGAGGAGGCTGCCCTGCAGTCTGAGGCCACTGCCTCAGCTCTGCGCAAGAAGCACTCAGACTCCATGGCCGAGCTAGGAGAACATGTAGAGAATCTACAGAGGGTCCGCATCAAGCTGGAGAAGGACAAGCAAGTCATGAAAGCCGAGATTGATGATCTCAATGCCACCGTTGAGACTATCCAAAAGGCCAAGGTAGAAAAAAATGACAAAACTCTTCACATAATTGTGCTTAACAGCTTATCTCGAAAAAAAAAACCCTCAGGATTGTAACAGCTGTGTTATTTGTAATGTTTACTGTAGTTGAATTCTGACGCCCATGTCCGCAAATTGGAGGACCACCTAGCTGAAGCTAATGCAAAGCTAGCAACAATGGAGAAAAATCAGGCTGAGCTCAACGCCTTTAAGATCCGTTTGTCTGGTAAGAGTTTTCTCAGATCACTCAAAAACCTTGACGTTCTCACAACTAGCTTTCTCCACAACCTTCCACTTATGACCGCATTCCACGCATTGATTGTTTGTATCCAATTTACTTAACTTCACATGAGTTTACATGCATTTTCCGCTTCAGCTTTTTTACAATATTTTCATCAATGAAACGTTTGTATCCAAACAACCTTACTTGGCTCACGTGTGTTTCCTACTCCAGCGGAGAATGGCGACCTGAGTCGTGATCTGGACGAGGCACAAAGCAAACTCAATCAGGTCACTCGTCTGAGGTCCACACTTACCACTCAGGTGGATGAGCTCAAGAGGCAGCTGGACGAAGAGTCAAAGGTAAAAAAAACAATATAGCCTTTTTACAGGTCACGTCAGGGCCAGGAAAATGAGCGATGGCGAAAGGCAGGATGTGGAACTTGAACTTAATTGTTTCCTTTGAGTCAGCTCTGTGATGATGGATGTTTATGGATGCACTTTACTCATGGTCTTTTGTGTGACGTGGTTTTTATTTGCTGTACATTTATTTATTTTTGTTTATATTCTTGTCACCAACCAGCCTACGTGGCTGAGTGTCTTTAAATAACACCTGGCCGATATCCTCCGTAAGGCGCTGAAGATGGCTTAGGCCGAAACGTTTGTGTTGTCTGTCATGCTTCCCATTAAATCATCACCTTAAGAATCATATATCGAGAGTGCAGTTTTTACTACTTCATGAAATAACTCCTTTTCATGCACCCGAAGGCCTTACCCATTCAACTGGTGTTGAACGCACTTTCTCTCAGAAAGGCAGGATGTGCACATAAGGAAGTCCTGTGTGTGTGTGTGTGTGTGTGTGTGTGTGTGTGTGTATGGATGAAATGCCATGACATGTACATTTAACCTGAAACTCACAATAAAACACAGCAGTCACTTACACTGAACAGGTTGAACACTTTTTTCAGGTAGATTAATTTACGTGATGACAGACGGTTACCGTAAACACAGATTACTTACACATTTTACACTCTTTCTCCATGTCACTATGCTACTCCAGGCTCGAAGTGCAGCGGTTGTGGGACTGGCCAATGCTCGCCATGACCTGGACCTGCTCAAAGAGCAGCTGGATGAAGAGCAGGAGGGCAAGTCTGAGATGCAGCGCCTCATCTCTAAGCTCAACGCTGATGTCACCACGTGGAGGACTAAGTACGAGACGGATGCCATCCACAAGACAGAAGAGCTAGAGGAAACAAAGTGAGTTCTGTCACCTCATATTGTTGCATACGCACAGATACATGTACATACAAATGAATATGACATACACATGAATGTGAATTCCTGTCATGGACCTCTTTAGGGTGGCCAGCGTTAAAAACAGCAAATATAGCAAGCCATTTAAATTTTTGATTAGACGACAGAGGTGGTAGTGACAAAAAAAAAAAAAACATCTTGCCTTTTCAAGTTTATAACTGTGTTCAATGGCAAGCATTCAAAAAACCAAATGAGCACAAAGCACTCCCTTAGGCAAAAGGAAATACACCAAATTGACAAATGGCAAAACAACACTTCTTCACACAGACGCAAGCTGGCTGTGAGGCTGCAGGAGGCTGAGGAGGCCGCAGAGGCGGCCCAGGCCCGCGCTGCTAGTCTGGACAAGGTGAAGCAGAGGCTCCAGGGAGAGGTGGAGGATCTCACCATCGACCTCGAGAAGGTAACAGCCTAGTCACTGTCAGCCAGATCTGACACATTCGTGAAGTCATAACAGTTAAAAGCTGCCTTATGTCTCACAGGAGATC
This sequence comes from Coilia nasus, assembly GCA_027475355.1. Classification (NCBI taxonomy): domain Eukaryota; kingdom Metazoa; phylum Chordata; class Actinopteri; order Clupeiformes; family Engraulidae; genus Coilia; species Coilia nasus. Next base: position 33,808,229 of record CM050216.1, read on the forward strand.
CATGGAGCATAACATGGAACATAAATAAGACAGCGCTGTTAACCTCTCCACTTTGGAGGACCTAACTCTGCTAGTAATCTTCTAACAATGATTCATGAACTGCATGGGAGCCATCTAAAGAGCTCTGTGGTCTGTCTGTTTGTTTTTTTTTTCCCCTCACTCAGTCCAATGCCGCAGCTGCTGCTCTGGACAAGAAGCAGCGCACGTTTGACAAGATGATGGCCGAGTGGAGCCAGAAGAACGAGGAGTTACAGCTGGAGCTGGACACTTCCCAGAAGGAGTGTCGCTCATACATGACAGAGGTGTACAAGCTCAAGACCGCCTACGAGGAGTCCCTCGATCACCTGGAGACAGTGAAGAAGGACAACAAGACTCTCACAGGTCTGGGCCACACACACTGCTTTAGAGAACATGATGGATAGTGTAAGACTGATATTGATACTGTAAGCTCTTGCTCACTCCGTTCTCCTCTGCATATCTGTGACTTGATTTCTGTCCTCTATTGTAAGTCGCTTTGGATAAAAGCATGTTCTCAGTGTAATGTAATGTAATCTTTTCATGCTATAGGAACGTGCTAGCGGAAGATAATAACATAAAAATAAAAATGTTTATGGTTCATTATTGTGTCTATCCTGTGACAAAACCTAAACACAGAGGAGATCAAAGATCTCGTGGAGCAGCTTGGTGAGGGTGGCAGGAGTGTCCACGAGCTGCAGAAGGCCAGAAAGAAACTTGAGGTTGAGAAGGACGAACTCCAAATGGCCCTGGAAGAGGCTGAGGCTGCTCTTGAGGTAAGTGATAGCTGCCAGTCATTCCCACTTCAATTTTTATTGGCTGGAAAAGCACACATTTCCAGACAGGTTTTTATATATTAAAAGTTATTGCCGTTGGCGTGCCATTGATCCTGAGTCCGACGGCTTGTGCAATCTTATCCCCACTCCAAGGTTGAAGAGGGTAAGGTCGTACGTGTCCAGCTGGAACTGGCTCAGGTCAAAGCGGATATTGATCGCCGAATCCATGAGAAGGAGGAAGAGTTTGAAATTACAAGGTTGGCATGACAACACACCAATAAACATCTGGCTAATCCCACCCTATCACAACCACTTTCAAAATATCACTTCTAAAAAGCAAAGTTTTCATCAAACTCATCAATAATCATCTAATAGTTTTTCAACAGTAAACTGTACACTTGTTTTGAAATTAATTTGTCTTACTTGAATTTGTTATCCAGGAAGAACCACCAGCGCACTGTGGAGTCCCTTCAAGCCAGCCTGGAGGCAGAGGCCAAAGGTCGTGCCGAGGCTTTGAGGATGAAGAAGAAAATGGAGACTGACCTCAATGAAATGGAGATCCAACTGGACCATGCCAACAAGAACAACAGCGAGCTGGTCAAGACCCTCAAGAAAATGCAGCAGCAAATCAAAGTGGGTGTAGTTGAAATACAGCACATAGGCCTACCCAATAAACCAACAAACAAAAACGTTTTTTTGCCTTACAACTGAATGTGCCGTTTAATATTGAACACAAATACATCATCTTACTATTGCTTATGCAAGCCACTTCTGGCTAAGCTTCACGTCATGCATAGCAATAGACACAGTCATGTATTAATATCTATCTATCTATTTGTCTATCTATCTATCTATCTATCTATCTATCTATCTATCTATCTATCTATCTATCTATCTATCTATCTATCTATCTATCTATCTATCTATCTATCTATCTATCTATCTATCTATCTATCTATCTATCTATCTATCTATCTATCTACCTACCTACCTACCTACCTACCTACCTACCTACCTACCTATCTATAAATGTGTGCATCTGTCTATCTGTCTGTCTATCTATATATTTGTGTATCTGTCTGTCTGTCTGAAAATGAATGTACCTTCTTGTCTCTCTGTGACTGCCAGGATATGCAGATGCAGATGGATGAGGATGCCCGTCAGCACGAGGAGCTGCGTGAGCAGTACAGCCTGCAGGAGCGCCGCCTCAGCCTGCTCCAGACGGAGATGGAGGAGATCCGCAGCGGCCTGGAGGCCTCCGAGCGCTCCCGCAAGGTCCTGGAGCAGGAGCTGATAGAGGTCACTGAGCGTCACAATGAGCTCAATGTCCAGGTAAAAAAAAAACAAGCAAACATACAAACAAAACCCCAGTCACAGTCACTGAAATTTGTTTCATGCATGGTTTATAAATGGTTCATTAGTTGTAGGCTTGTTGAGTCTCTTTGGGGTTGCTAACAGCTACCTTTGCCTGAATTCTCTGATTCTGACATGTTGCTGTCAATGTCTGAGTGCTCTTGCGACCTTCCTTTAAATTCCCTCATTGCACCTATGAACTAAATAGTTAGTTGTTAACAAGCAAAAATTATATTTGTATAATGCATTCAGAATGTGTTGAGGTTTAATTACACTTACTATTTCAGAGGATGCTGTAAGGCAAAAGTCATAGCCAGTGTATTAACTGTATATACATGCTTAATCAACGTATATATTTTTTCTCAATCAGAACCAAAGTCTGACTATCATAAAACGCAAAATGGAGGCAGACATGACTCGAATTATGAATGAAAATGAGGAGCTGATTAGCGAATTCCGTGCAGCTGATGAGAGAGCCAAAAAGGCAATCACTGATGTGAGTACTTCCAAATTTTAATGCTATTACTACTAGCCTAGCTTTTTGCGTCACCAGCATTATTCTGGGCTGTTAAATTGCTGACACGTGTCATATAGGCCTCGCGCATGGCAGAGGAACTCCGCCAAGAGCAGGACCATGCCTCACATTTGGAGAAAATCAAGAAGAACAATGAGATAACCATTAAAGAACTGCAACTGAAGGTGGAAGAGGCAGAGCAGATTGCCTTAAAGGCTGGAAAACGCACCATCCAGAAAATGGAAGTCAGGGTATGTGAATACAGTGACCTCTTTGGATCTGTTACTTTTGTCCTGTCTGTTTGACGTTTGTATAAACACACACAAAAAAAAAAACATACACAGACGAACACAAACACGTGACAAGATACTTTTTTGTATTTCTAGATCCGAGAACTGGAAACAGAGTTGGACGGTGAGACAAAACGGCATGTGGAGACAGTGAAGGTCTTGCGTAAGCATGAGCGCCGTCTGAAGGAGCTCGTCTTCCAGACTGAGGAAGACCACAAGACCAACGAGCGCATGCAGGAACTTGTGGAGAAACTCCAGAACAAACTGAAGTCCTACAAGAGGCAGATAGAGGAGGCTGTGAGTGCATAATCTAACTATGGTGCAAATATGATAGCTACAAATGCCATTTAATTATACTTGTGAAAAGACTGAAAGTGTTTTTAAGACAGAGTGACCACAGTAATCTCTGAGATTAAAACCAGGAAAAATAAAAAAGAAACAGGGACATTTCCAGTTTCCATCATCAAAATACGTTATGTTTTTGTGAGTTTCCGTGCGGTTACTAGAGACATACCATCAAAAACAGGGACTGTGCCTGGACAACAGGGACATCTGGTCGCTCTATTTTAACATCAAGTTTCCTGGATAAAAACAGAGAATTGACTAAAACAAACCAGTGACCTAAGACTAACAGTGTGCTGTTGTAATCTGGGTTGGCAACTTTGTAGGAGGAGCAGGCCAATTCAAGCCTGTCCAAATACAGGAAGACAGTCCATGAGCTGGACGACGCAGAGGAGCGAGCCGGCAATGCAGAGATGGCCCTGAACAAGCTGCGCACCAGAAACCGTGCTTCCGTTGGGAAGGGCTTCACCTCTGTGGAGATTGTCCAGGTCACAAAATCCTCCTCCAAAGGTTCTTCTGAATAGTAGGCCCCTGGGGAAAAAACCCTGGTGAGTATTTTCCTCTAGAAAACATCTCATTTTTACTTTACTGTTTGCAAGAGTGCAAGAACTGCAGAATTTTTCTTTGAACATTGTCTTTTTTATCTTCTAGGGTGATATACAACCCGAGCTACTCATTTCCAATTTTGAAGTGACTGAAACAAGCTCAAGCAAGTTTGGCCCTTGGTGGAACCAAATGTCTTAAAACTTCACTGAATAGTCTTAAAATATGTATGTGGTGAATATGCTAATGTCATTCTTGTGCATAGCATGTGATGTACTGTATGCTGTGTTGCTTTGTATGTTTTGTGCTTTCGATGAGTGTTTCTTTTTTGTTGTTGTTTTTCTTTTTTTTTTTTTTAAACGAGCTCTGTTAAAGTTATTCCAAATTATGGAAATGATGGAAGGGATGCTGCACTCTCATGTCAAGGACGGAGAGTCCACCTCTGTATGTCACCCAGATGTTTTAAGCCTGCGTACAGATTCAGTAGTCTTAATAAAGTCTGAGCAATTCAATCATGTCTTCATTTCTATTCTTTGAAAATATGTAGGCCTGTTTTCTTCCATGACATGTTTATGATTCTTGAAAACAATAGTGAGGTGTTACAAAAATTAGGCAGATAAACTGAACTATTATATCCATCCATTATCTGGATTTTTTATGGTAGCCTAATTGACATTCTGATGAATTCAGGATTTTTTTTGTCAGATCATGGAAATAAGAACTAAGGGTAAATCCTTTGGAAGTACACTGATCGACAAAGATTATATGCGGACTGCCAACTCTACCACAGCCAGCTTTCACACAAAGGTTTCTCATGCAGTCAAGCAAAACAGCTATTTTCACACCAACATAATGCTGACAATTGACAAAATGTTGATTACCATTCATGATTCAGGTAGCTACCTTTGCGCTAAATTCCGCCCCCTCTCCCCCTCTGTGGGTGGCTAACAAAATTTAACCAGACAATTCACTACTTGGCCCCAAATCACAAGCAAAGCTCACTTTAGGCAAGGCAAGGCAAGGCAAGTTTATTTGTATAGCGCATTTCATACACAACAGCAATCCAATGTGCTTCACAAAAAAAATAAAAGCAAAGGACAATATATAAAGGCATAAAATATAAAGTAAGTGTAAAAGCATAAAAGATATAAAAGCATAAAAAACACACAAAATAAAAAATAGATTTAGTAAAAATCATTAACAGAAAGCATCTGAAAACAGTTTGGTCTTAAGTCTAGACTTGAAACTGCCAACAGTAGGAGCATTTTTAATGTCTTCTGGAAGTCGGTTCCAGAGCTTTACAGCATAGCAGCTGAAAGCTGCTTCACCACATTTTGTTCTAACAGCAGGTTCTACCAACAAATTTTTATGACGTGATCTCAGAGACCGAGTTGGTGCGTATAACTGAAACATATCCAATAGGTAATTGGGTCCCATCCCATTTAATGACTTAAACACAAGAAGCAATGCCTTAAAGTCAATTCTATAACTTACTGGGAGCCAGTGCAGGGACCTTAAAACTGGAGTAATGTGGTCAGATCTTTTTGTTCTTGTAAGAACCCTTGCTGCTGCATTTTGGATCAGTTGAAGCTGTTTGATGGTCTTTTTAGGAAGGCCTGTGAAAAGGCCATTACAGTAATCAACCCTACTGGAAATAAAGGCATGTACAAGTTTTTCTAGATCTTGTTTTGACATAAGACCTCTGAGTTTAGCAATGTTTTTTAGGTGATAGAATGCAGATTTAGTGATTGCTTTCATGTGACTGTTGAATGTTAGTTCACTGTCAATAAAGACACCAAGATTTTTAACAGTATCTTTTGCTTTAAGCCCCTTAGTCTCAAGAGCAGTGGTGATCCTACGTCTGTCTTCCTTTTTCCCAAATACAATTACTTCAGTTTTATCTGCGTTCAGCTGAAGAAAATTGTGTGACATCCAGTTGTTGATTTGATCGATACACCCACAGAGAGACTCAAGGGGGGTATAGTCATTGGGTGACAGAGCTAAGTAGACTTGGGTGTCGTCAGCATAACTATGGTAATTGACTGAGTTGTTTTTGATGATTTGCCCAAGTGGAAGCATATAGAGGTTGAATAGTAATGGTCCAAGGATTGACCCCTGTGGGACACCGCAGGTCAAGGACATAGATGCTGAAGTACAGTTTCCAATAGCAACAAAAAAGCTCCTTTGTTGTAAGCATGATTTTAACCAATTGATAACTGTACCAGTGAATCCAACCCAATGTTCCAGTCGATGTAGTAATATGCAGTGATCAACAGTGTCAAAAGCTGCACTAAGGTCCAGTAACACCAAGACTGATGTTTTACCAACATCAGAATTAAGACGTATATCATTTATGACCTTAATAAGAGCTGTTTCAGTGCTATGATTGGCACGGAAACCTGACTGAAACTTATCAAAACAGCTATTTGATGTAAGAAAGGCAGTTAATTGATTAAAAACTATTTTTTCGATTATTTTTCCAATAAATGGTAAATTGGATATGGGCCTGTAGTTATTAAGCACTGAACTATCAAGGTTATTCTTTTTCAGTAAGGGTTTTACAACTGCATTTTTTAAAGAGGAAGGAAATATGCCAGTCTGTAGTGATGTATTTATAATCTGAAGTACATCGGCTGATATAAGATGAAGAACAGATTTGAAAAAATTTACTTAGCTTACTTAGTTAGCTCACTTGTTACATGCACATTAGGTCTGTGCTACAGATTCAGTAGATATTTACAAACAACACTTTCATGGAGAATTAGATAGGCCTACATGATACACACAAGCTACTATGGTGTTTTTAGACCACATGCGCCCTTTCCAAGAAGAATATGATGAGTTTCTCAATACAGTTAAACTTGTTGAACAGGTCTAACAGAAAATAAGAAAGACAACAATGGGTGAGGCCTGATATTTTAGAAAGACTTCACTGTTGTAGTAAGCTCTTCTTTAGCTGAAGAGGGCACGCCTTCATCTCCGATTTGCGCACGCCTGCGCAATGAGTACCGGTCAATGCATAGACGTTGCCATTTCCTGGATTCCTTGACAGACCGAAACGTTAGCAAGCTAGCCGTCGGAGTGAATTCGTGTCGACTGTCCAGAGTCCGCGAATTCAAGTCCGTCCCCATTCACAACAGGAGAAGAAGCTAAAGAGCCCAGTTGTGCAAAGGTACAGTTCTATATATTTGCCAGAAACAGAAAACCAATAGCTGTGTCATGCCTCCTTCAAACAGTAGGGAGCGGAAAAAGCCGGCATTTTGTTGGGACTCGTTCTATTTCGTAGCTATTGAACTAGCTAGTTAACAAGACATATTATGAAAGGAGCAAAATGCAAATTATAGCTCTATACCGGCAATTTCCCAAGTCTGTAAAACGTGTATGTTTCTATGTTTATGGTGGCTAGGTGATGTGGTCATTATTACTACACTGAAGCGATGAATACGCATCCAGAAATGCTAACTATTCCCGCTAACAGGGTTGTGGCAAGAAGGCTAATGCTAGCCATCTGCCCAACCACCTAAGTGTAAATACGGTTGCGAGCAGTATTTACAGTTTGAACGTTTAAATAGTCCCATTGAATGACACCTATATTTTATTCGTTAGCCCGTGTAGAACACAATAGCAAAATAATCTCCGAGACAGCTTGTAGCCTTTCTCAGATTGCTTTGATTCAGGTGGGTGGTGTTGAAATGGCTAACTCATCTTACCGTAAATGGTTAATTAGCTGGCTAGCCTGCTAATCTTGAAAGATGGCTATCCTAGCTGGCTGATCATTTGTAGTAGACGTTCGAAGTTATTCAGTTCTGGTAACTAGTCAGTCAACTTGCAAAGTGTAGATAAATGGCAAATAAAACGAGTTGTGACGAAATGTTTAGTTCCGAGAAAATGCTTCTCGTACACGGAGGGTTTGGCATCCTAGTCTGGCTCCGTTGTGATGGCTGTTCGACAAAGCGCTTGTTGGCTAACTGGCTATTTAAGCACACTTAAGTTGCATTTTGTTTAAGTTTTACACACAACGTGTGCAATGCTTTGCTAATCCTTTTTGTTTTTATCGAAACAACAGACATTTCAGACAGCTGATCATCATGTCGCTTCATCAGTTTCTTTTGGAGCCCATCACATGTCACGCCTGGAATCGGGATAGAACCCGTAAGTATTTTTTTGTATTCCCTGAGAGCAGACCACTGTTGCCTTACTGCATTGTCATCGAAACTGAATTTGTCACGTTGCATGTATTTCAGAAATTGCCATCAGCCCGAACAATCATGAAGTTCACATATACAAAAAGGCTGGAAACCAATGGATCAAAGCTCACGAATTAAAAGAGCACAATGGACACATCACAGGTAATTGAATATTCCACTTTATCAGCGTTCGGGGGGGAAATGGTATGCCTTTTAACATATTATGTGTATTATTTGATATTTACATGGTAACCAGTGAGTGGAGTTAATTAAAGACACAGCTTGGTGAGCGGCATAGTTTAGGGTTAAGAACATGTCCAATGTGTTATGTGCTTACACAGGCATTGATTGGGCCCCCAAAAGCGACCGGATTGTGACCTGCGGCGCTGATCGCAACGCGTACGTGTGGAGCCAGAAAGATGGCGTTTGGAAGCCTACTCTTGTCATTCTCAGGATCAACCGTGCTGCCACCTTTGTCAAGTGGTCTCCCCTGGAGAACAAGTTTGCTGTTGGCAGTGGAGCGCGCCTCATATCTGTTTGCTACTTTGAGTCTGAAAATGACTGGTACGTCTTGTAGCTGGCTGTGCATTTCTTGTTTAGGTCATTATCAGTAACCTGTTTGTCGCTTGTCTTGTGAGATTTCCAAGTTTGTCTGTGCATTTTTTTCAGGTGGGTGAGCAAGCACATCAAAAAGCCTATCCGCTCCACTGTCCTCAGTCTAGACTGGCATCCAAACAATGTGCTTCTGGCAGCAGGATCATGTGACTTCAAGTGCAGGTAATGGAGCTTTAGTGGTTTTTTTGGCAGTAGGTATGCAGCTGACAAAACTCAGGTGTTGAGGAGTTAAAGTGCCTGCATTCTGCAAGATTGTGTCTGCAGCACATGATTGTGAGTTGTGACCAGTCTTTGTTGTTATTTTTAAAGGGTGTTCTCCGCCTACATAAAGGAGGTAGACGAGAAACCTGCGCCGACACCGTGGGGGTCCAAGATGCCGTTTGGACAGGTGATGGTGGAGTTCGGAGGCATGGGCAGCGGAGGGTGGGTCCACAGCGTCTCTTTCTCCGCCAGTGGAAACAGACTGGCCTGGGTCAGCCATGACAGCACTGTGACGGTGGTGGACCCAACCAAAAGCTCAACGTGAGTTTGTGCCAGAGACGTGTTTGGGAATTTGCAAAGAAAAAGGCAATTCTGTGAATAGTGGACTATGTAATGCGGTACATACTGTCAGTCTCTTGACAGTGAGTCATAGTGTATGGCTGGTGTGCTGTGTAAGTGAGCTAGTGTAAGGGCTTTGTGTTTAAAGGTGTACTTCCACGAGAAACCGTTTAGTACTTGCTCTTTTGAAATATGATGGGTCACCCCGAGTTGCATATGCATGCTGCATATCAAAATGTTTTTCTATCCCCGTTTTCTATATCAGTCAAAAGAAGACAATAGGCGGAAAAACGACCCAATGCGAAAATGGCCTTCGGCGTGACGTAGACGTGGAAATGCATATAAGAGAAACTGACCGAATGGGCTTTAAATAATGTTAGCCTGTGACTGACTCGATTAGCAGAAGATTAGCAGGCTAGTTGAATGACTAAACTGCATTTAGCCGGGCACTTGCACTGTTTTGTCATGCAAATATTACCATTCTGAAACGTTCATTGACAAACGGTCAGGAAGCAACTGTGCTTGTGCCATCTCTCCTTCCTCTTCGGATTCAGGATCAAACACATAAGGCTGTATCTCCGTAGACATTCTGTGTGCAGTTTTAGCGCTGTCAAGTTGACTTTTCCCCTTTACCTTACTCTGCTATCAAGTTGACTGTGGGGCAAAGGAAGCTGCAGGGAGCGTGCCTCTGGTGAAATCGTGTCGTTCTCCCGGCCCCACCCCCCCTTTTATTAAAACCAGCGCACAGGGCAATTATTAATACTAGAAAACACCGCAAAATTAATGAAAACACGATGGAAGTACACCTTTAAGTAAAATGTCACTGTGTGTTCACAGTATCTCCATACAGTGTAGACAAACATTATTTCTACAGATTTACACAATTTGCAGTGTGTTTGGGGTCATTATCTTGTTGGAAGGTGTGGCAATATTAAAGTACATATTTATTAAAGTTACTTTTTTTTTTTTTTTTAATTCTTATCTCCACAATTTAATTTCCCCTTTAAAACAAATAGTCAAGATCTTCTAGTTCAAATAATTATTGGCTACACTGAAATTAATCATAGTTGATACAGTGTCCTGTGGTCATTTGTAAACACGAACACAAAAATAGTGCTTTCTGAAAATGTAGCATGTAATGGTTTGTAAGTGTTATACTGCTTGTTTGTAAGTGATATTCTGCATACAGTAACCCATCAGGCATAGTGTTAATTTTTCAACATCATTTTACATTTTCCTTTCAGACCAAGCCAACTGAAGACAGAATTCCTTGCACTTCTAAGTGTGATATTTGTTTCTGAGAATAACATTGTGGCGGCAGTAAGTAATCACATTTCACATCTAAGCCAGTCATTAAACTACTGCTATACAAAGTATATCCTTTCTTTTGAGGCCTATTCCCTCACTTTCGCCCTACCAAGATTTCTCTGCTGGGCTACGGTCTTTTTAATGAGCGTGCACCTGAATGAGTGACGATTAGTTTCGTGTTTAATGTACGGTGTAGTGGAGGTAATTACATTTAAAAACACAATTTATGCACCTCCGTTAATTACAAAACATTTATTTGGATTTTTAATGATTGCTAACATTACAGATGTTAATAGTTTTATTAGTTACTGTTTTATTAGTTATTATTTACCCACCTCCATCGCACCACTGCTACTAACCAGCCACTACCCACTCAGTTTCACAATCTGTTCAATCTTTATTCTTTTCTAAGGACTTTTAGTATAGAACTTTTAGTAACTCTGTTCCTGTTGAATCCTGTTGCACCCCTTGACCTTTGCAGGGCCACGACTGCTGTCCAATGCTGTTCAGTTTCGATGACGGCGGAGCCCTGACCTTTATTTCCAAGTTGGACATTCCAAAGCAGAGCATCCAGCGCAACATCTCTGCCATGGAGCGCTTCCGCAACATGGACAAGAGAGCCACCACAGAGGACCGCAATAGCACTCTGGAGACCCTGCACCAGAACAGCATCACGTAAGGCTCTCCAGCATTACCCTGCAGTCTCTAGCCACTAGCAGCAGATACAAAGCGACCAGTTGCCATTTATTTTCCAATGAGAGAGGGCTATTTACCCCACCCATTATTCGCCCACCCCACCCTCACAGACTCACAAATATCAGGAAATGATTGGTCAGTTCCCTGTCTGGACCTCGTCAGTTTGCTCCGTCAGATGCTGGGATGTTATACACATTTGGGGCAGGTGTGGCCTAGTGGTTAGGGAGTTGGTCTTGGGATCAGGGGGTCACAGGTTCGAATCCCGTTCCAGAAGGAAGAATGGGGGTGGGCGAGTAAACAACTAGTGCTCTCCTGCACCCTCATCCATGGCTGAAGTGCCCTTGAGCAAGGCATCTAGGCCCACATTGCTCCAGGAACTCCATCTGAAACCTTGTACCCTGTAAGTCGCTCTGGATAACAGTGTGAGCTAAGTGTAATGTAAAATGCCTTTAAAAAACAACAGACTATAGCCTACAGTAACACAGTGAGCTTGAGAAATCAAAATGTATAACCAACCGTATAACAAAGTGTTCGTCTCAAAAATCTCCAGTTCTGCTTCCTGGAACACTTGCCATGCCTGACTTTATCACACACACATAAACATCACTACTTATTGCAACTTTCACAAAACAATTTTCACAAAAAAATCCTATTCATATATGTTGCTATAGTCAGGTGGTATTCATGGTTTCCCATCATAGTTTTTGTACATTAATTAATTGATGTTCTATGAAGTGCTTCGTTCAATTAGTTTGACATCTTTAGAAACGTTAAGAATGAATTGTTTTTTGTTGCTTTGCAGCCAAGTGTCTATATATGAAGGAGACAAAAGAGATTGTCGTAAATTCTGCACTACTGGAATCGATGGCGCAATGACCATATGGGATTTCAAGGTTTGTTCAAAACAACAAGCAAATCGTTAAATAGACTGCAGACACAAACCATTTTTTTCAACTTTAGATAGCTAATAATATTGATAACCAGTTTCTCCCGTTCACTTCCTTACAGACTCTGGAGTCATCCATCCAAGGACTGCGGATCATGTAATCGAGCTCACTCTGATCACTAGCATGACCCCAGCACAAGCAATACAGCTTGAACACTAACAAGGAGATTTGATAACAAGTCTGAAAGTTTTTAACTGAAACACTACAAAAAAGAAAAAGAGAAAACAAGCAAAGCACTGAACGGCGGTGTGAACTGACCTGTGATATTCACTCCTACCAATGGGAATACACTAATGGAAAAGGGTTTAGAATCTTTGGTTTTTAAAGTTCTATGCCAAAGCTGGTACCCAGCGATGAGACCTTCTGATTGCCACGCTCTGGGTCCCCAGAGGAGCTAAAGAGTAGTTAACTTAAAAGGAGAATTTTATGTAAATGGTCTGCTAGAAATAAATGAAGTATACTACACCACATTTGTCTGATATGGCCTTGTTCTGTTTGTGTCTGTCTCTGTTTGTGATTTTTTTCCCCCAATGAGTTCACTACATTTGTGCATTTCACAATAGTAGTTAAGTGGATCAGTGCATTAGTTGTAATTAGTTTTAATAAATACTGACTGCACATGTAGAGATAATGTTCTCCCTTTCAGCACTGGAACAGACAGCCTCATGCGAAAGGAGTGGCTTTGTTGGAAACACAGTGAATATTACTCAGCTGACCTAATGTGATGGCTCACAGTCTGCTGTCCTGACACAGAGAAACTGAGCCCTCTGGCCACAGCCTCCTGTTCTCTGGAGAGGCCCTTGCAAAGCAAAGGCATGCATTAAGAGTGATGTTCTTCCACCAGCGCGCAGCAGTGTCATGCTAAGGCGAGTTAAAGCCGAGGGCCCTCCTCGCCTGCAGACAGACGCCCACACAAGGAAGTGGTTATGAGTGTGAGGCAGGAAGAGGGAAGTAGACCGTTTTTTAGAGAGAAAAACGTCTAAGGAAATACTTCAGTTCATTCAGAGGCGACCCAGCGTTTGTGTTGACTGCACAGAGTCCACGAACTTGGGCTTCTGGTTCACATCTTGACGACCCCCTGCTCCTGGGTTTTCTTTCCTCCCTCCCCCTCCTCTTTTTCAGTAACTAGGGTAAGTAGGATAACACATGTTTTTGTTTATTTAAGCTTGGAAAGTCATTTTCAGGTGCGGAGAGATGTGCGGAATGTGCTGGGTGCCGACCTCTAACTTTAGAGAACATGACATTTTGTTTAGGTCTAAAAACTACTGTGGTTTTAGATGCTGCGTTTTAGATTAATTTTTTTAATAAAGATTATTTCAATTCAACATTTTGCAGGCCTTGGGACACTAACAAGTTCGGTATTGTTAAAGAAAAACAAATAATTTTGGTAGTTCAGAGGAAGCACCAAAAAAGATATGTGTTGCATTTTTGAACTGGTGTGCCTTTACATTCCTTTCAGGTCTGGTTTCAATTTACTGAGAATCTGAATGTATACATAAACCACTTCTTTTTTCCCCCCCATCTTATTCCATAGTCCAGACCTGAAGATGACAAGGCGAGTGTGTAAATCAGAAAGAGCATTAAACATTGGTGCAAAAGTAGTTTTATAACTTCTGTTTTTGAGAAGCCTATGCGGAAGTTGCTGCAGCAGAGTGCAACACCACCCTTTAGACCTGTAGCATCAGTCAGCCATGAGGCTGTGTGGCTGTTGCCCTGCTGAGCACCACCTCGTTTAACAGTGCCCGTGTCTCCTTTGCAGTGTCTAACTTGTCTGTAGCCCCCATGGCTTACCACAGCTTCCTGCTGGAACCAATCAGCTGTCACGCCTGGAACAAAGACCGGACCCGTGAGTTTACTACCACTGACTGCAATTTGCAGTTTTATTTGCAGGAACAAAGAAGTCTTGGTTGCGGGGAGCTGTGAACCTGGGAATATGCTTAAGTCTCCCAAAGTGAGAAAAAATTGACAGTAAAGTTATTGCCATTTACATATGCTGAAGTAACTGTCTAAATGAGATAAAAACAGAAGTCATCTTTTTAACTTTCCTGGTCATGTAAAGTGAAGATGTATTAGTTGTACAGTTAGGAAGTTAAATATAACTGTTGGCCTACAGCCAGGGAATCGGAGGAATTTCCCCCAAAGTCCGAAAGACAAGCTTTTCCTTCTTATGGTGTTTGTCTAGGGTTTTGTGATTTCAGGTAACTTAACACCGACTGCAAAAAAATCATAAGAGCACACTGTACTTAGAAGATTAAATAAACCATTACGTTGCTCTGTCTTTGGTTCAAAGTGGCATCAGGGTAGAAAACTGTAAAAGGAAGACATTTTGAATGGTTTTGCACAAATGCACTTTCATCTTTTCCTGAAATCAAGCCCCCACCCCTTGGCTTCTGTGCCTTTGCTGACTTCCCCTCTGCTGAGCTGTGCATTCACAGACTTGCAGAAACTGTATTTTTTTTAATGTTACATAAAGGCCCAGTTGTACAGATGGAACATGTCTCTGGGTGGCCCCTTAAAAAACACACACACACACTTTTTGCCTGAAAATCACCAACATTCAATCATTTCGTGATTTAGTTTGAAAACTTGTGTTTAACCTGGTGTCTACCGGCCACTTTTTAAAAATTCTTCTAAGATGAGGAATTATGCTGTGAGAGGACAGACACTGGTAATAGACCGATTGTGCTCTGTCTTGTGGCACTAACCCTGAAGGATGTTAACACAGCCTCATTTGGATAAGTAAAAACAGAGCTTTGCGATCAAAAGGAAGTAGTGATTTTTTTGTTTCTCACTGAAAAGCTGCCACGCTCATGTTTTTCCCCCTCCTTGTTCTCTCTTTCGTCTTGCCTGATGAGAGAAGCAGTGGTGACTAATTCTCCCCTGACTTCCTGTTTTACCATGAATGGTGCTCTGTTGCTGATGTCGGATGTCTCGAACAGACCAGACCACAGAGCATGGGCGAGAGAGAGAGAGAGAGAGAGGGGCTCGGGCTGCTCTCGGCTACTGGCAGGCCTCTCTGTGCGGTGGCAGCAGTAGGAACAACAGAGGCCTTATTAGCCCACATCAGAGGATGACAAGAATACCAATTATGAAACATTAAGGCCGAGGCGGCCATCGAGCCCCGCCATTTTCTTTTGACAAATGTCTGATGGTCAATTTGTCATGGCTAGTTATAAGTTGTCTTTATTACATTATTATTATTATTATTATTATTATTATTAGTCTTACACATTTTGTCTTAAACATTTTGTACTGTTGGTAGTTGCAGGTCTATGAAGTGGTCTTGTGTCTTGTGGGAAATAGCTGTGTGTTGAAATATAGTCAGCTCTTTTTTTTTTGGTCTGCTTGCTTACATGTATGTGGTGACATAAAATTTGCTCACACTGGTTCCCATTACTTCATCCAGAGATTGCCTTGTGCCCAAATAACCATGATGTTCACATCTACAAGAAGGCTGGCAACAGCTGGACAAAAATTCATGAACTGAAGGAACACAATGGCCAAGTGACTGGTAAGAAGCCTTTGAACTAGACACACGGCTAATATCAGTGCAAATACTGAAAGTGATTTATGATATGCGGCTTCATGTCAAAAAAAAAAAAAAAATCATTATACCATTATACAATTACAACTATTTTATTATTTCTACCTGTAGTTCATTGTTCAATGATGTGTACTTACGCCACCAGTTTCTTAATTTATAACTAAGTGTAAACATTATGTTTAAGGATTCCAATCTGATTATACCCATTACATCAATAGGTCCAGGGACTAACACTGTTCCTTGATTTTAATAAACGTAATAATTGCATTGTGTGGGGGAAAAGTTAATGTGGAAATACAACAGATTACTGATGCTTTTGATGTCTTTGGGGATGTAATTAGCATAGACTATTGGTCTAAGGTATGGTTATATTTCATCAGATTCATCTGTCACCCTCCAATTATTTTGGTGTGGTGCCTGTTACATATATGTTTATGGATGTCCTGTCATTTACCACCAGGGACCTTGTTGGAAACAAGTGTTCTAACTTTTTACATGTCATCCCCTGGATTTTATTTTTCTGTAGGCTATCTAGTATAACTTTAATCACCTTCCACTTGTGTCAGGGATTGATTGGGCTCCGGAGAGCAACCGCATCGTGACCTGCGGCACTGACCGTAACGCTTACGTGTGGACCCAGAAGGGCGACACTTGGAAGCCCACCCTGGTCATCCTGAGGATCAATCGTGCCGCCCGCTGCGTTAAGTGGTCCCCCAAGGAGAACAAGTTTGCCGTGGGCAGCGGGTCCCGCCTAATCTCTGTGTGCTACTTCGAGCAGGAGAATGACTGGTGAGAAGCCATGTTTGCAACCAATGCCTACTGGGAATGGTTATCTTTTAATATCTGAGCAAATGCATTATGGAACTGATAAGCTGCTTATGGTCAGATGTTTGGATTATTTTTTTAATGACAGATTGTGATCGTCGCACAGCCACAGTTAGTCTTTTGCTGCTCCTGATATTCTTCTATAAATACCAACACTAAAATATTATGGCACATTGTATGTATGGTACTCAAAACTCCTTCAGGCCATATTCACACAAGTCTAAAAATTTCAAGTACAGCTTGACCATCAACATGTGTGCCGTCATTAGTCTTATTAAATCTTTTGTAATGATATTGTCCACTCCACACATTGTATACTCCACCATCAGCTTCATAATTTTGATAATGTATGTGGGTATGGTGGTATGGTATTAAAATTCAGATTTTGCAGTATGTCTGGCATTTGTGCATGAGGCAACCATATGGTGTCCTGATGTGAGAACAGTAACGAGGGAAAACTGCTTGTGTATTTATTCCTTATGCCCCAACTGTTCCACCAACTCTGGGTCAGTTCCACCCAATCCTGTCAAAAGCAGGAGCCTCTGTCTGCTGCCCTTGGTCAAGCTGTGAAAAGCCAGCCTGGCCAGGGTGGCCATATTGTAAAAGTGATGCAAGTAATGTATGCGATTGTCATGGTGAATGCAGTGTCTCCAGCTTCCAGTCTGTAATCTTTCTTTTCCTGCTCTAGGTGGGTTTGCAAGCACATCAAGAAGCCCATCCGCTCCACCATTCTGTGCCTGGACTGGCACCCCAACAATGTCCTACTGGCAGCGGGGTCATGTGACTTCAAATGCAGGTGTGTGTAAATGTCGTAATCTGTGTGCTGCAGGTGTGCATGAGTATCCCTTTGTGTGCGCTGCTGCTAGCGGGGTGGGGTGCGGTGGGTGGGTTTAGGATGATTCTAGGGGCCCAGCATTCACAACAGGCTCTTTGAGGGCACAGCTAATGTTACTAATAAAGGGGGCCCAAAATTGTATTCGTTTATTAGGCACAAAACATCTAGCTGGCCACCAGTGACACATTTTCATAGCCTGTTGCCAAAATGTATTATTAAAGTGAATGCCAAGTTTGATAAAAATTCATCGGATGATGGTAGCCTCAGACAGCTAAAAAAAAAAATGTTCCCCCCAGAATTTTCTCTGCTTACATCAAAGAGGTGGAGGAGAAGCCTGCGCCCACCCCTTGGGGCTCCAAGATGCCATTTGGAGAGGTGATGTTTGAGTCCACTGGCACTGCCGGTTGGGTGCACGGGGTGAGCTTCTCCAACAGCGGTAACCGCGTGGCCTGGGCGAGCCACGACAGCACAGTGGCTGTGGCGGAAGGGGGCAAGACCTCTGTGTGAGTAATGCCGTTTCTGAGCTTGTCATGGCAGCCAAAGCCAACGTAAAATTATACCCCTGGGCCTGTGTTGGGTAAATTGGTGGAACAGTGTGACTAGCAAAAAGAAGTTGCGCACTCAGCCGAGGGCATACCCACATGCAACTGACTTATTTGACTTTAAGTTTAAATAATGCAGATTTGGATAAGTATCAGTGGTGATATAATAATGTAACTCTACAATAGGATGCTTTCACCGCAGCTAACCCACTTAAAAAGACTTTTAACAGTATTTAGGTATCTTTACATATCTGTATCTGCCTTTTTACATCATATTTAGCTTTTGCTAACATGGCACCATAGTCATTTTATGTGACTGCTGTTAACACCATGTAAAAATTCCTTCTTTAAAAATAAGAGTTTAAAATGGCCCAACAGAGGAAAAATCATAATGACACTGGAAGCTGTAAACAAACGAACTGAAGCTCACTTACATTTTTGCCTGAAGGAGACGGCTTTATTCTTTATGGCTACTTGTGCTTGACTATTTTCACGCCGGAGTGTTGGAGTTAATGTTTTTCTCTGTTTCTCTTCTGTTCTTCTGTTTTTCTCTTGTCATTCATGATGCCACTGCTAAAGCATCACCAGCCTGAGTTCTGAGACCCTCCCTCTCCTGTGCGTGACCTTCATCACGGAGAACAGCATTGTGGCAGCTGTGAGTATGTTCTCTTTCTGCTCCAGACTCTGAAGATGTTTTAAACATTAAAATGATGGGATGATCATTAAAAAGTTGCCTGCTGCTGATCTAAGCTCTCTCAATAAAAATGTGTTTCCTAACATCGGTAATAAACAGCCCAGGCATTTGTCTGATGTCTGACATCATTACTCAAAAAAGTTGCAGAGTGTATCATCACTTGTAGTTTATGCTACATCTGTGATAATAGAAAAGCTAATCTAATCATATTATCATATTTTCTTTTCATCTGCATTCCTCACTTTCTTAGACATAGAGAAAGAGAGAGAGAAAGGAGGCACCAATGTGCTTGTCTATTATATGATATATACTTTTTTTTTCTAGGGACATGACTGTTACCCGGTGCTGTTTGTGTACGATGCTGGAAAGGGTGCCATAACTTTTGGCGGGAAGTTGGATGTTCCCAAGCAGAGTGCCCAGAAGGGCCTGACCGCCAGAGAGCGTTTCCAGAACCTGGACAAAAAAGCCACCGAGGCCAAAGAGACAGAACTGTGCTCGCTGCACAAAAACAGCATCAGGCAAGAGGCACACTTTAGATGCGTTTTATAACTGGCTGAACATTTTGTATGCATGTCCTTTTTCAATAAGCACCACCACCAATCCACATTTCATTCAGTCCTGGGCATGCCATCACCGTTCTTGTTTGGTTTTTGTGTTATTCATTTTTGTATTATTAATTTTTGACCACTAGTTATTGAATTTCAGAGACTTCTTTAATCACAGTATGTAGTACATGCCTTCAAAGGCTGGCCTCTGGATGGACCTGATATTCCTCTATGGAAAGTCGCTGATTGAATAATGAGTCACGCCTCATCTCCCTCTGTTTGAAGCCAAGCAGATCATGTGTCGTTCACACAATGGCCTTTATTTCACCCTACTCTTTGTCCCACGTCTTTAACACAAGCCATCTCATGACCTGTGGCTAAAGACGATTCAGTTGTGTAGAACTGATTCTGACTGTTTGCACCCCACTTTTTTTTATCTGTAGCCAAATCTCAGTTTTGGATGGTGGGAAGGCCAAATGTGCCAAGTTCTGCACCACTGGAATGGATGGAGGAATGGCCATTTGGGACGTGAAGGTAACATTCCAGTAACACTGAGTGTTTTCTACATGTTGAACCGGTAACACTTTTGTTATACAGTGATTAAACCTGTGTAACAATATGTAATATCATGTACTAGTGTTTGTCACAAAAATACATTATGTAAGTACAACATTAAAACATTTTACATATTGTTACACAGGTTGTACCATTGTACCTAATTAGGTAGGTACACTGTAACTGCAACACTGGAAAATAGTGTTACCACTGAGCCATTGCTTATTACAGTTTTTCCTGTGTTGAAAAGTTCTAAAAAAAATACTGATATCCATATCTTTTTGCCCCCCCAGTCTATTGAATCAGCAATGAAGGACCTGAAGATTCAGTAAATGTTGAGCAATGAGCTGCACAATTAAATGGTACTCAATTAGCATTTTTATACAATTTTATACAATGTTAACCAGTGCCATTTTGGCACAGCGTAGCTGTTATGCTTTCAAAATATGAAGTTGCTACTTAAAGCTGTATGCTGGTCAGTTCTGTCAGTTATATGCTGGTCATAAAATGCCTTGTGTTTAAGTAGAAATATAAATGAAATGTTATGTCCATTTACAGAAATAAAATGAGATTTGATCAACTGATGATGCTGATGAAATCATTTACATCTCTGCTACTACTGTACCCTGCAAGCAAACGACCAGGCAGTTATTTGTTCTTTCCTTTAACCAAAATATATACATATCACTGATATGCCACTGAATGCACAGACCAAAAAACAGTTTAAATTGATTATTTATTTGACCTTTATATGGAACAATTCACATTTTATACAAAAATCATTAGAAAACAAACAATAGGGCCTTTGAGCAATAGAGTCCATTGGTTGTGGCGATAGTCATTACATTTACCATGTTGCTGTGTGTTCTGGCAACACCAAAACAAGCTTGAAGATTTCTCATGCATATCAATAGCATTTCTTAAAAAAAAAAAAAAAAAAAACTAGGTATTTTTTTAGGTGTTCCACTTGACCATTCTTTTTTGGCCATCTTGATGGAAAATTCTTGTGTTTAACTGAAATAGTACACACCCAGAACACAATTTCCTGCTCCTCTAAAATTAGAAACTTTCCAAACATTGATTACTTTTGCATTTGGAGGTGGTTCTCCTGAGGACTGACCTAGAGAAACTCCTACTGCCCAGCAGACATGCAGGCTCTTGTCTGACCTGCTGTGCTTTGGACTCGGACACTCGGAGTCTACGTGACTCACAGCCATGTTTGTTTATGAGTGGAGCAAGCACAGCAAAGGGCTGTCTGTGGGAACCTGCCTGCAGCCTGATCCAGGATCAGCCTGTTACCCACATCAGCCCTGAGGGGCAGGAAGAGGAGGCAGGAGAGATGGCCAGGCGCCGAGGAGCCGACATTTTCTTCTGCTTCAGCTACTCTCCCATCTCTCCACTTCTCTGAGCCTTTTAATGAATGATCAATTTAAAGCGTGGTGGCTTCCCAGGAAAAGATCTAGGACTGCTGGGGTAAGTCAGGCCAGTCCTTGTTGACAACTGACTATCGTTACTATTAAAGGTCATTACTAGAAGATGGAGTCATGTAACTGTGGCCAAAATCATGTAACTTGTGCAAAAAAGAAAGAACGAAAAAAAAAAACGAACTAAAATTCCCACTGGGAAAGGAAAATAGTGACGAATGGCTGATGTTCCATCACATCTGCTGGAGTGCCAGCTCCTCCTTAAAATAAATGAAAATCAACCACATTCAAATTCCCACCAGGTCCTTGAGCAATAAAATATCAACAATGAAAACGGCGGGGGCACAGAGCAAGGAGATAGAAGTGAAGAGTAAACCAAAGGAAGATATGTTACACCGAAGTGTCACACTTTGTTATGTTTGAATGAAGAAATCCGTTTTGTCAACAGTACAAAAAAACCCCAAAAACTGAGCACTTGTTCCGTATGGAGCGTTAATTAATTTGTCATTGGGTTAAGATCAGTAGTTGCTGACCTCCCTCAGAATTCTGTTACCTTCAGGCCACGGGGGTCAGCCCAAGGACATGCTCAGTCAGGCTGTCAGTGTTTGTATATAGCGCTGTGTCACATTTGTGCCCCTGCTCAGGTAGACAATAATATTTACAGCTCTGTGCACAAGACAGCACAGATGCGTTCAGTCACACACACAAGAGAAATTCCTCTCTGAAACGATGGGGACACTGTACACATTCAGATGTGGACAGGCACAGAAGCCACACTTTTTTTTTATAAAAGGAGAAAAAAAAATCACATTTAAATTTCTGACAAGGCTTCAGAGACAAAAGAGTCTACCATATTGAACAGAACCATCGACATGAGAGCAATTTTTTTTGTTTCTTTTTTTCCCCTAAAACATCCTACACTTGGCACATGTACATGCAAAGCTAAGGGACACAACACCTGCAGCTTGTTGTTTTTCTCATTTCGATGATTAAATGTGTATGTGGCTACTTGGAAATGCCACCAGATGATCATTGGTTTTTTTTTTTTTTGTTTCAAAAAGCCACAAGGGAGAAGAAGAAACACCTATATGTAATAGACAGAATGAGGCTACAGCTAGGCGTGCTTTTTAAAAATGCCCTTTCTGCTTAATCCCTCCTTCTCCCACCATGTCACACACTGTATGCCTTAGCAGCACCCGCAGAGGACTCCTCCCTCCCTCTACACCTTCCTGAAAAACCCCCACAGTGTCTCTAAGCTGTTGTGGCCCTCTCCCTCCCTCGCTTGCCTGCCCTCTCTCACACTCTCTCTCGCTCGCTCGCTCACCCTCCTTCGCGTCTCTCTCTCGTGTGTGTGCTCAGTCTGTCTCCAGGATCAAGGGAGGCTGCTCGTTCTCCTCGTCCAGGTGCAGGGTGTTCATGTCATCCTCCACGCCCGCTCCGCCTACCGCTCCCTGGTCCTCCGAGTAACCTGGCCGTGACGGAGAGAGGTTACCCAGGGGCCCCAACACAGAGTTGTGGTCTATGGTCTCACACTGCTTTACTGGACAGCAAAGTGGTATAGGGCATGCAGAACTAAGTGGTATGGTTTGTAGTGTTTCGTCAGAATGTCAAGTGCTCATTTTTGAAGGCAATTTTTTCACTTCCTTAGAGCTAAAACTATACATGGTGTCACATTTCCACTTTGACGTCAGAAGGTCTTGAAGGGGCTCAGCACAGTCTTGCTACACACTGAGCTTCCGACATTCTATTATTTTAGATTCCATTGATTTCAATACAATCCCACACACACCAGCGTCGAACGCTGCTGCCGAAATCCATTGTTTATCAAAACAGGCGTAAACAAAAACCTATGATGTTTCTATGTTGCTATGAGGAGGAAAACAACACAGCCAAATTTGAAAGTGCGTAGCCACCACCACATGTGGAATCTGGTGTGGGGAGGCCTTCAGGTGCTTATTTATTTATTGTGAAACTGGAGACATAAAGCATTGTAGCTTAAAGTGGTAATGCAGAGCAAATCTTTAGTAAGCCTGCTTCAAATAGTACTTGACATTATTCATTTTCATTCCTGAAAACATGACAGTCTATACCAGCGCACCCAACATAACGGACATGCCATTCCCCTAATCCTGAGTATCCACCCTGCCACAGTTACTTACCAGCCCAATCTAAAATAATGTTTGGCAACAGCAATTATGCATTCTCCAGAGGGGTGATAACACTGAATCACACTTTTACCTTCAGCACTTGCAAAATAGATTAGACCTTCAAATAACATGGATGGCCATCCTACGTTTGTATACAACTGCATACATCTGTCCAGGAATAAAAGACAAAACGCTTGTCTGTTTTCTAGGGGGCAGCTGTAGCCCAATGGTTAAAGGAAATGGGGGGGGGGGGGGGGGGGATAGAGGTAATTAGAGTAACCAGTTCTTTCCCACACCCTCCTGGTGCAAGGCACCTAACCCTACTATTTGTTACTGATTATACTATTTCACCAAAAATTCTTGTCAAGTTATGCAGTGTGCAAAGCTCTCTTCTCTCACCTCTTGACTACTGTTTCTTTATGCACCTGCTCAGAAAGACTTTGGTCTGAGTGCAACAATATCCTTCTAAGGGCACCTAACCCCACACTGCTCCAGGGAGACAGTCCATGTACCCAATTTACTGTTAAAGGTTTCCACACACCGCCTTCAACGTGGTGTGGTTTCATTGTTTTCAATAAAATCCTGGACCCTAGCGTCAAGCTCTGCAGCTGATGTCCTGTTGATAATGATTCGAGTCTATTGTTTTCAGTGCAGCTCATTTAAAACCATTGTTTATCATAACGGCCATTGATCAAATCCTTAGAAATCACTATATTGTTTGCATTGTGTTGCATGGCTAATGTGTGGGGGCTAACAAAACTGTCGAATTTCAAAGAGCGCCGCAATAATGTAAAAGCTGGTGTGTCAGGCGGCCTTAAGTCATTCTGGATAAGAGCGTGAGCTAAATATAATGTCTCGAAAGGGGTCATCTACCTTTGGCCACAGCAGCGCTGTATGTCTGTGCCACGAGTGGGCGGTCATGTGCTGTCTGTTCAAGGATTTCGTTGGCTGGTTCAGCGCTGCCATCCAATCTGAGAGAGGTGATAAAGTGGACTATTAAAAACGAAACCTTTAAAAGAGTAATAGTTATGGACTGTTGGCATGTGAGCCCTTACTTGTGCTGCTTCATTAGGGTACACTCTCCCCCCTCCTGAGGATCCAGGTTGTACAGGTACAGGTACCCATCTGCGGCCGCAACCAGGAGACGTGGAATTTTCTGGATTCTGAGGTAAGCATTCCATGTATTAGGTGGAGACTCCCCAGCTATTTCAAAATCCCCACCTCCACAAAGATTGAACGCAGACAGGTAACCCACTCTATTCTATTACATCTTCATTATAATGGCACTAGGTTCAAAAGAGACGCCTTACGTAGCAAGTGCACAAATGTTCTTGTGTCCAGAAAATGGCAGTCTGACAGTAGCAAAGGCCCGGCCTTGGGTGAACATCTCCGTCACCTGAGCTGGCAGGTATGTGGTCGATGCCATGAGTACCTTTCCAAAGTAGCCCGTCCAGGTAGTCGGCTCCTCCTGTGGTCTAACATACAGGTAAAGGAAATCAGGAGACGTCAAAAAGGAACAGACCACTATTTTGACAAGTAAGCGCATCTGCCACCTGGGTATTATCCTAAAGATGCTTGATTATTACACCACAATGAAAGTATAGTTCCAAGTAGGGCTGCTCAATTAATCAAATTCTAATCGTGATAAAGATTTCAGGGCCAAACGATCTCAAAACAAATAAAATCGAGGGCAACAATGTTTTTGTCCTAATTATTTTCTACTGTTTGTACTGTACATTAGATGTATACATTAGACATTTCTACTGTTTGTACATTAGACATCAAAGGAGACTTACTAATGTTTACGAAGAAAGGTATTAGGGAAAATCCGAAGGTACAGGAATGTTTTTTCGAAATGTTTTTGAATACATTTTCAATAAATGAAGCATGTTACTGAGGAAAACAAAATAATCGTTTGAATAATCGTGATTTCAGTTTTGGCCCAAATAATCGTGATTCAGATTTTTTCCATAATCGAGCAGCCTTAGTTCCAAGTCATGTCTTCCTTAACAACATGTTGTAACTATAGAAAAGTCAAAATATCACATTTCTTCCATCTTTTTTTTTAGGGTGAGGCTAACCAACTTATCAGATTTAATGCACAATGCTGAGCTTAAAGCATTACTCTCAGACTAGGACTTTGCCTGCATTTAAAATGAGAAAATACCCAGCTGTCTAACTTCAGGGGAGATGGCAAATTAGATAATTTTTCAAAATACTGGCATGCTCCCTTAAGATATTTACAATCTGCAAAAATCTACAAATTGCATCAACTGAGACAGACAGGGTTTGTTGTAGAAACTAGAAAGATGGCACATAGAGACTTTCCATCTGCAGACACCGGAAGCTAGCGCTAACTCGCCACATCTGGCTTTGTGTACGTTTAGAGGAGACAGAGAACATGAAAAGTTATTTATGCAAGTGGCTCTGATTTAGGCGGGCAAGACACCCAAACCCACTTACTTCTCTCTCTGGGTCTCCAGCTTGAAGATGTGAACTGTCTCAGTGTTGCTGGAGGCTGACAGATAGAGTCCCTCCATGCTGAAAGCCAGTGAGCAGATGCTCACACATCTGTCAGACAAGAAAAGACGCTGTTTTTTGCTGGGCTAGGGGAGAAGGACTGTATCTAATACTCACACACGACAACAACGCTCATTAACACAATATTTAGAGCTACCTGACAGGTTCCCTGACTTGCATCAATAATACCACCTCACCGTTTCACTCCTCTGCGAAACTCAAAGAGCTTTTGCCCCTCTGGAATGGAGAACACACGAATGACAGTCCCCTAAGAAAACAGACAAGATTGTTGTTTGTTTATTTAGGTTTATTGCCATTTTGAGCTACTACGGCTATGACATGGCCAAAGCAGGCCACATTTTTAAAATACAACAATCAAATAAATAAATACATAAATAAATAGATTACAATAGTTTTTTTAACATTCATACATGTTAAAAAAGTTCAAAACCTTTAAAGGTGGGACCTTACAAAAAATGTCAATTAAACAGACAAGACAGTAATAAGGAAAAGGCGTTATTTAGAGTGTATTTTAATACATCTCATGCATTCCACAATACTGTTAGACTAAAAATACCTTCTCTGAGGCAGTCGCAAGCTTAGTGCCACTTGCGTCGAAGGCCAGAGCAGCAAGAGGACTATCGTGAGCAGGTATCATATTAGCAGCCCTCTGGAAAGACAATCACACCAAGCTGAATTCCACATCCTTTCTAAATACATCTGTGTTCACAATAAAAGACACGGACTGAGACTTTACCAGGTTGATTGTGTCAAAGACCTGAACCTCTCCTATTGTTGCACTTCCAGGATAGGCCAAGTAGCAGTTATCATTGCTTATGGACAGGGCACACAACCCTGTGAGGAAATAAATGACACATGGCAACTTAAGACAACTTACCTGCATCGAACATTTGCCTCTTCACACACCATAACAAACTAGTAGAAATATTATCACAAGAATTTGGAGGACATAAGGCTGATTGGACACACGAATTTAGAACAGTCTACCAAACCCAGCATTGCTATCTATGTACGCATATCACAATGGGTAAGGTTATGGTATGGAAAGTGCTACCTGATGGATTTGGAGGAGTTTCCCGAATTGTGTGCAGTACTTTCATATCCCTGATATTGTGGATGTACAGTGATTCTTCCAGGCATACTATCAATCTCTGTAATTGACAACAAAATGTAAATTGCATAAATGCAGCACACAAATTCTCTTCCTGTGAACAAACAGCTATTATCGATGTATGTCTTGTGATGCTGAACAAAAGCATTCACATCATCTGTTGGTAAAAGGACGCTTTGTGCCTCAGATTCGGGTGTGTACTAACAGATAATAAAGATGTTTCGTCCTGGCCTACACTATGGTAAGGGATCACAACACAGCATTAATTATATCTATGCAATATTACATTAACTGTACATAATTCCCGCTATATGAGAACGAGTCTGAAATTTGTGGAAAATTATAAACTTTTATCCATTTATGACAAAAACATTTAGCTGGGTCATATATTGCATGTGCAGAACTGTGATGCATTTACACTTATTTTACCTGTCTGTTGAGTTTTACTGCCAGTATAGTGTTGGAGTAGCTGTAGTTACATATCTCAGTCCCTTTCTTGAAGTGACACACCTTCAGCTTTCTGGGTGCTTTGAGGCTAACAATAGCAACGAGGCTGCTTGAGAACAACCTTTCCACAATGCACACATCTTCTGTGTCTGCTGTGGAAGAAAAAATGGGAAACAGCTCTCAATGGTGGCTTAAAAAGATTGTAAATAATACTTATTTTTTAGCCCTGCCATAACACTATTGTGGAATTCAGATGTGATTCATCTTTCTGTAAGATACTACAACAGTCTATGATATGAAATGCCTACAGTCCAATAATGATAAACCTACACGTCTAATAGTGATGAGAAATTATTTTAAGGCACATATATATCACACTTAGTAGCTTATGACATTATCTACACAAGAGGCAGAAAATGAAAGACGGATCTGAGATGTGCTCTAAACTTAGACTTCTTTTTTTAAGAAAGGGAAGCTGAACCCTGAAGTCAAGGTTCTGAACACTTCTCATACTCTGTTCCTCCAGGGTGTTGCAACAGAACATTTTTCACCCTTCCTCCTACCATTTTGGGAGGTGCTTCAAGAAATGTACAGGCAACTTGAAAGCATTATCCATTAGGCTTAACAAAACGTGTTGAACAAACAGGTATATGTTAATAAAGGTATCTGTTAAGACACAGCAAATATTTGTCTTGAAAAATCCAAACAACGTTCCAATAGTTACATGGAAGTCACATCGTTACACTGAGAAACAAAGAAAAAAGCATACAGAAATTGTGACAGTAACAAAATACAGATTAATTGTGTACTTCAGAATAATTACTTACTACATTCATATATCTGTTCCAATTTGTCCACTGAAGACAAAGAGAAAAACTTGTAGCCAGATTTAGTACCAACGGCCAAGGACCTGTGGTTTTAAAGACAAAATAAAACAAGTTGGGTAACGCTTATATTTATTTTCGAAACTGAACTAACCTCATAGGTAAGCACAAACCTTCTGAGCGATCAAAGAGCATTATCAGGGAGTTTGCGCCTTACCTAATCTGACCATACTTTGTGGGTAAAACGCTCCTAGGAAATTCTACAAACTTGATATTAGCTACCTGTAAATCAATACGGGTTATGTAACGCTAACGTAAAAAAGCTTCATAGGAATCATATTTTTTTATTAACTCGCTTACTAAAAGTCACACTACACAGCTAGAACCTTGTAGAACATTGACAAAGAAATGACTAGCTCTACCAATAACTGCATTACCTACAACGAACAATATGTTTAATTACAATATTCTTAGTGGCGATAGCTGCTACATAATTTAATGACTGCATCAAAAAACAATACATTCCAGCTAACCTTATGTTAGCTGGTAAATAGTAACAAGATTGCTACATTTATCAAAGAATAATCACTGTTAGCTAGCGATAAAGCCAGCTAATGATAAACAAATACATCAAATGAAAACATGAACAAATTGTAGATGGCTGACTATTGGTACAAGTGTGCATAAGTTGGTGTTACCACACCTACCGTTAGCTAGTTAGCTAACGAACGAGTTTGAGCTAGGCATAGCTTTTAGTAGCTCACAAGCTAACACGTACATGTCTGTACTATCCTAACGTCATTTCTTGGGTTTGGTGGGGGACACATTAATTAATTATTGGAAATAAGAAGTAATCAAACACCAGTTAACCTCGTTACGTTCATCTAAGAACAGCTGTCAAGACTGATACTGACATGTTTGCATTACCAAAGACAGCTAATATTAGCCAATGGTTTCATGACCAGCTAGCTAGCTATGATAACGGTTATGTCGTAAATGACGTTACTGCTGCTACTATACCAATAAATCAAAGCACGAACAAAATAAATACAATACGAGCATCAACATTTATTACCGAAACCCAGCTGACAGACGTGCCAATATTATCGGAATGGTGAGTCAAAACCTGCCAAAAAATGTCAAAACTCTTGCTAGTCACCAAGCCATCCCCCGCATAGCCAGTTAGCATAGCTATCTATGCTATCTGGTTAGACGTTTGGCGATATTGCTTAGCAGCTATGTGCTTAGCATGCTTAGGGTTTGTTCCCTTTGGGGATCGAACACAATTCTGTCTAGATCAAAGTAAAAGTAAACTTAAAGGCCAAATGCCGTCCAAAGATTTTTAAGATATCATCAGTGACCGTGGGCCGGAAAATCACCGCACTAAAAAAACAGAACGCCTGTTTCGCCTTACGTGTTGTCCTGGTTAAAGTTGGCGAAGAGAAGCTGGCTGCAGCCGGCCTCCCCGCTCTGACTCGCCAGGTTCATGGGCTCAGCACCATTTACAAGTAACTGCTGAAGTAGAAATAGCCGTAAACGGAACTGATAATGGTATCTAAATATGTGTCTCTATTCTTCAGTTATCCATGCGTCCCCCCTTTATTCCTGTGATTGTTGTTGTTTTTCACTGACTGTTGCTGTTCAACCCGTGTACGCAGGCGCATAACAGCAACGTGCCTCGAGTCTGTAACTATTAAAGGGAACGCGACGTACTATCCTCCACATTACCCTACACGCAACTTAAAACACACACTTTACATCACGGATAATATGCTACCTTTCTACATGTCTGCATTAACTAATTGCAAAATATTATTAAATGTGTATAAAGGCACCCACGACGCTGCACAGAGGCCTATATATTTAGCATTACCCTAACATATTGGACACTTGGAGATATGCAGGGTAATTTGTTATGTCGCGGAGGGGGTTAGACTTCTGCAAAGGGCAGAAGTGTAATCAAATGATGAATTGTTTTGCATGCATGTTTTTATACTTCGGCTAAGTAATTTGCGATGTGGTTTAAGGTGGGACACAAATATGCAGCTAGATAAATAGATAAATAGAATATAATTCAATCAGGCAGATACAGATAGTGTTTTGTCCTTTAGTCTCTTACCCACAAGCAATGATTGGACATGGCTAAAACTGTATTTTAAAGATGCATTAAACTTAACTGGCACTTAATGTAAAACTGTACTGGTCTTCTGAAAACTAGTTGCCTCAAACCCTGAGTATATTTTCCCACCTCCCAGTGCTGTGGCCAGCAGGGGGCTTAGCATACCATTTAATGTTTTTTATGAAGATGATAGTAATTTTCGAATGTGTTTGAATTCCTTAATGCCTCACGTGTTTAGATTCAACAGACATATAACACTTCAGAATAAATGTCGTGAGTAGTCTTAAGTGTTATCATTAGCAGAGACAAGCGATGAGTAGGTTAGATATATACAGTTTATTTACTGAGGCAGTTTGAATTTTTGTTCTGGTTCGGTTGAGGAAGGCTGCCTATTGACAGCCAAGTTTCCTTAGGTGAGGGGTGCAACTGTTCTTCACTGGAATGCATTATTACCTGTTGCCTGCAAAGGAGGCATAGTGGGTTTCTTTCTGTAAAATATGCTGCATTTCTGTTGATGGGGAGCCTAAATTAGGCGAAAAGGATTCAGGCTTTTCCCCAACATTCAACGGAATAGGCAAGACTCAAGCAAGCATCGATTTTTTCTGAAACATTTCGCATTCAGGCGTGTTTCTTGCTACAAACACATTGGCTATGAAATCATCACACTGCTATTATTTTTGAATGTATTTGGAAAAAAAATAACAATCGAAACATACTCTACATATTCAGCGCGTTAAAACATTATGGTAGGCGATCGCTTTCTCATAGTATTTCTGTGTTTACTTGGAATATCGAAGGGGAGGGGATTTAACGCGTTATCTGTCAAGCGCATATTAGGAGGGGTCACGAAACAGTTTCGGATGTGAAGAGACGAGCGATTTCATTACTTTCTCTTTCTTTCCATGGATTTGTGAAGAATTAGACTACTCATTCCATGTGCACATTATAGTTTATAAAATATCAGCGGTGTTTGGTAGAAGCTGAAACATCCGGAGTCATTTCTTTTACTGCGTAGCCTACAGTCAACGGAACAACTTTAAAAAATGTTCAGATGTTGGCACTATGGATTTTAAGAAGACCAAGTATGGAAGGTAAGATGCAATGTATAGGTCGTTTTTATCTGTTTTAAACGGTCGTTTCCCTAATGTGTAGCATTTACTGAGTAAAGTATTGCTGTGTCTTTCAGAGACAGGTAAATAAATTGGCAAAGTAAAAAAGGCAATGCACATTTATGAAGTTTTAGAAATACCAAATCACACAGCCATTTTCACAATAATGTTACTGTTTCACTGGGCAAGCAGTCCATAGCATGGTTTATCCATCAGCCATAGAGGTAGTTACCTGGTGCTGACAAGGTGCATATTTAAAACAAATGATATTGTCATATTTTTCAGTTTCCTGTCAAAGACCACTTGTTCTTTTAAGCCATTAGAGACACTCCAGGCGACATAGGAACAACACACATTAACCCCACCAGCCACAAATGCATGTTGCCTTAGTAATGTTTCTTGTACCTTATTTGCAATAGGGTTACGGTTAACGCTAATTTTCTCACCTAACCCTAGATTTCTCAAAATATAACTATATATTTTCCTAATAAATAAAGACTTCCTGAATTGGTTGAGAAAGAAGCTGCTCCAAAAGAAATAGACCCCCCCCCCCCACACACACACACAAAACATTTCTGTTCTTTCTTATCAAAGTACCATTGATTTAAGTGTACACCAATCCTCTTACTGTTAAAAATCCTCTTAATTACTTAATGTATGGAATTTTCTGTAAGTACATGTACTTGTTTTTTCCCTTTAGTTTATTTGTCAGGAAACTTGCCCTTTCAGTACAAGGATTAGGTTGTCTATTGGGCCTCAAAGAAAAGCACTAATTATAGTCTAAACTTCATCTGGACCTGCAAAAACATTGACAATTTATCACACAGTCGATATATTGTTTATATTGTTGTAAGTATTATGTAATGCCCTTCTTAAATAGGAGGCCGGACGTTAAAAAAAAAAACATCAGAGCACTAAGTGTTTTAAGGCCAGTAACAGGATTTCCTCCCTGACGAGACAACCATTATTTTAGTCTTCAGAGATGGACATACACAGTTGTCTATACTGTACCCTTGACCCTTGTAAAGACTTAAAAAAATCCTAGGTTCATGAAATTCTGAAGTTCCCATCCTTCTTAAAAAGAAACCTGGCTGCCTGGATTGATAATGTGGGGATCACCTGTTGAGTTGAAGCCCACTAGTAACCTTGAATGAATTATGAGTGGTGATGTTATTCAGGCTGGGATGCTCACCCACACACACATATTAACTGTGCTGTTGGCTGTGTTTTAGAAGCCTAAATAATAGGAAAGATGCACATTTAAATGGGCTGTCATAATGATTATATCATGTATATTTGTTGTTTATATGTGGTGTGTATTTGTATTTGTAACTATTTATACTGCTTTGTGCCAAATTATAGTGTGCAGTGTACCTTTTTTGTCTATGTAGATATGTATTTAATTAAGATTCTTTTAATATTTGTCAACTGGGTGTGGGTACTGTTTTATTGCTCTGCCCAGAGAGACGTAGGATAGCAGTGTACTAAAACAGGAAAGGACAGAGTGGGACCAGAGACAACAGACCAATGTAACATAGACCCATGTAATCTCATTGGAGTGCATTTTGAGCCATCTGAATGGATGTGCTCATTAAAGGCCCTCTTTGGTGGTCAAGGCAATCCTGGCCCCTGTCATGTGCCATTAGCACACTCTGTAATAAGTTCATCAACAGATATTATTGGCTGATGCTCAATGCGGCCCTTTTACAGGGACAGTGGAGCGAGGCTGATTGGCTAAGTTCTGGGGGTGCTTGGCAGGCTAAGCATTTTGCGGGTCTCTGTGACCAGAGACATTTTCTCATCCCTGGCAACTGACCATGTTGATTTGTTCACATGAAACTGACATCAGCTCATGGCGAATGCGGTAATATTAGCATTTATTCAGTTGTATCCTCATGATGATGATGTTTATAAATATTCAATACCATGGGCCCCCGCCCACTCTATTTGTTCTGAATGAAAATGTTAAAAGCTCTAAATCAGGGTTTCTTAACTACTGGGTCAGGACCTAAAAGTGGGTTGTGGAGCCGTTCTGGGTGAGTCGCGGAGCTTGTAGTAAAAAAAAAAAAACTGAAATAACGAACAAAAACATTGCTATTACATTAGTTGAAATGTAAAACAAAATCCCATTCATAACAAATTAGTTATATGGTGATATGGTTGTATGGATGAAATAGGCCGGGGTGGGGGGGTGGCAATGAGATGTCACTGAGTTGGTTTAAAAACTTGGGTCGCGACTTAATGGTGATGGGAAATTGTGGGTCCCTAGGCCACACCGGTTAAGAACCACTGGTCTAAATTGTTTTCTGATTTCACCTGAATAGTTTCGCTGTTGGGAAAACGCGCCTTTGATTTAACAGAGAGGAAAGTTTTGGCTGGAGCTTGAGACTAGCCACATGAATCATCTTGCCAACGTGGACTATGGAGGCATGCTAAGCATAAACAATTTAAATTGTTCTGCTTCACTGAGCAGTTGTTGGGAGGACACTGGTACTGTAGGTCAGCTTTGTCTTTTTCAAAGGAACAGATTAAGTGCTAGTGTGCAGGCTCTCTGTGTTAAACCGTAAAGACGGTTACTGTAATGTTACATATAGACACCTGTGGTGGACAAACAGATTAAGTACACTGTAATAATATTTTAGTGATACAGCATTCCACATGACTGTGCTTTCACCGCTGCTGTGTGTATGTATAGAAGGAAATGACTGAATTGCCGTGCAGATCTGTGAGTATGTGGGCAGTCGTTTGTGGGTCAGTAAGCTTAGTGTATCTCCTCGGATGTCACATAGCCCTGTATCCTATATGAGTGTGGGAGGAGGATGTAACTCACACCACACTACTCGAATCACTCATTTGTCTTCCTCCCTACATAACGGCACAATCCTGGAAAACAAGCCCGACCCCTTGAAGCCTTCTCTAATTTAAGCATTTTTGGGACACACAGTCAGTTATGCATTGTGAGTATGTACTTTAATGTTGTAAGAACGGTTTTGTTGTGATCCCCCACCCCCCAAGAGAATAGCAAATGAATACACAACTCATTGGTGTGAACAGAAGAAAAAATCTGCTCTCCAAATAAATCAAAGCACTTAAGGGCAACTTCTGCATGAACTCACTGAATGTTTTGTTTAATTACTGTGCCAAATGTATGCTCACTAGGTCTGCACAAATGCACCTGGATCTTTTTTTAAACGATTTATTCAGCGTGTGGTACATGATGAAGCTCACACCTGAGTCTTCTGGATGAGTGCAACCATTCACGCCACATTTATGGGTGTTGTGCATAGCTCAGTGGCATGCAGTAAAATCCTGTGAAATGGTTTGATAATTTAAATGGAAAATATAAAAAGACAGGCAAGATGGTGACCGACATGACTTATGAAAACCTGTTTTATAACAGCCCCTCCTATTTTAGGTGGTAATTCTTTATGTAACCCTTTTTTTGTGGGGTATGAGCACCAGATTTGCTGCTGATTAGATTGCATCACCTAACAACCAGACTGGAACACGACCAGCATCATCCCCAAATTAAATAAACCAGACAGATACATTTACAATCTCTTAGGTGGTGTCTTTTGTCTCAAACGGCCCTGTGTGCGTCACTCCATGAGATTCTCTACTCATGTCAAAAACCGAAGACTGATAATTAAATTACACACATGAAGTGTGTTTAGTGGCAAATACAAAGAAAATGTCCAAGCCTCTGGTTGTCATGGATACCGTGACATCACCACTCGACAGTCCACTGGCCACTCAGTATGCGCAGCCCGAGATTCCTGACTGGATTACAGTACACTGGGCTGCTTACTGACTGTTGCAAATGCTGCAAGCAAGTGTAATGCATTCTTATTTGGAATTTTACACAACATAATGTGGATCAAAAAGATTACGGAACTGATCCACAGGCACCTTTTAAGAGCTTTTACAGGCTTCGAGTTTGAGAACAAGATATTTATTCTGCTTCCTCAAAATGTAAAATCTTCTTATTCCTGCTCTAATTGTTCTTTCACATAGCACCAGTAATTTTTTAAATCTCCTAAATTTCATTGTGTATATGGAGTGCGGAAATGCCAAGTGCCCTTTAAGTGAAGAGGAATTCACAGCCTCTCCCTGCTGGTGGCCTCAGTCATGCAAGTCAAATCACCCACTAAACCACAGGGACCAGTCAGACTAACAATTAGGCGTGCGAGAGGCAGGGATGTGTCCATACAGGTCGCTAACCCTCAGCACTCGCTTCTGTGTCTACACTACGTCTCAGATGAATGACAAGTCAAATACAGCTCCCCCACTGCTCCAGCAGGATGGCTTGATGGATTAAATTCAGCCTTGTCAGTGGTGCTGTGTGCAGCTGTTGTTGCAGCCACAGGCTTAGGGCTTCCTCTCCTCCTCGCCCACTGTCGATGTGATTATTCTCTAAGCTGAACTGATTGATGTTTAGGGCTTGCACGATGTGCCCAAACAGAACTATTTTAATGATCTCAAAAGACTGAATTGAAGGTCTTCACATTAGCGTGGAAATCTATAAGTGGTGAAAACAGAACCGGGTTTAGTGATGTGTTAAAAGTTTTAATTTTTTTTTTTTTTTAATTCAGATTGGAGAAGAAACAAATAGCTGTATTTTCAGCACACTGGTTGCAGGTTTTGAGTCAAACCAAATTGCAGTCATCAGCTATCTTGAAATGAAAACAGAGTTGAAAAAGGAAGTAAAAAGTCTGAAAAGTAATTTCAGAGCCTTCTGTTTGTTGTCTTTCTTCTAGATTCATGAACAGTCGAGTCCCCCCTACCAAAAGGTACCAGCCCACAGAATATGAACATGCTGCCAACTGCGCCAGTCATGGGGTACGTAGCGCCTCAGCATTTACTAATCACTTATTGTGTGCACTCGCTCTGTGTTTGATGTGGTCTGCCGAGCAACGGTAACTGAAAACAAAACTCGGCAGGAATGTTGTTGGTGATAACTGTAACTGGGGAGGTGAAAGGATGGGAACGAGTGTTTCTGTATTTTCTGTTTCTTCATGAGTGTTGTTGGTAACTGTCATAAACGGACATGTGTTCACCCACAAACATCCTTGTTTGCAGATGTTGTGTAACGTGTCTCTGTGTGGGCTTCATAATTAGCTGCATCAGCTGTTGTCTTCACTTTCCTGCAGGGCTGGCTGGTGGTTTTTGCTTCTTTCTTTCTTTTTCACGTCTGCTTTAATGGACCTCTCACCACAGAGAGTTTTTTTCCCTTTCTTCCTTTTTTTTTACGAGCATGTTCCTGCGGTCTTGCAGAAGTGGTGCTGTTTGGATAACATCCTGTCCATGCTAATCCCTTCTTCTTACAGGAGCACATCTGGTGAGCCCGCTCAAAGCACACAGGCCAGTGTGGAAATGCAGTGCGCTGGCAAATCTGAGATGAAATCCTCTCTGACCTCCTTACTAAACACTGTAAAACCAGCACGAGCTGTTACTATGAGTTCTTTAAAAAAGGAATGCAGTGTCATATTTTGACACAGGGAGGTTTTTTTTGGCTCTCCTGAGGATTGTTGTTGTTAAACGATTTCAGACTTGCCCGAAGAGAGGTTATAGTGTCAGTGTACACATACTGTAGTGTTGTCTGAATCTCTTCCCTAGTTGTGTACAGGCACAATAGTCGGGCAGTATGGAGGCCCAAAACTGGCATTATTAGAAATTAATCAATAAATAAATAAATAAATAAATAAAAAAGACAAAAAAATGCACAAAATGTGCTTAGGAAAGCGATTGAAAAAATATATCACACATAAAACTGAACATAAATGGGAAAGAAGTAATTCTGGTTATATTGTTGGTTTACTGCATTTATATATATGTATGTATGTATGTACATATGTATGTATGTATGTATTTATTTATTTATTTCCCATTTTCTCTTTCCATTTATTTACAAATATTTTTTTTTCCTGTATTATTTTCTATATGCTGTTTTATTTGCCATGTATTTCTTTCCGACATATTTATTTATTGTCGCTCCTTTTTGCATTTATTTCTCCTACATTTACATTTATGCCTACATTTATTTCTACCTTTCTGCCTCAGTATGCACGTATGCAAATGAGGTGGGCTGTCTTGCAAGACATCACCCTCTTGACCATTGGTTGATCAAGATTAACTGATACTTCCTTAGAAAAAGATAGAAGTGAGAGTTGCTTTGGTCATTGACCGTAGTTGTTTTATGGCAAATTTTGTAGTGAATATCACTTGGAATACAGTTGCTAGGCTTAGCTGACATGGCTGAAAACATGGCTCCAGATTTCATGCTTTTCCAAATGCAAGTAGAGTCCAACATAGAAAGTTTGATGGAGTGATCTGAGACATCTGAGATCTGCCGACAGCAGTGGAGAACTATTTATTGGCAGGGCTTAGTAATGGTTGCATTTGACTAATAGCGAGCCATCACAGCCATAGCATTCCCTGCTGAAATTCACTGAACACTTGTGGATGCGTTTGCTGCATAGTAACCATGTTTCTGAGGTGGACTGGAAGCCATTGAGCACAGTTACCATTGTTGGTAGCAAAGAAGAAGGGGATTAGAACAGACAGTGCTTGACAATACAAGCTAAAGTTAGCTTCTCTGAACGATCTGACCAATGAGAAAATCACTAATTCCATTGACATGACAAGTTCCCAGAACTAAAACTGAGCACTCTCTTTCGTGCATGTGTCCATCGCACGTGCATGGTCATGGCTTGTTGCAGCTCTGATGTAGGTTGCATCTCCGAACATAGGAAGCACTGCTGCACTGCAAAGCTGGTCCTTCACATGTTTGAAGGCCCTTTGCCAGGATCATTATGAATTTCAGCTGCTCTTTTAGTGGCACACTCAAGTTTGCAGTTGCTGAACATTTGGCGAGAATTTTGGTGATACTTCGCATTGTTTCGTCTTAATGTATCCTCAATACCACTTCCATCATCCAGTCTGGCTGGGTCTTACTTGATGGGCAACAACTTGATTGGCTGAATTTGTGGAATATTTCGGGCTACCATGGAACAACCATCTGAACTACACTCATAGCAGGTAGGGGGAGACTTCAACTCCTCTTTCGTTTCAGTCTGAGAGAGGCAACACTTCCTCTAGTCAGTACTAGCAAAACTCATTGACATTGTGTGTGATAAAGGTTAAAGGCCGAGGGGCTATCCTTTTACCACCTAACCATACAAGATGTCAAAGCACATTGAAATATGGGATACGAATAGGTTCAAGCATCTGGTGCCCTACACCTAGCCCGAACATTCAGTACCGTTTCATTATACCATCCAGGTACACCATCCAGATAACTAAAGCCCCATTACCCTTAGCTCGGCTCTTCCACACTGGCACACCCTGTCAATTCAAGAGCGGCTAACTACAGTACTCCAACTAAGTAATCTTCTGGTTGATGTGTATACAGGGGCTTATTGGATAGCATTTGGTATACGTAAGTATGCTATATTCTACAAGAAGTACACTACTACAACCAGGCCGGCCGATAGGGGGGGACAAATGGGTCTCTTGTCCCGGGCCCAGGGAAAGGGGGGCCCAGAACTGGTCCCTCTTAAAATTATGGAATATGGGGGCCCCATCAGTCTATCTTGTCCCAGGCCCAGCCAAGACTGTCAGCGGGCCTGACTACAACAGTTACTAAGTCTACAACTACAGCTAGTTCACTACAAGCCCGCACTGAACCCCATGCTGAGTCTCACAGCAGTGATGTCACCAGTGTGCCCTGGTTGTGCTATGACATCACTCTTATAAAATATTGCAAAATATTAGAGATTGACCACACCAGTCTTGAAAACCGGTGGCCATGTTGGAATGCAGTTGACACCTTTGGGTATTTCAAGGCAGAATACATTCATTTTGAAGCTTTTGTTATCAACAAATTTCTATTCATTGAAATTCTACATCGAAAAACATTTTTTTTTTGCATTTGATTTGGATTTGAAGCTGGTTTGCATACGTTTCTTAAAGAGTACACCCTGGACATAATTTGTGGCAAATTTGGTGCTTGTATCACCAAGTGAAAGATTCTTATGGTATATTGACTTAATCTGCCCCACTACAATGTGTTGAAGGCATTAAGCACTGTTCTCAGTTGAGCTAAAGATCTGATGGACAGGGCTATGTTTGCCACTGACAGATAGTAGGAGGTAAAATCAGTAACCTTCTTGGGGCGCTGCAAGCGTTGACGGATAAATATTTGATCTCACATACGCAGAGTGACAGATGGAGGGACAGAACCAGCACAGGCCCTTAAGGTTTAATCTGAACCCACAGGCTTTGTCAGTCAGTCACTTTCCTGTGCTCTGTTCTGACCAAATGCAAAGTGATGTACCCAATTTGTAAAACATACTTGAGTGTTGCAAGGACTGTGCAAAGAGAGGGATTTAATTACTGGAAAAGAAGGAGGATGACTTATTTTTTTTCATTTGATGGGTTGATGAACTAAAGACAAAGTGCTGTGGCTGAATGGTAATGCAAAAAGCAGATACTCATTTTCCTACTGCTCACTGAGAGGCCTCAAGATGTGCTAATGTGCATTTCCCTTTCTCGCCCTCTCCCTCTTTCCACTTAGCTTTGGATAATTCCAAGCATCCTGGGTGGGACTCTGCTGTACTTCCAGTCTGATGACGATTGGAAGGCCCTTACAGCCTGGATGTATGGCAGCGGATTGTCGGGTTTGTTCATCATGTCAACCATGTTTCACACCGTATCCTGGAAGAAGAGCCACCTCAGGTTTGTACAGATGTTTTGTGACAGGTTTGAAAGGGACAGAAGTTACACAAAAGACCCCTGTAGATGCCCTTGCCCTGCCTATCCTTCCTCTACCAGACTTCACTGCCATATAACATCAGACAAGGGCTGTTTCTGGAGATGTGTCCTCTTGTAGACAACAGTCAAGTCTGAACCTGCTGTTCCCATACTCCGGGAAGTATATAATGCATACAGACCCGCGCTCATTATAAAGTGCCCTGGGCATCAAACAAACTGATGATGAGAACTAATGAGTCTGTATACGTACATTCAAGGCTGTAAAAGTTTGCTTACGTGTCTCTCATCAAAATGTGTCTCATACAAAATGTGTGGAGAGCAGCCGCAGATAGGTGAGATGTATTTAAACCGAAACACGTCATACTTCTGCCAGACAGCATGTTCTTTGTTGACTAAAAACAAAGGATGTGGTCAGGTGACACCTCTTCCCCTATAGACATTAGGTACCGATAGATTATTTACATGCCGTTAGATGTCATGCTATGTGTTGACATATATATGCAAACAATGGCAGTAGATGAATGTTTCCTATTTGGTGTGCAGCCTTGCACGGCGATATTTTTTTTGTCTCTACTGAGTTATCGTCTTTGTGCCTCAGGCATATGTAGACTGGAATACCATTCCATGGAATAGAACACGGAACAAGTTGGCTGTGAGCCCGAAAATACATGTTCAAAAGACTGCTGTGATGACCAGCACTGTTAGCCACAAGGGAGAAAAACACTGAGAAGGGATTCTAAATAATCGCCAAGGAAAGAATATTAAATAATATCTACCTAGAAAATATTCCGCTTATTGTTAAAGGAGAACTTCGGTGTAAAATGAAAATTGGCATGTTAAAACGTCATACCGAGTTGGTATGTGTACTGAGGAGCAAATTTGATTTAGCCTGTTGCATTCAGCGTTTAACTACTTTTTATTGTTTTACACCGAAGTTCTCCTTTAAATTTGCTAATGTTTGGCTACCAATCTCATATTTTTCCACAGCTGAGTTAATCAGTAGGGTATAACTTGACTACAAATGATAGGTAGGGTAAA
The DNA here is from genome assembly GCA_027475355.1 of Coilia nasus. Classification (NCBI taxonomy): domain Eukaryota; kingdom Metazoa; phylum Chordata; class Actinopteri; order Clupeiformes; family Engraulidae; genus Coilia; species Coilia nasus. Next base: position 33,849,427 of record CM050216.1, read on the forward strand.
GCTCCCTATTTGATCTTAGACATTCTTTTTGTGTTCTACAGTCATTGAAAGGGTGTTTGATTTCACTGTGTATTGAATGTGTTAACATTAATTTACTAATTTACCTTAATAACTAACCATAAAAAGTTAATAATGAAGTAAGCATTTACATTGTAACTAATGTGAAAATCCAGAGAACAGTGGCAATAGATGACCCATGACCCCCTGTTTAAAAGATTACCTCAGATGTCTCTACAAATAAATGTTGTCCATCACTTCATCAGCAGGTCTAATGACTCATGTGGACATGACATTTCGTGTCTAATTCACTTTACTCAGGTACTCAGAGGCTGCAGATGTTGGTAAACAAAATTCAAAGCTAATTCACATCACGGACTGGACCTAGGACTTTATCTTTTGAATAAGCGATTATTTAATTATTCAATGTCTGCCAAATTGCATGATTGCACACCAGCGAACAAGTCTGCTTTCATGCTTCTTGTTGAAAATGACACTGTGCTGTTAAGAGAGGGACACACACACTCAAGCCAGTGTGCTTTTGTTTAGCATGGGCCCTGAGCAGTGCAGGGGTTAGAGGCTTAGAACAACACAGCTCCTTTCCTCGGCTGATGAAAGGTTGGCACGGCTCTCGCTGAAATCCTTTGTTCTTGTTGTGACAGGACCGTGGAGCAGCGCTTTCACATGTGCGACCGGATGGCCATCTACTTCTTCATTGCTGCTTCCTATGCCCCCTGGTGAGTGCCGGATGCATGTTCAACTCAGATCATTAGTATTCTATACTAGTCAATTTATTCATATAGCACGTTTAACATGGAAATTTTTGACCCACAAATGCTCAAATAAAATCATACTAAACAACAAGAATAATACAATAACAATAACAGTAACAGTAATAACAACAATAATAGTAATGAAAAAATTAAGTGTCCTAAAAACGTGTTTTGTTTTCTCATCCATTAGTCCATTAATAAACCACCTACTCTCCCAATGGTGTTTCTATTTAGTTTCTGATTGCTTTCTAAATACTGGTTAGGTGAGGAGGCATACCCAAGTGGCACTAGACTTGCCCATGTGCCATCTTAAAGCTCTGTTGTGGTTGGATAATGGGCTGTGTGGTGTTTCATTTAGGCTCAACCTGAGAGAGCTGGGGCCGTGGGCGGCCCACATGCGCTGGATGGTGTGGATCATGGCCTGCGTCGGCTCTGCATACGTCTTCTTCTTTCACGAGAGGTGAGGACACTGAGGAGCAGGCACCCTCTTATCAAACTCAGGCTTGAAGTTAGTCTTGGTGTAGAATAGAGTGTGCAGTCCTCAAACCCTTTCAGGAAGCCACATGTTGGCAAAGCGGCTGCTAGGATCAGACAGATTCAATTGCTGCTGATAAGTTCTACTGCGTGTCCCTCAAGTCTGGACCCAAAGAAAATATCACCATTTGTAGCTACATATTCCTATATTTTTTGGCGCACAAGAGTTTGTCAAAAGAAGGAAGGATTGATCTTGTCCTTATCAGTGGATGTAAAAGTTGGGCCTATCAAAACATAGCAGATGTGTTTAATGCACATGCGAATACAATTTTTTTTAAATGTATAAAATATGCATTTTACTTATGTGTCCACACTTTAGAGACACCTTTCACAATAATTATGTCATCAAATGACTCAAAATAGATCCTTTTAAGATTTCCTCTCCTGAGACATCACAAAAGAGAACTTTTATGGAGCCCTTCAATAAGCTGCTTATTGAAGTTACCGGCGTGATGCATTAATAGTTCTGAGAATATTATCATAAGGTATTGTTATTGGTTTCCTGTAAAGTTAATCATTACATCTGTTGCAGGTCAAATCTATTAGAAAGGTGCTTTAGTGTAGGACCAACTGTGTTTATAACAGTATCTGTGATGTGTTTTTATTTGTATTAAAGGTATAAAATTCTGGAGCTGCTCTGCTACATAACCATGGGTGTTGTTCCTGCTTTGGTGTTGCTGTCCATGGTAAGAGAAACGGCCTACACATTTATTTGAAAATATAAGCTGTGTCCAGAAGATGCAATATAATATAATGTACATAATAGGCAATGATCAGTGTTCTTGGCTAAATCCAGGAATTCCACAAAAGCTAATCCCAGAATCAATATCTCACTTCAAGTCAAGCCAGGCTGTCTTCTGGCACACAGAGAGCAATGCAGAATTAGGTTGACACATTGCACAGCAAACAAGGGGAGTTCATCTGTCGTGTGTCCTACCTGTGCCTTGCAGGCAAATCGGGACGGCGTGCTGGAACTATCCGTAGGTGGCTTTTTCTACTGCCTGGGTGTCGTCTTCTTCAAGAGTGACGGCCTCATTCCGTTCGCCCACGCCATCTGGCACGTGTTTGTGGCCATAGGCGCGGGCATACACTACTACGCCATCTATGCCTACCTGTACTCCACAGGGAGCAGCTACATAAAGACATCCAGGTGACGCTCTCTCAGCCAGCCCACCCGGAGGGGAGCAGCAGTGTCAGACAGCTGGGTTTTCTGACAAACAAACACTGCACATGCTGCCTAGCTGGGTTACTGACTGCTGAACAGTATGCTCTTACCTGAAAATCTCTGATCACAAGTAGCCTTACAATCACTTAGATGATTAACTTGGAAGGGATAAAAACTGTTGACCGCTGATTATGACTGAAATAGTTCTTTTGTGCTCAGAAAATCAATTTGCTGGTAGAACTTGAGAAATCACTGTGCTTGCAGACACAATCGTTTGTGCAGACATAACTACTACACAGTTATATGACTGTACGTTTGTGCAGACATAACTACTACACAGTTATATGGCTGTACGTTTGCTGCATTCCAAGGAGAGAGTCTGTTTGAACGTGTTGTTAGATGTATTTTAAATTATTAAGAGCCATATCAGAAGTCATTTGGAGTGATTGTACTGCTTTTGTATTCTACTAGGACATACACAGACTTGTCAAAATCACATTTTTACTAAGCTGGTGCCACCAAGGAATAATGATGTCACATATTATCATATTATGAGGTCAGGAATAGTGTATCAAAGAATGTTCTGTCTACAAGAGTTAAACTCCATTACTGACCACGGTTGATGAAAAGGATGTAGATGCATACACAATAACATACATAGAATTTTTTGTGATTCACTATAAAATGCATCTATCAGGCACCCATGATGCCAGTATTATCTCTCAGCCAGGTTATCTCGTAGATGGCCGGCTTTGGTGACTATACAAGCCTGAAGGCTCCCCCTCCTGCTATAGAGGACTTTAGCCATCACAGCACTGTTTATGTGTTGCAATCGTCGTGCCGGTTGTCATGTGTTATCAGCAGCATTCAGGTGTTTCTGCTGGCCATGGTTGGTGCCAAACTAGTGCCCTATGTGAGAAGTCACTCCTTTGATGATACAGAGTAGAATTGTGAATCTCTTTTTGGACAAGTGAGAAAACCTCTTTATTTTACTTGTGCGTGGAAAAGAATACCTCCTCAGCAGCCTCTGAAAAAAAAAAAAACCTTTCTCCAGTGGCATAGTCGGCAGTATTTAGTAATCTGTGTTATTTTATGTTCTCAACATACTGCCAAGTGATACTCAGGTAAAAACTTCACATTTGTATGAAGAGATGTAACTGACTGAACTTTCCCATATAACGACACATTTCATAGCCATTAAAACAGTACAAGGCACATGGATTTGTAAACAAACAGCAGATTAGACCCTGCTAAACTAAAGTGGGAGAACAAATGTTACGTTTTTTCTGATTTAATCTGAAGGCAAATCAGTAGAAGTAAAGAGTACCCCGCCATGTGTTTTTACAGTGCTGCTCTTTTTTAACATTCCAGTACACAATGCTGTAGAACAGTTTTGTGATTCTCTTTCGTGTATGAAGACAAGTATGCACACATATATGCACTAAAGAGCGATAGAACTCCTCGTATCTGTCAACATGTGAGACTGTTATAATTTCAGAAACAGCCAATCACATGATTAGATTATGTGTCCTTTTGAAATCAATGGTTAACATTATTTTGTGTGTTGGCAGCTGCACCACTGTATGTGATTTCAAGACAACGTGAAAATAAAAATGATTTTTGGAAAGAGAACCAAGGTCTTCTGTCATTGCCGACATCAAAGAATGGTGTTGAAAGTGCATTAGCGAATGTATCCTTTGTGTGTGTGTGTGTGTATGTATACACACAAAGCCTTTCTAGACGTCGCCATAGGACTCAGGAGTATGTGTCTTACTCTTTTAGTCCTCTGTGTTGCGAAGCTCCGCTGATTGACAGCCATCAAGACTGACGGCAAACTGAGCCAGCCGGTCGGCGCGTCAGCCCTCCGCTCAGGCCGGCAGGAAGCTGGACTGTTTATGCAGGAGCTCGCTGATGGCCCTCATGGCCCTGGGCAGCGAGGCGTTGGTGTCCCGGTGCCAACGCGGACTCTCCCCCAACGGCGGAGGCGCCAGCACAAACTGGGCCACGCTCGGCAGCTTCAGGAGGTTGGTGAGCTCGTGGGCACGGGTGATGATCTCCTCTGTGTCTTCCTCACTGTAGCTGGCCTGTGCGGGCCTGCTGCGGGCGAATGTGCACAGCTTCGACAAACTGAGGGACACCCTGTGAAGCACAGACAAGGTGTTTGGGGGGGGGGGGCGCACAGAGGTAGACAGACAGGAGTAGGACAGACAGGAGTAGGACGCACAGGAGTAGGACAGACAGGAGTAGGACGCACAGGAGTAGGACGCATAGGAGTAGACGCACAGGAGTAGGACAGACAGGAGTAGGACACACAGGAGTAGATGCACAGGAGTAGGACAGACAGGAGTAGGACGCACAAGAGTAGGACAGACAGGAGTAGGACAGACAGGAGGGAGAAGAGGACCTGGGACTTTACAAGGAGGTAAGCCTGACCTGATTAGATGGACAAGAGGTGTGTGGTTACATGGGGGCATTACTCATGGGTCACACATTCATTTTCAGTCCTGTCAAACTAAGTGTAGGCTTTAAACACATTACCTGAAATACTACCCCATAGCAGAGGCACCAAGCAATGACAAGTCTTGACAGAACTGAGAAACGAGAGACACAAAGGCTGCGAGGTGACATGCAAGCAGCATAGAGGAAGTAAAGAGGCATTAAGCATGAGCCTAAATAAGATGGCCAAGTCCTAGCCTGGTAAACCAGCCCCTCGTACTTCATTTCCTTTTGTACAGAGGGTCTGGACCAGACACCGTCAGAAATGATTTCTTGGAGGTGTGGACTCTGCTGAAGTTTAAAACAAGTGCCTCTGCCTTTACCCAATTGCTAACGCCTGGTCGTCACGTATGCAATTAGCCTACCTGCGCACCACCTACACCAATCATTCCCACCATATGACTCAGCAATCTCAGCTCAGATCATGGGTTGTCTCTCTCGTGTATTTGTATGAATGTAGGAACATCACCTGCATATACATCGAAGATTACACTATCTAGTCTCATATTTGTGTATTTCTTTTGTAGCACTTTTTATTTTTATTTTTACATCAACTACAAGATCGTCCTCACATCATTCATCTCAAGCAACGTCGTGAGCAACTTTGATGTTATGATCGGTGACAAGCTATGATTCACTGACCATGTTAAAAGCAATGTCGTGTAAATGCTGTGGAGGTAAGATGACGATGAGACACCGTTTTTCCACACGTACCTGGGTATGAGGTCCTGGCTGCGCGACGCCAGCTTGGCCATTGTGGTCATGAGGGTGGTGAGGACCCGCGGGGGGTAGGAGGGTGGGCTGGCGGACTGGCGCACCTGCGAGATCTCAAAAAGCACTGCCTCCAGCCCTTCGAAGAACTTGGTGATGAGCTCCACGGAGCAGCGGGGGTCGTGCGCCACGGACAGGTACTCTCCTATGAGCCACACCTGGACACACACACATACACACACACACACACACACACACACACACACAGTTTTTCACTCTCAGTTTAAAAATACAGCACTGAACAGTATTTCCCTTGGAGATAAAAAAAATAAATAAAGGCAGTTTGACCAGTGTCTCTTAGACTGACAAAACCTGGCAATCACTGAATTGCTGACTGTGTGGCCTGTGAAAAGGAAACATGCTGACCCCTGGCTTCGATGGCTATATTTGAGAAAGTCTGTCCAGTCTGTAACACGTCAATGTGTCTTTAAAGCATCCATCCATTGGAGGCAGCGCAGAAGCTGTGGCGGTGCTCGGCTCCCTCTCTCGACTCACCACGTTTGTGTAGAGCTCCTCCCGGCTGTAGATGTTGGCAGTGCTCCCACAGAAGTCCAGCAGCTCCCGCGACTGCTCAACAATGAGGGACGGGTGGAGCTTGCACAGGGCACGAATCTGAGTGCTGAAGACCCTGTATGTGCAGAGAGAGATGGATGGGGAGAGAAAAACAGACAGAGAGAGAGAGAGAGAGAGAAAGATACACATACGTCTGTTCCCACTCATCACATCTGAGAGAGTAATACATGATAATGGCAGTTTCCATTAACTTAAGGACTTACACAACTCGACACCTTGTCAAGTGCTCAGCGGCAACAGACTCCCATGATATGAATGCAAAAGTATGTTTTTATAATGTGTATAATGTTGAAAATTACATTAATTGAATATAATATAAAATATAATATAACTCTTCAGCTAGCAATTTACTGACAGGTCTGGAATAATACGGATTTGTCAGTATACACACAGATCTGAAGGCACATCTGGAGGTTTATGTACACCCTGAAATATGCTTTGATATTGGTTTGAGGACTGGGGATTTTCCTAGAAACTGAACATAACGGGCACTGTATTTGTAGAGTAGAGACACTAGACTGTTCACTCCTGCTACTGGGATCTGCCACTGACCTGAACAGCTCAATCTTAAACTGCTTGATGTTGTACAGCAAGCTGCTTCTCTCCAGCAGGACCAGGGCCAGCTGGTTAATCAGCTTCTGATCAGCAAACTACAGGAGGGAACATTAACCAAATTATACTCATTTTATATGTAAATGCATTAAAATATATATATAATTTGTGTTAAAATAATTCACAAGTCGTGTGAAAAAGAGTTCAGCAGTAGCACTGTTGAGTGCTGTTTACCTTAGTGACATTGTTGAAGAACACATGAAGTAACACAGGGACCACTTGGGCACACTGCACGACTCGAGGACATGCTGCCATTTCGGCCAGGACGTCATGGAGCACGTTCAGTCTGTGGCACACAGGCACTAAGCATTGGTCTTCAGACATACATAAGGCTTCAGGAGGTGAGGCACAAGTGCAAGTTACAGTGTTGCTGGTCTTACATATGGAGATATATATTTACTGACATGTACAGTATGTCTTCCAAACAATATGCAAACAACAGAAGACAATGTGCAACGAGGAATGACAGTGGGTAGAACTAGGCTGTACTGTCCAACTGCAGTTGGAAAAAACACAAATTACTAATGTGTGTGTGCGTGTGTGTGTGTGTGTGTGTCTGTGTAATGTCTGTGTGTGTGTGTGTGTGTGTGTGTGTGTGTGTGTGTGTGTGTGCGTGTATGGGTGTGTGCGTGTGTGTATAAAGTTGTCTTCAAACTGTCCTTTCAAACTGTTGCTTTCAAGTCCTTGAAAATGTCTCCGGAGACTCGCCTGTCTATGGTGTCTCCAGAGCCAGCCTCAGGCCTGAGGATGTAGAGGAAGAAGCCCCTGTAAGATGGCTGCCGGAAGGTCTCCAGAGTGCTGGCGAGCTTGGAGGCAGTGTCCCACAGCACACGCTCAGACGCCTGACAGGTGGCTGACCTGCAGAGAGCACAAGAAACCCACTCGCTCGTTCGTTCGTTTAAAACACACTTTTTAACCTCTTCCTATTGGATGAGTTCAAATCCAATCAGTCTTAAACCAAGACTGGTGATACTACATTTCATAATACCTCCAGGGGAAAAAAGATTTCAGAGGACTTAATTTCAGCATTGTCTGCTTTGATCAGTGGAAGAAGCTGGCAATGAAAAACACTGTTTGTTAGAGTGGCTGTAAGTAATACACACAGACTAAAACTGTGCGAGCGTGCCAACCATGCCTTAGGTCACGGGTATGCTGAACCACTGCCAGATTCCTGACAATGTTTGTCTTAGCACCGCTGTTATTATGCTGAGAGTTTCCACACTCGTCTCCTACTGTACTGTTCGTTGGCTCTGGGATGCGAGCCATCCCTGACGATTAAGGGGACAAACGGAGTCTGGTTTTGGGGAAGCTGAGGGGGTGAAGAGGCTGTCTTATGCTCCAACCCACACTGAAGGTCTGCCAGTTGTTTGACGAGTTACTAGATAAATTGCCTTACATTACATTACATTACAATACAATACATTACACTTAGCAGACACTTTTATCCAAAGCGACTTACAAATGAGGACACAAATCAAGCTGAAGAACTCATAGGCGCTTTTAGGGCAGCTTTTAAGACGCATGACATCACGCTCTAGCCTGGTAAACCCGCCCCTCGTACTTCATTTCATTTCGTGCAGAGGGTCTGGTCCGGACGCTCTTGGGTAGCATTTGGGAACTTCCAGCACGAACGCTCCAATCAGCGAACAGAGGGTGTGTTCGTTAGCTTTGACGTTGACCTTGTGTGCTACATTTGAATTGTAGTGCGTAGGTAGGCTAATTGCATACGTGACGACCAGGCGTTAGCGATTGGGTAAAGGCAGATGCACTTTTTTAAAACTTCAGTCCACACCTCCAGCAAATCGTTTCTGACGGTCTCTGTTCCAGACCCTCTGCACGAAATGAAATGAAGTACGAGGGGCGGGTTTACCAGGCTAATCACGCTCCACACCGCGTTCGTGATTACCTCTGCTGAAGGTCCAGAGTGGCAGCCAGGCACGGCAGGTCCAGCAGGGAGTGCAGGACCTCCACGGCCGTGTCAGGGCACATCAGAGAGGGGAGCAGCTCCATGTAGTCGGAGACCAGGGCAGGACTGTTCCAGGCCAGAAACTGACAGAGAGGCAAGGGGAACCGGGAAACACACACACACAAGCACATCCACACACACACACACACACACACACACACACACACAGATACACACAATGCAAAATGTCATGGGAATATTTTGTGAGGAGTCCTTTCGCAGGAAAGGCTCCCAAACATGCAGCCTTTCACCCTTATAGTAGAGATTACATTTCACACTTTTCACATTTTACACTTAGCAGACGCTTTTATTTAAAGCGACTTACAATAGAGGACAGAAATCAAGCTACAGTTATGCAGAGGAGAACAGACTAGACAGTGTAGACAAGACATTATTATACCTCAGAACAAAACACACATTAAACACACATTAAAAATGCTCACAAAATGTAATCTTCTGTAATGTGGAAAAGCACCTGAAATGTAATTAGAACTTTGTAGATTAACTATTACGTACCAGTATGCAGTTTTGCATACTAAATGGGCCCACAGTTAGAAGCCTTGTCTTATTTATCTAATCTATGTTATTATGTATCTTACTTAACTGTATGAAATATTTTTAGAAATGTCTGCTGATGACCCTGTATTTACCTTAAATAGGTTGGGAAAACTCTGTCTGTACAGTGCAACCCCGTTCTCGAGAACGGCCATGTTGGCTCTGCAGAACTGGACCAACTCATAGGCCAGCGTTGGTTCGTTAAATAGTTCAGACGGGAAGCGAGCGAACAGCTGCCTGTACACCGCCTCAGAGTCGACTGCTGCCATCTCACCTGAGTACAACAGACACACACAATTCTCTAATCAGGCCTGTCGCTATATACATCCCAGAAATCTTTTTTGTCTTATAAAAATGCTATTTCATCATGCATTATGTATATATGCCATCAGCTACCACATACTTGAACACACCCACACCCTCCCTCACAGACCTCTAAGCCAAACAGATAATTCCCAACATGGGCTCCACTAACACCAACAATAATAGCATTAATGAAAAAATCATGTACTTGACAATAGGCCTTGTACCTCATTAGGCAAGCATGCAGAGTGTCAGTAACCACTAAAAAAACATGCCTAAATATGACGGAAACATATAGAAGAGATATCAACTGAGGATGAGAGCAGCACACTGTCCTAGGCCACTTCAAAGTACTAAACCCAGGGAAACACCAAAGCGCTTCTTAAGTGAAGGTTTTATTGGGTGTAGACAAGACTAACGTTTGACACTGTGCGTCTTCCTCAGAGTCAAAAGAGGATGACAACACTCACTGTGGTTGAGGTAGAACTGTGCTACGGGGATATGGTCACTCACTGTGGTTGAGGTACAACTTTGCTATGGGAAGGAGAGCACTCACTGTGGTTGAGGTAGAACTAAGCTATGGGGCTGAGATACCTTACTGTGGTTGAGGTAGAACTGGGCTATGGGGCTAAGAGCACTCACTGTGGTTGAGGTAGAACTGTGCTACGGGGATATGGTCACTCACTGTGGTTGAGGTACAACTTTGCTATGGGAAGGAGAGCACTTACTGTGGTTGAGGTAGAACTGTGCTTGAGGTAATGCTGTGCTATGGGGCTAAGAGCACTCACTGTGCTTGAGGTAATGCTGTGCTATGGGGCTAAGAGCACTCACTGTGGTTGAGGCAGAACTGTGCTAAGGGGCTAAGAGCACTCACTGTGGTTGAGGTAGAACTGTGCTTGAGGTAGTACTGTGCTATGGGGCTAAGAGCACTCACTGTGCTTGAGGTAGTACTGTGCTATGGGGCTAAGAGCACTCACTGTGCTTGAGGTAGTACTGTGCTTGAGGTAGTACTGTGCTATGGGGCTAAGAGCACTCACTGTGCTTGAGGTAGTACTGTGCTATGGGGCTAAGAGCACTCACTGTGCTTGAGGTAGTACTGTGCTATGGGGCTAAGAGCACTCACTGTGGTTGAGGTAGAACTGCGCTATGGGGATGAGTGCTCGGGCGTAGGTCAGCTCTCCACTCAGTCGGCCATAGAGGGCCTTGACGCTGGGGAAGGCGCGGTACACGTATGATGGGTCCTCTTTACAGATGATGTCCATTATGGTCACTGCCTCCACTATGCACTGCACAAACACAATGACATATGTGAGAAGTAGTGTAATTAGGGCTGGGCGACCCCCCCCCCCCAAAAAAAATTAGATTTTTAAATAAAAAACTCGATTCACGATTCGAATCGATGCCCCCATTTTTTCTTTGCAGATGATGACGTGTTAGCATTAGAGCTAGGAAAGTTTTCTTGCCGAAGAAGGCAGTATTTCTCCCACTCCGACGGATGTTTGTGCTTCAAATGCTAAAACAAATTGGTCGTGCTGCTACCACTTATGATAACCGCTTTCAGACACAAGTTGCAAGGAGGTGTTGTTTGGTGTTCATCAGATGCTGCAAAACGAAACCAATTCCAAATTACGGATGTTGTGGGACTTTTGGGCAGGAGCCCCTCTTTCTCGCCTCCTGTTTCTGTCGCCATGTTTGTTTGTGCATGTGATGTTACTGGGGGTTCGAGAGAAAACGCACTGCAGGAAATGCAGTAGGGATATCCTTGGGTCTTGGCGAATGTAAAAATGAAATGCATGTGCTGTGCGCTTGGAATATAAACTGTATGGGGATGGGATTAAGAAAAATCTTTAACTCCACTAACAACTAAATTGTAACAGTGCATAAGCCACATGTTCATTTCTTATAGATAACCCTCAAGAGCCCCCAAATGTGTACTATTCAGCACTAACCGAATGTGGTACATCATCCTTGTCATGTATACCCCATTGGGTATTAGGAAAACAGTCTTTTGTGTAGACAATGACTGACAATGTCAACTGAAGACTGCCAGCCTGGGGGATTATTTTGCTTTAACATGATTACAGCTCTTCTGCTTATTTTCATTCAAATCCAGGAGGTAAACTTTATTTCCTATGTTTCCATTTTATTTTAGGTTGTATAAGTCACAGAAATGTCCCTAGATCACAGACTTCCCAACATCACAATCATGGCACTAATGTCATAAACAAAAGCAATAAATGGTGTATTAGAAGATCTCATACCGCTTTTTGAAGTTCTGTGTCAGTCCTTTTTATTGCCTCTGCAATAAACACAAATCACAATATTTACCACATGAGGGAGCTCCCACAAAACAAAAGGTTTCCCCCCACTGACATTAAAAGAGCATGCACCTTACAGCACCATGCCCAGTGGTGTGTTGGAGGGTGAATGCGCGTGAACACCGTTCATGCACCTGATCAAGTTACAGAACAGCATTTACTTGCCTTTTTTTCACTGCCAATGTCAAAGAGATGCATAGTGTACATGCCTTTTCTTTACCACTGCATGTCTGGTTTACATACTTTTAATTTTACCACTGCACCACTAATCATGTCTTACATTTATGTCCAAAAGGGAGGGAACTGACTTTTTGAAGTGCTGTCACTCAATTCACTCAGCTGCAGAAATACCTCTGCACAATTTTGTATTTAGCTACATTACTCCATCCGATAACCCTAGGGCTCGACCCAATTTTTGGGCTACCAGTCAGTGAACAACAACTCAGAGGGGGGGCTGAAAGTGATGAATTAAATGTTAATTTTTAGTGTGTTTTAATGTTCACAGAATGCATCTGCTCACCAGGAAGCAAGTGTATGCCTATGGGGTTTTGCCAAACTGTTTACACACAGTGAAATGAAGTAAAACAGCCTGCTTCACCAGACTAGATGACAGACATCACATTACAGTAAACAATATCAGCGAGCAATTAGGTGGCCAATCATGCATAACTTACTGCGGTCGTAATTAGATGGCCAATCATGCATAACTCACTGCAGTCGTAATTAGATGGCCAATCATGCATAACTCACTGCGGTCGTAATTAGATGGCCAATCATGCATAACTCACTGCGGTCGTAATTAGGTGGCCAATCATGCATAACTCACTGCGGTCGTAATTAGATGGCCAATCATGCATAACTCACTGCGGTCGTAATTAGATGGCCAATCATGCATAACTCACTGCGGTCGTAGTTAGGTGGCCAATCATGCATAACTCACTGCGGTCGTAATTAGGTGGCCAATCATGCATAACTCACTGCGGTCGTAATTAGATGGCCAATCATGCATAACTCACTGCGGTCGTAATTAGATGGCCAATCATGCATAACTCACTGCGGTCGTAATTAGGTGGCCAATCATGCATAACTCACTGCGGTCGTAGTTAGGTGGCCAATCATGAATAACTCACTGCGGTCGTAATTAGGTGGCCAATCATGCATAACTCACTGCGGTCGTAATTAGATGGCCAATCATGCATAACTCACTGCGGTCGTAATTAGATGGCCAATCATGCATAACTCACTGCGGTCGTAATTAGGTGGCCAATCATGCATAACTCACTGCGGTCGTAATTAGGTGGCCAATCATGCATAACTCACTGCGGTCGTAATTAGATGGCCAATCATGCATAACTCACTGCGGTCGTAATTAGGTGGCCAATCATGCATAACTCACTGCGGTCGTAATTAGGTGGCCAATCATGCATAACTCACTGCGGTCGTAATTAGATGGCCAATCATGCATAACTCACTGCGGTCGCTCTGCTCAATGAGTCGGTGACAGTACTCGAAGGCCTTCTCCCGGAGTCTCTCCTTCGGGGCCAGGAGTCTGCTGCAGGAGGAGGTGGCCGAGACCATGGACACGACTGAGCTGTCCACCTCTGACCGGTCATCTGCTCGAAGACAGCAAACCAACACACATTGTCAGTTAACCTGCCTGCTTAGGGTATGTGAAAGTGAGTATGTGAGTGAATGAGTGAGTGAGTAAGTGAGTGACAGAGAGAGAGAGAGAGAGAGAGAGAGAGAGAGAGAGAGAGAGAGAGAGAGAGAGAGAGAGAGAGAGAGAGAGAGAGAGAGAGAGAGAGAGAGAGAGAGAGAGGCAGACAGAGAGAGTATCCCAACTCTTAAGAAGCCCCCAAAGACAGAAACTATGCTTTCAGTATACAGTATCTCACAAAATTGAGTACACCCCTTGCACTTGGATATGTTTTAGATTAGTCAGTGTACAGCTTGTGCAGCAGTATAGATTTACTGTCCTCTGGAAAAAAAAACTTTACACACAGGGCTTTTTAGTATAAATAGCAGGCCACAAAAGTGAGTCTACTCCACAGTGAACATGTCCAAACTGTATCAGAATCGTCAACATTTTTTTTGTGTGTACACCATTGTTATCTCGCATTGTCTTAATCATCCTAGCCATAACATTTACCAGAGCTGCACATGTTGTTCCTGTTGTTGTGGGATCCTTTTGGGAATTCATCCAAGATGGCATCACAGACCTGGTAATATGTTAGACACTGGTGCTCCTCTACCTCCTGCTTAAGGATGCCCCACAGGTGCTCAATAAGGTTCAGGTCTGAAGGCATACTTGGCCACTCCATTACATTCAGTTTCAACTTTTTTAGGAAGTGATCATCTTGGATGTGTTGGGGTTTGTTATCATTTTGGAAAACTGCCGACTGGTCCTGTTTCTGAAAGGGGCGGCATCATGTTCTGCTTCAAAATGTCACAGCAAGTAATGGAATCCATGATTCCGTCAATGAACTGCAGCTCCCCAGTGGCAGCAGCACTTAAGCAGCCCTAAACCATGAAACTACCACATCATGCTTGATTGTAGGCAAGGCACAATTATAATGATACTCATCAACAAGGCGCTGCCACACATGCTGGACGCCATTTGAGCTAAAAAGTGAATCTTTTTCTCATCAGACCGCGGGACATGGTTTCAATAACCCATGGTTTTAGACTCTGCATGTCTTCAGCAAACGGTTTGCAGGCTTTCTTGTGAGCAAGCTTCACAAGAGTCTTCACTCTGGGTTGACGACGATGCAAACAGAGTTGCTACAGTGTACGACATGATTTGAGCAATGACAGGCTGACCTCCCGCTTCTGCAACCTTTGCAGCAATGCTGGCAGCACTCATGGATTTGTTTTCTGAAGCTAACTTCATGATTTGACGCTGAGTATTAGGACCAACCTTATTTGATCAAGGTCTGTTCTGAGTGGAACCCTTTTTAGCCCATGTTGTAACGCAGTTTCATGGTGTTACTGATCTTTTATAGCATACGCCATCATTGGGAAGCAACCCTTCCATTCCTTAAATCTTCAGACAGTTTTCTTGCCATGAAGAGCCATGTTGAACATCCAATGTCAAATATGAGAGAACTGTAGCCAAAACACTAAATAAATCTAAAGCTAAAGCTCTACATGGCATGAATACCATGATACACAAATTTGTATGATCCAGTCAAGCAGACCAAAACACAAAGATGATGAATTGGACAAGCAGCTTTGCATGGTTGAATGATATGATCAATTATCACTTAGGGTGTACTGACTTTTGTGGCCTGCTATTTATACAAAAATGCCTGTGTGTAATGTTATTTTCAGACGACAGTAAATCTATACTGTTTCAAAAGCTGTATACTGACTACTCTAAAACATATTCCAAGTTTCATTTCTGTACTATAGTGCCTTCAAAAGACTTACAAATGGGAGAACTCACTTTTGTGAGATACTATATTTCACTTTACTAAAGCCTTGTGCTTTTACCATGGGATTTGATTTTTTTGGGGGGGATTTTTACCATGTTATGGGATTCGATGGTGAACATTAATTTGCAGTGTCTGTCGATTAAGTTGGATTAGCCAGCACCAGGAAAAGGGGCGGTCTTCCATTTCCTCCACCTACCGCACATCTACCACTGATGTCACAGACTGAATCAAGATGCAGTTTGGAGCTCAAGACAGAGAATTACGAAGATGAATTAGCATGCATATTGATATTTTTGTTCTTTTTTGTTCCATACACAAATTTGAGCCCTTACTTCGAAGAGTGACAATCAGATACCCAGTTTGACAGTGTCATGAAGCCCTGATGGTGAGTGGAAAAGCCCACAGAGATCGGTTGTGGGATAGAAGCACATTTTGGAGCTTACCGTGGTCCTGTGCCAGCATGAACTGAATTCGACAAAGATGGTCTAGTAAAGATGAACATCCAACTTTGTTATTTTCCTTTCACTGTATGTAAACTGTAAATAAAACAGCTGACGTCTTTCCTTACTGCAATCATATGTTATGGGATGCTCTACCACTGCCGCAATCATTGTTTATAGACCATTAGCCTTAAATAATCATAGGATGCATTAGAACCACATGGTGCATAAAGTTTTATATCAGTTTTACCTACCTGACTCTCCGCCTGAAGTTCCTTCCGTGTCGTAGGTGAGCAGCCATTTCCTGATCATGGAGAAGGTGTACATGTTCATCCACTGGTCTTCGCCAAAGCTATGGCCCACACAGAGCACAGTGAAGAAGTCCCCTGCCACTGTGCCATCCACCTCAGTCACTGGAACAGGCTGGATACAGATATTAAAGGCGACATATTATACTTTTTTTCAACAAGTTAGAATAGGTCTATTAGGTATAACAAAACATGTTCATCAAGTTCTTTGCACAAAACCACTGTCACATGAAGGAGATCTCACCAGTGCTATTCTGGCCACTTTTTGTTTGCTTTCAGAATGAGTTGTTTAAGTTTTAACCTTTATGCAATGAGCTTCTTGCTAGCCATGACCAACCCCACACATCCCATGTTTACGATCCATGTTCACTACATGTGGAAATGGCAGAAAGCAGAGGCACAATCCATTCCTGACACCAAAATCTTTCAACTGAGTCACAACAAATAAATGGATGTTTTCTTGGCGCTTGAAGTGTTTATGGGAGTAGTAGAGACCCTTAATGAAAATACATATATGTGCCCTTTAAGACACATTTCATTATTTTCCCCTGATAACATGGAGATACACAATGCCTTTGAGTACATGCCCTCCATAATAGATTCCTGTCCTCCATAATAAATTGAGGTGGAGTACTTGTGCTACCATTTTTGGCTATTTGGATTTTGTCCAGATGGTCTTACAAAGCCGCTGGAAATAAGGGATGGGTGAGGTGCATGTTGAGGTAAAAGCTGAGGTTTGCGAGAGGATTAGATGACGGCCATGATAAGTGGAAAGGAAATTAAGACAAACGTAAATGTGTGATTTACAGGGTACTGTCTCTTTTGAGTCCAAACAAATATGCATAACCCAGTGTCTGCTTAGGATGTGGCTTGGAACATGAATCATGTGACAGTGCTTTTGTACTGGAGGTCCAGTTTATCTGAACAGACATGCTAGACTCTAGAGGAAGAGAGGTAGTGTGTAGGTTATACTATACCTGTCGCGCTCTGGGTCCACTGAAAAAGCCTCCAGAAGACATGGAGGCTCCTTGCTGCATGCTGGCATACCGCAGCCAGTCTACCAACTTTCGGCTCACTAGATTCACTTGATCTGTTTCATGGTACACTTGTATTACTTTAACTGTGTTACTGTAGATACAGAGCACACTTCTATGCACAAATGCAAGAGGTTTTACAATGTAAATGAGGCATCTGAAATAGGTGTGTCTAACCTTTCTGCATCCAAATGATAAAACAGTCCAACAGGAATAGGATTTTTTGGGGTTCTGCTGCTTACCCTCTGTAAGAATATCCGGAGAGTAGTTAACCAGCTTTGTGAGAATGGGAAGAGTGTGTTTACACACTTGGCCGTCGGGTTGTCGGGACTCCAACTGTTTCAGCAAATGCTGACAGACAGGAGCTACATCATCTTTACAGGCAGCCTGCGTATGGACACAAATGACAAACACAAGTGTGTCATCACGCAAACAACAAACTAGGAGAACAGTACACTTTGGACACGGTGTTTCTTACCTGCGAAAGAGCAACAGCTGCGACATAGCTGCTCCATCTGAGGTCCGTTCCTAGTCCACTACACAGCTCGTGGATACTAAGGGGAAGACTTTCCCTCAGTATAGACGAGTAGAGAGCCTGGAGTTGCTCTGTGTGTGTCTTAGCGAGAAGCAACATCTGTAACTTCTTTCTTAGATCTGGTGGGAGTCTGACATAACGGATCTCAGGTTAACGTGAGGTCTGACAAGATGCGCCGCGGTGCAGAGAGCGAGCAATGTAGTCACTGATTTAACTTACGTTTTAGCATATTTCGTTGCCGAAAAAATTAAGTTGAGCCTTTGAAGAGAATCAGTAGTTTCAGTTCCATGTTCTCTGTTTGCGCTAAGTGACTTTATAATGCGCCCATAAAACTTCTGAAGCTCCTCATCTTGTATTTCTCTGCAAAAGATAAAACAGACTTCGACGAGTGTATACTGTAAACATCATGCATTTACATCTGTCGTCGGTAACAGTAACTCAATGAAGTTATTTAGCCTGCTAACGCTGTCGACACTGCAAACGAGATACTGTCTCCCAAGATGGTAAAGGTGTTATTTAACTTAAAAAATGTGCGATAGATGATAGCTTACCTGGCCTGTTTCAGCAAACTCTCACTGCCAGTAGAGTACATTTTTAATCAAACTGAAAACCCCATAGACAGTAAAAGGAAAAATCAAAACATTGGTTCCGTTCAAAAACATGTCCTGACTACAAATCACGTGCTGCGTCGCAGGTTCCGGTCGGATTGTGTCGCTTAAAAAATGGCTTATTACAGTGCCCCCTTGTGGCCAATTTCCTCAAGATGTTGTATGATGCGGGAGGAATCAAATGCAAGAAGATTTTTTTTTAATTGCACATGGTGTCTGAGAAATGACTCAAAGGGCAGATGAGCCAAAGAGGTTATATATTATAAGTTCTTCGAGAGGGGCTTATTGTAGCACCACCTAGAGGCCTTAAAATGTAATAGCAGTATGGCACAGGTCAGAGCCAGTTGTACACATGTATAAAGTTTGGTCCCTGCATGTGCGATCTGTAGTTTGGACCGCCAAATGCTTTTACCAGAGAAGTGAGAGGGTTGCCGCAGCTTCGCTGATTGGACCCCTAAAAAGAGCTTGCGCATGAGCCCTCGATTTTTTAAAATGCTGGAAACACTGCTGCAGATGACACCACTGTTTAAAAAAGAGAACAAAGAAACAAAACTAGAGATAATGTGAAATCTTAGCGGCCTACAAGGCAAGTGTTGAGTACCTGACATAGAAATCAATAGGGTTGCTGCTAAACTAAATGACTAAAAGGAATGCAGATTCACGACTTCAAGGCTAGTAAGTACCTGGTATGAGTTGGCCGGTGCAGGCATTGTACAGCCCAGATCCAGGGGTCTGCTGAGGGCACTGATCACCAGTGTGGAGTCTCCTACAGCTGAAAACAGTAACAAAACATTTTGTCATTAATCATTATGAATAAACAAGACACTGTATCAATATAAATAAATTAGCCCTACTACTACTACTACACTGTATCAATATGAACAAATGATTCATGCTATTGAATTAATATAAACAAATTACTCCTACCAATGAGTAAGACAAATGAATCACTCATATTACTATATCAGTGTAAACAAATGACTCCTACCAGTAACAGAAAGGTTAGGGCTGTGTCTACCAAAGCGTGTTTTTCTGTATGCAGTGTCCAGTGTCCAGTTGTTCCCCTAGCTCAGCTCTAGTGTCACTTAGCACCCTCTGTAGCCAAAACACTGTCAGCGCAACATTTTATTTCACTCTTCTCCCAGCAGTTTCAGCACATGGTTGAGCTTTTGAAACAGTGTTGGGCTTGTCAGTGTCACTTCTCTCACTAGATGTGCTCACTCGTTCCGTTTAGAAGACTGAGCTGTTTTCATCAAGCCCCAGACAGGTTCTTTGTGGCAAGAAAGAATAGTCAGTCATCAACGAATTGTTTGAGTTTATATAATTGAAACGACTGGAATGTATCAGTAATCCTGGATTTTGAATTTAACATTTTAAATAATGTAATAATATAAATGATGTCGTCTCATCTCTCTTGATTATGATGTATCTGTGGATTAATACTTCATAAAGAAGGCATGAAGCCATTATGGCATAGCCTGGTGAACCCGCCCCTCGTACTTCATTTCATTTTGGACAAAATGAAATGAAGTATGAGGTGCTAGTTTACCAGGCTAATTATACCACATGTGAGATAGCAAACAATGACATAATTAACAACAAAGTATTTTTACCCTGAAGACTTTCAAACTGTATCAACCACCAAGAGAAGTCATTTGTCAGTGTGGTTGCTACTGTAAATATCAACCACTAGGAGAATTCACTCATCAACTTGGTTCCTGCTCAATACTAAGAACTCTGTTATTCGGTCTTGGTCATGTTCATAAATATATGTGGTATGGTACATAAAAAGGAGGGTGCACTTTTCAATTTAAAAATAAAATAAAATATGGAAAAATATGAAGAATGTGCCTATGTACACACACAGGACACTGAAGAAGAACCACCTGTCCACTGACATCCTATGTAACTTCTTAAGAGCATCCATAACCAACTGTATCACAGTCTGAGATGGGAACTGCTCTGTCGTCGACCACAAGGCACTGCAGAGGGTGCTGAAAATTGCCCAACACATCACAGGGACTCCACTACCTGCTATTGAGGACGTCCAGATGCCTACGCTGGGCTCACAGCATTCTTAAAGACCTCTCACATCCTAACCATAGACTTTTTCAGCCCCTCCCCTCCAGAAGGCGCTTCAGGAGCCTTCGGACCAAAACCAGCAAGCTTAGGAACAGCTTCTTTCCCACAGCTGTTTCCCTACTGAACTCTGCCCCCAGCTGAAACTCCATGTCCCCCTGTCATGCCACCACATTCATCCCCTCCCTCTTTATCTCTCCCAATGATATTGGATGTATCCAATCCCTTCATCCATCCACACTTGTTTTTTTGCACCTGAAACAGAGAATTGTATATTACAGCACAACAATACCTCCTCACCCCATTCCTACATGCAACACAGCACACTACAACACAATATTGAACAGACATTCAACCAACTGTATCCTTATTCTTCCAACTGATTTTTCTCTCTGTAATTTAAACTGTGTTTTCCGGTCTGTGGATGTTGCTGGCTTGTGATAAAATGCAGCATAACCTCTGTCAGTGCTGTGACTGATTTCTGAAGTTTGTGTTCTGTCCCCCTCAGGTGGCCAATACTGTAAACAGCAGCCTCTTCTCAGCTGACGTTGAGGAGTTTATTCCCCTGGGGTCTGAGCTATGAAATGCTTTCAACCAAGGAATCAGCCTGCAAGGATATGATATTTACAGGTACAATTAAGCAGACAGATGAACAGAACAACATCACAGAAATGTGGCCCCTTTTGGTTTGTTTAATTGAAATTTGCACCAGTGTGTGCCTGCTTGAATGAGAAGGTGTACTTTCTTGCAGCTTCTAACCTATTGTTATGTTACATTACATTACATTACACTTATCCATATGTCTCTTCTTTCTGCCTCTATTCAGTTAAAACCCTGATCTGGACTCCGACCCCTTTGGAGAAGAGGGCAGTCCCTGGTCCTTCAAGTAGGTTACTGCTTTAATTGAAAAGCTTAAGCGCATTGTATTCGTCAGTTAGATCTGTTACAGTTTGTATTTTTTGTCACCAACTTTGAACAAACAATAAAGACATAATATCTTAAGCTAACTGTAATGAAGGCTACATCTTTCCTGGAGTCATTGCGTTTAGCCTATTAAGTTTCAACCTCAAGTTCATTACCAAGCTGGTAATAAACGAATAGACATAATAGCTTACTTTTATCAATAAAATACATACGTAGCCTATGTAGGCTATGTATAAAATACATTTAGGTGGAAACAGCTTGCTACAGTTCACCATGCACGGGGGAGAAATGTAATGGTCTGCTGGCTGAAAACGTAGTAATCTGTTATGTGACAGATATCTGATGTTTCGCTGCAAAGCAACACAGACAAGAAGATCATAACAGATCTTACAAAACACATCAAAGCTTTAGAGGTATGATGTTTTCTGTAGGCTTTAAACAATGGGCTCTTCACAAATGTCTAAGTAGTTTGGGTCTGATTTTTGTTGTATCTGATGGAAATCCCATATTGCTTTGGTACGCTATACAGTTTGTTTTATTTTGTATACATATAAAAACATTCTTTTTTTTCACAGAAACAACTACAGGGAGCAAGAGAGCAGATTGAGAAAAGTGGTCAAGTTATTATGAATGTAAGTATGGCTATCTTACATTTGGGCAACTAATATACTAATCGAATATGCATAATGAGTTGCAGACAGCGAGCATATGGACATTTAATATGACACTCTTCATCTTTGCATGACAACAGGATTTTCACAGGATTTTCCAACACAAACTTCAGAGGCTACAACCTACTGAAACACCTTATCAACCTATATATTTCTTTGAATGACACACGTTTGCTTTAAATTGTAGGTTATGTCTTCAAACCTGGATGTTATAGTATGTGAAGAAAACTCAAAAACAAGAGTGAAAACTGTCATGACTATTATGTTTTAGCGATACCATAAAGCATTAGAATTCATGGGATGCAGCATTTGTGTGGTGATCGCTGGGTTGGGCCTGTTGTACTATGCTGTGCTCCATATTTTGATTTTACCCAACCAAAAAGCAAAAAACTTGTACCCATTTGTCTGTCTGTCCACCTGTTTATTTTGTATAATGTGATATTTGTTTGCCCATCTATTTTTAGTATTATAAATACATTATATTTTATGTCTCAGAAAAATTGGTATGGTTGACCATCAGAAAGCCTCTCTGGAAGAGCTGACGGCCATTGGACAGGTATGACTGCAGTCTATTCAAAGTATCACTGCTTGCTGGAATCCAAATAATGTTATCCGAGCCTGATTATTCAAATCCAATAAACAATGTTGTTTTTTGTTTTGTAATCTTCTGTCTCTTCATTGTTATAGCACCTGAGAGAAAAGATTAAGGACATGGAGAAGCAATTAGAGTTGGCACTGATGTAGGTATCTCTCAATCTGGCTGCACTCCTCTTTTGCCTCCAGACCAAATAAGACTAAGAATTGCTTGTTCATGTGTTTTTCTCATTTTCAGTAATGGTGGTGGAAGTGTGCTGAGTGAGGATGGTACTTTTTCTGTTGCCACAAACAACCATCTTTCTTTGGCTGATGAGCTAGGACAGCTGTCTGGTTTTCAGAATTCTGCAACACCGGCTTTTTACCAGGTTGCACGTCACGTTGTTTACCTCTCATTTTATGACATATTTTAACCACGAAAGTCAAACTATTAATGTTCTTTCTCCTCCTACTCTTTGCATTATTACCTGTCCAGGTGGAATTCGATGATGATGTGGAGGTAGATGGAATCAAGGAATATGAGATGGATGTCAACACTGGATCAAAGATGTTGGCGAATGAGCTTAAAGAAGCACTGGATGATGAAGAGAAGAACCAGAAGAAGACAGGAGAAATCACTCGTGTGAACATGGCCAAAGCTGGAGAAGGTGTGGTGGTGAAAGACATCATCAACCATGTGAGGGATGAAAATGAGGAAGTTCCAATGGGCATGGACTGTGAGGAGACTGTGACACGACCAATGAGGCAGCAAAGGAGCCTGGGATGCAGAGAGCAGAGCTTCATTTTGTGGACATGGCTGCACAGAGACCTGGCCAGGCACAAGATTCCCAGATGTGGAAAACAAACCAAGTAACAACAAGTAGGCTACATAGTAGACCCTCAAATAGAAATATTTTTAGAAAACAATATTGATCTTATCACAATATTGATCCTATCACAACAATCCCTGTGCTATTATGAGCTATAGCCTGACTGGAATGTTTTTTTCTGTCTGTGTTTTCGTGTGAACTGTGTCTACCTCATCTTCTGCCAATCAAGTGTGGTTTGTGTGGAGCAGAAGAGCAGGAGCTTCCACAGAGCAGCCTTGGCTGCTGGTGCAGTTGGGCTCGGTTTGATCGTTTTATGGAAATTGAAGGCTTAAAATGTTCTCTCTCTCTCTCTCTCTCTCTCTCTCTCTCTCTCTCTCTCTCTCTCTCTCTCTCTCTCTCTCTCTCTCTCTCTCTCTCTCTCTCTCTCTCTCTCTCTCTCTCTCTCTCTCTCTCTCTATATATATATATATATATATATGCCTATCTCTATATCTCTGTCATATCCAAAAACACATTTGTCATGATGATTTGTCTGTCTATCTCTATATCTCTCTGTCTATCTCTATATCTCTCTCATCTCCAAAAACACATTTGTCATGATGATCTGCAAAACAGTAGCTGTATTGTGGCATTCTGACGTGCGGAAATGTTACTTAATAGTTAAAGTGGGACTGTTTCTGCCATCCTGCCAACAACAAACAACATTTTAATAATGTTATGTGAAAGAAGTTACACAGAAAGCATACAGTACTATTAGACTAATGCCACCTTGTCCAATTAAGTTAGCACGCCATTTAGATTATTTCTGTTATGGGTATAACAGTTAACAACATTGCTCTATAAACAGCCTACCTTACTGATGTACATTATCATGGTACCGACGTAAATTGCCATGTTTATATAAAGAGATTACAGTGTATCACATAAAACAAGGAATTATATTCTGTGGGAAGTGTTACATTCCATTGTTATCATTAAAACTTTGTCAGGTTGAAACAGAACTATGTGTGTGTGTGTTAAATTTAGAAAGTTATTTACACATACTTATCAATGCAAGAGTTTACTAAATGTATGGTTATTTACATAAATATTACACTGTGCAACAGTCTTCAAGACCACACCAATTTTGTTTTTACAATTTTGTGTTTGGGAAGCACTGTTCTCTTATAATGTGTTAAATATATATAATGTGCCATGTAACTCACTACTCCAACCTCTGGAAGCACATGTGTTCCATAGGGGGGACTTTTTCATTTAAAAGCAATTACCTTTTGGCTTATAACTATAGAATGGGCATTCATTCCATAGGGGGCACCATAATTCCCTTTGCAGTTAACCTCACAGCGCACTGTGGCGGTCATACCATTTCTCTCTACACAATGCATCTTTTAGTCTACTGCATCTGGCATTTCTTTACAACCTTTTTGTTGACAACTGGCAAATCCAGCTCAGGTTTTGTAAACTATGCACACCGACAATGTAGAGTGTTTTGCCAGACTTGTGCAAAATATTAAATAATAAAGATAATGCTTGCTAATATATCGAACGTGTAAAATGGTATAATATGCTGTTTGTTAGTAGACTAACCGGCAGAATAACAACAGTGGTAAGGCAAGAATGAGAACTCCACAGACTTCTTTGTTTTTGAACATTTTGGCATTCATTTATTTAGTGGCTAGTAGATGGCTTTAGTATATTTATATAGTGTAATGTAGTGTATGTGTTGATGGAGTGTTGTGTAGTGCTGATGTAGTATGGTGTTGATAAAGTGTTGTGTAGTGGTTATGGAGTGTTGTGTTGACAGAGTGTAGTGTTGATGGAGTGTTGTGTAGTGGTTATGGAGTGTTGTGTTGACAGAGCGTAGTGTTGATGGAGTGTTGTGTAGTGGTTATGGAGTGTTGTGTTGACAGAGTGTAGTGTTGATGGAGTGAGGAGTTAACGCAATTAAGTTGTAGTGTGGAAAAAAAAGGGCAACAGCATGTAATGCTCAAATGCTTTATTGGTTTATTGCTTTTTTAGCAGACACTGGATCAGGTGTTTTCTGCTGGGCTCTTAAGAGCAGAGCACCCACCCTCTGATCTCAGGTCAGTTGAAAAGGCTCCATGCGATCAAGCAGAGACTTTCAGATTTTGGGCAGCGGGGGTGGATGACATGGCCCACGATGACGGATCTGGACCTTGTCCTGTCTAAATTTGTGAGAGTAAACAGGGAAACATCTTAGAAAGAGTAAACATCTCAGAAGGAGTAAACATCTCAGACCATGTGAACATCCAGGAGGTGCTTAGCTTGTGCTTAATGTGATGTGTGTCATTTGATGTGTGTTATGTCACATGTGTTTTCTCTGACTGAGCTTAGACTGACGAATGTCCTACACCCCATACGTACCCATTCACAGTCGAGCACAGCATGCACTCGTTGACATGGGTATCACCCTGAAGGCTACAGAGAGGGTCCAACACTAAGGCACAGCTGTCCTTAGCTTCCTCAGGGGCAGTCTTCCAATAACTGCAGTCAACCTGAACCGCAACAAATACACACAAGCACACACACGGTTACACACACACACATTTACATACAGGGTCACGCATGCATAAAAACATTCTTGTGGACACAGGCCAAGATATATATACATAAGCATACATACACAGAGCTAGTCAGACACAAAGGCCTATACATACACACACACACACACACACACGCCCTGAGATGTATTATAGCACAGAGGAATATATGAAGTACAGTTAGGCTTGGTTCCTGTGATTCCGGTGGTCCTGGCGTTCCAGGTAGGTCAATATGTTCCAGTGGTCCTGGCGTTCCAGGTAGGTCAATATGTTCCAGCGGTCCTGGCGTTCCAGGTAGGTCAATATGTTCCAGCGGTCCTGGCGTTCCAGGTAGGTCAATATGTTCCAGTGGTCCTGGCGTTCCAGGTAGGTCAATATGTTCCAGCGGTCCTGGCGGGTCGATATGTTCCAGCGGCCCTGGCGGTCCAGGTGGGTCGATATGTTCCAGTGGTTCTGGCGGTAGAGGTGGTGACGTAGCCAGAACATGGGCTGAGATACAATATAGAGGGGAGGAGGGAAATGAGAGAAAGAAACAGTGTAAGAAAATAAAGAAAAATGGGAAGGATGGAAGTGGGAATCAGAGGTAGAGGAGAGACAGTGTAAGAAAGAAAGAAAGAAAGAAAGAAAGAAAGAAAGAAAGAGATAGACAGGAGTGGGGTTACAGAGAGATTGTGAAAAAGAAAGAGAGAGATGACACAGCGATAGTGAGAAAGTGAGAGAAAGACAGGGGCTTGGGGATGAGAGAGAGATTATGAGACAGACAGACAGAGAGCCATTCAACAGTGGTTCAGTAGCCATCAACAGCAGTAGCATCTACAGACATCATGGTGTGGAATTAAATTTTCTTCTGGCTAATAGACCTTCGTTCGCATACTGATAATGTGTGTGTGTATAAAGGTGTGTGTATGAAAGCAAGGGAGAACGTACCTGAGAGGCAAAGGATGCAGAGGGCGATGACTAAGCACATCTTCATGATGCTTCAGAAGGGTCAGCGAAGTTGGCTCCACAGTATGGAAACCTGTGTGTGTGTGAGTGTCCACCAAGCTCGCTTAAATATACTACCATTATTGAGCAATCATACACTGCTCCCCACTCTCTTCAACTGTCTCTGTGTATGTGTTTGTGTGTGTATGTGTGCACTACAGGGGCAAAAAAGAGGAACAAACATTTGCCATTTGTCATTTTACAGTCACATTTCTAATGCGGTACAGAGATTTACAGTATTTGACAATTTCATAATTTCATAATTCAGAGTTACAGAATTTCATGCGCTTTCAGGCCTGCAGCAAATGCACAGTTTAAATAGGTCTTTCACTGACCACAGCTGTGTGTGTTCTGACCTCTTCTGTATGTTTATCCATCCTTTGTGTGTGTGTTTCCCCACCTGTATGTAACATCAGTAGAGGTGGTGGGCTGCGGGAAGCCAGTGAGGCCTTCAATGCTTTTCATACCAAGGACCCCTTGGCTGATAAGAGACATGGCAGAGTGCCCACATTGCACTGAGAACACACACATACATACATACATACTTGTTTTTCTATGCTTGTGAGGACCTTCCATTAATTCCCATTCATATCTAACTAAAAATGCTTAACTGTGCCCAGACCAAAACAATTCCTAAGCCTAACCTGTCAGTAAAGAATTTTTTTTGAACTTTTAGAAAGTTTTTGAACTTTTACTTTTTTCAATAACAACAAAATGGCCAAGAAAACACTGTTGTGAGGACCATCATAATGTCCTCACAAGTCCATTTTTTCTAACCAACCATAGAAATACATGACCACACACACACACACACCAGAGTTATTATGGTTTTAAATATTTTTCAATAGTTTTTATTTTTATTTAGATTTTCCATTCATTTGTTAGTTTCAATTTGGTTATTTATTTATTTATTAGATTTTATTTAGTTTTAATCTTTAGTCTGTGATTTACCAATCCTAGAATTTCATTACAGAAAAAAAAAATCTTGCTGTATATGACAATAAACACTTTGAAGTTCAACTTGTTTATTGAATTTAACACAATGTAAGACACTGTAATGACTTTGACCAAATATTTTAAACAAAATGAAAGTTTTATCATAGAACAAGGGACACATTCTATCACACAGAAGGTCAGTATTGTTTGACTCATACTGTTTTGTTATGAATTAAGAGAAAAGAGAGAAAAAAGTTTATTGCATTGTGTTCTAAGCTATATTTTGTTTTGAAATTCATAGAGCATTGTTAGAATAAGAACTTCATAATGGACATTTCTGAAATACATCCAGTTCTAGTCCCTGCTGTTCGTATCAGTATCTTATGTTTGGCCCAGCATCGCTGGTATGTAAACTATTGTTATTGTGTGAGTTTGTCGAATACTGTTGATTATTTTGTGTAAAGTTATTTAATGATTATTATTTAATTTAAAGTTGAGATTCAGTGATGTTTATTTTATGTAAATTCTGTGGCCCACTGCTAAGTAAATGCTAGCGCGAACTTCTGTTATACGATCTGTACATAATGACAACATCTGTTTGTTTAATATGATTTTAAAACGAGTTTGATGGAAAAACAACATTAACAGGAAAAACTACCGGTACTCTTTCTGTATACAAGCTCAGGTCAATCCAGTGGATATAGCCTACTTATTGTTGCATGTTGTTGCCCCTCTGTTACAGTTTCACACTCGTACATGTATCAATAAACCTGTGGAAACAAGCAACACAATTCTTCAGAGTCTTGGTGCAGGGGAAGAGTGTAGCTGGCTGTCAGGATATAGCCTGCAGTAAATAGGGAAAAAACATATCAAGGACGGCACACATACATTATTTAAACCTCAGGATTACCATGTACATATCCCCAACAGGGTAAAAAAATGTACAAAAACCATCCCATATATATATATTTTTTGCAGCCCCTGAGCTTAGCACACATGCATTCCTCATAGTATGGTACAGTCCTGAGAAATGAGAGCTGTTAAAACCATAAAATACAATCATTTGAATTTTCAGAAAATATAAATTTAAATATGTGGTTCAAAACAGGAATCACCCAGGGACAAAACTTCTTTCCAATCAAAGTTGACGGAAAAGATCAGTAGAAATCATCAGAGGCTCACTCCACCCAGCACACTCTCTGCTCAGACACAAACACTGTTCGTACAATCTAACACACGGCACAGCGGACAGCATCATCACTCATAGAACACGTTTGTTCAGCAGCTTCTTCCCTGCCACAGCCAGACGCATGGCAAAACAAAGCTACTGAACATGTGCAACAATTAACCCCACACTACCTCACTTCACCTGTCATGTGCAATGTGGTATACTCAGGTGCTGCTTGTTGGGAAATCTGAGGTGCGTTTCCCAAAAGCGTCGTTGCTAACTTCCGTAGCAACTTCGGTGGTTTGAACGATGGTCTTACTACACTGCTGTTTCCCAACACCATTGTCCAGACGTAGCAACTAACAATGTTTACAACTACGGTCCGATGGATCGTTCAACAACTCAAGTGTTTCCCAACCACTAAGTCTGAACGATCCATCGGAAGTTGCCTCGTAAAGTTGTGCAGTTGAAACAATTAGCATGGACCTGTCGTTAGACCATCGTGTTTGTTCACGTGACGTCTTGCTCGTCACCTTTGGCCTTTTTGGGGCGGATTAGGCAGCCATATGACGTATTCCACATCCAAGGTGTGCGCAAAATGGGGGAATGCTTTCAGATGACATAAACCAATTGAGGGTCACCATCAGTGGAGCTTTGCTAACTCATTACAATGCCAACCCAGATGATTTTCATTTGACCTGGCTTTATCATTATAACCCGGACAGTAAACAGGAATCGATGGAGTGGAAACACGCCTCATCTTCAAAAACAAAGAAGTTCAAGGCCACCAGGTCCCCCAAGAATGTTATGGTGACAATTGTTTGGGACAGCAAAGGAGTGGTTCACATCGACTACCTGCCCCGTGGAACCACAATGAATGGGGAATATCACACTAACCTACTGAAGCAGGTGCACCAGTCCATCAAAGACAAATGTCATGGGAAAATTTCTCGTGGGATCCTGTTTCACCAGGACAATGCACCAGTCCACACCAGCCGAGTTGCGATAGAAGCTGTACGCGAGGGTGGTTAAAAACTCCTCCCTGACCCACCCTATTCTCCAGACCTAGCCCCCACTGATTTCCACCTCTTTCCCAGACTGAAAAAACACCTTTGGGGCCGGCGATTTGAGGTGGATCACAATCTGACTGCTGCTATGGAGGGCTGGTTAGGCGACCCAGATGTTGAGGTCTACTGATCGGGTATCAATGACTGGCAAACTAGATGGAACAGGTGTGTGGAGTTGAAAGGTGACCATTTTGAAAAATAAAGCAATACAAATCTGATTATCTTGGTCTTTCTGTGTGAGGCTCAAAACTTTTTGATATCCCCTAGTACCTCACTTCACCTTTCATGTGCGGCATGTTGGGGAATCTGTGTGGCAAACGAGCTAACTGCGTCAATAAATGGGAGACTAGGACCCAGCTGTGGCTGAAACTGTTGGCACTGTGGAACTGTGGAACCAGGAGTTGTCACACATATAATGGCCATCAAAGGCCAGTATGTTAGCAGAGCATAAAGTTGGTATATCACAAGTTTCTTTAATGTCACCAATTCCAGTATGTGCCAGAATTTTTACCTGGTCCCCCAGAGGGGATTGACCAGGTATTGCAATGACCTTGTCCGTGTGTCTGTCTGTCTGTCTGTCTGTCTGTCTGTCTGTCCACCCATACTGCAACGACCCTGTCCGTCTACATGGGGGACCAGGTTGCCATGTCTGATGGCACTTGTTTTTGTTTTGATTGATTTAATAGAATCTAGCCACTACTAACCAATAAAAGGCAAGACTGGCCTTTTGGGTACTGTAGTTGTCAGATTAACATCTGATGAAAGCCCTTTTTTAAGAATCTTCTGGTTAACGGTAGGTTTAACAGTGGGACATATTTTCGATACTGAAAAGTTAGCTTGTCTTGCGCAAAGGCCTGTCATGTACCACCATTTTTGACATCTAAAAAATAGAACTTTTCTCACCTAAAGTAGGTCTGTTTCATCAGCTCACCTGTACGATGCAGTATAACCTTTTAGTGCTAGTAGCCTATGTCCATTTGGAATTAAGCTGAATATATGAAGATGAAACATCATGTCCTCTTTTCTGAAAGAAATCCCATCCACCCTACTGTTTTTATAATTGTACAGAGTTTTTAAATGTTGGTACGATTGCATTTTTGAATAACTGTTAAGTTTACTGGGCAAGAGTGAAATTAGCATGGCATTTAGACTCACCAGGCTCAAAATAACATGTGCCATGTGGAAAGCACACAATAAAAGGTATGGTGTGCCACGTTGAGGAATTTTAGAATCTTACATTTTTGCAGAACGCATTCTTTGTGTAGAATGTTCAAAAAACCCCATATCCAAAAGGTACTTGGAGAACCCCTACAACTAGTAACAGGCTAAAGCAGAAGATTCCCTGGCCCACACACGCAGGCAGCTTGTAGGTCGTCTCACGGCATGCACTGAAATTGTGAAATGAACAAACACACGCAAACACACACACAAATTGTGAAATGAATGGTCACAGTGGGTGATCTGACCAACTGCTGAGATGGTTGTCTCAGTTACTGGCCCATGCTTGGTTGTGTGTGTCTTACCTAATACACTGCTGCAGGTCACGCAATGTTCTTAAACAGATCATAAAAACAAAGGATAGACCAGACCATCAAGCAAAAAGGAAGAAATAAAAAGTTCGTTTTCACATAGAACAGTGGTCATCAACCTTTATAAGACCAAGATCCTTGAGCTCGGCTGTGGCCAAAGACAAGTTAAAGTGTTGTGTGAAAGACAGCCAAAATCCAACTTTTATTTAAGCAAACTTAATCGCAACTATATGAAATAGGCTACTGCTGTCCATCAAGAAAATTCATACAGAATTCTCAAAGAATAGAGGTATGGGGCATAGTTTCAATCTGCATTGTTCAGTTTTGCTTAACTTGTAATGATAATGTTTGGCTCATTACAGTTGTGATGGCTGACACTGGATACTAACAGTGAATGTCTAGGGGGCAGCTATGGCCTAGTGGTTAGGGAGTTGGTCTTGCAATCGGAAGGTTGCCAGTTCGAATCCCGCCATACCCATGGTTGAGATGCCCTTGAGCAAGGTGTCTAACCCCACACTGCTCCAGGGACTGTAACTGAAACCCTGTAAATATCTGTAAGTCGTTCTGGATAAGAGCGTCAGCTAAATGTAATGTAATGTAATGAATGTTTAATCTGCACCAGTCTATGAGGCGCTGTCAGTAGGGTGGCTCATGTAGGCCTGCTTTGAGTTGATTATTTGAGGTTGCCTATTTAAGTCTGTGTCTGTGATGTCTTGCACAAAGAATCAATGGAAGTGTTTCTGTAACCTACGTTCCTCGTGTGTTTTCGTCTCTGCTGTAGGTCTTTTCACGGCATGCACTGAAATTGTGAAATGAACACGCACACAAACACACACACAAATTGTAAAAATGATTGGTCACGGTGAGTGCTCTGACCAACTGATGAGATGGTTATCTCAGTTATTGGCCCATGCTTGGTTGTGTGTGTCTTACCAAATACACTGCTGCAGGTCACGCAATGTTCTTAAACAGATCATGAAAACAAAGGATAGACCAGACCATCAAGCAAAAAGGAAGAAATAAAAAGTTCATTTTCACATAGAACAGTGGTCACCAACCTTTATAAGACCAAGATCCTTGAGCTTGGCTGTGGCCAAAGACAAGTTAAAGTGTTGTGTGAAAGACAGCCAAAATCCAACTTTTATTTAAGCAAACTTAATCACAACTATATGAAATAGGCTACTGCTGTCCATCAAGAAAATTCATACAGAATTCTCAAAGAATAGAGGTATGTGGCATAGTTTCTATCTGCATCATTCAGTTTTGCTTAACTTGTAATGATAATGTTTGGCTCATTACAGTTGTGATGGCTGACACTCCATGTGTACAGTACTTTTTGTTTTTTTGGACAGACCACCCGTTGAGTAGCAACACCCAATCCAATCCCAATTCATCACCCTACTGAACAGCTGAACTACACATGCATACATATGTAGCGCCCCCTACTGTAGACTACGCCACCCCTTGACTTCACACACCCAGAGCAAGAGGAACTCTGCCACACAAGCAAACCACCAGACACAGGGTTTTAGAAAAATATAAAAATACAAAGTTTATTAATTATACATTAAAAATACTCCCAGAAGTGCTGCACAGGTTAAGGACAGTAAGAGAGGAAAAACAACAAATATGACATAAGGGGCACCATAAACCCCCCCGTACTACCCGGCCGAGCTACCAGCCTATTTAGCAAAGTAGTGATTGCACCAAGGTCCAGCCCCCGTATACACACGTGGAGGGGACACACACCCCTAAGGCAGAACAGAAATAGTTCAAAATATTCAAGCACTGCAACCCTTTTTACCACAGGAAAGGGGGAACACAACCCCGACCACACCACACAGTCAAACAGTTATTCATCTAAGCACGCTTGATAGATTGGACTCACACTGCAACACTCAAGTGACTGGTAACCAGCGGGAGCCGCGCACCCTGCACAGGCAAACACTAATAGCCAATGAGGCTGGGCAGGGCCAGGCGCTAAAGGAGATATGGTATAGGGCAGGGGAGACAAGCACATAGAATAACAAACAAAACAAATAAGAAAATAACCCCCCCTCAGCCTAAGGCCACTATACAAATCAGTTAAACAGCCCTCTGGCCACTAGGACAGAGGAGGGAAGACAAAGTCAAACCCCACTAAGGGCTGGGACAACAAGGAAAGATGGCAGCAGCAGTATCATCAAGCACGCACACACACTTCACACTCTCATTGGGTAATTGAACTAATAGAGAACAGCAGCTGAGCATGACAGCATAGGGATCTGACGCTATATCACAGTGCTCGCGCACACAGAGGCTGGAAGGGCCCCGCAAACAACCCACTACTCAGGCCGCCACTTGATAAACACGGCCAAACTTCCAGTGCGAGGCAACAAATAATGCCGCAAGCGTGGGGAAGGTTTCCCGGCGAATTCTCCCTAGCCTTTGTTGGAGAAACGCCAGCCAAACGCTGCCAGCCACACCGCTCAAAGCTAGCACCAGAGGAAAGCTACCTGCCGAGGACCCCAAGGTGTCTATACATACGCCAGTGCCAATTAACGGACCAATCAGGAGACAGTGCATACACAGGAGGGGAAAGAAAAGTAGAGGAGAACTTAAGACAGAGCTCCCACTCCTACATGCTACAATCACCCCCTCCAATTGAATCGGCGGCCCGACGATCGCAGCTCATGCTTCTTCATGGTGGCCCTCCTCTTGTGGCCCACCCTCCCCACTGGCCCTGACACTACTTTGTGGAAGGCGGTGTGGGTTTGAATGCAAGCCTGCTGTGGCTCGAGTACTACGCCGTAGAGACAAGGGCGCATCGTCCAGCCGATCAGGCAGCGCAGCCAGAGACAAGGTTCCAGATGCCTCTGGAGTGGCAGAGTGAAAGGTTTCTTCTTGGCCTGGCCCAGGTTGAGGCATTGGTGTATGGGTTGCCGGACCTCCAAGCAGGGCGTCCTCCATTCCCAGGGCCGGATGTCTGGCTGGACCTGAGTCCCCTCGGGGCCTCCCCTCACTGTACACCACTACCATGCCATCAGATGAGTCTAGGTCTGTGGACGTAGGGCCCCCCTCGACACGCTCTCTACTGGTTCGCCCCACAGGGTGGTCATCATCACCTGCCTCTCCCTGCCACCCCTCTGGCACTGCCCTTAGCTCGGTCCGGTGGACTTGCCGGCAGGGTCCTCCCCCCAAAGGAGCCACGGTGTATAGGGTACCGGCACTGCGTAGCACCTGGAACGTGTCGGCCTGCCAATGGTCTTGGATCTTGTTACGACCCTGGCCATGGTTGCGCAGAAGTACCAGCTGACCCTCACGAAATCCTGCATCGTTCACTTGGTCATTGTGGCCTTGATTCCGCCTCCGTGCCTGGTCTGCGGCCCGCTGCCTGACATGCTCTTGTGTCATGTTCACACTTTGCTGGTGCTTTTGAATCCACTCCTCCAAGCTGCCGGTTTCATGCGATGTGCCACTGTTGCCGAGCAGAAAGTCCACAGGCAGTCTTGGGGGCTGCCCAAACATTAGAAAGTAGGGTGAGTGGCCCGTCGTCTGGTGAGGGGTGGTGTTGTAGGCGTAGGTGAGCTGGGGCAGATGATGGGGCCATCGACGCTTCTCAGCCACTGGTAACGTGCGTAACAGGTCATGTAACGTCCTGTTAAATCTTTCACACTGGCCGTTACCCTGTGGGTGATAAGGTGCCGTTCTGCTTTTCTGGATACCGTACATCTGACAGAGCTGCCTGATTACCTGGCTCTCAAAATTTCGGCCCTGGTCAGAGTGTATCCGGGCTGGTGGGCCGAATCTATGGAACCACTGCTGCACCAGGATACGGGCTACGGTGGTCGCCCTCTGATCTTGGGTCGGTATTGCCTGCGCATACTTTGTAAAGACGTCAGTGAGCACGAGCACATTCTCTCGGCCATCACTTGCAGGGTCCAGAGACGTGAAGTCCATGGCCAGGATTTCATTGGGCCGGCTTGCCTGCAGAGTGCCCCAGTAGGCCCGCACCTTTGGTAGTACCGCCTTCCCCAGCACACACCTTTGACATCTTTGGCACCACTGCTCCACGTCTCGGGCCATATTTGGCCAAAAACAGCGGGCTTGCAGGAGTTGAAGGGTCCTTTCTGCTCCTTGATGGCCCTGGTCATCATGCACGCTCCGCAACACTTCCTCCTTTAAACATTGGGGCAGCAGTAGTTGAAATACTTCGGGACCACCACTGGATGCCTGGACAAGACGGTACAGCACCCCCTCGCGATCCACCAGCCGGTCCCACTGACGGAGAAGAGCCCGGCTGGCCTGTGGCATCGACTCCCGTTCTTCAGTGCAGGGCCACTGCCCTCTTTTATGGTGCTGACGGACAGGTCCGATGACCGGGTCAGCCTCCTGCAGGTTCTGAAGGTCTTGAGGCATACGCCCTGGCAGAGCAGTAACTTCTTCACAGTGCCCCACCAGGGCCTTAGGCTGACATCGTGCAGCCAAAGCGCCCAGCCCTGGCACTGCCGTGCCAAAGGTGAACCGCTCCAGGTACTGCCTGGACAGGGCGTCGGCATTCTGATTACTCCTGCCTGGGCGGTACTTTATGACAAAGTTAAAAGAGGCAAGCTGTGAGGCCCATCGCTGCTCAAGCGCACCCAGTTTCGCTGTCTGCAAATGGCTGAGCGGGTTGTTATCCGTTAAGATCGTGAACTGGTTCCCGAGCAGATATTCTCGGAACTTCTCGGTGACTGCCCACTTGACTGCCAGGAGTTCCAGCTTCATGGAGCTGTAGTTTTCCATGTTCCTCTCGGTCGGTTTCAGCCCACGGCTAGCGAACGCCACAGGTCTGACCTTTCCACCATGCTCCTGTGACAAGATGGCCCCAAGCCCCCCATGGCTAGCATCCACCTCCAGGATAAAGGGCTTCTGGAAGTCAGCGTAGGCCAACACAGGGGCAGAGGTGAGTTTCTCCTTCAGGGACTGAAAGGCATCCTCACATGACCCATCCCACGCCTCCCCCAGAGGAATGGGTGGGGTCTTCCCTTTCCGTCGAGGCCCACTGAGCTTCCCTACCAGTTGGTGCAGGGGTGCAGCGAGCTTGGAGAAACCCTCCACAAAGCGACGATAATAACTCGCAAAGCCCAAGAAAGACCTGAGCTCGGCGAGGTGGCCTGGGCGCCTCCACTCCTTGACCACTTCAATTTTCACTGGATCGGTGGACACCCCCTCAGCAGACACCACGTGCCCAAGGTAGCTCACCTCACGTTGAAAGAATTTGCACTTTGACAGCTTCGCCTTCAGCCCTTGCTTTTCCAGCCTCCGGAACACCTCCTCCAGTCGCTCAAGGTGTTGTTCGACTGTGGAGGAGAACACGATGACATCATCAAGGTACAGGAGAACAGATTGGTAGCGACAATCTCCGAATATGCGCTCCATGAGGCGCTGGAAGGTACTGGGTGCATTGCAGAGGCCAAACGCCATCCTGTTGAACTCAAACAGGCCAAAGGGTGTGCAGAAGGCAGTCTTGTACTTATCCTTCTCTGCCACTGGGACTTGATGATAACCGCTTGCGAGATCTAATGTGGAAAACCACTTGGCCCCTGACAATGCATCCAGTGACTCTTCGATCCTCGGAAGGGGATAGGCATCACGGCGAGTCTTGGTGTTCAACTGCCGGTAATCAACGCAAAGCCTAAGACTCCCGTCCTTTTTAGTCACCAGGACAATGGGTGAGGAGTAGGGGCTGGAGCTTTCTCGAATAACCTGACTGTCAAGGAGCTGCTGGATATGAGCCTTTACAACTTCATATTGGGAGGGTGGAATACGTCGGTACGGCTGCCGAACAGGAGCATCATCTAACAGGGGGATTTCGTGTGTAATGAGGGAAGTACACCCTAGATCTGCCTCACTCTGGGAGAATATAGTACTGTATTTATCAAAGAGAGACTGGGCTTGGGCAGCCTGCCGCTGCGTTAGGGCTGCAAAGTCTTGCACAGGAGCAGGGATAGCAGCAGGCGGGGACACTTCTTGCGCAGATACATATGCGCAGCATTCTTCCCAAGAGGGGCTTACCGTGATAGGTGTGCTTTGAACGGGGGCTACCTTCACAGCCTGAACCGTGCCAAGGGCACGGCGTGGGGGCAGCCACACTTCGGCCGTGTTTACATTGACCACTGGTGCATGCAGGAGCCCCTTACGGGCACAGACTAGGGTGGGAGACATCAACAGACCCTCTGGCAACTGTTCCTCCTCAAAGCTAGGGGGCTCCAGCAGGAAGTCCACCGTCTCCGGGTGGGGGCATGAGACTGGGACCATCGTGAGCGCACCTGGCTTGAGGCAGATGGGCGCCTTTCCTTGGACTCTCACCCTAAAAGGCATGGTGGCGTTGACGACGGCCTTGATCCTCTCACACTGCTTCAATGCTTGTCGAGCTGCCGGGCCTGCCGATTCAATCAGAGGGGAGTGAAAGAGCTGGGGGCCTAACTGTTCAAAAAGGGACTGGTAACATTCCCCCAGTACATTCATGCCTAAGATACCCGGTATGGCTGTCTTACGGCAAACCGACGCGGCATCTTCAGGGTCCTTGACTATCAGCACCCCCCTCCCCGGAATACATTGCCCCAATACCACAATCTCCATCTCCACATAACCGCTATACGGTATATCCAGCCCATTCGCTGCCTTTAGGCCAAGCCAATTACATTCTCTTCTCTGCAAATGGGCAAAATGTTCATTAAAATAACTCTCCGTAATGGTGGTGACCATAGACCCCGTATCCACAAGGGAAGGAACAACTACCCCCCCCATACTGACATTCAAAACTGGACATTTTCCCACTAACTGGTTACAAGAAGGCAAACAAGCAGAGCCAGATACCCTTCCCCCCAGTGCATGGCTCTGTACACTGGGCGGCACTAGTTTAACGGCAAGCTGGAGGTATTAGCAGCCGGAGGCAAGGGCTGCGTGGAGGTGTTACCAGAAGATGGTGGAGGGGTAGGCTGACTAGTTAGGGGACGAGAAGCCTGACAATAACGAGCTATGTGCCCCGGTTGTTCACATTTAATACAGATTGGCCGCCCATCTGGTGCCCGCCTATAGCGACCCCCACCGTATCGCTGCGAAGCAGGAGGTTTTGTATGTGGCTGACTCAAATGTTTCACTAGCATATCTATCTGGGCTTGTTGCTTAAGCACCAAATCTTTCAATTCAGCTAGCTCTGAGGTCTGGGTGAGTGTGGCCTCACATTGGGAGGTGTACTGGACTTCACTGTTATGCGCCACAGTGCGGTGGCTTCGATCACGCCCCGTCTGGCCCTCCTCCACCCACCTAGTAGCCTCCCTCCGCACATCCAAAATTGTCCATTCCGCATTATCCCGCACCAGCTTCTTAAGCTCTCTTCGCAGAGTAGAGTCATTAACATTTTCACAGAATTGGTCTCTCAAAACTAAATCTGGATTTGTAATACAGTTACTTTTGGACATTTTGATTTTTTCCATGAGTTCCATTAAAGCATGTGAAAATTCAAATAAAGACTCATTATCTTTTTGTTTCCTATCAAAGAAACGTTGTTGCCACAATACATAGGATTTAGCACAACCATAAACCTCTCTCAACACTTTAACAATTTCAGCAGGGTCTTCTCTAGTTGCTGTGGGCCGATATTTAATTTCATTTCGGGCTTCACCCTCGAGGTGGTCGTACAAAAACATGGCCCTCTCGTGATTGGACATGTGTCTTGACCGAATACAACTCTCTGCCTCCTCGACCCATTCTTCAATTGATAACGAACCCCCGACTGAACGGCCAGAGAATTTTGGGCACCGCCTCTCTCGGGGAATGTACAAAGTCTGTCCGTGTTGCCCAGACTGAGCACCATCACCTCTGGCATTTAACAGTCTTTCGTTCTCCGCCTGAAGCTCCTCCACTCGATCTCGTAGCTGCTGGAGCTCCGCCATCTTCTTGTCAGCTGCTGTTCTCTATACCCACACACACAAACACACACAAACACACACTGCTGCGCCAAAAAAAACAAACAAGAAGGGAACCTAATGCAACACTTTACAGGTACCGTCCTGCCGGCTACGCCAAAGTTGTAGCGCCCCCTACTGTAGACTACGCCACCCCTTGACTTCACACACCCAGAGCAAGAGGAACTCTGCCACACAAGCAAACCACCAGACACAGGGTTTTAGAAAAATATAAAAATACAAAGTTTATTAATTATACATTAAAAATACTCCCAGAAGTGCTGCACAGGTTAAGGACAGTAAGAGAGGAAAAACAACAAATATGACATAAGGGGCACCATAAACCCCCCCGTACTACCCGGCCGAGCTACCAGCCTATTTAGCAAAGTAGTGATTGCACCAAGGTCCAGCCCCCCGTATACACACGTGGAGGGGACACACACCCCTAAGGCAGAACAGAAATAGTTCAAAATATTCAAGCACTGCAACCCTTTTTACCACAGGAAAGGGGGAACACAACCCCGACCACACCACACAGTCAAACAGTTATTCATCTAAGCACGCTTGATAGATTGGACTCACACTGCAACACTCAAGTGACTGGTAACCAGCGGGAGCCGCGCACCCTGCACAGGCAAACACTAATAGCCAATGAGGCTGGGCAGGGCCAGGCGCTAAAGGAGATATGGTATAGGGCAGGGGAGACAAGCACATAGAATAACAAACAAAACAAATAAGAAAATAACCCCCCCTCAGCCTAAGGCCACTATACAAATCAGTTAAACAGCCCTCTGGCCACTAGGACAGAGGAGGGAAGACAAAGTCAAACCCCACTAAGGGCTGGGACAACAAGGAAAGATGGCAGCAGCAGTATCATCAAGCACGCACACACACTTCACACTCTCATTGGGTAATTGAACTAATAGAGAACAGCAGCTGAGCATGACAGCATAGGGATCTGACGCTATATCACAGTGCTCGCGCACACAGAGGCTGGAAGGGCCCCGCAAACAACCCACTACTCAGGCCGCCACTTGATAAACACGGCCAAACTTCCAGTGCGAGGCAACAAATAATGCCGCAAGCGTGGGGAAGGTTTCCCGGCGAATTCTCCCTAGCCTTTGTTGGAGAAACGCCAGCCAAACGCTGCCAGCCACACCGCTCAAAGCTAGCACCAGAGGAAAGCTACCTGCCGAGGACCCCAAGGTGTCTATACATACGCCAGTGCCAATTAACGGACCAATCAGGAGACAGTGCATACACAGGAGGGGAAAGAAAAGTAGAGGAGAACTTAAGACAGAGCTCCCACTCCTACATGCTACACATACATACATGCACATATGTGTATATGCTTACTGTTAAGGCAAACCACCCACGCTATTAAAGATCAGTCTGGGTATACAGTACCAAAAGGCTTCACTGTTCTTACAGTACTCCTTAATCCAGTTAAGTTTAATCATGCCATTTAAACAGTTAAATACAATGACTTTTAACCCCCTCTCCTTAAAGTCTTTGACAATGTATGCTTTTTTTAAATAGTGCGTTTTGTTCCTCCATATAAAGCTGAAATTAGCGTGGTTAACAGCTTTGATTTTATGTTTTGGGATGGCTAAGGAATGTGCAGGATAGATGCACCTAGATAAAAAAATTCCATTTTTGTTAGG
Organism: Coilia nasus; assembly: GCA_027475355.1. Lineage (NCBI taxonomy): Eukaryota > Metazoa > Chordata > Actinopteri > Clupeiformes > Engraulidae > Coilia > Coilia nasus. The sequence goes on from CM050216.1 coordinate 33,890,766, forward strand.
TACACCCTGCCAAAAACAGACAAGGCTCTTTGCTGCCATATATCCAGCCTTGTTTTTCCTTTCTGAACGGTGTCTGTTATATTTAGCTTGATTCTTCTCTGTTTGTCATTAGTTATGTGAATGCCCAAGTATTTTATTTCCTTTTTAACTGGACCACAATTACCACCTCTTCACCTTGTTTGATAGGCATGAGCTCACATTTGGTGATATTAAGGCGTAAACCTGAGGCTTTGGAGAACATTTAAATCCCTTTAAGCGCCACTGGGACTTGAAATTTATCCTTCAGAAAAATTGTTGTGTCGTCTGCTAATTGACTTATAACAATATCTGTACCAAGCACATGGAGTGCTTTTAGTTCTGTGTAATTCTTAATATGTATAGCCAACATTTCTACTGCCAAGATAAATAAGTATGGGCTAATTGGACAACCTTGTCTTACCTCAACTTGAATTGGAAAACGTGTGGTTGTTCCATTGGAAAGAGCAACAGCACTATTTATGTCGTTGTAACATGTCTTGACAAAATTACAGAATCCATTCCCAAAACCAAAGTATTCAAGAGACTGAAAGAGAAAGTTATGTTCTAAAGTATCAAATGCTTTGAAAAAATCTAAAAACAGTATAAATCCCTCATCTTCTATCATATCACTGTAATAATGTCCAAAATTAACTTTAACCTTAATAATTATGTTATTATGAATAGATCTATTCTTCGTGAAGCCGGACTGAGACTCACTAACACATTGTTCAATACCTGTTTTAAGACGGTTTGCAAAAACAGAAGTGAAAATCTTGTAGTCTGTTGTGAGAAGTGTAATAGGTCTTCTATTATCTAAAACCATTGAATTTTGAGCCACTCAAATTTGAGATCGCGAAGTTTCAGTTCTAGTTGGAATTCCTGTAGTAATAATTACAGTCCACAAGATGGCGACGTAGAATCGATCCAGCCAAATCTCGTCCGGTCTCGTCATGTCAACAGGGCAGTAGAAAGTCCAACATGTTTGCAGGGTTTGTATCCCCGCCCCTCCAGCACCACGCAAATCTCGTTGCGGCAGCAAGTCAGCAGCGGCCCAAGATGAACGCGCTGAATGGTTGCCGAGCTGTCGCTGAGGTGATAGCGGAACTAATTCGTTGGGGCACTTTAGCTGAGGGGACCATAAACAAAGACGTACCGAGTGGTGGTGCAGTAATGAATGCGTCCACTTCTTCCAAAGAAACGCTAAGATTATCCGAACACCTTCTCCCGCATTGGCAGAGGTGTTTTTGATTATGGTATTTGAATGGAAATAATTATTAGACTCAAAAATATTTAGTTATGAGGTCTGCCTGAAAGACCAACAACGGGTAGTATAAGGTCAAATTCATTGGTTAGCATAGTTAACAATGCTACTTTGAAAGATTGGTAATTAAAAGTAAGATTTCTACCGTGTGTTGAATATGGCTTGGTCTGTAAGTATTCGTTATTTTTATAATTGAAGTAGGGATATGTGTAATTCTTAACTGTAGTAGGCTAGATACCGAACGTGTCTTGCAAGTTACCTGACGTTAACAAACATTACAATCTTCAGCCATGTGGGGAGAAATCGAACCATCTTCCCCAACATCTAGTTCTGTAGCTGTTCAGAAAACAAGTAGTAGCGAGGCTGGACTAGATCAAAATGGTACTTGCACCCCTCCTATTTCAAGAGGGTCGAGAAGTAGGAATGAAAGCTGCTCATCGGTTGATATGCCACAGGAGTATGACAAAAGCGAACACCCCACCTGCCTCAATGACATGATCGAGGCTGTAGCGGTTAGTGGCAGTCCGGTAAAAAGCCAGCAACTCGGGGAGCCTGACTTGACACTGGGTGAGAGAATGCAGATCTTGCTGGAGCTGTATGAAACCAAGCCGCTAGTTTTCCTGGAGCGCTATCAGGCACACCTGAAACCAGAACACCTGGACGCCTTCTCCCACGTCAGCTCCGACTTCAGAGCGCAGTACTACTGCAAAGAGGTCCAGAGACGAGCAGGAAGACAAGCCCACAGAACCAGCGTCCGTAACCACCGCTATGCAGCTCTACGGACATTGCAGAAGGGTGGGCAGAACTCTAACGACCTCATAATAATGTTTACATTGTTTGTTACTGTTTACATGTTGTTTGGAAAAGTTTTTATCCTCAATCCGTACTCACTTTCGACGAGGGCCACAAAACATTATTCATAAGCACGTACATTCAACATATTTCATAAACATGTTTTTTTTTCCATTTAGGCCTAGTATTTTTCTTTTTTTATTGATGCACACAGTCTCTGGAGTGAGAGCACCAATCATTTGACTACATATTATACTTTGTGTCATTGTGTGTGACAAAAATTTGAATTTGAGATTCTTTTATAATGCACTGTATATGAAAGAACAAAGAGACACTGACACAAAGATTAATGCTTGGACGATAGTTGCCCTCCAAAAAAAAACCTTGAATTTGATCCTCCAGTGGGACATGCTGCTCATCATTTTTTTTTAATGTCAATACAGAAGGCCAGTATTTCAGCGAGGAGCAAATGCGATTCCGGGAGCCCCTGCTGTATGAGCAGTACATCGGCCAGTACCTGAGCGAGGAGGAGATACTGCAGCGCTCTCAGGAGGCCATGGAGAAGGGCACTGGAGGTCTGGCGGATCTGCTCATCGACTCCTACCAGGAGAGAGTCCTGCAGGGACGTCTGCAGGAGCAGCAGGACAAGGAGGATGGTGCGCAGGAGGAAGAGGAAGAAGACGAGGATGATGGTGAGAATCAGATTTAGAGATCAGCTGAGGGGAAAGTGCTCATTGTGTGACGGCCTGTCTAGTAGTGTAGTAAAACAAAAAAGATGGAAAAGTATCAAAGGAGCTGTTGTAAGCAACTGGACTTCATTTTGGAGCTTGAGGAAGTTTCACCTTTCATCCAAAAGGCTTTTTCAGTTCTTCAGTTCAGGAAAGGTGAAACGTCTTCAAGCTCCAAAAAGAAGTCCAGTTGCTTACAACTTAGCTCCTTTGACTACCATGACCTGGATGAATGAGAATCTGCACAGACATGGAAAAGTGTGTTATCCATCCTTGTATGTTGTTTTTATGTCACTGTACAAACCAGGATTCTACACTTCAGAGCATTTTTTAATATATGACATAGTCCCAACCAAGCCAAAGGTTAGATCAGTGCAGTGCTTCTCACTTATTTTGTTACGCCTCCCCCTAGGTAGAAGAAAACATTTTGCTCCCCCCCCCTCACACTCTCCGCCGTGACTATAATAGCATCGTTTGTCTATAAAATTGTTATAAGTACACCCCTGCATAACATTGTATCTGTATTAACATTAAAGAAAACAAAAAATAAAGAAATATAGATCAACTTATAACAAAGAATAACTTCAACAATTAAAAATTAACAATTAACATTGTTTTTTAGTCTGTACTGTGGTGGAGGTGCATGTTCCCTGGGGTCACACACGCCCCCCTGGCATGGCACCGCGCCCCCCAGGGGGGCCCGCCCCACTATTTGAGAAGCACTGGTTTAGTGGTTGTGTGGTCTCAGAGCAAAATAGATTAAAAAAGTCCTTACCAGCCCCATTTATAAAACGTTATGATGTTCGACACTGACTGCTTTCCCAATGTGGGCCTGACAGAACCCTGCAGAGGTGGCGGCCAGGATTGGGAGCCCAATGAGCAGGAGAAGGCCCTACTCAGGGAGGAGTTCCTCAGCCAGATGCACCAGCGCTTCTTAGAGGGCAAAGACAAAGACTTCAACTACAGGCAAGCACTTTTGGTTACATTGTATTTCAGTGGTCTCTGTTACAGTGTACATCATGAAGTACAGTGTAACAACATGTAACATTGTGTACGTACATTGGGCTTTATGGTTAAGGTAAGGATCTTAGTGTTGTACAGTGTGTGACGTTACATATAGATGCACTGTAAAAGAGAGAGTTTAAATAAAGTGTTAGCACATTTCCTTCACATCTGCAAAATTTGTTTGAGAGGTCATGGTAGAGGACAAGATGAACTACACATGTACAGAAATAAACATCTTATCCTTCAATTATAAACGAAACATCTTCACTTATCCTTCAATTAATTGAACTTCACATTTGAGCATGAATTTTATCTGGATGTTTCTTCACCCATTCACTTTTACCCATTTCTCTCCCAACCCATTTTAGTGAGGTGGATGACAACCCAGACTATGACAACTTGGACATTGTGAGCCGTGACGCAGAGGATCGTTATTTTGATGAAGATGAGGAGGAGGAGGAGGAGGACGAGGAGGAAGAGGAAGAGACAGAGACAGATATGACTCAACAATGAGCCCAGTAATGTGATCAGTGTATTATATCAACGTCAGATGGTCTAACATCAGCCTATCTTGTTCATTAAGTTTACTCCAGCATAATATGGAGAGATAGGCCCACTGGCTATTGTGTACATATAGAGACCATTAAATTTTGCAATTAAAAACAATATATTCTTTTGTCTTTTTTTTTTTTTTGGGGAGAGTAAAATCAATCAAATCCAGCAGCACACACCTTAGGCTTTCCATGGTTCATTTAACAGTCACAAGAAATTATAAAGTAAATCTGGTAATATTATTTTGTGGTTCCTTTTTCGGTGTATCCAAATGTAACATGTAATTAATTTTTTTATTCATACTTGCGCACTGTACGTACCCAACACTAACCCTGATCCGACATTGTAAGTACATAATGCTACATTCTTACAAACTTTACAGTGTACTTTATGGTACACTGTAACCAGAGATGGGTGTAACGCGTTACTAAGTACTAAGTAACACATTACTGCACTCACATTTGTCGGTAACATAGTAGTGTAACGTGTTACAGTTATAAGTTCATTAATCACACTACAGTTACTAATAGTGCATATATGCTGATTACTAATCTTCTCCAGTGGACAGTCTGACCACAGATATCTGAGACGGATTTCCTGACCCTCCCCCAAAATCCTCAGGTGCACGCTTGCACAATAGTCGCGAGACATGTCCACACGCAACTGTCGGTGATGGTTAAATTCAGGGAAATGGCTAAGCCTAGGCTATTCAGACTAGGCGGTCTTGTGCTGAAGCTTAATACAAATCGGTTATCCGATGAAAGATTTGAAAGACTTCTCATGCAGTATGATCATCGATTTAGTGGGGAGCACTCCCATTAACTTAACAAAGTGTCTTTGCACTAGACTATACCATGCCAATAAAACGTATTTACCCTGACATCATCTAATGTGGCTAGATGTCCAGAGTTATTTTATTTAGTAACACGTTTTATTTGAATGGTCTACTTTGTGAAGGCATTTATACTGTAGCTATGCCAGCCTCTGCATGATATTTCATTCATTCTATTTTTATTGAGTGCTATCAAGTTAACCTGTTTTAGACTTTTGGCTTGTTTTTTTAATCTTTTTTTAACCAATTAAGCCTGCCAGCAGTGCAATACTGATATGACCCTGTGCAGTGCTTTTCAGATTTTCACCAACTGGTGTAGCTGGTTTTCTTTAAAGGGCAAGAAAGAACGACATGTCATACATCTTGCATATTGCAATAGGAATTTGTTATGTGTTTTACGCCGTTGCTGAGTAACGCAAAGTAATGTATGAATGTAAGGAGTTACTTTATGTAAGGAGTAAAGAAATAAAGTAATGCATTATAAAAAATGTTAACACTATTGAGTAATGTGTAATGGATTACTTATTTTGAGTAACGACCCCAACACTGCACATCGTAGAGTAGAAATACTTTGTCCCGAAGAAAATAAAGGCAAGACATGATAGTATGATGTGATTAAGAGAGGCTTCATGAGGTTTAGGCTACTTTTGGCTGGATTAAAGGTCAACCAATTCATCAATAAGTTAATTAGTGTGCCCTGTCCCCCTTTGTGCGTGTGCGTGCGCGCGCATGTTTGCATTCAGGCACTGAACTCATGCTCAGCTTCAGTGGGAGAGTGCTGACGTGTTTTTAAGGTCATTAGTTCATGTCTCACATCAGATTATGGTAGAAAGGACAGCAGTCCTTGTTAAATATAGACCATAATCTCTAATAGTTGGTTTCTGCCCTGGTTATGATTTTCAAGTTGCTGCCAACTATGCACTTTGTTGCTAGTGTCAAGTAGAAAAATATAACTGTGACTAATAGAAGTAGAAAGAGTATGAACGTATAGGGGAAAAGAAAAAGCATGGAAGGCAGGAGGAATAGTGCAGTGGTAGCACTGGAGATTCCCTACTCTCAAGGTTGAAAGTTCAACTCCCAGCCTGTTTAGTAGGCTAATTTTGCACTTTGTTGCTAGTGTCAGGCAGAACAATAGAGTAAAGACTAATGGAGTGGGTGAACTCATTGAAAGTGGTGCAGTGACACTGGTGCTGGGTTACGTGGTTGCAGGTTCCTGTTCCACCATAGCTACAGGGCTAAGGTTGTGTTCTCTACTGTGTGTTTTTCACATTCATATTAGCGCCAGCAGAGAGGATATGGATGAATGTGGGTACATGCAGAAGTGTGGAATGCAGGAGGGATAGTGCAGTGGTAGCACTGGAGATCCCACCCTCAAGGTTGAAAGTTCAGATCCCAGCCTATTCAGTAGCCCACTTCCTGTCTTTAATTACCCTACCCTAATGTTTGTTTGATCCAGCGTGCAGTTGCTGATGTATATTTTAAAAAATACCAACACTAAGGCCCAACATATATTTCTAACAACAATTGCCACACGTGTCTTCAGGCAGACCAGTGGTTACCCCTCTCTGCTGAGCTCTCAAAGCTAAGCGGCTGTGGGGCTGGTTGCAGCTTGGATGGGAGACCTAGTTGCTGCAGGGAGGGTGGGTGGTGTGCAGCAGGTAGGGGGTGCTCTTCTCTCTAGCTCAAAAAAAAAAAAAAAAATACACTACTCCCAGCACAGTGATGAGATCCTGTGCTGTAGGAGATGTTGCCATCTTACACATGGGCAGTTAGTGATTGCTCTGGTGTGTTGGAAAATAACAGACAGTTTCCTGATGTCTTAGAACATTTGTCAGGTAACTTCAAGTGTAGCATTTATAAAGAGTTAGATTGTCTGCAAAGTACAGACATCCATCAATCACTTCTGTGTTTAATGGAGAATAATGACCAATCAAATTACACCACCTGATGTTTTTGGACTTTTACCACAGTAATTTCTTCACACTACTTTTCAACCTTCAACAAAAACGAAGTGACCTGACCAATGTTCCACTACATTCAAGTTCAGTGGTTATAAAGTTAGTTACTTTTTAAAGATTGTTTGCAAAGACACTGAAGTTAGTATGTTCTGTGACACTAGCAAACTTTCTCACAGTTTCCAATGAGTGCCACAGCAGAGGGATAATTCATTAATTTCCTAGTGTAAGACGGCAACATCTCCTACAGCACAGGATCCCATCACTGTGCTGGGAGTAGTGTATTTTTTTTTTTTTTTTTTGAGCTAGAGAGAAGAGCGCCCCCTACCTGCTGCACACCACCCACCCTCCCTGCAGCAACTAGGTGGTCTCCAAACCAAGCTGTGACCAGCCCCATAGCCGCTTAGCTTAGAGAGCTTAGTAGAGCGGGGTAACCACTGGTCTGCATGCTGGCTGAAGACACCTGTGCTGTGGTATATTTTTCATATGGTGTTGGGTCTGATTTTTTAAAATTGTAGCAAAGGGGAAAAGTCACCCCACCCAGTCTTGAACCCAGGTCTGCAGGGTACCAAACGCGCACTTTTTCCACAACACCATGTGAATGTGTGTGTCTGCATGTGTGAATGTGTGTGTAGGTGTCTGCATGTGTGAACGTGTGTGTGTGTGTCTGCATATGTGAATGTGTGTGTGCGCTCTTAGGTATCATGACTTGCTGCTGCGCTGTCGAGACAGGACAGCTGGACTCAGGATCTGGCTCTGCCCAATGTGGTCTGGCTCTCAGGCCTATTCAACCCACAGTCATTCATCACAGGTACACACACACACACACACACACACACAAACACACACACACACACACACCTCAGGCCTATTCAACCCACAGTCATTCATCACAGGCACACACACACACAAGCTTTGGTGGTACAAACATACTGTATACTGTATGTCCTCATATTACTGTATATATTCTCATGACTGCTCAGTGTGTGTGTGTATGTGTGTGAGAGTCAAGAATGAGTCACTAATGAGACATTAGTGTGTGTGTTTGGGGCCATGTGTGTATTTGGGGTCGTGTGTGTATTTGGGGTCATGTGTATGTGTGTGTGGATTCTTGTGTGTGTGTTTGGGGTCATGTGTGTGTATTTTGGGTCATGTGTGTGTTTGCGGTTGTGTGTGTGTTTGTGGTCATGTGTATGTATTTGGGGTCGTGTGTGTATTTAGGGTCATGTGTGTATTTGGGGTCGTGTGTGTGTGTGTGTAGCGGTGATGCAGAGTCTAGCCAGGAAGAACGAGTGGCCTCTTCATGAGTGTGTGTGTGTGTGTAGCAGTGATGCAGAGTCTAGCCAGGAAGAATGAGTGGCCTCTAGACAAGATGAACCTGACGGTTGACGTCACCATGAAGTTCAAGGAGGAGTTCAACCAGCCAGCCAGAAAGGGAGCCTATGTATACGGACTCTACATGAGGGCGTGTGTGTGTGTGTGTGTGTGTGTGTGTTAACGTATTCCCACTCAGGGTTTTGTTTCCCAAAACCATAGTTGCTAAGTAAGTTAGCTACTTTGTTGGTTGCAATGCATTTGCCCATTGCCAAGCAACTAAGTAAGCTAACTGGGCAGCAACCATGGTGTTGGGAAACGCACCCCAGATTTGACTTGATTACATCTAGTCTAGTAGCCTGTTTTTGTTAAATGAACAACTTGTCTTACATTTTGCTCATTGCAATAGGAAATTATGTGTTTTGCTCAAGGCTGTTGATGAGTAACGCAAAGTTATGTAATGAGTTATTTTCCATAAGGAGTAAAGAAGTAAAGTAATGCATTACTTTTTTTTAGCACTAGTGAGTAATGTGTAATGGATTTTTTTTTGAGTAACGACCCCAAACACTGACTGTAACTGAAAATCTATTCACTGCTATCTTATGTTGGTTGCAACAATTCTACCTTTACCTTTTAACATTTTTAATCGTATCCTGTATGAATGTCTTGGCATCATCTTGGTGGCAAGTGATAAAAACAGTGATAAGGGCTTGCCCAACAAAATGGAGATTTCACGTTATTTCAGCAGCAAACACTGGATTTGTCATACTATCAGCTTTGAAAATAGGCATTGTACTTATATATGAAGCTTTGTCAGAAAGAGTATCTACAAGCCATTCTAAAGTTGTCATCAGATGTTATGGTCCACATCAGATGTCCCTGCCTTAATCTTTAGAAAAATGAAAACTTAATGCAGCAAGACCAAGATGAATCAGGACAGTCAAGTGCCTGTGGGGCACACACAGGCGGCAACACGGTACATGCACATCTTGGTGTGTCTACCATCTATCCAGTCATCTGTTTTAACACTTTTTTATGAGACATGCACCTGCACCACATTTCCCCTGGCAGGATAAAGTTTAAAGCTTCTTATAAAATGAAAAGAAATGAGTGTGCAGGCTTAGAGAGTAAATACTTTATTAAACATTCAAGATTCAGTATTAGCATCACTGTCTCAAATTAAAACTCTACAAAAAAACCTAAATGGAACTTCACAGGATAGATATGCCGTCTTTCATGTGCAGATGTTAATTTTGAGAACCCAAGGCCAAAAGAAACGTACACAAACACAAAAATAAAGACTAATGAAACAGTTACGTTAGTGAGGTCCCTTTCAGCATGTCATGTAATCTTGGATAACAGAAATAATTAAAAAGTTCTTCATCTGCCGGTTGTGACCACTTTTAGCTTGTACCTTTAGCAAACGTGACCGATCTTAGTCCCCAACACGTATACTTTTCCACTTAGTGGTCAATTACATGAAAATTCCACCTTCGAAACGCCATAAAAATCACTGAAACATTTCCTTTTTGTTGTCCTACAAGAAACATTAACATAGAATAGCGGTATCAAACAATAGCAATAATAGAAAAGGTCAAAGGTTGCCTTCCTTAGGCAACCTCTTCATGTACGACTAGTCCAACCCTGCCTCGGCCTGAACTAAGACTTCATGGGGCGGGTCACTCACCCCCTCACCACAACAGACCCTACACTCTCTCAGGCAGCAGACGTCTCTCCACAGCACCACGGACCTGGTACCTCTATGTTCGCCCTCAGCACACGTCACCTTATAAAACTGTAGTGTTACAAATGTCTAGTTTTCTACATGCCAGTGATATATCTACAAAATATAAAATATCAATTTCATAAGCCATATAAAATAACGCTATAGGATATTGCATCATTCGTTATTAGTTCCTTCATATGGTGTTAATACTGTGACTTGAGGGGTGGGGGTTGGGATGAGATATGGACACAAGCATTACACCTCCAGATGCACAGAGTTCACCTTACAAAATACGGGAGCATTTCTGACTCCTCAATTATAAGCACCACTCTCTCCTTCATCTACACATTTCACAGTTAACTGCCAGGATTTTTTTTACAATGGCAAAGTGGTAACATGACAATTAAAAACAAAAAAAAAAGACAAAACGAATGGTCAACCATTTTGATCAAACCCACAGGGTCCATAACCACAGGCCTCCGGTGGCTGTCTGAATGCAGTCAGACACCACCACAGTTACCACAGAGACAGGAAAAAAAGAATAAGAAGAGAATCATCCAAGAGCCGTCTTATCAAGATAGTTGAGGGTAAACATTTCGTACAGGCCACAGTTCATTTCCTTGTCAAAGCAGAGCGAGGGGAGAGCGGATGGGCTTGGAGAGGGGCGCGCCGCAACCCAGGACTAAGGAATGTTTGAAAGCAAACAAGAACGAAATTTTGAATGGATGGTCAGTCAGCGCAGGCACTCTGTCTTGTCACCTACGCCTGGGCTCCTTCACCTTGTGCAATTATTGGTGCAGTCAGTTCCATCTTGACCAATTAGATAGGCGGTTTTAAGTCTTTCTGCTTTAGGGTAGGTAGAGATGAGGAGATGAGATGGGAGAGGCTAGCTGCAGCATGGCTGGGTTCTGGACAGTGTTTTGGCCCGAGGGAGGGTGCATCATCCATCCTCGTTTCTGGCGGCCCCTTTGTAGACACATATCTGGTGCAATTTCAGCATAGCAGTCACACAGGTCGCTTCTTTTTCAGGCCAGCTCCAATTCAGAATATTGCTGGAAACTCCATTGAGGTCGCTCCCTCCCAAAACGATTCCTACAAAACAGGAGTCTTCATTAAATCTTAAATTGGGGCTTTACAGCACAGATTACATCATTACAGGCGCCTGTCTGAAATTACACGAGACTCAAACTGACCTCAAAAACCATGCTAGTAAATGAATCAGTAATTACATCATTAGACCACCAGAGGGCCCCCCATCAGGCGCTGAAAGGCACCGTCAAAGAAACTATAAAACTAAGAAACTATATAGAGTTTAAGGGGTTATCCAGTGTTAAAATGTTATGCTTACATGCGCAAGCGCAAGCACACACACACACACACACACACACACACACACACACACACACACAAAAGCAGGACTGTGTGGGACATGACTGACAGACGTGTATGCAGTGAGAAATGGAAAGGTGAGGAGGCGGAACACCAGACACAGATGCCCTTCTTTCACCCCTCACGCCAAGACTGGAATGCCGGCCTCGACGGGTGTTCTTCTGAAGTCATACCATCGACCTCCTCAGAGTTACAAGCAAAACAAAGATGATTCGGTGTGTGCACGTATTGCCTCACACACTCACCTACCGGAGGAGCCAAGATTATAGAAATGTTTTACAGGACTGCAGCAGAAATGAGAGGGAGGAACTACTGGTCCACTAAAATCTTAAAATACACAACACAAGCCATCTGCACTGTGGCTGTATTGGGCTTCTCTGTTTCTTAAAAGCTGAACTACTCCTCAGACCACCTTCACGCGTTACAGAGAGAGTGGGCGGCCACCGCAACGCGGCACACCAAGCCTCCTCCACACACAAACAAACCGGCGAGCCGCACACTGGGGCATGCCTGCATTCCCCCATGAATCACCACAGATTCCCTGGCTCACGGGATGTTTCCTGGCCGACTCATCACCACCACCGCCTCCTCATATCTCACAGCTTAAGACTGCAGCTCACCAACCCATCGCTCTTCTGGCCTGCTTTGTCCAGGTACACACCCACTGCAGACAGCCTTTCAGGGTCAGTGTCCACCAAGCACGCCCTGGCTACAAAGGCGTGGTGCCCTTATCGTTACAGATCTACAGATCCTCACCATTCAGATGCAACGTTAAAGAAAGTTTAAAAAGAATTCCAGCATTCAGATCCCAGTTAAGTAAAGAGGTTTTCTGTTACGACACACACACATATACACTGATGTTTCCTTATTCATTTAGTTTGCCTTATTAACTTTTGCAAATATTGTGGGGGAGGCCAAAGGTAAAGCTGTAGCAGATGTACCAAGAACCTGTATCATGCATCGATACCATGAGATACACCACCATTACTTAGTAGCCAAGTAAAGTCAAAGTCAGTACCATTTGCCATTGTGATCTCACAGTACAGTGCACACACACAAAAAAAAAAAAAAAAATCACCCTCTGCATTTAACCCATCACACACATGTGGGCCATGACAATGCTGAGGGTACCTCATTTGCACTACTGGCGACTACCTGCAATCCTGCGGTCACAGGTCCAATACCTTAACCGCTAGGCCCCCACTGCCCCTGTGTCTACTAAGTGACTCCACCAGAGGTGCCGACCTAGTTGTGGATGGAGCGTCAGCCAGAGAGGAGGGATGGAGGAAACATGAACAGGAAACAGCACAGAAAGCCAACTGTGCGCAGACCCAGTAGAGTCATGCTGAAGACTAAAGTGTGAAGAGTAGGGACTCACTCAGGGCTTCACTGCTCACTCAGTTGATGAGGATTCCAGGAGGCCGGGCGTCCTCCTCGGTGATGTTTCTTCGGTTGTTCTCGGCCTCGTCCACGGTCCTGTGACAGAGTACACACACAGCCAGTCACACGAGGGGAAGCCTTTTGATGATGAAGACCGAACGACATTAACCCAGAGCTGAATGGAAGCCTCACACTAGGAAGTCCTTCACATCCTCCACGGTGAGTTCACCAGTTGTGTCGAGGGTGATGTCAGCACTGCTGTTGGGGGAATCCAGCGCTGTTGAGTGCAGAGCATTTTGCAGTTCATCGACTATTCCTAGAGAGAGAGAGGCAGAGAGAGAGAGAGAGTGAGAGCGAGAGGCAGAGAGAGAGAGAGAGAGAGAGGCAGAGAGGGAGAGAGAGAGAGAGAGAGAGAGAGAGAGAGAGAGAGAGAGACAGACAGACAGACAGACAGACAGACAGACAGACAGACAAAAAAAATAAAATACGAAGAATAAGAATGTGGTGTCACTTAGACTGATGGTGAACAGAAGTTGGGAGATGACAAAAAATATGATCCTTTCTTTCCAAATTACTGAATACCTCCCAAAACCAGCCATAACCATTCTAATTAAGTAGCAGCTGAATATATGACTTTTTAGGAGCATAATGACCGTTATACAACTTCCCACAGTCAGATACAATACAAAGCAGAAAAGCCAGCGCCATGGCTGAAACAGCCCATGTTATTTAGTCTATTTTCCCATCATTAATGGAATGGAAATAAATTATGCGCAATTGTTGGTTTCCCCCCCCCAAACGGGCTATTTTACTGTAGTCTAACAGCCATTTCCCTTGCCGTCTCTATGGTAACCACCAGGGCACCCTTCTTTTATTTATGCACAAGATCACTAGGGAGCAGAGTGGAAAAGAAAGAAAAGAGAAATGGAACGAGAAGAAATAAATAAAGAAAACACACACACTGATAAAAAAAGAAGTGGAACCTGGTTTTGAGGTTGTGTGTGTGTTCATTACGTGAGCTTCACCTTCAGCTTCTGCTACAGACTTCTTATGAGTGCCATTCGCGTGAGGTGGAGCTGTTGTAGTGGCGCTGCGAATATCACACAACATAAGAGCCAAATTATTACTTAAGGAAGTGAATCATAAAAAAGACATGACTTTACTGTGGAGTAACGTTGGTGAAAAGCTGCAGGACTAAAAGAACCAAACACTTCTAAAGATGAAACCAACATGATAATGTGTAGAAACCGCTTAGAATAAAGACAGGGCTGCAGTGTGGCACTGGTGTAATGCTACGGTAAGCAAGTGTGCTCCTCTGATTGGTCGTAGCCCTATCCTTCTGTGTGCAGTGGCGTTTTGATGTCATTGATACCGTCCCTTGGATTGTGCCTGGCTTATCAATCCGGGCCAAACCACACAATTTGTTGTGGGCTGGCTTGTCAGGCTACCTTGGTTCTTCTTACTTAAAATATAGCTTAATTTGATACTGAGATATGGAAATGACTGCAGTGTTGCATTGGCATTCAATAAATGACAACCATATGGACAAATTCACATGACTTACTATGTATCCATTTGTAGTCTAAAAAGGACCATGCCAAACTTGGCCAACAAAATTAGGTCCTTTCTCCTTGATATGGCTATTAGCTGCCAGCAAGGGCACTGTCAGGGGAGTGGGCTGGAGGTGGGATGGCTGTAAGGACCTAGCATTGATCGGGGCAGTCGTTTGAGGACACGATTATCATTATCATCATTATCATTATTATTATTGGAAGACGGGACTCAAATGTTTCTGCCTAGCAAGCATGGTCACTGTGCTGCTCTGATTACACCATGCCATTAACCAGCTTCATGGGCATAAGCCAAAGTGGAGACTGACTAAATCTACTCTAGTTGTCTAGAATCTACGACTAGTTGTCGTTCCTCTGCATCCTTCAGTGTGAACTGTACCACCAGGCTGGTGTAATGCTGTGTAATATAGGAGTAATTATACCGAGATCACGTCCCCATTTCTCCACCCTGCCAAACCCCATTTGGAATGCTGGGGGTCATGACTCAGGTGGAGGGTCTGCGTATTTACCTGAGGGTGGCAGAATCATGAGGTCGGTCCACTTCCACCTGGCACAGAGGTTCTGTGATGACCCGCGCCGACAACGAGAAACGCTCATACTCCGAAGGCGAGATCAGGTAGAATCCTAAACACACACACACACACACACACACACACACACACAGCAATAAACCACCTCGCACTTTATTTTAGCACCTTCTTGCGATGAAAACGGCCAAACCTTGTTATTTAAGAGTTCTTCAAGAGTATTATTAAGGTTTAATAGTTGTAATTTTCAACCGTTAAACAACTGTCAGGTATAATATGTCAGCAATGTAGTGAATGCACCTAGTGAATGGTTTCTAATAATAGAATAGGTTTCTAATAGTACACAGACAGACTCACCCTGTCCGGTCTTGGTGAACACACAGGAGGCAATCCCACTGATGTCCTCCTTGCGGATGCAGTCGTATCGCACCTGCGGCCGCAGCGCTGGCACGCTGAACACGTGGATGTCGCCCAGGTTGGTCAGGCACACCAGGCCGTTCTCAGAGTAGTCGTCCGACGCTGTGCTGCCGAAGTTCGCTAGCGCCACCTTCCTCACTCGACAGCCTTCGTGGGCCGTTAGCTTGAACTTGGTCTTGGCGCTCACCTTCGGGAGCATGAACACCTGCACACACACACACACCAACATAAATGCCACTGAAACAGATGTAATTTTTAAGCATTACATTAAATGACAAATCTGTTCAGCGTGCTTCCAAAGGGCATAAAACAGACCATTTATGGTCCCAGTTACACTAAATCAGTTGCTGATTATTTATTTTCAGGAACACAGTGTAAAATCAAGGTTTCAGTTTGGCAGATGCAGTAAATTAACACTAGCTGAAAAGATGTGCAAGTTTTTAAATAATATGGACAAAAGAACAAATACAGTGAGTATACACGTTTTGTTCGAACCTGACAAAGCGAAGGCAAAACGCATTAAATAAATAAACAAGTGCAATCAGAGATGGCAACCTGGTCCCCCATGTGGACAGACAGGGTCATTGCAACACGTACGGACAGACACACAAACACAAACACACACACACACACAGCATCATTGCAATACCTGGTCAATCCCCTCTGGAGGACCAGGTAAAAATAGCAAAGACCAGTGTGGGGTAATTTTAAATTTAGAGACTTTATGGCTATTATTATTATTATTATTTATGGCTATTAAAATTATTATTATAATAAAAATAGCTGGCGCCACTGGACTGCAAGAAATGTGTTGTTCTTATCAAACTGTAATACACTTTCAGCTGCATCTTGTATGTATGAATTGTGCTATACAAGTAAAGATTATTATTATTATTACTACTAATTATGACTAAATTATGACTACTAATTATGACTATCATTTATGACTACTACTACTACTACTACTACGATTATTATTGGGCTGGGCTGGGGGGGGGGGGGGGGGGTGAGCTCACCTTAAACTGCTCCTCAGAGGCGATGAGCACCGAGTGACTGCCCTGCATGTCGGGGGCCTTGGCCAGGTCCCTGGACACCTCGTAGGGCTCGGGCAGCGGGTTGCCACGGCCGTCCAGCACAGCGATGGAGACCACGGGCGCCCGGTGCATCAGCTGAATCTCCTTGCCCAGCAGGGCCTCCACGCTCTGCTCCGAGAATCGCTCCTGGGGCGGCACCTCCAGCGCGTACGCGTACACAGAGCCCGAGTTCGTGCCCGCCCACATAGTGGGGCCGTGGTGGGTTCCTGCGGTATGAAACGCCAAAACAAACAAACAAACAAACAAACACACAAACGCTTGAGGATTACATTTCAGAAAACACACAAACACACAGAAGTTTAAGGATTAGGTTCCAGGATATGCGCAAACATGCACTACACATATACACATTATATTCCCTAAGCCAGAATGAAGAGAAGGAGGTTTTATTTTATTCACTGCACTAAACTGGAATAAATAACACATGTTTGAGTAAACTCAAACCAAGTCTCCTCCCCTTTCTGCATCTTTCACTTCCTCACACATACACACAAAACAACTTAATTCCTGGAAAACATAGCGAACATCTTTGTTTTGGCTCCAATTTCTACACTTGAACGGCTAGTGAATTCTTTTAATATTTTTACCAGAAACAGACATATACGGCATGACCATAAATCACTAACTGTTGCATCCTAGATCAACATTACGCTCTTTTTAGTGTGACTCCAGACCTCTTCCCCCAACACACACACAGGAAGCATGGACTCATAGAGGAATGGAATGGGAAAGTTGAGATGAGACCTCTGTGAACCTCTACATCTGTAACGTGTAATGGGCGGGAGTTGGACCCTTAGGAGTCTTTGAGAGTCTGCAGCAGCCAAACAGCTTGCACCGCTACAAGCTTCTCCAGCCGTGCAGCTCCTCGGCACGGCCAGCGCATCGTTTTTTTCCCCCACGAATTTCTTTTACCGGCCAACCAGCCCAACCCTGACTCTGGGGAGGACCGAGGCTCAACACGATCTCAGCCTCTTCACACCCACATATCCCCCGATCTACCCGCTCAGCCTCCCAGACCACCGCCTTCGTGGTGCGCTTCCAGATTTATGCTCCTCCGCAAACAATGCAGCACTGTCTGCTGGACGCCAGTCCCAGCGGACGGGAGCTGAAAACTCTGGGTTGAACGCAAAGCCTCATGGGGGACTTTGCTTTTTCTAAGCATTGCTGGGTCTAAAGACAAGAGTGGTTGTCCGCAGATGATTTCCGTGAGGAGCAAAAGACAGGCTTGCGTGCGACTTTTTTGGTAGACTCGAGCACTGACAGTTTTGACAATTACCACAGGCCTTTAAAGCCGAGTGTGTTCCACTGTCACTGATTGGTTTGGTTTCCTTCTACTAACAGAGCATTGCAGACATTCTTGGGTGGGCAGGGGGTTGCTGTGATAGAGTTCTTAATAATGTCTGAGTTATTTTTAAGTCAGGATGTGCTGGTGAACTTGGGTTGCAGTTACACTAACAGACAGCTCTTGCAGTGTTTCTTTTATGCAATAAATCAAGAATGGGGACATCTGAATGCATGCCACCAGTTTCTAAAAAAAAAGCATAAAGTGAAGAAATGTAGTCTAAATAAAGACATTTCTGTTTTAGGTACCCAAGTGATATCTTTTGATTGCTAATTGACCCTCACTGCATAAAATGTCATCACAACCAACATGACTGACATGATTTTTGAGACTGAGGAAATGTTTGTTACAACAATTCGACTTCAAAAACTAAGTGATGGTAAACGTTCAAAAAACAAAAGGGACATTTCATCGGCTGGTGGATACTCTCAATCTCCCAGCACCAATGTACATTTCCAGGGGAAAGCTAAAAATTACAGTGTTCACATCTGTTTAATATCAGTAACTTGACCCCCCTCCGGCAGGAGAAAATGTGATCTTACTGGAACAGTACAGTTATTCCTATGATTATTGAAAATATTCCTTCCCTAACAAAAAGAAGATCAGTGTTTGTCTACATCTTTTGATTCCCATTTCAGTGTGGGGCTAAAATTGATGTGGATAGCTGCTTGTCTTGAAAAATCAGGAAAATGTACCATAGTTGGATTTCACATCACAACAACTCCTAAACACCAAAACATCGTAACATAAAACTTTAGGTCTACATCGAAATCATATTCTCAACTCTTTCCCCTCAAAAAAATAAATAAACAAATACAAAATATAAAACAAAACAAAAAATCTTCAGATTCTAAACCTCTACCAGAGACACCTGTCCACACTTCCAACACTGCCCCTCCCCCCTGGAGCTACACTGCACAGCTGACTCTAGAGCTGGCCAGAGCGGTCCAGGCAGGACCACAGGGGAGGGAGGCCTCTAATGGCAGGCTAAGGGGTGTCTGGTTCAGCTCTGCAGCTGCACAGCTGTATCTGAGACTTGACACTCCCCAGTCACATCCATATGACTCAGAGAGAGGGAGAGACAGAAAGAGAGAGAGAGACAGAAAGAGAGAGAGAGACAGAAACAGAGAGAGAGAGAGAGAGAGAGAGAGAGAGAGAGAGAGAGAGAGAGAGAGAGAGAGAGAGAGAGACAGAGAGAGAGACACAGAGAGAGAGAGAGAAAGAAAGATAGAGAGAGGCAGATAGAGAGAGAGAGAAAGAAAGAGAGAGAGGCAGAGAGAGAGAGAGAGAGGAGGAAGAAAAGGAGAACCACATGTGAAGTGAAACAGTTGTGTGAACATATTTGAAAAAAAAAGGAAAGAAAATATAGTTAACTTTTCATAAAGGTAAATACTCCTTAGAGAACCATAAAACTTTTACAGGTCTAGCATACCAAAGATAAAACGCAACACGCATTCCATATGAGGAATAAATCCAGCACAGCATACCACCAAAACCTCCACGAGTGCCACAGAGGCATCAGTTAATGCTTACAACTTGCTAGTCAGCACAGTGAGAATTTGCTTACGCTCTCAATTTGGACAGGCCCATGCGGGGCCGGTGCCTTTAGCGAGGATGTTTGTAGTGTTGTAATGCGCTTAAAGAGGAGGTCTGCCAGGATGTCAGCAGAGTTTGTATGGATGACTAGAGATCTGAAAACAAAATTACTCCACCCCAACACCACCCCCACTCAATTTCCTGAAACAAATCAGTCTCAGGCAAGAGAGGGAGGAGTGGTTGGAATTCTTCTCGACTAGACATTTTTTCTCCTGTGACACGCCCTCAGCTCCACATGTTTTCACATGTGACTTGGGAAGGATATCCATTTTCTCTGTATTATTTTTCAGTTTTTACATATATTTGTTGCCTTTTATGTATTTATTTGATAAGATAATAAAGATATAGACAGGAAGTAAATGGGAGAGGAAGATGGTGTTGGGTTGGGAACTCGGGTGCTTGCCCATTCATGGTACGGGGTGCTCCACCACAGCACTGCACCACAGCATCCCACCTATTTATGCAGTGCAGATTCCCACCGTCTGAGGTAAGTGAGGTATGCAGTAGCGGTGTGTGGCAGTCTTACCGTCTCTGAGGTAAGTGAGGTATGCAGTAGGAGCTCTTACCGTCTCTGAGGTAAGTGAGGTATGCATTAGCGGTGTGTGTCAGTAGTGAAGTCTTACCGTCTCTGAGGTAAGTGAGGTATGCATTAGCGGTGTGTGTCAGTAGTGAAGTCTTACCGTCTCTGAGGTAAGTGAGGTATGCAGTAGGAGCTCTTACCGTCTCTGAGGTAAGTGAAGTATGCATTAGCGGTGTGTGTCAGTAGCGAAGTCTTACTGTCTCTGAGGTAAGTGAGGTATGCAGTAGCGGTGTGTGTCAGTAGTGAAGTCTTACCGTCTCTGAGGTAAGTGAGGTATGCAGTAGGAGCTCTTACCGTCTCTGAGGTAAGTGAAGTATGCATTAGCGGTGTGTGTCAGTAGCGAAGTCTTACCGTCTCTGAGGTAAGTGAGGTATGCAGTAGCGGTGTGTGTCAGTAGTGAAGTCTTACCGTCTCTGAGGTAAGTGAGGTATGCAGTAGGAGCTCTTACCGTCTCTGAGGTAAGTGAAGTATGCATTAGCGGTGTGTGTCAGTAGTGAAGTCTTACTGTCTCTGAGGTAAGTGAGGTATGCAGTAGCGGTGTGTTGCAGTCTTACCGTCTCTGAGGTAAGTGAGGTATGCAGTAGGAGCTCTTACCGTCTCTGAGGTAAGTGAAGTATGCATTAGCGGTGTGTGTCAGTAGCGAAGTCTTACCGTCTCTGAGGTAAGTGAGGTATGCAGTAGCGGTGTGTGTCAGTAGTGAAGTCTTACCGTCTCTGAGGTAAGTGAGGTATGCAGTAGGAGCTCTTACCGTCTCTGAGGTAAGTGAAGTATGCATTAGCGGTGTGTGTCAGTAGTGAAGTCTTACCGTCTCTGAGGTAAGTGAGGTATGCATTAGCGGTGTGTGTCAGTAGTGAAGTCTTACCGTCTCTGAGGTAAGTGAGGTATGCAGTAGCGGTGTGTGTCAGTAGTGAAGTCTTACCGTCTCTGAGGTAAGTGAGGTATGCAGTAGGAGCTCTTACCGTCTCTGAGGTAAGTGAAGTATGCATTAGCGGTGTGTGTCAGTAGCGAAGTCTTACCGTCTCTGAGGTAAGTGAGGTATGCAGTAGGAGCTCTTACCGTCTCTGAGGTAAGTGAGGTATGCAGTAGCGGTGTGTGTCAGTAGTGAAGTCTTACTGTCTCTGAGGTAAGTGAGGTATGCAGTAGCGAAGTCTTACCGTCTCTGAGGTAAGTGAGGTATGCAGTAGGAGCTCTTACCGTCTCTGAGGTAAGTGAGGTATGCATTAGCGGTGTGTGTCAGTAGCGAAGTCTTACCGTCTCTGAGGTACGTGTCTGCGAAGCAGAGGCAGCGCACCACCCCTGAGAGGGAGTCGTCAGCGGAGCGCGGCTCGATCCGCCGCTGCACCGGGGCCACCTCGTCCTGCTCGGCCAGCTGCGCGTTCGCCTCCTGCACCTGGGGGAGGAGGGGGAAGGCAGGGCGTGACCCAAGAAGCGCAGAGGAATAAAGCATGCATACACACACACACACAGCTGCGCATTCGCCTTCTGCACCTGAGGGAGAAGGGGGGAGGCAGGGCGTGATCCAAGAAACGCAGAGGATTAAAGCATGCATACCCCCCTCACACCCCTCACCCCTTATTTTCAAGCAGTGAGGCATCCCTGTAAGATGTTGAAGTGCCATTAAAAGAAGAGAGGAAAAGTACAGACCACATTACACTTAAAAAAAAACCTAAAGACCATCAGCCTGAACAAAAAAAGTATGCCATGTTCTCTAAAATGCTTGAAAAACCCACCAACCTTATACTCATTAGACGCATGTTTTTGCCTGATAAGTGAAACAAGCTATTCATGTCATTATTTTTAGGAAACTTCACACACCCAGAATTCTCTTCCAGCCGTGCCTAAAACCTCTGCATGGTCCTATATAAATATATCTGCAGTATACAGGCCTCCCCTGAGTAACTAAAACCTTGCTGATGCAGAGACCAACCACAAACACAGTGGTTACCCCCAAACCACAAACCCATATTTATTCAAGACCTCACTGATTAATCACTTTTTGATTTATTGCCTAGTGCTAAAAACTCACTTTACTGGTGGGACTGTTGACAACCATGCGTTTCTTCCCAGAGACCCGGCTCTTCCGGATCCTTCTGAAGGACTGGCGCAGCGACTTCTTCAGAGACTTCACCCGCGACAGGGGCCCCTCCATAGCCAGCGAGTCGTTGGGGTGCAGCGTGCATCTAAAAATCACATTATATTACATTACACTTAGCAGACTACTGCTGTGCTAAATAATAATAATTAAAAAAAAAACAAATAAAAAAATAAAAAAATAAAATCGATACAGCAATATATATATCGATATTTTTAAAAACGATATAATATCGATATTCTGGCTATTAATATCGATACACCCCCAATTAGCTACTGCACAGAGAAATGCACTATTGATTCTAAACCAAAATGTAGTAAATGTACTTTGTTCAACACATTGTATTCTTTTGCACAAATAGTTTTTATAAGTTGATTACAGGTACCTAATGAGACTGGGCACCTTTTCTGTGACGTTCAGTAAAAAGCATTTAAAAAATGCGCTTTATTTTCCTATTTAATAAATTGAACATAAAAATAATATTTGTCTGGTTTTGTTGAGTGAATGACTGAGTAATAATTATAAAGTAATATGCATCGATATCGGAATCAAATCAATTTGCACTGTATCGAAAATCGCATCGTATCGTGAGCCCTGTATCGAAAATCGTATTGAATCGCCACGTCCAAGATGATACCCAGCCCTATAGCAGACACTTTTATCCAAAGAGACTTACAAAAGGGGGACGTGGTAAGCTAACAGAGGTGTAGACGAACACAGAATACAAACAGATGTGCAACAAGACCCTTTAGTCAAGTTCCCCGTTCTCTCTGTAGGTTAACACACAAAAACACTTCATCAAAGGGCCACGTGTGTGACGGTGTAGCATTGAGGCTAATGACCCATCGCAGATATGGAGAGGGTGGACACAGGGCCCAAGGACGCAAGGCGGACAAAGATAACAGGACCGACCAAATCAAATCAATTTCGGTGGATTTCTCCATAACATTTCTCATTTCTGCATAAAATTCTGGGAATTCCTCAGAACAGAGTACCAACTTGTTACCAGGTTGACAGATTCTCTCATGACAACACAACAGCAGCAGTAACACAAGAGAAATACGGCATAACTAAATAATGATGAATAATGTCCCTATTCCACCGCAGCGAAGTTGGACGAATTAAAATCTCCTGCCTTCTCTCCCACACCCGCATACTCCCTCCCTCTCTCTGTTCTTTAACAAAGACGACTACTTAAAGCACAATCCCGCACACAGGCACACACACACACACACACAATTCCTTAACAAAGCCAAGCACTTAAACACAATCCCTCCCACACACACAAACACTATTCCTTAACAAAGCCAAACACTTAAACACAATCCCTCCCACACACACACACGCACACACACACACACACACACACAAAAGGGCAGTGTGTTGGCGGAGGGCCCTGCCGTTACCTTGCCAGCACGGGGCTGCGGCGGTGGTAGTCGAAGAGGCCGAAGCCGTGGCTGGTGCCGAAGGCGATGAGGTTCCACTCGGCGTGCAGCGTCACTGCGGTAACGGCGGCGGGTGGCATGCACTGCGCCAGGACCACGGGCTGGAATCCCGGGGCGAACACCACGGGGCCCGTCTTGGGGGGCAGCCGGTCGTGGCCCTTCCACGTGAAGCCCTCGCGGTCCTGCAGGAGGTCCACTGTGGCCACGTCAATCATGTGATCTGACTTCTCGTCGTTTAAGTACATCACCATCACCTGGTAACAGGAGTGGACAGAGGCAGGAGGGGTAGGGGAGAATGACTACATTTATAGAAACCATGAGGAAATCATCCATCATCATTACTTATTACCAAAACTATAGCGACAACTGTACTATTATATTTTATCTGAGGAGGTTAAACTAAGTAAAAACACACAAACATTCTATAGATAATATATTTCTTAAACATCAACAATAGCTTTATACTTTCTTTACTTACTTTATACTATACTTTTATGAGTTTACACTTTCCACAGTGTCAGTCAAAGGCTACTGATGGATAGTGAACAGTGAACATACCTGTCCAGCAGTTCCAGCTACCACCAGTTTGCCACTGTATTTACACAAGCATATCTTCTGGATACCCAACCTGGGGTCGTCACTGTAGGGGTCAAAACAGCCCACCTGAGAGAGAGAGAGAAAGAGAGAGGGAGAGAGAGCGGAGAAGAGGGAGAGAGAGAGGGAGAGAGAGACAGAGAGAGAGAGAGACAGAGAGAGAGAGAGAAAGAAATAAGAAAAGAAAGAAATAAAGAAAGAAAGACAGAAACAAAGACAGAACAAAGAAACAAAGACAGAAACAAAGACAGAAAGATAAAAAGAAAGAAAGAAAGAAAGAAAGGAGACTTAACACAGACCACACATAACATCCTCTTAGACCCCCTACTGATTCACGCACAGATGTGAACCATACACATCACAAACCAGAACATTCCAGAATCATCTCAGAGGCCTTTTCTCTGAGGGTGTCTCATCACCACCACAGTGTGTCCCGTGCATGTTTATGCAACCTTTCCCCTCTGCTAGCATGCATGCATGCATGCATGCGTGCGTCTCAACCCTACATCTATCCAT
Source organism: Coilia nasus (assembly GCA_027475355.1). NCBI lineage: Eukaryota > Metazoa > Chordata > Actinopteri > Clupeiformes > Engraulidae > Coilia > Coilia nasus. The sequence continues at coordinate 33,915,492 of CM050216.1, forward strand.
GCAGATTCACACATTCGCTCGCACGCACGCACACACACACACACACACACACACACAGACTGTATAAAGGGAGGGGACAGGAAGGCCTGGGTCATTAAGCTCTAAACACAGTCTCCGTGCCATCCTGAGCTGGAATGTGCTGTGTCGTCTGCAGACAGGAGGCCGAGAGCAGCTCGTGCCGCTCCTGCAGGCCCTCAGACAGGCAGCCTGCTTTTAATTAGGGAAAGGAACATTTCTAGTGCGAATCCCATATGCTGGAGGGGGGGGGGGGCTGCTAAAGGGGAGAGGGAGGTTTCAAATACGGAGTTGGACAGATCTGGCACTGATGAGGCACGTGTACACGAAAGGCACGTAGCAAAAGTGCAGTGTTAAAACTGTGAGGCCTGTGTGTGTGTGTGTGTGTGTGTGTGTGTGTGTGTGTGTGTGTGTGTGTGTGTGTGTGTGTATATATATATATATATACACACACACACACACACACACACACACACACACACACACACACACACACTACATGGTCTGTAGTTTTGCTTCTTATCCACTTTCCAACATGCTGCAGAGGGAGTCATAATCCCAATTAAACTTTAGTTTTGCTTACTGCTCAAAAATACAATATGTGTGTGTGTGTGTGTGTGTGTGTGTGTGTGTGTGTGTGTGTGTGTGTGTGTGTGTGTGTGTGTGTGTGTGTGTTTAGCAGTCAGAGTGACGGGAAGGTGGACAAAAAACAGTCAAGACAGAACCTGTATTAAAAGGTCGTTAAATAAAGTCGTTAAAAAAATAAAGTTGCTATTATTGCTAAACACAGACACACACACACACACACACACACACACACACACATATACAAAACTATATTGTATTTTTGAGCAGTAAGAAAAACTAAAGTTTAATTGGGATTATTACTCCCTCTGCAGCATGTTGGAAAGTGGGCAAGAAGCGAAACTACAGACCATGCTGAAAAAAATAAACAAAAAAAGAAAACAAACCTCTCCATATAAAACATAACTTCACCATAAATAACTTCACCATAAATAACCTCACCATAAATAGTGTTGTGTGTAGACAGACAGACATATTGATCAGAAAGCAATACATCGGCGAATACATTACTGCAGTGCTTATTTCCATTGAGAGTGTGTGACAGGTGCAGGCTGGACGAACCTTTCTAAAAGGTGGCCACTCCTCCTCTCCTGACTGAGTCAGGCTGTCATTATGGTCGCAGTCCGTCTGAAAGATGTTGGCCGTGCTGAGCTTGTACAGGGGCTTCAGAGACACGCCAGAGGCATCCCAGAAGCGCACGGTGCCGTCCTCATGGCTGGAAGTCAGATTTGAACAAACACAATGATTGGTAGCTCATGTGTCTCGGTGTGCATGCCTGCCACCATGGAAGACATGAATGCAAACATTCAATCTTTTAAGGGTGTACTACAGTCACACCGATGTGATGAGAATGTTGGGAGAATAAAAGTTCTATAAAAAAAAAAATGTTTGGCTCCAAAGAATAGAATGTGGAACCTAAGAATCTTACATTGTTGTGGAACACTTTTTTTTCCCAAAAACTTACACTCTTAAAAGGTTAAATCTTTCCCAGAAATGTCTTGGACAGACATGCAGGACACATCAGTTTTGAGGGCTACTGAAAAGGTCAAAAAGGCACATTCCTCTCCCCATCACAGGCAAACTTGTAGCACTCACCCCCGTCAGCAGCAGCTCCTTCTGTTTGGGGACGGGCGCCAGGCTCTTGCCTCCGCATATGGGCCAGTTCTGAACACAAGACCATGGAAGAGGGTCATTACTCGGCTGATCAAACAAACAGCATTAGTGGAAATGTCGAGAAGCTGTAAATTATACCATTGCACGCACTGCAAACAAAACAAAACAGCCTGGAGTAACGGTGGACCTTGGCAGATGTTGACATATTGATGTTTGAAGCGCAAATGGGCAGTGTTTAGAGGCAGCTCCAAGGACCTTTTTGCACCAGACACGCGGTCCTGTTGCCTGAGCCTCTCTTGGCCTCTCTCGTGCCAGTTTCACAGACAGCGGGAGCGTTTTCACCCCCCCCCCCCCCCCCCCCCCCCAAGTTCAAGCCCAAATTTAAACCTCAAAATTGGCTGCACTCACACTGACCAAGGCAACGAGGAAAGCCATGCAGCACAACTGGAACCGCAAAAGCAAGAGAGGTGCAATGGCTGTGGGTTCACTTTTCCAGTAAGAAAACAGTTTTAATGACCATGTTTTCAGCCTGTCAGCTTTCAAACTAATCTAGATTAAGGAACTTGTTGAATGATTACATGAAACTCTAACTTTGCAGAGTTAAATGTTCTTTATTTTACCATGTGGGATCCTGTTGGAAAAGTCCTCGCAAGTAAGAATGACGGGTAAATAACAGGGAACACCGTGATTACATAAAGACTAAAATTAATCAGCTCTTTTTTTTTTTTTTAAGTTTTATAGTTTGTGACTTCATGCTTTTACAGCCCTGGAAGTGGTTTGGTGAAAAGTACCCACTAAATTGCTAAAGTGTTGTTACTTAAAGCCTGCTCTGATAAGGACACTACTTTAAATGTTTGTATCTGCTTTTAGTTACTGCCATCTACTGCTTTAGACAAGTACAAATTATGCTCCTTTTCTACTATACGTGCTGTATTCCCACACTGGCGATGTTCCTAAATGGTTATAAACAGACCTAACCTAAGACAGCCACTGGCCCGGGGTGCTAATTTAGCCTAAGCTGGTATTTATCTGCTTCAATAGAATCAGAACCTAGGCTCAAACTAGCCTAACAATCTTGACGTACCCTAGCAATAGCAACTGACACTTCTATCCTGGCTACAGTCTAGGCCCGACCAATTGATGCTCAGCAACTTCTCTCCCAAATCTGCACAGACCAATCACATCAGTCGGTCCTTGTGGAGAGTCGCTGGGCGGGCTTAACATGATGACAGGGCATGTTAAGCAAGTCTGTTGCTCTAATTGGCTTTCAAACTCTGTACCTCTGTACACAATAGGTTAGTGCTACGACCACTGTTGATGCTGGCCGTGGGATTACACCTGACCTATCCATTGTGGACAGACCACACAATTTGATGTGGGCTGGCTTGTCAGGCTGGGTCTGAACATGACTCCAGACCCAACTGTACTCTGACACCTACTCCCGGAGGGCTTCGGATGTGCCTGTGTGTTTCTGTGTGTGTCTGTGTGTGTGTGTGTTTGCTCCTGCTCTGGGAAACTTACTCAAGGCACATCTATCTCCTTGTGTGTATGTGTGGGGGTTGTGTCTGAAGTGTCCATGCTCTGGGAAACTTACTCAAGGCACATCTATCTCCTTGTGTGTATGTGTGGGGGTTGTGTCTGAAGTCTCCCTGCTCCTGGAAACTTACTCAAGGCACATCTATCTCCTTGTGTGTATGTGTGGGGGTTGTGTCTCAAGTGTCCCTGCTCCGGGAAACTAACTTAAGGCACATGTATCTCCTTGTGTGTATGTATGGGGGTTGTGTCTGAAGTGTCCCTGCTCCTGGAAACTTACTCAAGGCACATGTATCTCCTTGTGTGTATGTGTGGGGGTTGTGTCTGAAGTGTCCCTGCCCTGGGAAACTTACTCAAGTACATCCATCTCCTTGTGTGTATGTGTCGGGGTTGTGTCTGAAGTGTCCCTGCTCTGGGAAACTTACTCAAGTACATCCATCTCCTTGTGTGTATGTGTCGGGGTTGTGTCTGAAGTGTCCCCTGCTCTGGGAAACTTAACTTACTCAGGCACATCTGTCTCCTTGCACTGGCTGCTTTACTCCCTCACCCCCATTCTTCCCACTAGGCCACAGCTGGCCCACCTTTGCCATGCCTTTGTTTACTCTGTGTTCCTCTACACGTCTGTTAGCTTGTTTATGTCCTCCTTTTGTAAGTGTCGTTGGATAAAAGCGTCGGCTAAATATAATATAGTGTGAAGGAACGAGCGAGCGAACTGCGACTGGTGCCCGTACCACATGCGTCTGCTGCGGGCACTGCTGCTGGTGCCCGGGCGCTGACGATGCGCTCCCACAGCCTGCTGGGCACGTTGGAGATGTGGCAGGAGCAGGTGATGGCCGAGGAGTGCAGCGGGGCCAGGTACGGGTGAGGGCGACGGTCGGCCAGCCGGGGGTCAGGAGGTCGATCACCACCAGCTCCTCTTCCAGCAGAACCACCAGGGCCGTGGGGTCATCAAATGCTACAGGAGCAGACACACCACACATTTCAACAGGCAAACGTGGAGATAAGTAACTAACTAAGGAGAAAATACGATTTGTAAACATTATGGGGTTATTATGATATGAAATAAGAAGCTCAACAGTTCCCATGCCAACGGCACAACATGGTAAGACCACACCCTCCTCTGGAAGAGAAAAAAGCCTCTGTAATGCTCGTTTGCTGACGTGATGAAGGACATCTGTTTGTAGTGTGTGCAAACACTGTGATACCGGCACCGCTAACCCACCCTTTTGAGTATCTGTGCAGTGGATGTGAAGAAGTCGATGACCCGCGAGGTGAAGTCCAGGGTGACGTGCGTGCTGTCCTGCAGGATGGTCAGACAGTGCCGGGTCTCCATAGCTGGCCCGGGGCATCCCTCCACTGAACAGCACCAGAGGAGCCCTGACCAGCGATCCAGAAAAACACACAAAAAGACAGGAAGTACGTCGTTACAAACTGACTTTTTTTTTTTTTTAATGACATTTACTCATTTTTTCCTTCATGTTTTTTGCTACAAACCCTGATTCTGTTGTTCTCCAGAGGATCTTATTCACAGCTTTGCAGGGGGAATGGACCTGAGGGTAGAAAAAAAGAAAAACATGATTCCTCCTTTCTCTCTTTAAAGAAGAAAACAGGGCCTAAATCAAGTCCCTTCACCCTTGGCACCCTTAGCTTCATGCTACTGCAGGCCTAACAGTGGAGATTAAATGGGAAAAATCTGTGCAGAGCTCCTCCAGTCTTGTGTAAACAACCCTTCAGCTAATTGTCAAAAGGCTGTTTAAGGTTTATTTGGACTTTTATAAGTCTGGGCTGACAAAATTTACAGACTTTTTTCACAATCAAAAAGACACTGGGTCTGTTCTATGAGGCATATTTCCTGTCTCTCAGCAAGTTAAACACTTGAGGCTTGAGGACAATTACAATAAAAATACCTTTAGGATACATCAGCAGCTCACAGCACACTCATTGCAGTTACAGGCAAACACACAAAGGTTAATCTGATTACTCCATTACTCTACTACTATTAAATCAGATTAAAATATCTCATAAATTGAGACTGGTGAGATTTGGTGTTGAATTGATAAACACTGCATGGTAATGCCTGGTGAGAGAGAGAGAGAGAGACAGAGAGAGAGAGAGAGACAGAGAGAGAGACAGAGAGAGAGAGAGAGAGAGAGAGAGAGAGAGAGAGAGAGAGAGAGAGAGAGAGAGAGAGAGAGAGAGAGAGAGAGACAGACAGACACACACACAGACAGACACACAGACAGACAGACAGACAGGAGGGGGGATTATGGAGCGGAGAGCACCACTCACCATAGGGTATAGTGGGACGTGGCTGGCTGACTGCTGCAGGGGGTTGTCCCTGCTGACGGCCCACACCATGTAGCCGCCGTCGCTATGGGAACTGACAAAGGTGCTCCCTGTCCGTTCCCACACCAAGCTCTCCAGCTGCTGAAGGGGCCCACACAAAACAAACAGACATTAGCACAAGCAACCACACATCTGCATACACACACACAGACAATGGCTGCACCCAATTCATGCGTAGCCTGTGACGAAAAAGGGCTGGTCTCTGACAGGACAGACCTTTCCATTTCAGCTGGATTGACAGCAGCAACCTTTAGGAGTCTGTTGTCTTGCTAGCATTTCGGAGCGCTACTGCTGTGGGGCCAAACAATGAGTATGCAAGTACTTCTTCAAAGGGGTGAAATTTATCATTTTGAGTGAATTCAAGAAGGGGGGGGGGGGGGGGTGTATGGCGGGACAAAAAGAGCGGATAAAAATGCATAAAATGAAAGGGTAGCATGGCAAACTGATGGTAAAAAGTTCAAGAAAAACAGATCGATTTCAGGCCAGCCAATACATGTATGCAAGTGCTTCTTCAAAGGTGGTAAAATTTATCATCTTGAGTGAATTCAAGAAGCAAAGGACACCTGCAGATGTTGAACCTTTATGACTTATCTTTTCTATGAAGGTCTGTGGGGGAGAAGCAACTCGTTTTTGGTGAATCTGTGTTCCGTCTTTCGGAAGAAGGGTACTTGTATTTCAAGAGGACAGTATAAGGGCACTGTTGAGGGAGGTATTCATTTCATTTTTACTCCCCCTTCTTTCACACTTGACTAAATCATTAAAGTATCTCTGCCAGGGTTTGGGTAGGGTAGGGTAGGGTAGGGGTGGCAGGGGGAATGTGGTACCCCATGAGGACTGCAAGTGGAGCAGGAGCCCACCTGCTTTCCCAGGAAGACGTTGTCAGCGTGCCGCGAGTCCATGTCCCACAGCAGCACCAGGCCCCTGCTGTAGCCGATGAGGATCTTGTCCGGCAGCTGAGGATGCTCCTGCAGGGACTCCACCGGGCCCAGAGACTTCCCGTGTTTGTAGTCCTCGGGAACGCTGCAGAAGAGGAGAAGGGCATGCCATCACCGACAGGGGTTGAAGACAAACAAAACAAAAACTGGGGACTGAAACAATGGACTAAAAAAAAAGTGACCCTCACAAAGAGTCACACAGAAAAAGGAGGTGCCACAAAAAAACCACAAAGGAAAGACAGACATGAAGGAACCTACTAAATAAGATATTTTAGAGAACTCTTTTGAGACTCAACATTTAAAAGAATTACATGTTCGTGTCACATGATCGTTTGTCACTCACTCTTACACAAACACACACACACAGGCTTGTGCGTTAACAAACATCTTAAATGAAGGTACATGCAGGCTGACTGATTCCAGCCATCTATCCCTTGCTCTGAAGCACCAAGTGGATGCCTTCATCATCAAAAAGCCCATCTTCCCTCTGATGCTGTCAGCACGAAGGGAGACTTCAAAAGAAGCCAGGAGATTACTCACTCACACACACTCACACACACTCACACACACTCACACACACTCACACACACTCACACACACTCACACACACTCACACACACTCACACACACTCACACACACTCACACAAGAGAACTGAGGGAGCAGCCAGCATCATACACCGAGCCGGTTGGTTGTTTAATAAACAAGAGAAGATGCCATCATATTTTAAGCGTTTTTGAATTTTATTACATTTTTTTCTGTCTTTCCAACTGCACAAATGAATCAATAATGACTATAATAAAACACTTGAATGTCTGAATTGATGGCCCAAGTGTCTTCTTCATTTAAGTCATGGGTCATCATTATGGAATGTGTAGAACCAGAGATATTAGAGCCTGAAGTTCAAGGTCAAATATAGGCGGAAATTACCCAAAATGCCCCACTGCATCAAGGGGTTAATAAACAAGAGAAGATGCCATCATGTTTGTTTTGTTTATTTTTGCAGGCCGAAGCTTCTGCTCCACTGCTGAACCCTGCAAGGCTTGGGTTGCATGTAATTTTATCTGCTACAGTGTAAAACTTGAAGTGAATCATCGTCTGTATTGTTTCCAAACTGGCTGAGGACAATGTCAGGATAAGGGCTTCACTTTCACATTATTCTGTCATTAACAAAACTCACCACTCGGTCTCTCTCGCACACACACTCACACATGCTTTCACAGAATGTCGGATGTTGCGACAGCAGTTGTCCTACACTGAAGAGAATAACACCGCATATTGTGACAGCAGTTGTCCTACACTGAAGAGAATAACACCGCATTAAAAACAAAGTTGGGGAGGAAAAAATGCATGACATCAGGATTTTCCTTTTTTTTCAGAGAGAGAGGAAAAGAGACGGAGAGAGACAGAGACAGTGAGAGAGACAGAGAGAGGCAGAGAGAGACAGAGAGAGAGGGTAGGGAGAGGGGGAGAGAGAGAGAGAGAGCAGCAGAGATAGAGTGAGAAACAGAGAGACAGGAAGGAGAGAGAGAGAGCGAGAGAGAGCGGCAGAGAGGAGAGAGTGAGAAATAGAGACAGGGAAGGAGCGAGCGAGAGAGCGGCGAAGAGAGAGAGGGAGAGCGAGCGAGAGAGCGGCAGAGACAGAGTGAGAGAAACAGAGAGACAGGGAAGGAGGGAGAGAGAGAGAGAGAGAGAGAGAGAGAGAGAGAGAGAGAGAGCGCGAGA
>CM050216.1:33928742-33941242 GCA_027475355.1 Coilia nasus
TAGTCATGCCAGGCTCCTTTCAAATCTCCTGAACACCAACAACAATTGAGTCATAAAAGCTGGTTATCAATCATATCCTTAGCATCCAGCCTCAGGTTCTCTGGTAGTTGTGTCAACCTTCTACCAATGCCAACAGTCATTTGAGCGCTAAGCAGCTACTTTCAAGACGGCAAAATGCAAAACAAATAAATTGTTTATTACTAGCATGATGAGAGTGAGGCATTCTCTCTAAATATGCATCATGCGCATTCTTCATCATAAGTTCTGTGGAGCAGCAATTGAGGTCAGTGCCTCTTTGAAGTTGGTGTGTAAGAGCCTAGCACAAAATGAAAATAATTATTATGGCAAACACACACACACACACACACACACACACGCATACAGCACTGGCGACCATTGAAGTTGGAAGGCGTACTAATTTCCCCCACTGCTTGAAACCCAAGATTCTCCTGAGAACTCACAAAGACACATCACTCCCAGCCAGTCCCAGCACACAAGGACCACACATCAGAGAACATACAATAGAGACTCTGCACACTCAATAAACATCAGACTCAAACTGACAGTCATGGAGCAACGCCTCATCTATCTAGACTGAGAGAGCTTGGCGACTCCAGGCACAGGCACAGGGGGAGATGACAGAGGAACTTTAGAGAACAAAACCCCATAAATTGTCCAAATCAACCCAGGCTTCTGCCCCTACCAGACACAACATGAGTAGTTAGGAGCATAAATCCACATCCCAAGCAGGGCAATGCCGTCTTCCTCCCACCAAAAAAAAAAAAAAAAAAAAAAAAAAAAAAAGTCACGACTGCATCCCGATTATCCGCCTGCTGCAGTGGTGGCCTTGGAAACCGCTTCAAAAGATGTCTTTATTTCGACGGTCCAAGGGCCAGCAACAAAGCACTGAAAGAATTCGGCCCTACCCCCTCCACCCCCTCTCCTCCTCCCCCACCATCACCATCACCACCCCCGCACTGCAGAAGGGTGATCTCGGGGCAGAACGACACACATTCTTCAGGGGGTGCACCCGGCACCCCCCAATCTGCCTTGGCTGCTTCCGCCGTTTCATTACTTTCCATTTAAACCCCTCCCCTTCCTCCACCTCTTCCTCCTTCTCTCTCTACCTACACTTCTCCACTCTTCAACATCAGGTCAACTGCACAAGGATACTAGACATGTAAGTGCAAGTGTGATGTACAAGACTTACTGTACAACAGGGAAAACAATTTGTAAGTCTCTTAATATACATACCAGCCAATATAAACAATGCACAAAGGCAGCACTTAACAGAACAGTTTACAGCTGAATGTGATTTTGAGCAATAATGAAGTGCAATCTAATGTGCAGGATGAATAATGGAATTATAATAAGATACAGTACAGAATGCAATGCAAGGGGAAGTGGGAAGCACCCAACTGAGCCTTCAACCAGCATCGCACCTGTAGACCTGTACTCCTTCCCTCAGAGGTCCAGCACTTCCTGAAGACATGCTTGCAAGAAGATGAGCTTGTGCATCACGGGCACAACAAAAACAGAGCAGAGAAACAGTGCAGTGAAAGGAAGTCTTGATCATTTACTCTGCATCCGCTTGTGGGTTAAAGCCAAATCTGACAAAAAGCAGGGAAGATAAAAGCCACATGCAATTCTACAGCAACACATTATCTCGCACATATTTGGTTCTTAGAGAAAGAACCCAGCATGCATAATTACAAGATGGAACGGTCCTTAAAAATAAAAACAGAGGAACCTCTGGTTAGCTTGGCTGAGATAACATTTACTTTTCGCCTTCAAAAGCGGAAGAACAAGTTTCACTTAGTCTGCCATTGCAACCAGTGTAAGCAGTCAGTGGGAAACTTCCAATGGTAAAACCGGTTGGAATAAATCTGCAGGATTGCAGGATTTATGATATAGTCAGAACATAGCAAGTTTTCACAAAGGATATATTGTTTCCACATGTCTGACTTTGGATTGAAATAGCTAAAGACAATTTGATTCACTAACTTATCACTCATTTATAATACTGATCAATTAACACAAGATCAATACTTGGGACTAAGGCTGCTCGATTATGGAAAAAATCTGAATCACAATTATTTGGGCCAAAACTGAAATCACGATTATTCAAACGATTATTTAGTTTTCCTTAGTAACATGCTTCATTTATTGAAAATGTATTCAAAAACATTTCGAAAAAACATTCTTGTACCTTCGGATTTTCCCTAATACCTTTCTTCGTAAACATTAGTAAGTCTCCTTTGATGTCTAATGTACAAACAGTATAAATATGTCTAATGTATACATCTAATGTACAGTACAAACAGTAGAAAATAATTAGGACAAAAACATTGTTGCCCTCGATTTTATTTGTTTTGAGATTGTTTGGCCCTGAAATCGTTATCACGATTAGAATTCAAATTAATTGAGCAGCCCTACTTGGGACTTAATAATTCTCAACACTAAAATGTGCTGTGTTACCCACCCTCCTAGTCCTAGCTGCACAGAGTCAAATAACGGTGCACTTGACGTGACCAATTCAGAGCTTCCTACCCTGGCCTACCTTCCAGCCAGCCGAGGACAGCAGTGCTGTGCAGATCACAACCCATCTCACGTTTGATGTGCAAACCCCACATCTGGCCGCACGGCAAGCACCCCCACACCAGGGAAAACCGAGGGAGCAGAAAACAGGCTTTTAAACTACTCCCCCTCCCCAACCCCAATGCTGGAATCCAATAAACAAACTGAGGGGGCAGATAATATGGTTTTAACTGCTTGGTTATGGGACAGACAGACAGGCAGCGAGCCATCGGGCACGTAATTGGGCCAAAGCTTCCCCCCGTGGAAGTGTAAACCACGCTACCATGCAGAAGATACGATCCGCAGAAAAGCCCACCCCAGAGGACCTTCATGGAAATGGACAAGGGAAAGACAAACTCTGATAACCACTAAATAAACACGAGGGGGCCAGTTCGCCCTCTGATTAAACATGGCTGCATTTACTTTGAAAAGCACTCTGGTGGGGAAAAACACGCAGCTTCACTGCAAAGCAGTCAAAGCAAGACCTGCAAGCCAAGAAGCGCTGCATCAATAATGCTCATTACAGAGGGAATATAAAAAAAAAAAAACTGGAGAATGCCGAGGGCCCTGGGGGATTCCACAACTGCAGCTGTCACTCATCCAAATTCAGATTCAACAAACCCCTCCCTCCCTAGCTGCAGGCAAACCCCGCAATGTGAGAACGTGCACATATCTCACACACAGATACAAACACAGCAACGTGAATCAGTTTAGTTTTAGCAAGGCCTTGTAGTATTACTCTGAGTGTGTGTGTGTGTGTGTGTGTGTGTGTGTGTGAGAGAGAGAGATAGAGAGAGATAGAGAGAGAGAGAGAGAGAGAGACAGAGAGGGGACAACACTGGTGTAAAACATGTGAGCTATGTGATGGCCAGCAACAGCTCACTCCATCCCAGCCTCCTCATCCTCCTCCTCCACACCCCCCCCCTCCCTTCCCTGTCGTCAGCAGGCTGACTGCACCACACCCCCACCACCCCCACCAGAGCCCAGACGGAGGAAATGCTCGCAAAACCCAAACCACTCATTACTCCAAACCAGAGAAGCCCTGCCATTTTTTACACCCATCAGCACCCAAGACCTCACCAAGCTGAGAGCACTTCCTCGTGAGAGTCCCCAGCCCCCAGTGGGGGAGGGAGAAGGGCGGGGGGCTTACAGGATGGGAGAAGGGGGTGGGTGGGGTTGGAGGAGAAGGTTTGCTGACATGCACTGAAGCACAGTGACGGACAGGCAGACAGATCTGACAGTTCGACAACTCTGGGCCTCCCATGAGTGCTACACACCCTGAATGACTCAGGTCTGCGAGTCTCGCGTCGGTCACTACTCTTCTCTTTTCAGTTATCCTCTCTCTCTCCCTCTCTCTCTACATTTCCTTCACTCCCTTTCTCTCTCACTCACTCTTAGCCCATTACTCCTCGCCTCCTCCCTGCTCTGCTCTTTACATGCCCGACCTCATGTATCCTCTCCCCCTCACTAGCTGTCACTCACCCGTGTTGCTCCATCTCACTCTCCTCCCTCTCCCTTTTCCACCCATTCATTCGTTTCCTCTCTCCCTCCCTCCCTCCCTCTATCCATCCCTCTGCAGGGTAGTGCCTGACAGTGCCAGTCTCCCCAGAAGCGGAGCCTGTCTGCAGAAGCTCAAAGCACTGATTCTACTGTACACTACGTACACACACTACTCTACTCCACTCCACTCCCACCGCTCACAACACCACCAGCCAGCACCGTGCAGCAGCAGCAGGGGCCTGCTCATCACCCAGAGGAATGTGCAGCATTTCAGGCCTTATCTCCTGCTGGATGCCGCCGTCGCCACCACCACCGCCGCCACGGCCGCCTGTATTGCGCTCAGAAGAGCACAGCAAAAACTGCATAACTAAAGACTACTGCCCCCACCCCCCTACACTGCCCCTAGTTACAAAAATGACCTAAACTGCAAATCAAAAGTTTATTTGTTGCTGTTCAGGCGCTTCAGACAGAAAAGCAGAGAGAAAAATAAGAGAGAACGGGAAGGAAAATTAAAAAAAAAAAAAAAAAACCTTAAGAACCATCACGAATCACTTCAATGAATGTAGCGTGAAAGAGCAGTATCCGACACTCTCAAAGTTTGGCTGTGTGAGGGGGAATCAGAGTTGTGTCATTGCTGTCAAAAGCGTGTAAACTGCCCTGCTCGATTGGGTTAAACTCTGGAAATGGCGCAACATGAATATTTGCAGGCCCTTTCACTCTGCAGTGTTTCCAACCAACCGTGCAAGCTAGCGGCTAACATGCACTTTGTTCTCCCAATTTAAAAAGGATACACTTTGATGGCTCCGGACTTGGTGCCGATGGCCATGAGCTCAAGTTTTGGATCATAAGCCAAGGCGCTGGGTTGGTTTGGGAATCCATGTTCCACAGTCTGACAAGAAAGAAAGAGAGAGAGAGAGAGAGAGAGAGAGAGAGAGAGAGAGAGAGAGAGAGAGAGAGAGAGAGAGAGAGAGAGAGAGAGAGAGAGAGAGAGAGAGAGAGAGAGAGAGAGAGAGAGAGGACCATTGCATCATTTCATGTCAACTGAAACACAGTCGCTCATATATAACATTAGCCATGACCAAATCTGATCACCTTAGGACAATTAAAATAGGAACACCACCACTCATTCAAGTATTGGGTTCTCCTGTGGCAATCATTGAAACAAAACACATTACCAACACAGGTCAGGAAAAATAGCCTATACGAAGTGAAAAGGTGAGGACATCAAAAAAATATACCTATAGCCTACATTTGATTTTTTTTTTTCCTTTGGGAGACCAGATTGATGCCTGAAATATACCGTTGTCAAGTCAGCAAGTGACCATGGTAGGGGTGTGTGCGTGTTAGAAGTGTAGTGGTTACAGGGGCGGCTGGGTGGGCACCTGCCCAAGAACAGTTGCAAGTGTGTCACGTTGTGAAGGGTCGGACCATCTTATGATATTTCACACTGTCAGGAAGACGCCTTCTCTGTGTGACATGAACTATAAAATAATCGGCAAACACCCATTCCAGGATTTTACAGCTCTTTCAAGTAGGCTAGACATTATAAAATATCCGAATAAAAAACACACGTTGTTATAAAAAACCCAAACCAGTACACAGCCCTGCTGCTGTCAGTATAACCGACCAAAAGTGTCCCTTTAGTGAGGTGGAGAGCAGGACCTGAGGTATTTTTGACACTGGGATTAAGTTCAAGGCTTTCAACTGGCGCTACGATATCTTCCAGTCCAACAACCCGGCCAAGCTGGCAGTGTGCTTGCTCCTACAAACGGCACTGATCATAAAGAATAAGTCCCCCACCCCCATCTCACCCATTCACGCTTCTTAACAAGGCCGGGCAATCCAACAAGTTCCACCAGCCAACACTACTAATGCAGCCGTGTGGGGCCACTGTGATACACGTAGACTTCTTGTTTTGTTGTTATTCCACGATATGGAATATCTTGAACAAAAACAAACTTTAAGTGAAGGCCGCCATGTGTTATTAAGCCCCACTCACAAACAGCACTTGGGTTACAAATTGATTGCCTCCCAATCGCAAATAAACATATTTTTAATGTTTTCGGTCACACACACAAAACATAGACTAAACAAACTGCAATTTAAAACCTTAGCCTCCCCTGAAAAGGGGGTGTTGTCAATTAATTCCAAAGGTCTCTTTTCTCTTATGCTTTGCAGCCTAATGATATTTAAGTAGGTTAGGCCTAGGCTACTTCTATTCTTATGCACAACCAAAGGTTTTGCGATTGACCAACAAAAGCGTAAGCAAGACGAAAGACAAAACATCCACATTTGCATCTGAATAGTCAGCGTATTAAATGATTTCAGACCACAGAATGCAAGAGTTTAAAAGTGACAAACACAACGCTACAATGGACAACAATAGTAACAGATGGACACAAGTCGTCCTCGCGTATTTTAGTATTTAGGCTTCAAACTTTGCCGCAGTTTCTGCTGTGGAGCTGTGAAAAAATAAATAATTATCTTGTCTAGCGGCAGGACATGCATGTACCACATCAACCTTGCCCGCTAAAACCAAACAGCTACAATCACGAAGAATCTGGTTTATTGCTAATTTAAGGCGTTTATGTGGTTGTATACGTAACCGTGTATCAATCGGGCCCTTATTTATAAATGTTGCAAGGCGCGGTGATTGCCCACAAGAATTACTCGTGGATGAATTGTTACATTCATTTCCATTTCCTGCGATAGAACATACAGATTCAACGGTCGCGAGGGACGGGAGAAAATCCCAACAAAAAAAGCCACAGCCTGACCAAAAATATTTTGTCAAACAATTTTGATGCAACTCGACACCGCATGCATGCTCTAGGTGGGGGATGAGGAGGGGGAAGACAAACCCCCGAATGTCTTCACTCGTACCTTATTAAATGCAAAGAGGTCCTGTTTGATTTTCTCTCTCTGAGGGTCGTGGCCCTGCCTCCTAAACCTAAACTTCATCATCCTGAAGCCGGCAGAGAAGAATTAAAACGGCGCACTCCCTGATGATAGATTCCGTTACGTTTAAATCAAAGTACTCCCATGCAGCCGCCCGTTCCTATTGTATTCACTTCTACACCGCTGCAAGTACTGGGGCAGTGTTTATGCAGTTTAACCATAGGGCAAGTTCACAGGATCCACGTCGATGCTATCCAATCAGAGGAGAAGAAACTGTGACCAATCCACCAAAACACACCCATACTTGTACTGCTAGGCGGAAAATCCGCCATGGAGCACAACGGATCGGAATACGCCCTTACTGGCCAGCTGCAGTGCCAATTTAATTGATGGGAATATTCTATCTATAGACAGTCAGAAGTCATCACGTGTGCTAGCCACAGACAGGTACATTGCAATATAGCCTAGATTCCATTTGACATTTAATAGGAAATGCCTTGTCAAATACCAGAGCAATATGAAAAGTATCATTGCCAAAAACTGTCATAAATAAGGCAGACCAAAATTCACAAATTCATGTTTTGGATGCATATATATTTTTTAAATAAACTTACAGATTTTCTTGGTCACATAACATTGCAATGCTATACATTTGTACATATAGGCCTACACAACCAAACAGTGCAAATATATTCCTTGTGTAGGTATAAACCACTATGCACATTTACAGTTAAAACACCTAAATATGGCATTCTGGTATTGTTACAACACAGCCATTGTGGAACAGTACACAGGACACTTCTAGTGCTATCTGACTGAGTACTATCTACAACTATTTACATCTAAGAGGTGTATCTAACATGTTTGACTGGAGGTAGATACAGTTGTTGTTTCTCAGCATTTATAAACATTTACAGTCAGTCTTTATTTGGATGGTCATATAGACTGTTTACAAATGCTGAAACTACTAACCATCTCTGAAACTCTGGGTCTTGTTAGGGTTAGGGGTTGGGTTTGATTAAGGTGATACGTCAGTAAACAAATAACAAAAATGAAACTGTATTCCCACAAAACATCTGTGACGTCTTTGTGGGAGGAGTACCCAAACAAAGTGTTATTACATGTCTACACTCACAATGAACAGTTTCACTGCATGTCCTTCTACCCAGTATGTCTACGCATGTGACAAATACACATCCTTGTGTCCTTGTAGATTTACAGTTTCAAGTAGGTGGACGGTCAGCGTGACAGGTGGGCTGAGGCAAAGATGAGACAGTCTTGCTGGGATGGCTTATGGCAGTCGCTGCCACTCAGGCCACCGCTGTCCTATTGCAGAATAAAACCATCTACTAACTGCATTGTAATGTAATGTCATTTAATGATGTATTTGTCAGCTGCAGGTGTGCTATTAGGTACATGAGCCCATGATATGAGGACTGCGAGGACCACACACATGGTCAGATAAGCAAATGTCCTCATGTTCCGGTCCGGTCCGGTCAGGCTGGGGGACCCCTTGGCCGTGGGGTCGTAGGGGGTCCAGTGTGGAGCATGTGTCTGGCGTGATGGACGGCAAGCGTGTGAGGGGGGGCCGCGTCACAGGAGGGTGATCTCGCTCGGGGGCAGGGTCAGACGCTTCTCCCGCACCGACAGCAGGTTCTCCATGTGCATGGCGATGACTCGACACAACTCCAGGCTCTGCACGGGCCAGAAGGGACAGTGTTACACACACACAAACACACACACACACACACACACACACACACACACACACACACACACACACACACACACACACACACACAGCTCCAGGCTCTGCACGGGCCAGAAGGGACAGTGTTACACACACACACACACACACACACACACACACACACACACACACACACACACACACACACACACACACACACACACACACACACACAGCTCCGGGCTCTGCAGGGGCCAGAAGGGACAGTGTTACACACACACACACACACACACACACACACACACACACACACACACACAGCTCCGGGCTCTGCAGGGGCCAGAAGGGACAGTGTTACACACACACACACACATACACATACACACACACACACACAGCTCCGGGCTCTGCAGGGGCCAGAAGGGACAGTGTTAAACACACATACACACACACACACACACACACACACACACACAGGGGCACAGACAAACGCGCACACACACACACACACACACGCACACCCACACCCACACGCACATGCAAGCACACGCACACACACACACACACACAGTCGAGCACAGACAAGCACATGCGCGCACACACACAGACAGACACACACACACACACACACACACACACGCAGTTGAGCACAGACAAATGCACGCACACACACAGACACACACAGACACACACACACACGCAGTTGAGCACAGACAAATGCACACACACACAGACACACACAGACACACACACACACACACACACACACAGTTGAGCACAGACAAATGCACGCACACACAGACACACACAGACACAGACACACACGCAGTTGAGCACAGACAAATGCAGGTACGCACACAGATACAGACACACACACACACACAGTTGAGGGAGGCAGCCTGTCATCTGTGTGAGGTCAGCGGTAAGGCGATATCTGTGTTGATGTGTGAGTGAGTGACTGGATAGGAGTGTGCGTGACTGTACGCTTCTGTGAGTATGTGAATGAGTGTGTGTGTGCACTGTGTGTGTGTGAGTGTATGTGTGTGTGGTGACAGCATGTCACTGTATTTTAGGGTGAGGCCCATATTTTAGTACATTTGTGGGGATGGAACAAATGAGTAGTTTACAGATGTGAAATGTGCAGCTCAAGTGTGTGTGAGTGTGTGTGTGTGTGTGTTTGTCTGTGTGTGTGTGTGTCCATTTCAAGTTCGGCGTCAGTAAGCATCAGCCTGTGGAATGTGTGTGTGTAGGTGTATGTGTGTGTGTTTGCGCATGTGTGTGTGTGTGTGTGTATGTGTATCTCCCCCACCCTCACCTGGTCCAGCTGCAGCTGAGTGATCCTCTGAGACATGAGGTCCCCGAGTTTGATCTCCACGTAGGGGTAACTGGAGCCAGGTGTGGGCCGCTGTGTGCGAGTGGACTGCACCTCCTTCAGGGAGAACTTCACCAGCACCTCCTGTGGGGGGGGGGGGGGCACGGCCAAATATTCAGCCCAGCTTAACTCAGAGCCCTCATTGGGTCTGGAACACTTCTTTTACGCTTGCCGACCCCCCACCCTTCCTTCAGAAGAGAACTTTATTTTTTATAATTACAAGTTCAATATGCGAAGAATTTGGTTCCAAACCCAACGACCCCTACAAAACGCAATGAAATATGGGACAAACACAGTGTCATAGGCCATTTTTAATAGGAAGACATACAGTCTCACACACAGACAGGAAATTGGACTCACAATTGTAAATAAACACTGGACGGCTGCCCAACCTATCTTTAATGTGTGCCGTGGCCACAGGAATCTATTGTGCAAATGCATGACATTGCTATGAAGTACTGTAATTAAGGGAGTGGAGGCATTACTGTGTGTTTCAGTATCTGAACTACAGTATTTGAGTTGTAGTCAAACTCGGTGGGTTTACTCTGGATGGAAATATAATCACGGAGAACAATTCAGCTGTGGGTGTAAGTCTGCTCTCATTATATCCAAAAACACCATCTGTCTGGGCACACATACACATACACATGCACATACACATGCACACACACACACACACACACACACACACACACACACACACACACACACACACACACACACACACACAGCAATCGCAAACACACACACACGCACACAAACATACACCAGCCGCAAACACATACACACACACACAGCAATCGCAACACACACACATGCACACATGCACACACACACGCTCACATGCACACACACACACCAGTTGCCAAAACACACACACACACACAGCAATCGTAAACACACACTCACACGCACACACACACACATGCACAAACACACACACACACACACCCACCAGTCGCAAACACATACATACACACACACGCGGACTTTGAGTTGAACCCACATGAGTGTCTTTGTTGAGGAAGTTGAGGCCGTTGTGATTGACAGCCAGGACGCAGGGCGTGTCTATAGCGCTGTTGCTGCTGCTCTGGACGTAGAAGAACGAGGAGCCAAACATGGGGTACGCGCTCACCAGTCCTACAGAAACAAACACACACACAGCACACACACACACAGCACCCACACACAAAAAAGACACACACACACACACACAGCACACACAAAGACACACACACACAAAAAAACACACACACACACACAAAAAGACACACACACACAAACACACAAACAAAAAAGACACACAAACACACACACACACCGAACAAACACAATCACTTGGAAGCTCAGATATGCTAAGTGTGCACAGATGTCATCATAAAAGTAAGACGCTGAAGTTATAGCATAATTTCACTGATTGAACAATATAAAAGCAATCGTTAAAAAAGGCAAAAGCCAATACAATTTATAGTACCGCTATCATGTCAGGCCAAGCCACTAATGCCTTTAAATACCCTTTTGAAGCTGACCTCTGCATTCCTTTTCGCTACGCTATTGCGACTTTGTGTTTACACAAAATAATTTTATTTCTTGAAATTTCAGTTTGCTGATTCCATAAAAAAATAATGTGTGTCTGGTGTGATGCAATGTAACAACGGGCTGTAGAAGAAATGATGGGGTTGTAAGACCCATTAAGGTCAAAATAATATTGTCTGCAAGTTATTCATACCAAAGACAGAGTTATTACTAATCACCTCGTAGTTTGTCAGCTAATATGAACATTAGCACATGATTTTTTTTTAAGTATGTTTTTTGGGCTTTTTGGGCTTTTATTGGATAGGATAGTGAAGAATGGGACAGGAAATGAGTGGGAGAGAGAGAGAGATGGGGTACAGTTGGGAAATGGCCCAGGTCGGACTCGAACCTGGGTCCCCATGGGCACTTTGCCCGTTCCTGGTACGGGTGCTCTACCCACTGCGCCACAGCAACCCCTTACTACATGGTTTTGAATTAAAATGAGGTCTGAAAGTGGTGAAAATGCAGGTGATACTATCTCTTCTATACTGAGATGGCGTAGGCGTGTAGGCTGAAAGTGCTGAGGCACTGCTCATGCAACGCAATACTAAAGCATATTGGCTTTACTGTGCCAAACATAAGTACAGCAGTAGAGCCAGACCTCATGACGTAAGCAGAAACTCTTTTAGTTCCACCCTGCTTTCACTGACCGCGAGCTGTGGTGTAAAGATATTAAACTGCGTACTCCACAATGCTGTAAAAATCACCTCAGGGGTTTTCCGCATGTCTTCTGACACGCTGCATCCAAGACCTCAGTAGGCACTGCCTACCAACCCCACCAGTACCGTAGCTGCTCTTCTGTCCCTTGTGGGATAGTGTAGTGTGGTTCGCTTGCACACTACAACATGTTTGGCAGAAGTAGCCAGCCATTCGGGTACCTTTTGTCTT
>CM050216.1:33946242-33948742 GCA_027475355.1 Coilia nasus
TTGCTCACACGCACTGGCAATCCCTAATACATGAGGACAAATGTACACAAACATTTACCCTATTGGCACAAAATCCCCCCAGCATTATTGCAAAGTAGCTTTAAAATGTGCACAGTGCAAAAAACAACTATGCATGTGAACATCCAAGTTTATCAGCACTGCCCCCCTTCTGTACAGAGCTGCTACAGAACCATGCCCTCTATCTGACCTTGGTAGTGGATGCCCTGGTTAGCGCACACATCCCGCAGGAACTTGAGCAGGTAGGGCTTGAGCACCTCCGAGCAGCGGTAGTACGCCGTCAGGATGTACAGGAGCCTCCAGCCTTTTTGGCAGCTGTCCCTGTGCCAGCAGCAGGAACAGATAAATTAATTAATGAAGAAATAAAAAAACACCAAGATCAGCTTAAACTTGGGTGCGCTCGGCCGCCCTGAAGCCTTGTGTTGTGGCAGCCAGGGTCAATCCCGCTCCCGGACGAGCCCCCGCAATGAATTATTGACGTCTCCTGCCAGCCTTCCTCAGATCAGTGCAACGTGCCCCATTTCAGAGGCACAATATATTTTACTATTGTTGTTGACAAAAAAACCCCAAATGCTCCTGTTTTGTTTGCAATGCTGATTTTAAAGGGAATGGCAATCATACTGCACATTTTGGGCATATTGTCTGCCTATTGCAAGTCTTCCTTGGCATTGTCTTGCCCCTGGAAAAGGTCCAGAAACGTATAAAAACCACCTGAAACTACAACTGAGGGTACATAACATATGCCTAAGGAATGTACTTGAACATTGGGGAACATTCTGTTCATTGTTTGATAAAGTTTTCTGTCGACAGCAAAAACAACTATTAAAAACAACTATAAGCAAAAACAACATATACTATAAAGATGCACATGCTGTGTAAAATATGACATGCAGTATCTAAGACAAACTATAAAGATATAGGGGTATTCTAATGATCTGCTCAGGGTGTCTATAAAGTTCCTGAGGCCCTGCTCTGTCCCGATTCTGTCCTGATGATGCTGTCTAGCTAAGATGTATGGGAGAAGATAACAAGACCCCGGTCACCAAGGGCTAGAGGAGGAAAATAGAGAAATACTGCTACACTGTTGAACTGATCTGAACTGAATAGAAGCACTGGGCAGGAAAAGGAGCCGTACGTTTTGGAGCTGGTGTTTGCTGTGATCTGCTTGAGGACCTGACAATAAGCTTCATCCCTCATTAGTCCAAACTCGCCAGTGAGCTGCAAAAAAGGGGAAATTTGAAATATGAATGAATCAACTTTGCACCCGACACATGAACAGAAGCTTGATCTTTAGTATAGCACCGAGGTGACTTGAGTTATTCTTTCTGCTCTCCTGAAGCTGTAATTTGAGGCCAAGTGAAGGCGGATCTTACCTTAAGGATTATGCTGACGACTTCCTGCTCTGTCTGCCCTTTCGATGGGCAGTCTCCCATGAACCTCATAATGGCTGAAAGCAAACACAGGGCTGTCTGAGAACACTGACATGTGCGTTTCGATACAAGCTCACTATTGCTTTAATATTTGTTAAAAATAGCTTTTCATTATTTTTATTTTTTTTGAGTGTTTAGAGAGAGAGACAGAGTCCAATGAAAATTTGTGCTTGTTTTTTTTTGCAGTTTACAAGAGCTGACTTGTCACAATTTACAAGTGTTTCCTTATACTGTTAATTGCTGCCACATTCAAATAAAACAGTTCAACTGGCTCCACCAAAGAAAATAATAAATCTCTTTTGCTTACACAGGAAAATTTCTGCCGCCACTTTATTCATAGTTTCATCTGAAAAATCGATTAAAGACTCCTGGATTGGGGACTGTGGAGAGCAAGAATAAACATATCATGTCAACATCCAATAAAAAAAATCTGATGAGGGAATGTCACCCTGAAATGTGAAATGTGTGGTTTTATGTATTATATAACAGAGAATGAACTACAAATCTGTAGAGATATTCAAATATTACAAATGCAGCGTCATTATGTAGGGTATATGAATTATATATCATCATACACATCACTGCGCAAATGTTTTAGGCACTTTAAATGTTCCACATTACATTTATTTAAGTCAGGTATATTGCTTATTAGCGTGTGTCAACAGGAAATATCATATTCTACACTGTCAAACCCTGTTGTTGGAAAAAAGCTTAATAATACAAACACTGACTCATGTATATGTGGCTAAATAAAAAGTTATAAAGCAAAATACTGCATTAAAGACAAAAAACTACAGACAATTATGCCAGAACTGGCAGTCTGTTGGGATCACATCAATACACAGAGAATCAGGGCAGAATAAAAACGCATAAAATCTCTGAAAAACAGCAGCACGTTCTCAGTGATGCTGGTTTCAAGAAAAGGGAAGGTTGCACAAAGTCAATTTTTGGTGGCTAATGCATTTTGATGATTGTTACCTAATGAGAAAATAATTTCTGAGAACATGCCAACCGCATATCAGCAAATGCCTTAAATATTTGCTAACTGAAGT
>CM050216.1:33951242-34053742 GCA_027475355.1 Coilia nasus
AAGCTGGAGCCCTCCTGCCCCCCCCCCCCACCACCTCAGGTCTTGCTGCTCCCACTCACGGACTACCTTAGCACCCATCTCGTTCACCCCCCTGCGTGTGTGTGTGTATGTGTGTGAGTGTGTGTGTATGTGTATGTATGTGGGTGTGTGAGAGCATGTCTGGAATGACTTAGTTAATGCACACCTATCCCGCTGTGTTCCCCCTACCATAGTTCTGTCATATTTCACACATATCACCCTGCATACTATTGCACTGACTCTGAATCCCTGAGTGCTTGAATCCCTGCTGCCAGGGACTATACTGGACCCTGTGCAATGTGCCTCTACTGTGCAATTACTTGGACTCTGTGCTATCTGACTGTCACGCACTCCACCTTTGCTGCTAGCATATGTGGTAAATGTACATATTGGTTTTCATATTGTTTTATAGTCTTAATTGTATATATTGCTGTAAATTGAACTTTTATTTTGAGCCATTTTTATCTTTTTCAAATCTATTCTTATATACTGTGTCTGTTATATACTGTGTCTCTATGCATCTGTTCTTGGCTGCTCCTAATGACATCTCACCCCGGCTGAGCTGAGCCGCGCTGCGTCTGCTACAGTATTTATAGTAATATAATACAGTGAGATAATGTCCACTGTGAGTAAAGTGAGCAATGGTGCAAGACACCTAACTATATCTAGTCCTACAAGCAGCAAATACAACACAATACCATTGCTGGAGCATATCTGTTTATTTTTAAATGATATTGCCTAAATAACAGTTTACCACATTTATGTAAATCTTAGTCTTAGTTATGAAGGTGTTCATATCAATAGTGATATTGGATCAGTATAAGGTATCAACCAATAAGTAAAACCCAGATATCGAAATTGGAATGAAAAAAAGCTGGATCAGGGTATCCCTTTTAAAGAAGGGCTCCCCCTCATTACAAAAGCCAACTTAACCACTGAGCTGGACCAAGAGCTGAGCAGCTCCAGACCGCAGGGCAACACCGCAGATCTTACCTTCCTCTAGGCCATCCATAGTCTGCAGGCGGATAATGTCTCCCTTGTGGAAGCAGAGCCGGGATCGGTCCTCTTTACTGTAATTCACCACCGCAACCACGTACTGAGAGTCCTGGAGAGCAGGAGGACGACCACAGGCCCGTTTTGTTATATGTCACCCTAGTTTCCTTTACACAATTAGCAACCAGCAAATCGGCAAAAAAACCCCACTCCAAACTTAGAGCGTCGAACCTTCTTCAGTTCCGTGATGAAGTGGTCGATCATGGATTTGACCTGCGGGGCTTTGGCAGTGAAGAGGATGAGTTTCTCATTGGTCAGGTTGAACTCCATCATGTTCCGCGACGGGATGGTGACAAACATGATGTCACTGTAACTGTTGATAACAGATAATGACAAAAACAGAAAGGCGAAGAAATGCAGTCATAAATGCTCGGTGGGTCTGTGGGGGACAGACTGATATGAGATTGTGGTGTTTATAGTGTTTGTGGGGACGAAGATGCACCTGTAGGGCCTTAGGACCCTGAAGTAATCGGGCGCTGTAGCGCTGGTCCGGACCATCTTTAGCAGCTTGATGCCTCTGTGGGACACAGACAACACCTGCACTCCAGTACCCACGCTGCCCTGCATACACACATGGATACACACATAGGCGCATGCGTGCACACACACACATGGGCTCGCACGCGCGCGCACGCACACACACACACACACACACACACACGCGCGTGCAAACACGGACACACACTCACACAAACACGGACACATACTCACACAAACACGGACACACATACAGAGAGAGAGTCAGGGACTTAAAACTAAGGATATTAATTAAAACCTTTAGCTTCTCTGACAAGTTGCACTGAGAGAATCAATTGGTGAGAAAAGGCATGGAGCGCTGATACTCACAGATGCGGGAAAGAGCCTGGAGAAGTAGATCTCCCACGTGTCTCTCGCTGCCGTCACCACCTTCTTCTTTACGCTGTCGTCCGGGGTAGACGAGCCCATAGTAATGTTGTTGTCCTCTAATACATAAACAAGATGCGTAAAAACAAACAAAACATCATCAGCTACTACATCGGTATATCAAAATTATAATGACATGTTGACACCCTAATGTGACACGCCAGGAAAAGGAAGGCAGGGAAGTATTTGCTGCCTTCGAGCAGTTACCAAACATGGCCTTCATGTTCTCTCGCTCCTCTTTAGTGATGCGAATGCACGCCTCGGAGAAGGTGTCATGGACAATCTGGAAGAACAAAAACACGACAACTGCTGAAGGAATTAGCAGCACACAGTAGCAGTTAAATAGCCTGCTAAACCAGCCCCTCATACTTCATTTCATTTTGTGCAGAGGGTCTGGAACAGACACCATCAGAAACAATTTGTTGGAGGTGTGGACTCTGCTGAAGTTTAAAAAAAAATGCCTCTGACTTTACCTAATCGTAACGCCTGGTCGTCACGTATGCAATTAGCCTACCTACGCACTACAATTCAAATGTAGCACACAAGGTCAACGAACACACCCTCTGTTCGCTGATTGGATCGGTCTTGCTGGGGCCGACTAAATCACCCTCAGGAGATTCCGGTCCAGACCCTCTGCACAAAATGAAATGAAGTACGAGGGGCGGGTTTACCAGGCTAGCAGTTAATACCCCTACCAATTAAGGTGTCATTCCGCGACAAACCGTTTAGTACTTGCTCTTTTTGAAATACGATAGGTCCCTCCGAGTTGCATATGCATGCTACAAAAATGTTGTTCTACCCTAATTGCATTCATTAGTCAATGAAAGAAAATAGGCGGAAAAACGAGCGAATAAGAAAAAGGCAAACAAAGTGACGTAAGTTCGTTAATTAGAAAAAGCCATGCCAGTTGTGATCACCGGAGGAGTCTCATTATAGCACACATTCACCTAGCAAAATATAGGTAAGTAGGTGCATTTGTTTAAATCTTCTATTTGGTGTGCTATGACCGAATGGGCTTTGAATAATTATAGCCTGTGACTAGCATAGCCGAGAACCTGTCATTCTCCCCACTCCATCTCCTCCACCAAACTAGTATATCCTGTAATAGGAGCACTAAAGCATCTTTTTCACCAAAACCAGTTCACGGGGCATTGATTAACACCACCGCAAAATTAATGAAGAAATGATGCAATGACACCTTTAAATGTAAATTGCACAATGATCAGTAACACGTGTTAAGGCAGTATTGGTGCACGCTACCTGTTTGAAAAGGAGATCCAGGACCAAGGGGTGGTTGAAGCTGTCTTTGGGGTAAAAAACCTGGGGGGATAAAAACTCTGTAAGCCAAAGTGACAAGAGAAGCTGTGAACTATTAGGATTCACTGTATCACACTCAAATCACACCACTAGCCACAGTGCTCTGCTAAAAGCCATGCCCTGTCTAGCGTGCTTGTTTTAGGTCACCTGTAACTCTGACCTGACTTGTTTACAACTGTGTTGTACTGTATGTACATATGTGTACAAGAGTGTGTATGTGTGCATGTGTAGTTGTGGGTGTGAATGTGTGTGTGAGTGTGTGAGTGAATCTGTGTAGTCCCTCAATAGTGTATGTAGGCACTATTATGTATCTGTCTTGTCCATACTGTGTTTTAACAGTTGAGTGTATTACCAATTGTTCACAGTGAAACGTTGTACGCTCACACCAAGACCTACTAAAGCTATCACTAAGGATGCTAAAAAAGCATTCCTGTAAATATTTTGTGATTGCTAATTTGGCGCATGTCACTCATTACATAAGGCATTCAAGCGTTCCATCATGCAGTTGGTTGCTGGTAATTTACTGCTGTAACATGTCATAGCTAATTTGAATAATGGTGTGATGTCTTCAACTTTTTTTGTGGTTGCTGTTGCCCAAAATATGAAACTCCTCGCTTCTGTCGCTCTAGTTGCTCTTATTGCTTATGTCTAATAAAAAATAAATGACTTCTGTTGGTGTAAACATAGTCACTATGAAAGTGTGCAATCGGTGCACGCGCTGACCTCCTTCCTGAGGTAGATCTTCCAGGGCACGTTGGTGTAGGTGTAGTGCGCATCGCTGCTCCTCTTGTGCAGCTTAGTCTTAATGCTCTCCGTCTCCACCGGAAGATCTCTGCACACTGCAGCACAATTAACGTAAACCAGTCAATCACAACCACAACAGCACAACACAACTAACAGACCTACAGCATAACGAATGTAAACCTGTCAATCACAACCACAACAGCACAACACAACTAACAGACCTACAGCATAACGGATGTAAACCTGTCAATCACAACCACGGCAGCACAACACAACTAACAGACCTACAGCATAACGAATGTAAACCTGTCAATCACAACCACGGCAGCACAACAGACAGACTTGCGGTTTGTAGACCTGTCAATCACAGCTGAGGTCAGATTCTACTGGACGAACCTGGCTCAGGGAGCGGGTGTCTGTGGCTGACTGCTGGCATTGGGGGCTGAGACTTCCTGATGGTCTTGGGCACTCGGTTCTCATCATATCGAGAGCCTGGCGTTACTGTGGTTGTTGGGGGGGGATATGTTTTCTTTCTCTGTGTGAAGAGATGGAGTAGCGGAGCAGATTGGTTGGTTTAGGTGCCTTAGCAAGAGCCTGAATAACGCTTTTGATGGGGAGATGACTTATGAAGCTTTACTCAACCGGCGCAGGGGGATCACTCATCTGGTCCTTCAGGATCATCATGGCTTCATCATGAGGATCTGGCCTTCTCCTGAATACTTTACCTTCTCTCCTGTGGAGGGAACTGGGAAAGATGGAGCCAACCAAGATTTATATGTAAAACAAAAACAACAACAAAAAACGTCTTGCAGATCCGAAGTAAGCTCCACACTGTAGTATTTTGGAGCAATAATAACTTCAGACAGCAGCCTGTCTTTAGGTGGTTGGCATATGTACTTCACTAGTTCACCATCAGGAGATCAGCGAGCTCAAACTGACAGGTACGCAGGTACAGTGATTAAGTTAGTAAAAGAGGCATATCAAATTTCATCACGCTCCTCCTGAACTTCGTTTTTTACAAAACGTCATTAATGAATGAGAGCAAGAAGGTCTGCACATCAAAAAAATAATCTTACAGGTGCCAGACAAAGGCACTTGGCTTGACGCCGACCTCGCGGCTGAATGCTGTCTTGTTCTTGTCAATTTAATAAAGTTTTGAGGACATACCGTGTGCAGATGATTTCTGTTTACTGGCATATTAGCTGAACCATTTCCATAGCAACATACAAGCACACAAAAGACCCCAGGCATGAAACATCCAGAGGACCATACCAGTACTGCATACAGTTTATCAACAGCAATGTGGTCATGTTCACCTGGGCAACGGGGCTGGTTTGGGTGGAGGAGGGCTCTGGTACTGCTTGATGATGTCCTTGATGTTGTGACTGGGCTCCCAGTATTCAGAGTTGGAGACGGAGCTCCGAACCACATGCTCTGGGGGTGGACGTGGTGTTGAGCCTCAAGAAGAAACATGAACAATTAGTGATATTTGTATTTGTATCCATAACTACTCAAAGTAACTGAATTAGTCAGAACTTCATCCCTTGGTATAACCTTTATTATTCTCTTCTAGGCAGGTAGGCTTTATTGGCATAATGTACCTACATTTAAGTTGGCAGCAGCAATAATATATATACAGATGTTTTTATGGAGGATAATGGGGGATTTTCTTTATTGTATTTAAATACATCAATTTCAATCCATTACACAACGCATATATTTACACTTTCACGAAATGAATAAAAAAAACTTTAATTTTATAATTACAAGACTTGTGTATTTCTTGATTTACTGACACACTGAACATTTGGCCTGGTATGTTACCTCATTCCATGAGTTTGAATTCAATTATTTTTCAATGTCATCTTGACATCTGAATTGTCTGTAAGTAATCATGTGATAGATCATAGAGGGTGCCAAAGCTGTTTGCCCTACTACACATAACTGCACCGCATGACTGCAATCACCACGAGAGTGCTATATGTGACACAGCTCAGCTGGGGTCTATACTACCCTTCCAACAGACAGTGTACACCTGAAAATTATATTTTTAGACATAATGTTATGAGTGTTTCATTCCAACCCTACATTAAAGCCTCACAAGCTTTTGGATTGCCTGCTACACAAACTGAGGATCATGACCAAGCAACTACTATAGGCCTTTTACACCCAAGTCAGCTGGAACCTGTTGTGGTAGACAAAATCAACAACAACAAAAAAAAACACTTGTTTAAGGACAATCACAAGTACAAGCACAAGCGTGTAGGCTCACCTGTATTCCACTGGGGAGATCTGTGTGACACAGGGGCTTGCCTATATGGATTATAGTCCATCTCTGGCCTCTGTAGGGTGAAATGAGCAGTGACGCATTTAATAAGAACATTCCACCAGTTTCACTTCTAGCAACCTGGTAAAGGGCCACAGCAGAGGAAAGCCTGCTTCAAGCTGCCGCTTACTTTATGAAATCTTGAGGAAATAGAACAAAGCACAAGTAAAATAAAATGAAATGGGTAATTGTTTCCATGCATGGAGGGATGAATGTGCTGCTCTGCACCTCAAACTGTGCCTGGAAACTGTCTCCATTTATTTTCTGTAGGTATTGTCAACAGCAAGTGCGCTATTAAGCAGGTTTCCATCTAATCGTTTACTGCATTCTGGACACTCGAAAAAGATTCTAGTTGAAAATGCTTTCCATTTCCATAAACCTCTAAATGTTCATACAATTATGCCCACTGACGCACATCTGTTTTTATTGTGTCTATTTGTTGGATGTTGCCTCATCGTTTTGTTTTGTTCCTATGAATGTGAATAACTAAAGTGAATGAGTCAAAAGAAAATCCAGCTATTGTGTTGGTCAGAAAGCAGAGTGTAAATACACTGTGCTGATTAATCCTCATTATTACTTTGAGTGCCCTCCTAATGTAGCGGCATACGACATGACCACAAGCAGAGCAGAAAAAACTAGCATTAGCCCCAGCTGGCCCACTCAGGCCCAGAGCAGCTGTGGGACTCACTGTGCTCAGCTGAGCGGGTGTGTGCTGCTTACTCAAAGGACTCAGCTGAGCAGGTGTGTGTTGCGTACTCAAAGGACTCAGGTGAGCGGGTGTGTGCTGCTTACTCAAAGGGCTCAGGTGAGCAGGTGTGTGTTGCGTACTCAAAGGGCTCAGGTGAGCAGGTGTGTGCTGTGTACCCAAAGGGCTCAGGTGAGCAGGTGTGTGTTGTGGACACTGGGCTCAGGTGAGCAGGTGTGTGCTGCGTACTCAAAGGGCTCAGGTGAGCAGGTGTGTGCTGTGTACCCAAAGGGCTCAGGTGAGCAGGTGTGTGTTGTGGACACTGGGCTCAGGTGAGCAGGTGTGTGCTGCGTACTCAAAGGGCTCAGGTGAGCAGGTGTGTGTTGTGGACTCACCGAGATCATAGGTGTGTGTTGCGGGGTCACTGGTGGGACTGGGCTGTGGCCCATGGAGGTGTACATTTGCTGGTGCATAGCCATGGCCTGCATAGTCATCTGCTGGGCCTGCCACATACAGAGAGATAGGTTACCACGGCGCTTATAGATAGTGTTGTAGAGACAGGGATTGTGTTATAAAGACAGGTCACCGCGGAGCTTACAGATGCTGTTACAAAGACAGGTTACCAGGGAACTTATAAAATACTGCTCAAATGTTGCTGTCCACAGTTGACATAATTGTAACTATCATTGCAGCAGGTCTATCGATTTCTAAATGTGAGTGTTTGGGACGCATTCAAAACAAACAAAGACACACACAGACACACAGTAGATTTTTTTTCCAACTTTTGTTCCAACCGTTCACAAAACAGCTGAATTTTACGTCCTTAGATGGGCAAATGAGCTAAATGAGTAAAACACATGCAATGTGTGTACAGGAAAGACCAACTCATGGCAGGATTTTTACTTTGTACAGCCAAGGATTTCCTAGCCTGGTAAACCCGCCCCTCGTACTTCATTTCATTTTGTACAGTGGGTCTGGACCGGAATCTCTTGAGGGTCATGTAGTCGGCCCCAGCAAGACCGATCCAATCAGCCAACAGAGGGTGTGTTCGTTAGCGGTGACGTTGACCTTGTGTGCTGTGTCCACACCTCCAGGAAGAAATCGTTTCTGACTGTGTCTGGTCCAGACCCTCTGTACAAAATAAAATGAAGTACGAGGGGCTGGTTTACCAGGCTAAGGATTTCCTACCTCTGTAGCTATTTTTACCTGTTGACCGTCACAGTTTTCCGAGGAGAGTCCCCATTTTTAGTGGTCTGTCCACAGTGAAACGGTCAAAAATCCACTTTGTCCCCAGATTTTGTAGCTAGAACACTTTATTTTCATGATATTAACTGCACAACTGGGAATGTCCTTGTTTCTTATTCCAGGACAATGTCCCCAGGCTTCATCTCAGATCTGGTCGCTCTATTACAGCATGCATTCTGTAACGTCACAGTGACTCACCAATATGATCGCTTGTTGGTTGATAATAGCTTGCTGCTGCTCTGACATAACTGAAGGGTCTGCCCCTGGAAGAAAGACAGGCACACATGCAGTACAGCAAACACCTCAAGCAAGAGCTGATAGGTCTCCACTGCAGAGCAAAAGCATTAGGACCACAGCAGAACAGAAAACTGCACTGGCTCGCCTGGCATTGGGTCCATACCTGGCACATAAGGGCTCTCTGGCACATGTGGCATAGCAGGTGCAGCTGGCTTGGGGGCGATAGCTGGCTTAGCGCGTTCAGCTGGCACGGTGGGTGGAGCGGGCGCAGGGGCAGGGGTGGGGGCGGGTGCGGGTGCGGGAGCAGGGGCAGGGGCATGGGCAGCAGCAAGGGGGGGGGACTGGGAGGCTGGCGTGGGGATGGGAGGCATCATTCCCCCCTCAATGGGCAGGACTGGCACCGCTGCAGGGGAGGCAAGCGCAGCACAATGAGGTGGCGTACAGTTTCACTACTCTACACACACACACAATGCCACACAGGGATTCTGGGCCAAGCTAAGCGCACACACACATACGCACACACAGGGAGACTGGGCTGGGCTTGCTGGCTTTTGTTGCCTAGCCTGAGAAATATACTTAACATTGGCTGACCCAGAGTCTCACTGGAAATATGTGACTTAATCTCATGTTTTGTACCTCAAGCAATTTAAACTACAACAGCGTTAGAAAGAGTAATAATAATAAAAATGTAATTGTTGAAAATTGCTCAGGGATCATTTGATCAAAAATGATCGATTTAGTACACTGGTATATACTCCTTAAGAATGATAAAAGTTCGCTTTACTTCTGATTTTACTTTACTTTACTTCTGAGACTGAGTAAAAATCGAGTCTAAATTTGGCAGCCGGTATATGTTGACCAAGCAACATGCGAAAATGCTAGATCCACAAAAAACTTTATTTCTGCTAAAAGTTGAAAAGAGTCATAAACTCACTAATTCAAACAGAGGTCAGCATCTTATGCTGAAACAGCCCCAACTTGAATTGATTCTGTTCTTTAACACTCCCATTGATACTAAGTATTTTCTGCATTATTCATGTGCTTGAAAGCAGAGAGCCACTAGAGAACTAAAGCGGAGGGAGGGCAGACTGCAAATTACAGCGATACACACACACAGAGACAAATACACAGACACACACACGAGTACATACACGCACACACACACACACAAACACACACACGCCGACTTTCACACATACACACATGCTGACACATATAATACACACACATGCCCTCTCTCTCACACACACACACACACACACACACACACACATGCTGACATAATATATGATATAATACACACACATGCTCTCTCTCTCTCTCACTCACACGCACACACACACACACACACTCTTACCTCCAGGTCCTGGAGGAGGTCTGCCTGATGGGGGCTTGTCTCCTTCTCCTCCCCCGGTCCCCAACCCCCCTGCTCCCATCATTCTGCTGGACATGCTGGCCGCCCTCTCCGTGTCCTGAGGCACAGGCACAGGGGAGGCAGTGGACAGTGAGTGCGTGCTGCCCAGCCTGGACCCCTGGGCGCTCTGCCCCACAGGAACTCAATCTCCCCCGGGGAGTACCTTACACCCTCTAAAGAGGCGCAGGGCCACTTCAGGTGAGCCACAGCCGAGTGACCACTAAGAGCTTGTCTTCACTTTTCAGACCAACAGATTTGTTCCGCCTACTCGAGATGCCACAGATATTAAAAACACTTGAATTTAGCATTTTTTTTACTTCTCAATATCTTTAGGATTTTTTTTTTTTAAACGGGCAACATTCAAAGTGAATTCATTACAGACAGAAAGCTTGCCTTTTTCCCAATGTATGTATGTGAAATCCTAATTTAAAACAAAATGTATCACAAACACACTATGCTGAGATACTTCCTTAGCAACCGACTCGGGTAAACGTTTAAGAGGTGCTTGATGCAGCAAGGAATACGGTAATGTCGTAACCTAATCACCCCCCATTGACTGGAAGCTGTGACTGATCAAGAACACTTGATACATTTCAGGGCCAAACAAAACAACAGTGTTTAATCAGTCTGCAAAATAGCTCCTAACCTGATTGCATGCTTTACCCCCTTCTCATAAGTAAATCTTTTCATAAGTAAATCTAGATTATTTTTTATCAGTCAATAACACATTTTAGATTTTGTCATATGAGCCATAGTTCTGAGTCAGTGGTGGGTGACTGGTCTGCTCTGGATCATTTGCTCCCTGTGACAGGGTTCGCTACACTAACATGCTCTTACTAGGGGATAATATGGACGCCGTAACCTAAGCCTTCACAAAGGCAATGTCTGGTTCAGCTATGGTAGATGGAATACATGAAACCTATGCAGAACTGGATTCTGGAGTAGATTCTAGATATTATTTTTCTGGCAGTTAGAGAGTTTGAAGACAGAGATAATGGTAAGAAGAGAGGAGAGGCGAAGAAAAGAGAGGAGAAGAGAGAAGAAGAGAAGAAGAGAAGAGACGAGAAGAAAATCAAGAGGAGAGGAGAGGAGAGGAAAGGAGAATAGAGGAGAGGAGAATAGAGGAGAGGAGAGGAGAATAGAGGAGAGGATAGGAGAGGATAGGAGAGGAGAGGAGAGGAGAGGAGACTGGGAGGAGCGTTAGAGGAGAGGAGAGGAGAATAGAGGAGAGGAGAGGAGAATAGAGGAGAGGAGAGGAGAGGAGAGGAGAATAGAGGAGAGGAGAGGAGAGGAGACTGGGAGGAGCGTTAGAGGAGAGGAGAGGAGAGGAGACTGGGAGGAGCGTTAGAGGAGAGGAGAGGAGAATAGAGGAGAGGAGAGGAGAATAGAGGAGAGGAGAATAGAGGACAGGAGAGGAGAGGAGACTGGGAGGAGAGGAGACTGGGAGGAGCGTGAGAGGAGAGGGAGTGATCAGCCTACTTACCCCACTCCCGTCAGAGAGCACCGGATCAAACAGGCTGTCGAGGTAACGGTCCATGCCTCTCTGCGTGGGAGCCTCGCTGAACGTATCCGATTCTACTGTGGAAAACACAGTGTATAGCCAGTGTGAGCAAACCTACGCTGTGTGTGTGTGAATTGTGGACACAAATAAAGAAGAAAATGTGTGCGTGTGTGTGTGTGTGTGTGTGTGTGTGTGTGTGTGTGTGTGTGTGTGTGTGTGTGTGTGTGTGTGTGTGTGTGTGTGTGTGTGTGTGTGTGTGTGTGGGTGGGTGGGTGGGTGTGTGTGTGTGTGTGTTTTTCAGACATTTACAACTGCTTTCATATTCATTTACCACTGCTTTCATAGTGTGTGATATGCTCACAAAGTCATACGCAAAAGACAAACAGTTTGCTATATATTGTCCTGTCATTACTTGTAGCTGACGCTCTTATCCAGAGCGACTTACAGATATTTACAGGGTTTCAGTTACAGTCCCTGGAGCAATGTGGGATTAGATGCCTTGCTCAAGGGCATCTCAACCATGGGTAGGGCGGAATTCAAACCGGCAACCTTCCGATTGCAAGACCAACTCCCTAACCACAAGGCCACAGCTGCCCCTATAAGTCATTCATCATCAGTAGTCTTTTTGTCTGGAGACACATTTACCTGCATTATTTATGCTACCAGTTACATTATTCCACCTCTACCCTTGCTATTTATTACACTGTGTGTGTGTGTGTGCCTGTCTGTACGTTTTTTATTTTGTGTCGAGTAAATATATACTGTATATTATTTTGTGAGTATATGTCCTTGATTTGAACCACACCATTATGAATATTCTATATCTATTGATTCTAAAGCGACCAAATCTTTTGGCTGGCATCATGTTTTAATGGTGTTGTCTGTTGCTGTTGTCTGTTTATTTTAGTGTTATTTTTTTACCTGGAGTATTATTAACAACTGCTCATTCTATGGTTAGCTAAACATCTTGCCAAAAGACTGCAGTTAAAAGTTAGCAAATCCCCTCCTGGCTAACACTGGCAACGACGAGGACATTATGATTATTGTGAATTGTACTTTTACATAAGTCAATGAAAGGGAAAACCCACCGTGACTGTAGTATCCATCAGAGTCTGGGATGCTGGGCATTGCGTGGTGGGTTACGTTCAGAGAATGTAGAGATTGGTCATCATCTGGTTCGAAACCGCTCCCAAACAGGGCACTGTAACGGTTCACAGACAAGGCTCAAGATTATCCCTACTTACAGGTTACTTGCACCTTGCCAAATTTCCAACTTGCAGGTCAAAAATCACTTAAAAACTATTTGTTGAAAAATGCACCAATATGTGAAATCACTTTCACATGCAATATAGTAACACTTACAGTCATTTTCAGAACTAAAACCAAGGAATGTTCCAAAAAAGAACTGCACAGTCATGACTGCCTTTAATAACATGGAGAATGTTATTGGGAAGAAACATTTCCTGCCGTAGATATACACATACCAACTTCTGTTTGTAAGAGATACTGTGTATATACTTTAACAAAGTTAACATGCAACTGGGCCTTGGCCTAAGACACAGTCAGACACAGCCACGGTAGGGACTGAGACGGGTGAACGAGCTTGTCAGCCGGACACTAACAGACTGGCGTTGGGCCTGGTCCTGGTGGGGCTGTCTGCGGAGATGATGAAGTAGGACTTCTGCTTGGGGAAGTCCCGAATCAGCTCCAGGTCAGCGATTAGGTCCATCACGTAGTCGTGGCCAGCCAGCTCTGCCCACTGCCCTTGCTCCTTCATGAAGACAGAGCTGCCCTTCCAGCTGTCCGCGATGCCCCTGCAACATTAGGCATGCTAATTAGCTTATGCTCAGTGATGGGCAACCTGAATTCAGAAGTTGCAATTTAGTACCAGGGTCAGGATTTGACTGCTTAGCTTCAGCCAAGGGCAGCACTTCATCCCTTTATCCAGTTTGTATAATACCTCCATGTTTAGTGCCACATATTCTAAATCACCTAGATCTACTTGTGTGCTTAAAACAGGTGATTTCACAGTAAACTCTGCCACCAGGCTGAAGAGCCCTGATAGAATCATCTGATTTTGTGAATGGCTGCAACAAATATGTGGTTCCTGGACTGTACCTTCTGAAAACAGTGTAAATGTTAAGTTGATATTTTATTTTCTTGTTTGTTATCTGAAGAACTACTCAATAGAATCTAGCCCTGGTGTAACATTTCTAATTAGTTTCCTCTTCCTTATCAACACGGAATATACAAATAAATGCAGTATCAAAGAACCTATCCCCGTTGGGTTGTTGTGGAAAGAGCTACAAACAGGTTGCCCATTGCAATGCTGAGGATACACATTACACAGCCAAATATGTTCACACTCACACAGGTAACATTACACACTTGTTATACAAGGATACAAGGATACAAGGAGTTTTATTTGTCACATACATAGGCATACTGGGTAGTAGGACATGCAGTGAAACTGTTGATTGTGAGTCTAGACTGTGCTTGGGGAGTGGGGAGTAAAGTGCGTAGAATGCATTTGGGGGGGATGACTACCATAAGAAGGGCAGAGGTAGAAAAAAGGTGAAGGGGGGTGGGATAAAGTGCATAAAGTGCAGTTATGGTTGGGAGGAAGGACTGGCTGTGGTGGCAGATGACGGGCTGTTGGTGGCAGGGTTGTTGGTGTGAGGGCTGTGTGTGAGGGAGGCGACGTAGGACCGTGTCTTACATGCTACTTGCATGCTACTTGTGTATGTGTGTTAGGTGGTTATGTGATACAAAGCAAGACTGAGCCGGGTAAAAGTGAAGCCACATTTTTTTTACATCAGCTGTAGTAGCATTGTTAAAATACAGAAGTGATTACATATATACTCTTCGCAGCATATATCATGCTGATAAATAAATAAATAATAATAAAAAATAAACTGACCGAAGCATAAGTATTAGTGGTTTACTAACTGCAGGCCACTTTAGATAAAATAACCTGCTTCCACAGATTTTGATGAAATGTTATGGATGCCTAGCCTGGTAAACCAGCCCCTCGTACTTCATTTCATTTCATAGAGGGTCTGGCCTAGCTGCATTGAGAAACGATTTCGTCCTGGAGGTGTGTATTCTGCTGAAGTTTAAAACAAGTGGCTCTGCTTTTACCCAATCGCTAACACCTGGTCGTCACAGGCCTATCTACACACTACAATTCAAATATAGCACACAAAGTCAACATCATCGCTCACAAACACTCCCTCTGTTTATTGACTCGGATTCGCTTGGTCTGAATACATGAATGTCAACGGCAGCAAGGCCAGACCCTCTGTACAAAATGAAATGAAGCACAAGGGGCTGTTTACCAGGCTAATGGATGCCATCTATGCACAATAACACAGAACTCCCTAGATGCAGTTTGCCTGTGCAAAGAGCTGGAGCCACGGAGCTCTGAGTTTCTGGCCCCGCCTCTCAGGCCTCACTCACTGCTAATATAAAAGAGCTTTGCAGTATCATATTCTGTCATAGTGTCTACCAGTTCATGAGAGCAAAGACCTGAGATTAGGATACGCAGAGAAGAGCCATCTGAGATCATCAACTGATGTCAGAGAGAAAGTGTAAAGGCACACACACCCAGGCACTTAAACTCTGGACCAAGCAAGGGCCCGAAACGTCACACTGAGGTAGTATACTTCATTCATGTTTTTTGGGGAGTATATTATGGTGTGCAGACTTTTCTCTTTTTCATATAACCACATAGATGTGTCAAACAGAACCTTGCAGCTGTGAGCTCTGGGCAGGCTGGGGTGATGTGGACCCATGTGCTCAGGTGATGCTGGTACTTGTGATAAAGCGATGTGCTAAGGTAATGTGGATTCCTGTGCTGAGGGATTGTGGATACCTGTACTCAGGTAATGTTGGCATCTGTGCTCAGGTGATGCTGCTACTTGTGCTATACTGTGCTAAGTGGCTATGCTGTGCTAAGCTATGTGGATGCCTCTGCTGTGGGATACCTGTACTCAGGTAATGTTGGCATCTGTGCTCAGGTGATGCTGCTACTTGTGCTATACTGTGCTAAGTGGCTATGCTGTGCTAAGCTATGTGGATGCCTCTGCTGTGGGATACCTGTACTCAGGTAATGTTGGCATCTGTGCTCAGGGGATGTTGGTACCTGTGCTGAAGGATGTTTCCTGCCAGGTCCTCTCCACTTGTCCAGGAATGGACAGGACACAGGAAGGATGTCCCTGGGGCGAGATATATCAAAGTCAAAGTCAAAGTCAGCTTTATTGTCAAAAAAACATATGTACAGGTTGCACACACAGCATTTGAAATTGCAATGCTCCCTAGACCCACAGTGAACATTAAACATCTTATAAACAAGACAGGAAGACATGATGACAAAACATAATAATATAAACATAACAAAAAGTGCAATAGGCTTGTATATAATATAAATAAGTAAAAACACAATGTGTAGAGTAATAAAGCTCAAATGGTGCCATTTAAGCAGTGGTGTCATTGGTTGTAATTATATTATTGGTTGTAATATATTTGGACAGGTGTGGTGAGGGAGACAGTGTTGGGAGGAAAGGAAACTCCAGGTGCACTATATTTTTCCATGTGGTTTACACACTCAGATCATGTGTCTGGGTAATTTGCCTCATCCACATTTATCACTTGAGATACAGCCAAAGAGCTCCAACAGAAACTAGAGTGGTGAATCATCAGGCGTATCTGTGTGTGTGTTTGTGTTTGTTTGTGTGCATGCATGCGTACATCGTGTGTGTGAGTGTGTGTGTGTGTGTGTGTGTGTGTGTGTGTGCATCCGTGTGGGCTTGCTTGCATCATGTGTGTGTGTGTGTGT
Organism: Coilia nasus; assembly: GCA_027475355.1. Classification (NCBI taxonomy): domain Eukaryota; kingdom Metazoa; phylum Chordata; class Actinopteri; order Clupeiformes; family Engraulidae; genus Coilia; species Coilia nasus. Next base: position 33,967,523 of record CM050216.1, read on the forward strand.
GTGTTTGACCATGCCGAGAAAAAATCGACTCTTGCTTGTGTAAGCACCTTTGGCATTCGTCACTATATACCACTCCTGCAACATGACAGGCAAACTGAACCTCTGTCTATGTTCCATAATAACAACAACAACAACAACAATAATAATAATAGTAACAATAATAACAGTAAATGGAATTAACAAGAACAATAGTGTGTTTGCCTATGCCAGCAAAAAAGTAGACTAGTGGCCAAAGTTTCTAGTGGTCTTCTTGCAGTGTCGTGCTTTATTTCTGTTGTATTATGGAACACTGTATTCTAAGATCTGTGACTGTTCACATGAGATGTAGTGTACTGCTAACAGAAGAGAAGCTTGTAGAGGGAAGAGTCCTTCAGTATTATTCTTCTATGAAACGGCTCTGAAGCATGCTAGGACACAGAACGACAATGAGACGAACCATCAAAGCAGTGGACCTGCAGCACCATGTTGGCTTTTTTCCTATTGGCTGTCCACTCTAGCAAGGACAGAGGATAGGTCCTGGCCAACTCGGGACCGAGGACGGACTTCTGCATGGCTTGCATGAGCCTATGTTGGCAAATAGCATTGAACCCCTCGACACCATAGTCTGAGACAAACCTGAGGATGGGAGCAAAGAGAGAGTAGCCTGGTTACACCAAGTACACCAAGTTAATTCTGCTAAGCCAGCCATGTTTAAATAAATGACATATACTGGTTAATGTGTTTTAAAATGTTGAAATTCATTCCTGAGTCTTTTGAAAGGTTTGAATGAAATAGATGCGCAGGACGTTTCAGGAAGGGATTAACATCCTGTTGTTTTAAACATGAAGACTGGGCCTGGTTAACGCAAACAGATTGGACCTGACACGGTTCTGGGCCTGGTTAACGCAAACAGATTGGACCTGACATGGTTCTGGGCCTGGTTAACGCAAACAGATTGGACCTGGCACGGTTCTGTGAATGAAAAAACGACGTACTTCAGCAGGTATTTCTCCATTCTCACAGAGGGGGCGAAAGCACTTAAGCAGGACAGCAGCAGCAGCCAGCCTCGCTCCGAGTTGTGAAGGTTGTCGTTCCTCCACACCTGATTGGCAATTTGACACAAGATTTCGTCCCTTAAGCCGGGATATGTGAGGCCTTTCTGGATGATGTAGTTCCCAAACAGGTTCTCTTGGGCGCCATTCAGATGGGGGTCGCCCATGAATCTTAGAATCTGTGAGGTGGGAGGAGAAAGAGTTTGGTCCTTAACAAGGGGTGCGCATCATCTGATTTAGATAAATATACATTAGATTAACAGAAAAATCTATGATGGGATGGAACTACACTGTGATTATTGTATTAAAAAAACATATATATTACACTGCATTACACTTAGCAGAAACTTTTATCCAAAGCGACTTACAACAGAAATATATGATTCAAAGACAAAAGAAATTTGAGGCACTTCTGAAAGTTACCATTTAAAAAGCCTTCATTGATTACTGGCTGCATGCCTATGTGTTTCATGTCCTGACGAAGACAGGTTTTTTGAAATGTGTAGGCATGTAGCCAGTTATCAATAAAGGCTTTTTAAATGCTAACTTTCAGGAGAGCCTCAAATTTCTTTTGTCTTTGAATCAATAAGTTGGAGGCCCGTGTTTTCATGAGCGTGGGACTTTCTCTGACCCAGTGAAGCAATTCCTCCCCCTTTTTTTTGTTTTAGAAATGTATGAGTATATGAAAAGTATATGATGAAAATATTCATGACAATGTAAATGCTAGCAAACCCTATTGCCTTACAGAGCATTAATAAATGTAAGAAGTCTTTTAATGACAATAATTTACACAAGCACTGGCATGTCAGTGTTTAATAGTGTTTTAAAGAGTTCTTACCATGATGAAAACATTGACAGCCAGATACCTATGGTCTTCATCAACATGTGTCAGAGGTGAGTCCAGAGGTACTGTCAACATGCCAAATTTGGGTGCCTGCAAAATGTTATGAGATGACTTTCACATTATCTGCAGTTTTTCCTTATGGTGTAATTCAGTGCTTTTATATTTAATGACAGATCAGTCTTCATCATTAACCATAAACCATATTAGTAAAATCATAAACTATAACAGTCTTAATGAAAAACCTGTGAACACATTTACAATGTATTTAGAAAATATAACTGAACATTTCTAGGTGGAGGGCAACTGGGGACAAAAGACTCTGCCTGCCTGGAATTCTGCTCTGGTTCATCACACTCCCACTGTGGTCAAACTCACCTTGAAATAAAACTGCACACATTTGGTCATGTTGTAATTATTAATGTCCAGGGGCAGCATGAGCTGAGACTCCACTTCGACTGTAGGGGCCTCGACCAGAGCGAGGCAGTCTGAGTGCAGCTCCCTTCCTCCTGGACACAAGAGCACGTCAGGTTACAGAAGCTCAGACATCCGCACCAAAACAGGCATGATGACATTATATCAGGTGCCCTAGAGAAAACTATAAAACTATATAGCTATATAAAGTGTGTGTATATACTATATATATCTTTTCTGTATGTAAATATACGTATATAGGGAAGACAGACCTGCCGTTGAGTGGAGGAGCGCTGCTAGTTCTGCTGGAATGGGCAGGTGTGTAACGTTGACTACCTCCCGCCTAGCCAGCTCCTAGCCAGAAATATCTCGGTGAGCAATATAATCAAATATGAAGACATTTTGATTTAAAGGTAAGACTTTCATTAGCTTCTTACCACTTCACGTCTGATTCTCTCTCTCGCCGCTCTCCTCCTTGCATCCAGGTTAGCCTAAATGCAGACAGTTCGAAAAAAAGAGAAAATTTACGGTGCAACAACAAGCAACAACTGTATGTTAACATGAACTCTTAACAGCACTTTGCTTTTTCACATAACAAGGAGAGTGACTGTACCTTAATATACCTCCTCCGATTGACATACAGGTGAATCATGGACCGAAACCTCATCAAACTAATCCTCAGATTTATATAACTTTGTCTGCATTATATAGAAACAAAATGAATTACATTATTGATCATCGATCTTACTGTGTATCCTATCCAATAACCACCCATGAATGGCAAAGTAAATACACTTATGGCATTGCTTAGACATAAACGGAAACCTCGTCAATAACATATAAGGTCAACCCTAGTGTAAGAAACAAACAAACATGCTTCCATGTGATACAGCAGAGGAAGTTGCCACTGCTTAACATACCTTGCTAGGTATCCTCTACAGTGAGCCTGTAGTTTGATGATCTTCTTGCGAAACTCTGTGTAGCGGTGGCGCACGAAGAACATGCGGGTATGGCGCTGCAATGTGAGAGCGGCGACATGCCGAACCCGATCCCGCTTACTCTCTAGAAACTGGTACACTTCCTCCTTCATGAAAATCTTCCGGGCACATGTTTGATTAGATTATAACCGCGTTCAACCATAAACATTTGTATACAAACTGTGAGTAGGTAATAAGTAGACCTATGTAGCCAAGTGCGGAACCAGATATGCAACAGATTTTTTAAAGGTCTTGCAATCTGTGTAAAGGCCATTTAGGGTGAAAACATCCTTAAAAAGCTCTTTTAATTAAACCAAGTGTACAAGAGAGACAATGTTTTGTGCCAGTGGCTGTTCTGGATAACTGCTGTTTCTTCTCTGCTGCTAGTGTTCCGTGCCCATTCCTAACCACTACAAATCAGAGCTCTGTTACAAGCCATGCCCTGTCTGTTGTGTGTGCTTTCTGCTAACTGTTGTCATTTTTCACTGTAAGTTTTTGTTCAAAAAACATGTGTGTGTTTAGTGCACACACACACTAAACACACACATGTTTTTTGAACAAAAACTTACAGACTGTAGTGTATATGTCTTGCCTCAACAGTTTTTAACAGTTAGTGTGTAACACCAGTTGTTCCTGGTGACATGTTGTTTTGTCTCACTATGTACTAGGTATGTATAAGGCTGAAACGACAATAAAACCCACTTCACTTCACTTCACTTGAATCATCTCTCACCTTGCTGACTCCTATTTGGAAGGACCCTGGTCTGATAGGGCAAAGCTTCCTTAGCATGAGAGCACAGTTCTCACCACTGGCATGGGGTGGATGCTTCAGACCCAGGAGGGATTTGTACCTGCAAGTCATAGTGTCCCCATTTTACACCCATTTGCTGAAAATGTGTATTCTGAAAAGCTGCGGTGCCAAAGCTTAAGAAAAACATATTTTAGGATTACGATTTGCAGAGCACCTGCACGTATGCCTAGTTTCATAACAGCATTTAGAGCAGGGCTCAGCTGGATAAGTTTCCACACACCACACACCTGAAAAGGAAGACATCAAAAGGCAATCTGATTGGGTAGCCCTCCTTCCTGATGCGGATGGTCTCCAGGATCCCAGAGTATTGGAGCTGTGTGCTTACCAGCTCAGCATCAAATATACCGGGTTCCTGTGGAGACATATACAGCCGTAAACACATTGCTTTACTGGCCAAAATAAGGTCTTCTCTGCTACATTTACATAATATTTGTTTACCATAGAGCAACATACATGTTTATGTTATCAGTCTCTCTTGACTATGAAAGTCATGACCATTTTAATTGTTTAAGTGTTACCATACTGTTAATCTACAGAAATGCTACGCTAACATGAATGTGTATTCTGTCAGTGCTGACTGTAACACTTTTAATTACAGTATATCATACTTTACCTTCCTTTGGTTTGGCTTGATACAACGAACAAAAAAAGGGTTACATCTGCAAAAAAAAAAAAAGTAAATGTAAATTTAATTGCAAATCCTTACAATTGCAATCCTGTGCCACTTTAACATGCCGAGACGTTTGACAGAAAGCCTTCATGTTTGTACGCAAGAGAACATCCGTAGAAGACTGACATAAAGGATAATCACTTTTCGATCTTTTCGATGAGCTCCATGAGGGAGGTCTGGAACTTGGCGGCGACCGTGGAAGGCTGGTAGCGGCGGGTCACAGTGCTGCTCTTCCTCCCGTTCGTCTTCTGGTGAATAAGGGCCTCGGCATGGCTCGTGAACAGATTAGCCACCATCTGAACGTGAGAGAGAGCAACACAAAACAGGAGCACACTGCTCACCTGCAGCTCTTGTTCGCACCAACAAAAGTAACAGGAAAGATAAAAGGAACACTCTATTTTTTTTGAGGAAATAGGCTCATGTTAGGCCAGTGCTTCTCAATCATTTTCTGTTACGCCCCCCCAGGAAGACCCCCCCCGCCACTCTCCGCCGCAACTATAATAGTATCATTTGTCTTTAAAATTGTATATACCTGCATAACATTGTATCCTTATTAACATTAAAGACATTTTTAAAATAGAGCAATATAGATCAACTTACAAAGACTAACTTTATGAACTTTAATTACTCTAATAATAACTTATAACTCTAATAACTTTATTGTTTTTTAGTCTGTACTGTTGTCGATTACATTGCAATTACACTTTATAGTACCGGCAAAAAGCATGTTCCCCGGGGTCACACGCGCCCCCCCTGCCATCGCACCGCGCGCACCCAGGGGGGGCCGTCCCACTACCTGAGAAGCACTGTGTTAGGTTCAGTGCCTGCTAACTGGTCTAATCAGATTCAATGATTTATATGTAAGTTAATAGCTAAAGAACTACCATCAAAGCTGAAGTTCCTCTCAATGGATTCAAAAACAGTATAACTCAACTGGAAGTTGAAAAATGTTGGAAAGTATTTCTTTAAAGAAGAGACAGGACGTAAGTTCCCAATATGCTAGCCTTATTATGTGGTGCCCAGAAGGATTGACCAGGTACTGCAATGACCCTGTCCATCTGTGTGTGTGTGTGTGTGTGTGTGTGTGTCTGTCTGTCTGTCCGCCCATATGGGGCACCAGGTTGCCATCTCTGGTTGTGCTTGTTTTACTCTGAATGAACAGGAAAGGTAACAGAGACACAAGGGTACACTCCCTATCCCATGTGCTAACCTTATTTTTACTCTGCATGAACAGGTCAAGCACCTCCTGGCGCACCTGGTCAAAGTTTTTGTCCAGAAACTTGTGGGCCTGCAAAAAGTTATCACCAGTTACTGCTCACAATGCAAAGATGAAAAAATGTGTATAGCCTAATTGAATTTGAAGAAATCTCATTTTTATATTTGTGGTTGAAAAGGTTGTACCTGGTAAGTAACTTTTCCTGCATAGTGTTTGATGGTGAACTCCGGTAGGGGCATTTTTGGCTTTACATACAAGGGGTTGTTGCCATGGTGATAGTGACATTTCTGAAGGAATGTGTGGTCAGTTGCCTGTTGACAAAATATGCAGTTTATGTGGATGAAACTGTAAAATTAACGTAACGTAAATAGATATAAATGTGAGGGAATATTTGGGAAATTTTGGGGGAATACCTGGGGAAAACCACTCTGATCATCAAGGATTCGGAGTATCCCATGGGGCTTTGCAGATATGATGTCAATGCAGTCCTGGTTGGAGCTGAAAGTTATTTCTTGCCAGTCAATTTGCTCTTTTATGTATTCCTCCTGTGAACCGGGGTAAAAAATAAGAGTTTTATGATGACAAACAACCCATAAACATAAGCAATAAACAACCCAATTCTAAAAAGAGTATATGAGAAGAGTCTGCTTACTTGTTCTTCCCTAAACACTATTCTATTGAAGAAGAATTGAAGGTATTCATTTGCATAATTTATGCAAAGTTGCTCAAAGCTGTTGAAGGTGAGGTCCTGTGAAGCAGAGACAAAGGAAAAGGAAGAAAATCGCTTCTTTTCATGGTAGCGAAGATCGCTTAAGCACTGGTAGTAAAAGTACAACGGAAACAAAACTAACAATGTTTCTCTGTGTTGGTGTGCATTCGATGTAAACCTGGATTACCTCAAATCCGTAAATGTCGAGTATGGCAATAGATACTGATTCGATTCGCGGGTACACCAACTTGTTGATATGGTCTGTCAGCCAGTTGAACAGAAGGGAGTACAAGATCTTGGCAATGGCATCTCTGGCATGTTTAAAGTTGAAAACATGCTGTTAGTTTTCATAAGTCTCTCTTCTTTTGCAAAGGAAATTAATCTTGGAATGCAATGCTTATTATTATATTTTTTGGAGATTTCTTGCACACCTCCTTTTGCCAGGTGCGTCGGAGGAGAGCCACAAGGCCACCAAAGTCACAGAAAAAGCTCCCGCACACTGCCCTTATTTGCAGAGTTTAACTGCAACATTTCGGTCTACTGACCATCATCAGGCAACGGTTGCAAAGTTGCAATTAAACACTGCAAATGAGGCCACAATGCTAATTATTCAGACTGATATATTATTTCCAGTATAATGGTTCTATATGAACACTGATAAAAATTACTCTCTTGCTTGGTTGGCTGTTGCATGTTTGTTCGAATATTACCAGAAACACACACTGCAGTACTCTTACCTAAAAACAAAAGGCAGGGTTAGCTGGAAATCAGAAAATGATTTTGTTTTTACCTGGCATCAACTGCACTTTCAACTGTCAAAGGGGTATAGATCTTCTCTCTCATCGTTTCCTGTGGAGAATAAACAACCAGCAAACTTGGAATTTATCTCTGGAGTTATGTAAACATACAACACAGAAACTCCTTGTCTGATTATCCTATTGATAGGCTGACTAGAACACAAAGGAAGACGTTAATACACAGATGACAAGAGTTGGTGGCCGAATTTCCTGTCCCCAACACACAGACAGCAGACCCCAGTGCACAGAATGAGCAGATAGGGGGCTCATAGCCTGTACGCAGACACCAGCTGCGCTGGTACACATGGAGGGGCTCCTGTGACCAGGGCACTGCGCCAACAAAGCCAGGAAACCGCAGTCTATCTATTTGATACTGGGGGGTGGATAGCCATCATTGATACAAGATATTTTGGTTATCTCTCCAGCGTTACCTGTGTTCCTGAAACCCTATCCTGTCCAACCAAACACATTTTAAAATTGAGTATTATTATCAAATTAAACTTGGTGGATGGAATGAGAGAATTTCAACAAACAGGTATAATTATTGTTGTGTAATACTAAATGGTTGCTGTTAAGAAAACAGAGCCTGATATGGCTGGATAACCAGGCACAATGCAAACAGTTAAATGTAATGAAAGTAATTAGTTAGGTGGATCATGTTTACAGGTCTTTTCATCAAGTCAGCAATTTGAAAATGGATCTGCCTGCCCTGTTGCAGTAGAAGAGCACAAATATGACTTGGAATACTGCACAAGATTAACATGATATGAAAACACAAACGTAACACTTCATAAAAACAAGCATGGTGGGAATTAACTACATTAACACCAGCTAACGTTTATATAGTCATATTTTGTATGGACATTCCCTCGTATGGATTATTTGGAAGGTTCTTCAGACTGTCTATAGATGCCAGGACTATAAATAAATCATCTGTTAAGGTTCGTAAGGTTAAATAAATAAAATAATAATAAAATACATTTTGCCAAACAAGCTGTAAAATCTCTGTGGGCCGACTATGCAATTACAGTGTAACCAAAATTGGTGGGGTGTCAACTATGATAATGACTTCCTGAGACCCAAAAAAGCATCTTGGATGAATATCTGTTCTGTGTGAACTGTTTACAAAACATGTTGCTGCGGTGCAACAGAAGCTGGCTAAAAAGACTGGATTAGATGAGATGTGCCATCAGCAGCTGAGTGGAAGTGATACAGCTCTCGCTGAAATCCGCCCCTGCTGCCCGCCACTGTAAACACGGCCCGTGGCATAATGGTCTCTCTTCAAAACAACGCTAATCCGCTGGGCATGTCACATCAAAGCACTCACAACCGCTTTTTAATCATTAGCTTAGTTTGTATACACGTGCAACTGGCCTGTGCTACCTGTGGCCCATGAGCCCCATGGTGAAGCTGGCCGCAGTGCGGTGCAGTGCAGTGTGCAAATGCTTTTTCTATGATCTCATTGCGGTTCTGAGCCCCGTTTCCCTGAATGATCAGATAAGAGAGGGCCGTGGCACGAGCGAGTGAGAGACAGCCCGAGGTCCATCTAATCCACAGACGGGAAATTACTTTGGGCTATGGGCCCTCTCCCGTTACATAGGGACGACCCGTTTCCCTAATTAGTCGAATTAAGTAAATTGCCACGGCCCGGCCCTTAGCTGGTGTCACGGTGACGGGTGGGGGGGTGAGTTGTGACTGAAACACCTTTGAACATTTCAACATAACCAGGGAAGCTGTAAACACTGATGTGCTCTGGCTCCGGGGTGCACCTATTACAGCAACAGGATGCCTGCGAAAGGATCGCATGAATGGTGTGTAAAGGCAGGACTCGGAAAGACTGAGGGGCCCTCGATGAAAGGACTGCAATGGGACGTCTACATACAAATGATACGGAAATACTGCTCTTTTTCTTGTTCACAAATGGGTCTTGTAGGAAAGAAGACGCCGGAAGTTACAATTTTACTGATTTTTTAATTTTTTTATTAAAACTGGATTTTATTGACACCTACATTAAAACCATGTCAGTAGGGGAGGACACAGTCCAACCGACTGAAAAAAGGCAACCATGTGGTCACAGAAGTGAACAGTAAACAACAGGTGTGTTTCAAAAGCTCAAGCGTAAGTGTTGCTTTTCTAACCGAAAAAAAACAAAGATTTTAAAATATTTACTAACTGCATGTGTGTGTTTCCTCTTTCCTGCTGCTTGTTGCTCGTAGTAACTGCCTTGCTGTGATGGTGGCATGGCCAATCTGCTATGCAGTATTAATGACAGCTACATAAGACATGCTGTCATCATGTTTACGAGTGTTAGAATAAGTAACTTTAAGCCGTACTACAATGTATCCTGCGAAGGAGAATGTGAAATTATTGAAGTCCTCAACAGTCTGGGGGTGTTCCAAGAATGTGGACTGACAACAAACTTTGCTAAATGAACTTAAGAGTAAGCAGTAAACCGTATAATAGAATACCCCTGTGTGATCCCTGACCCAGCAAAACAAAGCTATTAAGTACGAGGTTTACCATTTACCACTCTGCGTCTGGGGCTCCTCTCCTGCCCCCCCATGGCCATCTCCTGTCCTAGCCTCTCTCTGGTGGCTCCCCTGCTCTGTCACTCGGGCAAAGACCGAAGCAGGGGAACACTAGTGTTTGTCCCTGTGTGACGTAAGCCCTCAGGCCAGCACGCATGCGCACACGCAGAGTCAGAGTCAGAGTATCTCCACGCCCCCAGACTAAGGGTATCCCGCCGGATTGTGTTTCAGGCGTTTCCATAGTGCTGCACCTTGCTGAACTGCAGCAATTAACTCTGTATTGTTATTCCATCTGGAGGATTTAGAGCTTACATATGCATTGTCTGCCTCAGTCTTCTTTGATGTCACTGGCTTGGCTGCTGAGCAGATACCCCGAAATGTAATGCCTGAGAGCAGTTCGGTTTGTATTTCTAAACGTCGATGTCACAGAATGACATGCAGAATCATCAGCTTAGAGCTGTCTATAGTTCAACAGTGTTTTCAGATACAAAAGCCAGCTCCTCTCTGCTTGGGTGTTCTCAAACCTAGAGACGTCTATTTAGGTAGAGCAATGAAGAATCTTAATTAGAAAACCCAAGACAAGATGTATATTAGTGTCAAACTTGTGTTTTAACAACAATAAATACTGTATGTTGTACCATCAACCTGAGCAGAAACAAGAGAGTCCAATCTGGAAATGGATGAGAGGCGAGATAGTCGGCTGGATAGTCTGTCTGCAGAACATGATCTGTGAGACCACGAAAAGTTTCCGAAAGAAAACGCAAAAACAGTGATTCAGGTTTCGGAGCAGAGTTCACTTGAAAAGAGAGACAGAGAGAGAAAGACGGAGAGAGAGCAATGTGAGACAATTGTGAGACAGTCAGGGTGCCTGGGTTCACTAGTGGCTTTCATTGGATTAAGAAGCCTTGTCTTACCGTGACTTTGAAGGTAATGGATTTCTGCAATGCCTCCGGAGAGATCTGTAGGATCTCTGCCACCACGCGAATCTCCTGGGCACTCACCACCGAGGCAACCTCCTGAGAGTCCGTCTGTGTGTTGACCAAAAACACAAACACAGAGGACGCTCACACCAGCTGTAACACTGGGTGACCAATAACTTTTAAAATGTAGATTTATTTCAGGTAGGCTATTGGTAAACCTATGTGCCGTTTGTTTAGCATTAGACTGTTAATGAATACAGTAAATTGAGAAAATGCTTCCAATGAAGCATTCCAAGGGCTAATGCTGGTTTATTTAGATGTAAGCAGATAGTGACACCTCGTGTTTCTCAAAGAAGACATTGCCCAGGTGCAGGATGGATGATAGAACTCTAAAGATGCTCGTCTGGTCTTCGGCACTGAAGTGGAGTATCTCCATAGCGCTGGCAAGTCGTCGGAAGTCCTCTGCATCACTCTTTCCTGGGATCTCACAGTTCCCTCCCTTGAGGTGGTTAGACAGAGGTCATTCACTGTGTGGCTGTATCTACTCAAAGCAGTTTATGTTAAATGTATCATATGCATGATTTTATACTAATGAACCGTAATTAAAGTTGGCGAACATGCATGGAAACTTGTTTTTTTAAGCAATGATGCCTTACCACTCCAGTGAAATGAATGAAGCAAGACTGTGAGGGAGTGTCAACTGTCTCAAGCTATCAAGTGGCAATTCTGTTTTAATGCTTTTTAAGTCTTTCGTTTTACAGTTATGTGCATTTAAGTAAGTTGTGATTCGATAAGTCTCTTCAGGTACTGAGCTTGCATGACTGGCTTTACCTGGTTGAGATAGTAGTATGTTTCTGCTTCCTGGAGATAGAAGGACCGTCTGAGCTGTGCTGGAATGCCTGCCAGCATCTCATAAAAAATGTGATAGTTTCGTTCATCTTTGGCCTGGCAGAGGGAAAAAAGATACAACAAATTGTTTATCCTAGATCAACAAGCATGAGGTATAACTAACTAGGTGTAAACTAACTAGGTGTAAAACTGTTCAATTTCACACTACATTGGTGTCTTAACAGCAACAGAGGTGCAAGTCCCTTTAAGAGGTTCATCAGGGCAGAGTGCAAAGAAAACTATAGTAAGCTTAACGCACCTGAAACACAATCCTGGACTTCTCAAGGAGATACTGTGAGGTTATGGCACCACTGATTATCCCCCTTGGTTAAATAATGCAGAAAAAAAGACATCATCAGACTCTCGCGTGGAAGAAAGCAGTCAAGCACTTTAGACACAAAATGGCAGTGAAAAAACACCTGATCGTATTCTACCCACAGTTACTGAAGACGGAGTATCATATGAATTCGGCCCCACAATCCATGAACCATTTAAAGCAACAGAACACCTAAGAACTGGACATGTCTATCGGTTTTAGTGCCACAGCCCAGTCCAATCCTTATCTGTATTGAGTAATAAATAATGCAAAGCTTTTTAGTCATTCTTACTCCTCCATGAAGATCTCCACAAACTTTCCAAATCGACTTGAGTTATCATTCCTCACAGTTTTGGCATTTCCAAATGATTCTAATAAGGGAGCTGCTTCAAGAATCTAGACAGAGCAATAAAAAAATGGTAGTTACATGATCTCTTCAGCAATCTCTTTAATACAAAAACATAATGATTTAAAAAAAGAAGAACAAGCCATGTTGATGTTCACATATGTTTATCTGTGGATAAACCCACGCATTGTTCTGTATAAATGAACACGCATGCAGCAACACAAACTCAACCTCAAGTCAAACAGCACCACTTAGAATAGTACAATACCTCAATCTGTGTCAGGGATCGAAAAGGTAAAACACACAGGAAAATACAGGTTAACCTTTCATACACACATATGATTCAACAATTCCTACTGTATGTGTACAAGTGTCCCCAGGGTGTTTCCCCCTTACCTGTTGAGCGATGTTACGTTTGTGGTGTATTGCAGCTAAGTAGCGGAGAACCAGCTTGGTGGCCTCGGTTTTACCCGAACCACTTTCCCCACTAAAAAGGCAGAAAATGTAATTTGCAATCCAATAACAAAACATAAGACAACCTGTTTATACCGCTAAAACAGTAGCAATCAGGGTAATTTGAGGCTCTTATCAGATCACGTGGTATAATTTTACTGGGCAGGCAGAGATTATCCATAATATAACAGTTACATGGTGTCACTTGTACTCTCACAGTGAATTAGATTTGACCACTATTGTGGAAGAAAAACACCTATTGTTTATTAGGTCTCAACCAGCTAAGCACCCTAATTAGGCAAATTGGCTTGGGAACTTAAATTTAAATTTAAATTTAAAGTCTCGGTTCGTCTTCATTTTCTCTACAGCACTTCGCTAATGAGGTGCTTTTCTGACCATCAGACAAAGGCGAAACTAAACCCTGGAATGTGCCTAACGTGCCAACTTCCCTGCAGTGGCAATAGGTTCCTTTCACACAGTGACATGATCTGAGGGTACAACCTTGGCCCAGACACGAGTAGGCTTTCCTTACAGGTGTCTCCTTCAGAACCTGGTTTAAAGTGTTACAGGTGATCCGCTGTGTCAAGTAGAGCTGACGTCGACTGTTTAATACTGTAAAAGGCCACAGAAGGATCATGGGACTATCTCTCAGGGCATAAATGCTACTAATTCCCCTAAAAGGCAGTCATACAGCAGTTGTGTGAAGATGGAAAGCTAAGGATTTAGCTAGAAAGCACCTGGACATCGACCATGCAGCTTACATGCTCCTCTAAGATTACCTTATGATAATGCACTGGTTCTGTTTGGCATCCATCATTTTAGTGTAAGAGGCGTTTGCAATAGCAAAAAGATGCCTGTTAAGAGACAATGAACAGAATTTAAAAAAACAACATAGTGTCAATCAAAGAATAGAAATAATCTCACAAAATAACACTCACAGTTCTATTATTTACAATTCTATGTGACATGTGGAACTTACGGTGGATTTTCCCCCAAAGCATGTCCCTTGTGTTGCAGCACCATGTCAGTCCCGTATATGTTCAGCATCCTGTAGGGATTCACGGACACCAGAATACTGCCAATATATGTCTAAGAGAAAAAAGAAGAAGAGAATAAACATGTTAACTTTTTGTGCTGCCATGTGATTTTGTACCATTTTTTAAAAAGCAATACAGAATCTGTGCAAAACTAAAATACTTACGTAAATTAGGTCACGTTCAAACCTGTTCTTCAAGTTTATTAAAACAGCCCCTTCATGTAGCTCCCTGGCGATGAAACCATTAAAATAATGTAACTTTATGCAACAGCATATATAACATTAAAAAAACTTAAATATGAAGTTTAATTAAAGTCATTTCAAGGTCAGGGCTATGAATGCAAAAAAGCATTTTGTAACATACAAAATAGTATCTCCTGGGCATATGGTGCATGATCAAAAGACAAAGCGTAAACAAAGCATTTTCAAACACTTCAGCTGTCATTTTTAATTTATTCAAAACTTTACGTGGTTCCAAGTTTCCCCACTGAAGGGTACTGGTGTATTTATTCAGCTGTTGAAATCTAAAATAGACTGTTCTTTTAACTCTCCTGTAACAGTGTCGAGAGTCAGTCTACTGGATATGTTGTACAGCTTTGGAAAACCCTGAAAAGCACAAAGGGCTAGATTAAGGCAGCGCAACATCTGCGCATGGCGCAGGTTTAGACCATGTGCCCCTGTCGTCGCTAGATAGCAGTTGACTGTGTGCTTACCAGTTCCCCTGGGGGCGGGCTTCTCTCAAAAAGCGATCATATGTCAACACTGCCCCTGTTGACAATGTCGTGGATTTATCTCCATGCTCCGTGACTAAAGCACAATTCATGCTGTTGATTTTCTTACTAGCAATCAGCTAAAGCCCACGTCCATGGGACTCCGAATGACAGGTGAAACTCTCTCATGATTAATTAAGGCCAACGCGCCTGGCGCAAGGCAGCCCTGCACTAATGAGCCACACCTCCCAAAACAGTGTACCAGGTATCCTACACCGGACGTTTTCCTGGTGACTAAATCCCAATGTTACACAAATGAACAGTGTAGTGCAATATTCTCGAAATGCAGCATGTAAGGGTGGGGATTTTTGGTTACAGTTTCAGTGAACATTTGGATTTTTTTCACAATTATTTTTTTTCTGCAGGAACAGACTTACTCCAGTTGCGTCATATCTTCAATCCCATCCTCTACAGCCAATTCCCTATACCTCATAGTGGGGAGACTGCGGATGGAGAACATCTGAAAAAAGGAAAAAAATTATATTGCTTTTGCATACAATAACTTTTAAAAAGTTTAGTTCAAATTTAACTAAATGGTGATTTTTGGAATGTCACCTTTTGAGAACTTTGTGTAGAAGTGTACACAACATTTATTAAGAAGACAGTTCTTATAGGCAGTACCTGGCAGTAGTTTCTCGCCGCCGCCATGAGGAAAGTCTATACAAATCGACTGTACTACCTCTCCTATTCTTCCCGCTGGTTCGTGTTCGTCAATCGACTTTTGTGGACTTTCCTCATGACGGTGACGAGAAACTACTGCCTGTAAGAACTGTTTTCTTAATAAACGCTGTGTACACTTACAAAGTTCTCAGTGCCTCTTTTTGAATGCCAGGGCCTTTGTTATAATACCGATGGAGTGTGGATTGTCTTCGAGCTGTTTTTAATGGTTTAAAAATACCGCAATCGTCATGCTTCCTCTTGGGTACCTAGCACTTGCATTGTTATCCTTATGGGCCAAAACGGTAAAAAAGTGAAGTTCTAAATGCAACTTGCAATTTTGCGCTAGCCTGTTGCAACTCGGTATGATGTTTTAACATGCCAATTTCCATTTTACACTGAATTTCTCCTTTAATTTAACCAATTCTATTTAAAATTGATGTTGTACAACTACATTTTTAATCGATCCTTGCATTAAGTCACGCTTCTGTCTTTCAGAAATATATAACTTTTAAAATACAATTTATTTTACGGTTCCTTTTTTTAGTGTAACTACATGTAACAACAAATATAATGTACTTACTCCGCACATACCTAACACTAACCGATAACCCATGATCTTTGTCTTAACAATTTTATAGTCTTGTTGAAATAAAATTTTAAATTAAACAATTATGCATGATGGGATATCAAATACAATGTTTTTAGATAAAACTATCACTCCATGCTATTAACTGTAAACAGTCTAGCTATACTTAGCATAGCACACCCGATTAGTAACACCTTATAACTTAAATACAGATAAATGTGATTATTAAGTTATGATCTCCAGCCACAGTTAAAAAAACAATGCTTGATATACCATCACATACAGCTGTAATTGATACAGGTGAAATGCTGACCACACCTTTGTCAGATACCTTATCATACCACTTTCCCCGAGGTTCCCCTTCCCTGTCAGGCGCCCATTCTTCTTCAGCTTCTCCCTCTTGTCCGCTAAAAAAGGGAATGCTAGGGTCCAACAGGTCTTCATCTTTGTACATGGACCATTTTGAGAGATTCTGCACAGTTCCATGAGGGAGGACCCTCTCTGCAGCCCAAATGTCTTCAGGCAGCTGACCATCAACTGCATGCTCTTTGGACCAGTGTTCACCTGGCTTCAACCCTTGCATCTCGGCAGCATACCTTCCAAATAGGTCTAATGGTGAAAGTTGGAAAGTGGAGTTCCGTACATTAGGGTTCATCAAGGCACTTGACAGGTATGGATTGGCCTGTGGAGAAGCCTGCCTTCCTAGTATAGATCCATCTGGGAGTCTGTAGGTTGCTCCACGTAGGGTAGCGTTCTGTAAAGCACTTGACAGATAGGGGTTAAACTGCTCTTCTTCTTTTTTTTTTTGGAGGTAAGACATGTCAGGTATTTTGTATCCTTTTTGAAGGTTCATACTTAATGAGCCTGATATTTGTGCTGCACGCTTTTCTTCTTCAGTTAACGGTTTTTTGGCGAGGTAAGACATGTCAGGAATTTTGTATCCTTTTTGAAGGTTCATACTTAATGAGCCTGATATTTGTGCTGCACGCTGTTCTTCTTCAGTTAGCGGTTTTTTGGTAAGGTAAGACATGTCAGGAATTCTGTATCCTTTTTGAAGGTTCATACTTAATGAGCCCGATATTTGTGCAGCACGCTGTTCTTCTTCGGTTAGCGGTTTTTTGGTGAGGTAAGACATGTTGGGAATTTTGTATCCTTTTTGGAGGTTACTAGTCAATGAGCCCGATATATGTGCTGCACGCTTCTCTTCTTCAGTTAGTGGTTTCTGGGTGAGGTAAGACATATCAGGAATTCTGTATCCTTTTTGAAGGTTACTAGTCAATGAGCCCGATATATGTGCTGCACGCTTCTCTTCTTCAGTTAGTGGTTTCTGGGTGAGGTAAGACATGTCAGGAATTCTGTATCCTTTTTGAAGGTTACTAGTCAATGAGCTTGCTATATGTTGTGAGCGCAGCTCTTCTTCAGTTGGTTTTCTAAGATAAGACATGTCAGGAATTTTGTATCCTTTTTTGAGGTTCATGGTCAATGCACTACCAAACTGTGATGAAGACTGTTCATCTTCAGTTGGTTGATCAGGATCAAGAGTTAAAAGAGATCCATCGGGTAACCTATATTTAGCTGTTCGAAGGTTGGCATTTAAAAGGGCACCAGACAAAAGTTTTGAAGTTGGAGGTTCTTGGGGCACCTGGTTTCTGGGCATGAGTGTTCCATCAGGAAGCCTGTAGGTAGCCTTACGAAGATCTGCATTTAGCAAAGATTTTGCCAACACTGATTGCTCCATAGTGTTCTGTGCGTAAGGTGATCTTACTCCACTCGGCAGCTGGAAGTTTGCCCCTCGGAGAGCTGGATTGCCTAGTGCATTCGAAAGCCCTGGTTGTGCAAATCTAGATGGTTGTGCTTGGGCACCAAATTGAAGAGGGGAGATGTAAGAGGCATTACGTAGTAATGGGTTTTGTAAAGCACTCCCAAGATATGGAGATGAGGGATCAATTGCACCCTGTTCAGCCATATTTCTCTGAAAAGGTGACATGTATGAAGCACTACGCAAATTAGGATTCTGCAACAGGGCATTACCCAGCAGGGGAGAAGTGCGTGGATCTGCCTGCGTCACTGCTGGTGAAAATGGGGAGCCTAGTCTCCCCAAAGGATTTGTCATTGAAGCATTCCGAAGATAAGGGTTTTGCAATGCACTTGAAAGTCCTAATTGTGATGTCTGTGCTTGGGAGAGAGCAGGTGATGGAGCCCTTTGCAGTGGCGATATGTAAGAGGCATTTCTTAGCATTGGGTTTTGCAAGGCACCAGCCAGACCAAAAGGTGAGCCTGCTTGCTCATGTTGTGATATCTCCTGGGGAACAGGTGATGCAGCCCTTTGCAGTGGCGATATATAAGAGGCATTTCTTAGCATTGGGTTTTGCAAGGCACCAGCCAGACCAAAAGGTGAGCCTGCTTGCTCATGTTGTGGTATCTCCTGGGGAACAGGTGATGCAGCCCTTTGCAGTGGCGATATGTAAGAGGCATTTCTTAGCATTGGGTTTTGCAAGGCACCAGCCAGACCAAAAGGTGAGCCTGCTTGCTCATGTTGTGGTATCTCCTGGGGAACAGGTGATGCAGCCCTTTGCAGAGGCGATATGTAAGAGGCATTTCTTAGCATTGGGTTTTGCAAGGCACCAGCCAGACCAAAAGGTGAGCCTGCTTGCTCATGTTGTGGTATCTCCTGGGGAACAGTTGATGAAGCCCTTTGAAGAGGTGAAATGAAAGAGGTATTTTTGAGAAGAGGGTTTTGCAGCTGGCCAGCTAGACCAAGGGATGACTGTAAATTCATTTGCTGAATTTGTTGAGGTGACATTTCAGGTTGTGGACTTTGCGATCTTTGGAAGGGTGACATGTAAGAAGCCTGGCGGAGCTGAGGGTTCTGAATGAGGGAATCGGAGAAAAGAGAGGGCATTGCTTGCTCAATAGTCTGATCAACTATTTGTTGAGTAGCAGGACTGCCACTGGTTGGAAATGGTGATCTAAGGTTAATAGATTGCTGCGGTGACAATGGTCTACTTGGTGCTTGTCTCACAGATAGTTCTGAGGGTAGCAGTCCAGCTTGGCTTAAGGGATGTTGCGGAGGAAAAGGAGTTTGGTGTACTTGAGGAGGATACTGGGGAATCTGTTGATAAGACTGAGGGACTTGTTGAAAAAATGGAGGCATTTGTTGCTGAAAGGGAGTTTGTGGAATTTGCTGCGTCATATGTGTTTGTGGAATTTGTTGCGTCATATGTGTTTGTGGAATTTGCTGCGTCATATGTGTTTGTGGAATATGCTGCATAATATGTGTTTGTGGAATTTGCTGCATAAGATGTGTTTGTGGAATTTGCTGAGAATATGGAGACTGAGTAGATTGCTGAAGATAAGGTGACTGTGAAAAAAGTGGAGGATAAGGAGACTGCACATTCATAGCAAGGGGGCGACCTGGTCTCACAGGTTGTGGTGAATTTAAAGGCCTTACAACAGGCCGTCCTCTTCCCACAGGCTTATGAAAACCCCTTTGACTACTTTGGGCCCCTAGTGGCAAAAAAGGCCGAGAACCTTTTCTCACAAGCATTACTGGTGTTGAAGTTGGTGACTGTTCAAGTGATCGACGTCCAGCGTGAATTGAGGATCTGAAAGGAGCAACATTTTGCATTAATGGACGACTCCTTCTACGTATGAGAGGGTTACCTGTTGTTGGCTTCACAGCTCTCATTGGCACTTTGTGACGACCTACCCCCGTGAATCTGCGTGTCGACGTACGGGTGGGGAAACCCTGGGATATTCTGTTAGACACTCTTGAAGGTGATGGAGAGATAGGACGCATAACTGGAGATATTGGTCTTGGTGACATGCGAGATGGAATTGGGGACGAAGCTCTGTATGACAGTCTGGAAGGTGGTAGTGGGCTGCTTGCTTGTAATGATGAGTGAGGTGATATTGGTCTTCTAAACGGTCCAGGGACTGGGGTTATAGGGCCTCTTGGTAATAGTGGGGATGAGGATCTTTGCCTCAGGGTTGTACGGGGAGATAGTGGTGGACTGATTTTTCTAAAGGATTGTGGTGAGGGAGGAGGGCTTTCAGGGGAATATCTACTAAATCCCAAGGGGGGAGGTGATCTTCTAGAAAGTCGTGGTGATATCACTCTTCTTGACAGCTGTGGGGATGGAGGGGGCGTAAATTTTGTTCTCTGGAGAGGTGAGAATGGTATTTGGGCATTATTAAGTGCATGATGAAAAGACCTGCGAGACATGTATGGACCAAACCTACTTACTTGCCTCGGAGAATACATCGGCGCCACTTCCATATACGGGTTTACAGGTACAGGACCTGGGGCTATGTTGAATTTTCTAGGAAGCAGAATCGGAGACTGAACTGGAGTGAACTGAGTTTGGAGCATGGGGTCTGAATACAGTTGAGGTCCAACCATAGTTGGGACGAAATGTCTCGCGGACAAAATGGGGGATGGTGGTGGTGACAATGCCACAGGAGTCACTGGTACAAAAGATGGTCTGGTTGGTGATAAGGATAGTGACATTTGAGGGCTAAGTGGCCTTACTTGTGGAGCAGGAGACAAAACTGGTGACCGATTGAGTATAGGGCTCCCAGGCATAACAGGTATAACTGGATGGACCAGTACAGGACTTCCTGTTGGAGAAAGTGGTTTCTGGGCCATCACCATTGGCTCTGGAAGCACTGTTGGTGATGGAAAACCCACTACTGTCTGAGGAGGGAACAATGTTTGGGTATCATACTGTACATCAACAGGTATTTCGAAATCATTCAGAGCAATATGAGGTGAAGGAATGGCCAAGCCATCTGGAGTAAAACCTGTTAACGCAGTATTGTAAATCTGTGCAGTTGGGTCTACTTGTTCCATGACGTTCCCTCCTGCAATTACATATTGTGGCTCATGAACCACACGATTGACGTACACTACTGTCGGGTCAATATAGGGTGAAGGCAACAGTTTATAATGATGATTAGGATAACCAACAGACATCACATACCTGCTTGGTACATCTTCAGGGAGATAATACAACCCAGGTTGATCATAGTAACACATCTCTTCAGGGTACATTTCATAATCATAACCTTCTATGCCATTCCCATAGTACCCATATGCATCCTCCATATAATATGGAGCATCATAATATTCTATTACATCATCATAGTACGGATAATCATACTCAAGCCCATAGTGATAGTAATCCATCCCATCGTCATAGTATCCATATGGTCTGTCATATCCCCCATAGTAGTCATCATAATAACCATATTCATCCTCATATCTCATAGGACCATAATATCCAATGTCATCTTCATAGTATCCATAGTAAGGATCATCATAATAGAAATCCCTCCATCTTCCAAAGCCGTCATAGTAGCCTCCCTGGTCATAATAATAATCATCATAGCCATACATGCCCCAATCATCCACATACCCATCATTGTAATAGCCTCGATACCTGCCCATGCTTGACCTGGGTTGACCCCTTAAGCCCAGACTCCTCTGAGCCTTGAGCCGAGATAAAATGAATCTGCGTGTGAGCCAGTTGGTTGCCCCTGCAAGCTTCCCCAGAGCCACACCCCTTTTCCGGAAGGGTGGGCGAATTTTTGGTTTAGGACCAAAAAAGCCTTTCAATTTCTGGTTCAGCCCTGACGACGCAGCTCCAGCATGCCCTATGCTGGATATTAAATTCTTCTTTACTGGACCAGATCCTAATTTAGAGGTATTCTGTAAAGCAGGATTTTTGGCAATTGTTCCTAATAGTTTCTTCTTCTTGTTGCGAGACAGACGCAAAAAAAGCTTGGAGGTCGTTTTGAACGACCTTTTTTTGCTTGTAGGTGGACCTGCTACCTTAGGTGGAGCTGCAGCCTTTGAGCTTGCCTGCGCAGCCCCTTTTGCGGGAGCTGCCTTGCCTCCCTTCGTGGCTGACATCTTTTTTCCTTTCTTTCCCCGGTCGTCGTCACTCAGGTCGTCCGAATCGTCGTCTAAATCGTCACTGTCCTCACTTCTCAGCACATCATCAGAGCCGTCATCGGAGTCACTGCCAGGCTTTTTGCCCTTTCCCTTGCCTTTCACATCTTTGCCCTTTCCTGGTGGTGCTTTCCCCCCCTTTTTGGGTGGTGCTGCTGCTGGTGGAGGTTTCTTTGGTCCCATTTTAGACCCCTGCAAACTTGTTTTCAATCTGAGCCATGGTCACAAATTTTACAGATCACTCATCAACATGAATTATATCCTTTCTATTAGGATGCTGTCCAGTTTAGACTGATCGTTGCACAATGCAGACAGACAAAATTAAAGTGCAATGAGAACAAAAGCAAATCATTTAAGTGAAAACTTAGCTCTTGATGCAATCCAGGTCCACTTTTCCTTTAGGTGAGTGCCAAACTGATGTCACTGGCAGGAAAAAAATAACTTTACGGAGAGCGGCAATTCCAATTCACAAATATCCCATTGTCCTGGCTGTAGCGTTGCTTTTGGGAGGAGATTTTCCCCCACACAAAGAAGTTCTCTGTGTCTCACTTCAGGTGCAGGTATCCACAAATGTCAGTATCTCTTTGTCACAGGCAAACAATGCTCCTCTTTTCACTGCAACCCTAGCACTTCAGTTACACTAATGTCCTGCGAACATTGGAAAGCAAATTCCTGTCACTGCTCTGCAGGCATGTGTCTGAAAGTATGTGAGGAGTCCCTGTTATAGTTGCAAAGGGCACCTTAATGTATCAACTATACTGACTTAGAGTAACTTTATCTGTTTGGCTCATTCGTGTATAAATTATGCAGGTTGGCTGAGCTGTTACTAAACTGTGTCTGAGAAGCATATCCGAAGAGGAGCATGCATATAGGCACTGATCGATCAGACCGTCGTTCCCAGTCTCCACCTCACCAGGTGAGTTCAGCAACATTTCACAAAGTCAGCATGAATGATAACAACAACAGTAAAGGACAGCCATTAATACTGACCCAGTAAAACGTCAACAAGATTTCGCTGTTTTTATTGTACCATTATGTTGCTGTTTGTATTAAGCTGCTATCATGTCAAGACTCTGACATCTTTTAATTCACAAAAGGTGTGCTTTATACTAAAAAAATGTTTTAGCAATGATTAGCCCTGGCACACGTCGTCTCCTGAAAAGGAGTGGTGAATTATTTGGCTTCAGCCATGCGCTAAAAATAAGTGCATAAATTTATTATGTTCCTTAATGAATGAAATTCTACACTCTGTTTAGCTTCAAAACAGTGTTGTCTTTAACATGTTGTTCGTAAGACGATAGCATATAATTGGAGTAAATGTCAAACATATTTAGATTTGTGAAGCGTAGCTATATGGAGAATGGCTTCCAAAAAGTCAGTTGTTCTATTGTTCACCTATAGGTTATGTGCAATAAACTGAAACACAACTGCAAAAAAACCCTGTTGAGTAAATATGTTACTACAGGCTTCTTCTTCTATTTTCTCCTGAAGTATTTCACTCAAAACTACCGCGTACAGTTGCTGGATTAAAACCAAACCAACACAGACCTAGTGCTTGTCTTATAAATACCTAAACAAGTTAATAGAAGCTTTCATGCATAGTTTTGTGTCAGTCAAGGGAAAGTATTTGCAATTTACAACAAAACATTAATTGTCTCAGTGACCTATGCTAATTGATGACTTGTTCAGAAATGTTGGGGTTCATGACACTACTAGTTAATAATACTTAATAAATGGTATGTACTCTGCTCATTCAGAAATGGCAACCTGAAATAAAAAAAATGTAGGGAATGCATTATTTAGGAATGTGACGTGAAAGTTTATAAAGATTCTCTTAGCAATGTATTTCAAAATAGCATTGCAACAATTTTATGCTGACATAGGAAAATAAAAGTTAAAAACTATAATTAAAACAACCACAGTTTAGTCTCACAAAGAAGCTGACATATTATACTCAAAAAAATCCTACAGATTGCATTGATCTTATTTGGTGATGGGATTGAATGTAATCCTTTGTCATATCTTTTACAGTCACAAGTCATAGAGGAAGACATCAGGCATTATATCATCTCCGGCTCCTGTCTACATGTATCAAAGGGAACAATGGCAAGGCACCTTGGTGACGCTCACAACATTCTTTCAGTGAAAGCGATCATGGATGCAGCCTCATAAAAGCCACCAAGTACAATTAAAAAGCTGGAGTCGGCATGGCCAAACAATGGAGGATATCTAAAATGTCTGACAAAGTGATGTCTGCTGAATTAGTTTGTGTTTGTGCATGTATGTAACTGACTAGAACTGTGTAAAAACAAAAATACAGAAAACACACTTCTCGAATTTGTTTTTTTTTTTTTTCAAAACCCTAAATTACTGTAAATTGTTTCAATTTGTCAGTCTGAAAAATTGGCTAAAATGTTTCTAAAGTGGTTCTAAATGCAACAAGCAGCCCAAGTCTCCAAGTGAAACTGAGTTGTCGAAGATAGACAGTCGTAATGGCTCAAACCCTAAATGAACCTAGCTCTGCTCCGGGCAGCACCATTCACCGCGACCAGAACCTGTGTAGAGTTACAGCCAAGAGGCACACGGGAGAGCCGGCTTGAGTTTCAGTGTCTTTGTTATGTCTCAGCGGTGTGACCCCTCTTCAAATTTAAATATGTGTGGATGTCTGTCTGTGTTAACATGTTTGTCTGAGCTGCACAACTACAACAACGTGTTTGTGTTTTAATATAAACTACTACAGCATAAATCATTTCATATTCCTGTTTCTATTTATCAGTGTTGTCTGTTGAGAAAACTATCAGGCTTTGTAATAACATACAGGGAATTCCATAGCTGCTGTCGCAATCAAAGTCACACTGTTTGTATTAAATAGCATTATTCATTTCCTATTCCAAGAACTGTTCTGGATCTATACTCTACAACCATCAAGTCTTAATGAGCATTTCGATATTGTGTTTTTGTTCAGTTTTGTTTACGGAGTATGTACTTTTGTTTTTTATGGTGACTGATGTGTGATGTAAACATGCCATTTTCTCTGTCTTACTTTGCCTGACTGTCTTTGTTCACACTGTCTCTGACGTGTAGACCATTCAGCTTTAAACTACATTTCCCATGATGCTCGTCCAACTGGCTACTGACACACAGATGTCTTGTATCAAGCACTGCTGTATTTGAACCTAATGCACTGATTGTACCAAGGGGTCAGGATTAGGGTGGTTAGCTTTGGCTGATTAGCAAGGCACTTCCTCATCGCAATTTTCTAGAAATGTCATCATATCCACCACCGTTTCCCCCATGCTGATTGGTGGGTGCTCCACTCTCAGCTCATGCACGAGGGTGTCCCCGAAATACGACACCAGCCATTTTTGAACATCTGATGTCCTTCCTCAATATAGCTTTCTGCTCTACCTTACATCAATCAGTTAAATGACTTAAGTGGCTAAGTAAAAGGGGGCCGAAATGAGCCCCATGAAACCCCATTTTGGAACTTGAAAAATGTGTTCAATTTTGGCTGAATTCACTAGCATTGAACACACATAGCACTAGCATGGCACTAGCATTGAAATAAAGGGGACTTCCTCACTTTCTCCAGTTATTATAATACCTCCATGGACTGTACCTTACTCTGCCTGAAGAAGGTCACAAGACCAATAGCTTGCAGACTACAGTGAAATTGCTTTCCACAAATTTGAGAGTTAGGACTCTCTTGTCTTTTATCCATAAATCATTTCATATTTCTGTTTATATTAATCAATGATGTTTATAATTACTATTTGGTTTTGCAATAACATATATGGAATCCATACAATAATATAGTTTGTAACAGTGACACAAGAGCTGCTGTCACTATCAAAATCACATTTTCAAATAAAAAAATAATTTCCTTGTTTGCTTATATTAAATGTCACTGTTCCTTTCCTATTCTGGTTATACTAGCAGTTGAGGTGCACTATAGTACTGTTATTCAACATAACAGCCATTTTGGGGTTACAGTGGTGAATATTCTGTTTCTCAACAAGTTCTTAGATAGTTACGGAAATTTCAATAAAAAGGCTTACATAGCTCATTAAAACTGAACCAGATGTACCGCATAGCGGTACATGGTATGACCGCCGCAGTATATTGAACAGTGGGAACTGCTGGTATAATGAGTGTGTGGTAGAGCAGTGTTGTGAGGTGAGGATTTGTGTGGAAATGATTTCCTGGAAGTGGGCATGGATGTGGGTTTTGAATGAATGACATTGTGTGTGTTTGTGTAGTGTGGAGTGATTTGTGAAAGGGATAGGCAAAATGAGATTTTGTACAATTACAGCGCCCCCTATGGGCCCAATTTTATGGCATGTGCTGTGGTTTTAGAGGTCTTTGTGCTGATCGTGCATGACATATTTTGTGCAGTTCCCACCTTCTCGGTCCAAGATATTGGAAATTTAAATCCCAATTTTTGAATTTACCTATACCACTAGGCCGCTATGAGGAAAGTCCTAACAAGTGGATTGTACTACCTCTCCTCCTATTCTTCCCGCTGCTTCGTGTTTGTCAGTCGACTTGTGTGGACTGTGCTCATTACAGCGATAAGAAACAACTGCAAACCACTGCATGTAAGAACTGTGTCTTCTTAATAAACGTTGTGTACTGTACACTTACAAAGTTCTCAGTGCCTTGTTCTGAATGCCAGGGCCTTTGTTATACTACCGATGGAGTGTGGAGTTTCTTCGAGCTGTTTTTAATGGTTTAAAAATAGTGTAATCTTCATGCTTCCTCTAAGCGCACCTAGCACTTACACTGTTAGCCTTCTGGGCCAAACCGTAAAAAATTGTTAAGTTCTAAATGCAACTGGCTAGCTCAAGTTTGCTTCTCAGCAAACATACCAACTTGGTATGATGTTTTAATGCCCAAATTTTCATTTTACAACAACTTTCTCCTTTAATTTGATTTATTGAACAGAACAGAAAAGAAACACATATCATGAACCTTAAAGCTGCAATCATGCTCAGCTAAGGTTCACTCTTACCATGTAATAAACACTAAGATGTGTAAACATCTATATTCATTTTTTACAAATATTTAAAGGTATGCTGTAAAAAGTGAAGCATACAACCAAATTAAAATGACGTGCCACATGCATCTTTTTACATTGGCTTAACTTGCACTAAACCTACACACCATTGTTTATGAAATAAGGCAAATTACGCAGCCCTTTAGCACTGTACTGCCAGTGGAAATGACTCGCTGAAAAAAAATGACTGAAAAAAATGTTTAGCTACAACATTACAACATTACTAAGACATTACAAAGAGTCTTTAACAACATTTTACAACTTGGTCATTACCATTCCGGTAACAACAAAGTTATAATAGGGGTGTCTCTTAGTGTAGCCAGATCTATGCATGTTCTGTTTTTCTTAAGCTGATCTTATGCCTTACTTTTAAGATTTTAGCAAATCAAAGTGCAGCTGGGTAGTTATGATCAAGTAAAAAAACACAAAAACACAAATCAAAACAACCCAAAATAACATTTTTATGAAGTAATTTAGTAATTTAGAGGTTTATACTTCTGAACTCTTCATATACTGCTTTAACACAACAAAATACTTCTTTAAGTATTTTAAGATCACAAAAATACTACCAGTTACAAAAATGCACAAGTAGTCTGTAGGCATGCAAGCACGTGAAATATTTCTGCTTGATAAAAATGAGAATGGCCTTCATTTGTGAACCAAATCAAATCATTTGTGTCATTAGTACTACTCAGCCCCTTAGTCACCACGCTACAACTGCAATCAGGAGACTGTAAACTCAAAAATAAACAACCTATCTGCATGTACAATCTCCATCTTACTCCTGCCCCTTACCTCAGCGCCCTCAGTCCTCATGTCCAATTGAGTTTTCCACAGAACCAGAGAGAGTGCAAACAGAACACCTATGAAGAACACCTACAGCCCCGTAGGGACTCATTCACAGCTGTGTAAAACCTCCGTGCTCTCGTCCCCCATCTCGGCCTCTTTTGTGTGGGACGCAGTAAAACATAACCGATGAGTCCACCCTCGCAGTCTGAATGAATGACTGCAGCCATAGGTGGGCCATCTCCCCACCAGCCCACGCGCTCGCATTCATTACACACAAACGCCACGGCGCCCAGACACAATGGCTTGGGCACACACTTGTCTTTTTCACCAGAACCTGAACAAAATGTGCATCTTCCCGCCCATGAGGGGCGTGGGGTGGGGTGGGGTGGGGTGGGGTGGGGGTCTAGTCAAAAGGCAGACATTTAGAGATCGTGACAGGCGGCCATAACAGCTGAGAGCAAACCACAATGTCAACAACAACACAATCAACGACAGTCAAGACACGCTTATGGCCCTACACTTACGGGAAGCATAATTACCCGCGGCAGCAGCACACAATAAGCATGTTCCCAGCTCAGGTTGCTAAACAAACATTACAAACATTAGCTGTGAATGAGATCCTCTATACCCTGGCTAAGTAATAATCAACAGGGCTGTTTCATGGAGGCTGGCCCTTATCATTGTCTCAGTGGCCGCTTAGCTTGTGAATGAAGGGTGACACACTCAGCTTTGGTCTGGCAGGTCTGACTTAGCCTGGTAAACCAGCCCCTCGAACTGCCATTTTCGTACAGAGAGTCTGGCTGTGGTTCCATTCACATGGTTGTCTCAGGCAGCATTTTGCCGGACAGAGGGAGTGTTCGCGAGCAATGACGTCGACTTTGCATGCATAGGCAGGCTTATAGCCAGGCTAATTGCATACGTCATGACTAGATGCTAGCAAATGGGTTAAAGGCAAAGCCACTGGTTTCAAACTTCAGCCGAGTCTACACCTCCAGGAAGAAAAGTTTCTCAATGCAGCACAGCTGGGCCGTCTGTATGAAATGAAGTGCAGTGCGAGGGGCTGGTTTACCAGGCTGGGTCTGACTAACCATGGTTTGTTTTTCTCAACAGCCCTAAAACCAAAAAAAAACAACAAGGGTCCCAGTAAGTGGTTCAGGGTTATCAGAGTCATACGCCAACACAAAAGGGCCTGCTCAGCAGCAGGTGCTTTCACTGGGAGGAGAACACTGCTGTGTTTGGGCCCATTTCCACCAAACACTCTCCGTATACAGCGCGTACACAGAACGTGTCAGTTTTCTGTCCATATTCATTTAGAATGCACATAACAGATTAGACTATTTGTACCGCACGCGTGATCTGAGTGTATTCCTCCACACATACACACACATTGTATACAGTTACGTGCTGTACACCCTCAAGTCGGTGGAAATGAGGCCTTAAACTCTCTCTCCACCTCTCAGCCCTCAGTCAGTGCTCAAGTATGGCTTATTGAGGTGGGTGACACTGCAGAAACCATGTTTTGTAGATAGTTTTAAAAATTAAAAAAAAAAAGAATGGCGTAAAATCCACATGCAACACTACACCAAATTACACCAAAATACATTCACACCCATAAAGAAAACGTTCAGTTATTTATACAACATATAGAATGGAATTCCATTTATTCTAATGAATGTATCGCATGGTTACTGCTGGAAGGGTGTAAGACCAACTGTGTGCTTCTGAGAGTAAGACAGCAGCAGGCTACATGACTGAGGCTGTGTTCAGAGGAAAATGCAGCAGGTGGCAGCAAAGACACATGCCATATGTGCGCGTTCTTCGTGAATCATTTATTGGCAGGACCAAACATGCTAACAATCTATTGTAAAAAAGCACAACAGCCCTTTTAAAATGTTTTTAATCACACATTTGTACGTCTGATGTTGTAATAATTCACCACTATATTGTTTTGTTTTCAGAGATTACGGCTGGTAATAATAGTAAGCACACAATGAAAAAATAAAATAAAGATAAAATACAAGCTACCAGTTGCTACAACAGCAGGGTCATCCCCATGTTTTCAAGAAGCACTTAAGAAGAACTTAAAAACCTTTCTGTTCAAAGAAGCACCTTTTAACCTAACAACTCAAATTCACTAATCACCTGACACCTACATGCACTCTCAACTTGTTCTCCTTGCCCTTGCTCTGTAATCTCGGGTTGTTCAAGCTTCATTGTTTACCTCCATTGTAAGATTCTTTGCTAAGCCTTTGCTAAGTGCTATGAAATGCAAGGAAACAAATAAAATAAAGACTTGTTTTTCTAAACATCTGGGTTTCTTATAGGTACATAACTGACATAAAGTTCCACAAACAATGTCACTGCTATAGGTGTTAAAACTTTTTTTACATGCCAAGACAAGAAAAGAAACCAAATGTACACTCTCAAAAGGTATCATCAACCAATTCACCTACAATGTGTCTGTCGAATCATAAGTAGTGGTCTTATGCTAACTTTCTGAAATCAGCCACACAGAAATAAGTATGTTTGTTCTACAGCCTGAACATCGCTGCACAGATTTTCGTTGGTGTGTCATGACTTGTTCACTACAATTTGCAAAGCAGGTAATTAATATACTGTTGCACTGGAAATATGGATACACAAATAAAGATAAACTGCTATAAATACAAATGGGGAAAGGAATTCTCATGTAATTAAAAATGTCACCTAATTCTCATGTCTTTTCATACAAATTACATATTTTCCAGGTCTCTGCAGATGTACTACCGTTTATCATTTTATCTTAATTCTGCCTAAATGATGAGAACTAAGTAACAGCAAATAGTGTATCTTGCATTGTGCTTCTCTATGATCAGTCAGGCCCTCTACACATAGGCACAAACACACACACACGCAACATAGGCCATATGGGCCTAGCATCAAGTGTCATGGCGGAAACTACAATGCAACACTGTGTAGTAACGTTTACAGCTCTCACCTTGGTTACGCCCTCACTCTCCAGTGTACCTTCACCGTAACATGGCGGGGGTCCCTTCAGGTAATTCCAAAGCAATGCCTCTCCATTCCGCCCGTTCAGCCAGGAAACACACACACATGCGCTTCCACACCTCAGGTGCTTCAGACTACAACAAGCGCACCGGAGAGAAGCCCAGGGCCAACAATGTGACAGCCTTCCAGAGGCTGCGACTCCCCTAACTCCCCTAACACATGCCCAGCAGGTTGCAAAGCCTGAGTGGCTTTGGATACATTTTTAATGAGGCCTATTATGCTTGCTTTCTCTTGCTGAATAGACGAGGCAGCTCCTGGTTTCAAATGAGTGCCGCTGGAGGGGTGGCGGTCTGGCATCTTGTGAGCATGAAAGAGGTGCGCACTTTAAAAGTGCCTGGAGCTTAACGTGGTCGCCGTGATGTGATGACCTACTGGACTGTGAAGCGGGACTGGGCCTAGTCTGTTTGTGAGGGTTTGAGATTATATCGCCAGTGGGTAGGTTTCCATTTTATATTCTACGCCTGAAAAACTCAACCAACCCCAAACATAAAACTAAGATACAACATGCTTATCATAAAAAAGAACCACGCATTATTGCGTCACGCAAGAGCCCGCATTAACGGGGCATCGCGTCATTACATCATTTCGTTATTGTGTTTGTCCACTCTGGCACCCCTGGACTGCAAGAAATGTTGTCTTGTGTTGTTCTTCAGTTCTACCAAACTGTAAAGCACTTTGAGCTGTATCTCATATGAATTGTGCTATATAAAATTATTATTATTATTATTATCATTATAAAACTAGCTTTGGCAATACGTATACAGTGTAATTTTAAATCTTTATAGGCCTATTCTATGACATGAGAATACAGTGTATTCCAATAGAAGTAGTATAGAATTCCATGTCATCCCCTGCAATACAAATTTCACCTAAGTAAAATAACCACTCCACTTTATTTACCTATTCATTCGCCAGTAGTCTGATATGGAGCGATAACATAAGCAGAAAGGGCCAATTCTCAAAAACCCTTCACTGTATTTACAGAATCAAGGCCAGTTTCAAGAATTGTACATAATGTAACTGAATGGATTACGGAAATTCAGTTGAGTGCATTAATTCACCTGGAATTCTAGACAAGCTTCCTGGAAAGATTTCTGACCTAAGTTAGTATACCTCTCCTATGATAGCAAGCCAAGTGTGAGTAACTGATTGCCCACGTTATGTGTGGCAAACCACACATCCTCTCAACACCTACATGCAGCAAGCAGAAAGACGAGACCCAAGATATTTCTTAGATAGAACATAAGAACATATGTGGCTGATTATCTGTGCCATATCCTTGTTTTCATATATCCCAGACACTGGAAGCGTTTTTTTCCATACTTGGCAAAACCGTCCATCTTAACTGGTTTAAATCACCATGGTTATTGCATAAAAAGAATGCGTCTACAGTGTGTACAGTGTTGTTAAGGAACTGACCTTCTGAGATTGCTGGTCTGACTCTCCCTCTCTACACAGAAAGCAGCTATGGTCTTCCTTGTACCCGACAAATATAGATGATCTCAACTCTATATGCACCAAAATATGACGCATGAGTTACTTCAGAGAATGCTACTTAAGTACTCTATACTGCAAATGATGCACATGACTGATACTCGTTGCTGAAAACGGTACTCTCTACTGTATGGCATAAG
The DNA here is from genome assembly GCA_027475355.1 of Coilia nasus. Taxonomy (NCBI): domain Eukaryota; kingdom Metazoa; phylum Chordata; class Actinopteri; order Clupeiformes; family Engraulidae; genus Coilia; species Coilia nasus. Next base: position 33,999,972 of record CM050216.1, read on the forward strand.
ACACCAGCAGCACATCATCAGCACCTTGATGCTTACTGTTGCACCATTTTACTTATATCTTCTTATATATTTCCATAAAGCCCAAACATGAGTGTCATATCATCAACATGGAAGAGGATACAGTCAAGACAAGGCAACTTTTACAGTCAAAGAACCAAATCAGGTGAAATTTATTCATACAGTCTATTGTGAACACACGACACGTGTCAATACGCACACTTCTCTCACTGCATTTCTCACCTGCTCAGATAGGTCCAGAATCTGACTTTCAGAGATCTTAATCATAAAACCCTGCACTGTCTTTGGAGCCTACTTATACACAGCTCAACGGTATTCCTTTGGAGTCCACCACGCCCAGAGTGTCTTGTGAAGGAACGGCGAAGGAAGCGTTTCTTATTTCTTCACGACCTGGATGACATCCTCGTGCTCCATGATGTGTGTCAGCCCCACCCTCTGAGGGCTGTATTTTGTGCTGGTGCCCTGAGAGAGAAGTAATTGATTTATTTATTCATTTTTAAGAAGGTCTTGTATTAAAAAAAGCAGCAGCCATAACCTGTGAGGTCAGCAGAGGCAGTGACTTACCCACACCAGGGCGTACTTGAACTGGCTGGCTAATGTTCTGTGAATTCGGTGACACTGCAAAACAAAGTAATTAATGATATAAACAATTTACTAAAAAAAAAAAAACAATTGGGTATGTACACACTGCAGAGTATGCAGTCATATGTTTTCAAAGAAACCACAAATCAAGAATTAAAATTGTGTTTTTTAGTAAATCTGTTCTCTCTCTCTTTTTTTAAAGGTACCGCACGTACCACGTGTTCTACTGATGCCCCTCTTCGCATGATGATGGGGTCTGTGAAATCAGGTCGTTCTGGAAAACAGGGGGAAGGAAATGTGACAGCTTTGAAGGGTAGTAAACGTAAACATAAAGTCAGTTATGACGACCTGGAATACAATCTGTAAAGCCCTGGGGAGAGGAGTGGAGTTTCAAGATAATGACAAAAGGAAACCTTTACATATGTTTTAATTTCTAACCTGAGCTGCATCAGACCATACCTCTGAAACTTGTACAGTGTGACCATGTGTCATACACCGATTTGGCCAACAGGATGTTTATTTAATGCGACTATATCCCAGGCTTTAGGTTGTAATATTAGTAAAAAAATATATATCTATATTAGTAAAGAAATTAGTAGCAGTGCAGTAGTAACAGCTTGTACTTAAGAGGCTGCAGATCTTTTCGATGATCTTGTTTGTTTGTTTATTTAGGTTTATTGCCATTTTGAGCTACTTTGGCGAAATATTACAATTTTTTAAAATACAACAATCAAATAAATAAATAAATAGATTAAATATATGTTAAAAAATTCAAAACCTTCAAAGGTGGGACCTTACAAAAAATGTCAATTACATTACTTTCTTTAAAAAACTGCTGCCTTTTAATTCTCAGGGCAGAGCAAGACAATGAAATATGCTTGATTGATAAAGGTGTATTACAAAATTGACACAGTGGAAGTTCACTTCCAGTCAACAAAAAAGCATGAGTTAATCTAGAATGACCAATTCTACATCTCGTATGGACAACTTGATCATGTCTAGATGAGAAAAAAAAGATTACCCTCTTCTTAACAGACTGACATATTTCATGCAGTTTGTTATTAAGACATTCATCCCATTCAGTTTGGATGATCTTGTATAAAACAGCATACCTCCCCTCTTCTTGGTGTACAAGCAGATTAGGGCCAAATATTCCCACAGCTGCTCCAGGAGGTAGTCCAGGTTCAGTTTCATGCCACAGCTAGTAAAGACAACGAAATAAACAAGTAAGTTTCAACTAAACATAAATAATAGGGCATACCTTGTAGAGCTGGACGATATGGCAAAAAAATATTACGATTTATTTTCCCATATTTGGGGGCGAGGCAGCGGAGCTGTGAAAACACCTGTTATGTTTCCAGCTTTTCTCATTATTTATAATTAGTTGGGTCTAGGGGCCGCTGTAATTAGCAAAAATGTGTTTTGGCTCATATCTCTTAATGTGTTTTGATATAAGACTACACGTTGATGTCTGGTCATGGTTTGTCACGTCCCAATGATAGCCCTTTCAAGCTTTTCACGTCAGCCAATAAAATTCAACGGTGAAGTCACCAAACAGGAAGCAAGCTTATATCTTGGCAATGCATTAACATATCATTACCAAATTTGGTTATACGATACAAGACCCCTAGCCTGGTAAACCCACCCCTCATACTTCATTTCATTTTGTACAGAGGGTCCTGACCGGAATCTCTTAGTCTTGAGGGTGATGTAATCGGCCTCAGTGACGCCGATCCAATCAGCGAACAGAGGGTGTGTACGTTAGCCATGACGTTGACCTTGTGCGCTACATTTGAATTGCAGTGCGTAGGTAGGCTAATTGCATATGTGACAACCAGGTATTAGTGATTGGGCAAAGGCAGAAGCACTTGTCTTAAACTTCAGCAGAGTCCACACCTCCAGGAAGAAGTCGTTTCTGACGGTGTCTGGTCCAGACCCTCTGTACAAAATAAAATGAAGTACGAGGGGCTGGTTTACCAGACTACAAGACCCCATTCTGAGTAAGCACAATTCATTTGGTGTCATTTAGACACCAAGGGGAGCTGTAATACGCCCAATTGTGTTTTACCTGAAATCTGTTACTGTGTTTTGTTTTGAAACAAATTTATTATGTTTTGTGAATCTTTGGATCAAGCAGAGTTCAACAACCCCCATGACATCAATTTCTGCTTTCAAACTTACCCACCATTTTGGAAAATGTCAAAAGTAAAACTGATTTTTCACAGGTCACAAACTTTGTCCAATATTCCTGAAACTTGGCAGAAGATTCCTGAAGATTTTGACATAGGCTGACCCAACTTGTCAAAGGCACTTGGGACCCAATAAGGAGAAAGCATCATAGGGCATCATATCCAACATGACTTTTGCTGTCCTGAGCTCCACTTTTATTTATTCCACTCTTTTCTAGTGTTACCTTCCCCAGCAACCCACAAATGGCAATGGCACAGGGAAAGGTACACTCTGATTGGCAGTTGTTGTGCCATGTAATAAATTAGAAATGCCTAAGGCTGATCATTGCGATTGACCTGAATTGTATCACAATCACAATTTGCGAACGATGAATCGCCCAGCCCTAATGCTTTGCAATATTGGGAAATAACCTTATGTTTTTTAAAATAAGGAGATGGCAAGGCAGAAGGGGCTGATGTGGAACATACCGGAAAATGCCCTGGGTGTATCAAAACAAAACGTCTCTTTCTAATGTGGATACACTTTGCATTATGCCACATCTAGTCGCAGGTTAACACAGGTGTCTTGTTTTGTCAAACCAAACAATGAACTAGAAAGAAATTACCTTATGACAACACTATGAGGTCTCCGAGCCAATCGGTCCACCTCCTCAATTGAGATCTGGTCCACTTTGTTGTACACCTGTAAGCAAGGCATACAAGTCTAGGTCATACACACCTGTGGCAGACTTGACTGACTACCGGCAACCCAGACAGACAGAAAGATATAATTTTCTAAGGTCGAGGTTCCCAGCATAAATGAATAACCATTCACACTTTGGTAACATCTCACGCTAAATACATCTGAATGTAGAACCTGTAGGTCAGTGTTGATACTTACATACAAGCAAGGCATATAAACTCTGTTTCCTACAATGACGTCAATGAATTCATCTGGTGTGCAATCCTCTCTGAACAAAACCTCTGCGTTGAAGATCTCTACAAAAATGGTTAAGTTCAAAAACGTTTTTAAACTCTGTTACACAACTTCATGGATGGATGGATGACTTTAGTCATCAGCTGTAGGGCAGAGGGTCAAGGATACTGTATTCGTGCAGAATCAGCTGCACCAGTTTCTCAGAGCACTGTGTGAGAGGCACCATTGAGTTGAAGGACAGTCCACCACCTTTCTTGGGCTAAAAAAATAAAAATAAATATCCAGTACACCACAATGAGTAACTGGAAAGACATTAGCTAGTAAAAGATTATGCCATTTAAAATGCATTTATAGTATTAATGCATTAACGTTATGCATGGACTATATCCTGTACCTTGAAGTAAATATTTGGTTTTGAGCGGTTAAGCCTAATGCCAACAGACTCCAACTCTTTCTCCAGCAGCCCTCTAAAAAACAGAAAAAGTAAAATCAGTCACAGAAAAGCAGTCAAACAAACCCTGAGGCAGTCAGGAACAGACAACTTCATTATAAAACTGTCTGTTTGATAAAAAGCTACCACAAGCATTTAACGCAAGTCACGACTGCCTTACCACTACGGCTGGGCCCATTCGAGATTAGGTTATAGATCACTACTAGAGACTACTTCTGCCTTTTTAAAAGTATTCTGTCTAGTTACATGTAATATCTAGGCCCCACCTCTCCTTCTGTAAAACTGTGGCTCTTTCCTGTAATCATTTTTGGGGTCTACTGCTGTTTTTAAATGTGCCACAGAAATAAATGCGACTTGACTGTGTGGGTCACTATTTGACAGATGTGATGTATCTACTAACTATATGTGTGGGGACACTTTTTGGGATAACAAACCATGAAAGCTTTAGTCTGTACCCACCTCTGGACATCTCCCTTTGTCGCATCCAGCATCATGATAACAACATCAGCTGTTCGAGCTACTGCAATGACTTGCCGGCCTCTACCCTTACCTATGCACAGTAGACAGCAAAGTCAGAGTGAATACCAAAAAGGAAAATGAGTCTTTGATTGCGGGGAAATTGTTTTTTCATTAGTCTATTTACCCTGAGCAGCACCCTCGATGATTCCAGGTAAATCCAAGAGCTGTATGTTGGCCCCTTTGTACTAAGGACACAATACACATGGGGTACATGACACTATGTACAATGCATGACAAAAAACATTTTCTGGTGGAGTAACACCCCTGCGTAAATCCTACCTCGATGACGCCTGGGATGCATGTCAATGTGGTGAACTCATAAGACGCAGCTTCACTTTCAGTTGCAGTCATTAAGCTGAGGAAAGTGGACTACAGAAGAAGGTACACTTAGAACCACTTACAAACCTCCTTTACAACCAAACAACGACCAATTACTCCGAACAAACCTTACAGTACTACAGTCATAGGTTCACTTACCTTACCCACGGATGGAAACCCGATAAGTGCTACCCTGGCATCGCCAGATTTCATTACATCAAAGCCTTCACCTTTGGCTCCAGCTGATTTAGACGGTTCCAAAAGCTGGGCTCTGTACTTGGCTAGTTTGGCCTTCAATAATCCCAGATGGTACTCGGTAGCTGCGGAAATGATATTTCAGACAAGTTAACAGTACTTGTATATGCATGGTCTGATAGCCATGCACCATGCCAGGATAAGACAAGTTTTCACTTGCGGTAAAACCTAGTTTGGCTGCACTCACCTTTATTTTTTTGAGTCCGAGAAATTTCTCTCTCGATTTCCGATATTTTCTCGAGAATCCCCATGATTCCAGGATCCTTAAAGATCTACCTTCAGATACTTAAAAGAGAAACATTTTGTCACAGGACATTACATATCAGGACCGTTTTACGTAGCTAACGTTTAGGCTGCTTAGCAAGTTCAGATGTGGCAAAAGAACAGCTAACTTGGCTAGCAAACTACTTTTGAAACGCAACGCATGTTAAATACACAGAATGCGTGTTTATAACTCTTCTTTACCACTGTTAAGTGAACATTTTACAAATTATCATTTAGCTAAGTGACAACACGTCGTACAAAATGTAATATTTACACTTTATTTCTGGTGGAACTCTGCAGCATGCCGAGAAAATGACATCACAAACCGGAAGTACACGGTCCGGTTACAAAGATATCCGTGGGGAAAGAGGTGACATTTCGTTTTACAAATGGTTCCTCGCTGAGAGGGTGGTGTGTTTGTATAATTTCTCTCGCGTCCTATGTTTTTACGCTTATATGGCAAATATATTATGGAATTATTGTTATGACCAAACAGTGAGCAATTTATGCGCCTTTGGTTTACATTCATAACGCCCTTAGGAAATTGTGCGCGCTATAACCTACTTATCAATCCCACAAGGCAAGAATAAACATGGCTGCGCGGTACGGATCAAGATCAACTGAGGAAAATTCAACGGCTTTTCAAGGCTTTCCGTTCAGTGCGACAGGTAAACCGGCTGATGACACTTCTGGTACCGAGCAAGAAAAGACTGGGGAGGTAAAGAAGAAACCGTGCAGAGCATGTACAGATTTTAAGTCATGGATGAAAACACAGAAGACTCAGACCACCACAGCACAGGTGAATGGTTTCTTAGTGCATTCCAGACAGTTTTGATACTACTAAAAGTCCCCAATGTGGCTTGGTGGTATAAAGTTATTGTTCGTGTGCTGTCACAAACATAAGAAAGGAGTACTCAACCAGTGGCACTTTTCCCAGTATGATGTAACATTAATGTTAGACAGGCAACGTTGCATCAGCTTGACATATCTGTCAGTTCATATGTTTAAGTGGGAAAATTCATCTCATACCTGAGAACTTGAGAAAAAGTTATTATTGTTGTATTTGGTAACATTTACATTTCATGTCACTATTTTCAGCTTTCAATTTCAATGTTAAAACTTTTCTTTTTAGACCTACGTTGAAGGTGACCTGTTCCTAGAAAAGCAATAGTCACCTTATCAGTCAACCAGAAAATATAATTTGGAGCATAAGTTGTGATTGTTTATCTAGGCCTACATTTTGGTGATTTTTGGTCGTTTTTCTTTATTGAGCGGAATTGTGCATGTAATGAGGAGGGCACCAGAGTAATGTCTTAACGCGAAGCTGATATGGTTGCACACAAGTTTTAATGGTAAAAACTACATTTGATTCAGACTTTTCAGTCATTGTATTTTGAGAATGATCCATTAATTATGTAAATTATACTAACTGATGTGGGCGTGTCTTGCTTGCCAGGTCCATGTAATTTAATACACTCTTGAAATATAATCTTTTTCTAGGTGGCAAAACCAACAGAGAGTGAGGCTGAGAGGCCAGTAGAGTGCCCACTGGACAGAGAGGAACTGGGGAAGTGTTCATGGTCCTTCCTGCACACAATGGCCGCCTACTACCCAGATTCACCAAGCTCCAGCCAGCAGCAAGACATGACCCAATTCATCGGCCTTTTCTCAAAATTCTTTCCCTGTGACGAATGTGCTGAGGATTTGCGGGAAAGGTAAGGGAGTTCTCCTGAGATGTATGTGCCAGTTGATGTTAATATGAAATGGTAAGAGTGGTGCAGCCAGGACCACACTGGTGGTGTGCATGCACAGATGCCAGCGAGCCCAGCTTTCCGTTAGAACCAGGGCTGCACAATACATTGAAAATATCGTGATATTGCAGTATACAATATCGTGATATACAGTAATGTGCAAACGTTTTAGGCAGGTGTGGAAAAAAAATGCTGTCAACTTTAAAAATGGAAGTGTTAATCATTCATGTTCATCAATTAACAAAATGTAGTGACTGAACAAAAGAGAAACCTAAATCAAATCAATATTTGATGTGACTACCCTTTGCCTTCAAATGTCAATTGTCATATTTTAAGGCATTCCTAGTTGACAGCATTTTTTTCACACCTGCCTAAAACTTTTGTACATTACTGTACATATCACAAAATATGGCTTAACTGCAATACATGGGACATTACTGTAAGGTGTTTCACGCTCCACATATGAAGATATTTGGAAAATCAAATCGAGTCCTACTGGCCCTTGATATCTACCCCCATAGGCTGCGCACTGGCTACGGCCTGGCAGTGAAGATTAAGCTGAAAGATGTTAAAACTATATTTAAATATTTAAATGTTTAAACTATATTTAAAAATGTAAATGTTTATTTATCGCAAAACATATCGTCATTGCAACATTCAGCAATGTTACCGCATATCACACATTTTGTTCATTATCATGCAGCCCTAGTTAGAACATTAGTAAACCTCCCTAGTAAACATTAGTAAACCTCCCTTAGTAAACAATTTAAGGAAATGCTGTCAGTTTGGCCTGATAGCTATATCCAGGAGGGCCCACTTCTTGCTGTACCGTACCACTAAATACAATTGCACATCCCCTCATATTTTTTTCCCAGATTGTTGAGGTGTTACCGAAGTGGGAACATTACACCGCCCGTGAATTTTGTGTTTACCATGACAATATTTCCCTTTTTTTGACAGACTGAAAACAAATCAACCAGATGCCACCAGCCGCCACAGCCTCTCACAGTGGTTATGTCGCCTTCATAATGACATTAATGTTCGGTTAGGCAAGCCAGAGTTTGACTGCTCTAAAGTTGATGAGCGATGGAGAGATGGCTGGAAAGATGGATCTTGTGACTGACGGTCTTGATAGGAAGGTGGGGAAAATAATGTGAATAATTATGGTGAGAGAGGCAGTGTTTTGTGAGATTTATTGTATATATGTCTGCAAATAAAACTGGTTTTATTAAGGTGCTTATTTGCCTTGTAAAATATGTTTTTTCTTAATTTCATAATTAAGTAAATACAAAAAAAAATATTTTTTCAAATATAATATGTGTCTAGGTCTTCACAGCTGTTTCATTAATTGTGTCCTTTGTATTTTCTGAAAGAAAAAAAAAGTATCATTTGTGATGTCAGTGACTAACTGTCCCATTTGTATGTATTTGATCATCTAGCTTAAACTGAATGTTGATTTAATTCATCCAGTCAGCATGCCTTTCATTAGATTCTCGTCTCACGGTGTTAAAAACATGAAGTATGCCTCAGAAAGTGCTTACGTTTGGACATAGTATAATTTTAATTGCACACATCGCCACCTACAGTGTGCGTTGATCAAAATATATTTTTATTCTTTCCAAGTGTCATTAGCAAAGCCAAATGTTTAATGTTTTTGTAGGTCGATAGATCACTGGAGGATTAACCTTAAATCTCTGTGATGTGTCTGTATTTATGGAATGATACACAAAACACTGTGAGGTATAAAAGACGGCGTTTGGGGTATTTTAAGCCTTGATGCCTTTTTTATTTTGCTTGTTGCTTATAAAGGCTGTCGCCGTAAAAAGACATAACAATATAACAATACAACAAGACAATGCAATATTTCTGTAGCACGAGGTAGAAATAGTCTGAGATCTGATATAATCGCCAAGTGGGCACTAGAGGATGCTAAAGAGTCGAAGATCCGGCACGAAGTCGTCTGATCTGTGCACGCCGCTGCCAGGCAGTGGGGTGTGTGCATAACAGATCCTACCTATCTGGGAACCAAAGGCTGGAGCCTGAAGAGCAGCGAGAGAGGAAAGATGGACGGAGTAGGCTCCTTTGGTGCGGGAAGAGCAGGGGCTGCTTTCGACCCCATCGCTTTCGTCCAGCAGCCGACGACAATCCTTAGAATAGTGGCTTGGGTAAGGTTGATTTTTTTTCATTGTGGGGCGTATCCGTCATGCTTTGCCGATGCATTTAGTAAAGAAAAGATGTGACGGTAAATGCAAGCCATATTGTTATTGATGGATGCTCTAAATTGAAATAGCACCACGCGAATAATGACTTAAAACGATATTCTATGTCACTTATCTTTTCTTCTGCACAGTAGCATATTAGGGGTTAAATCTTTCAATATCTCATAATTAGTTGGATTTCATGTAGCTAATTTCATGATTAGCCTTAATTCTGCATGTTCTTTTAAAACTATTTTCTTCCCTTTTCGTGTCTTTGGCCATTTTGGAACGTTTATCAGGCTTGGGTTTAATTTTACCATCGACAGCAAAATACAGTTCATAATGATTTCATTCAATTATCCCGTCAAACACTACGGTCTATCAAATACATTGGCAGATTTTTATTAAAAATATACACCCACTATGGTATAATATTTCCGCATTTAATATCATAACAGTATCTCGTTATTGTTTTTTGTTTTGTTTTTTTGTTTGCATGAAATTGGTTTGCTTCAAGCTTACATCAGGATAAGACGGGCACAATCCCCGCCTATTCGACCCCCTACCATCTTCAGTTATGTCAGTATAAAAGCTCCCAGTTGCGCGTCCCTTGTGTTCCAACGATCAGACATTGTGGATTGCGCCCTTGAAATGTAACATTTTCCTCTTAGCACGCGACAACAACCAATATTTTGTCAATATATTTCGTGACACAAACATCTAAAGGCGTTAAAGGTATGGTTTTTGTATTGTGACTGAACAGGAATGTCTTTACTTGTTGATGCTGTACAGGTCTGTGTCTATTGTTAGGTATCAAAGGGGCTTGCAAGCAATTGTATATTTCGTTTTGTTGTGACCAAACACAATGAGGTCAAAGCAGCCTTTCATGCATTTTTAGACATGAACAGCACAACTTTCAAACTAACCAATGCTTTCAGGGTATGCTATCCTAAATCCTTTGTAGCCCTATATGGCCTACGTGGTGACTGGTGACTCATTTATTTCGGATTTGTGATCATGAAATGTAATATTTAAGGAATTAATGACCTAGAAAAATGACCTCCACTGTGTAGCCAAAGCAAATCCTAACCCCCATGCATTCTCATAAACAGGTTCTGTCGTTTTTATATTGAGATGTATTTTGGTTAAGACTGTAGCAGGTTTACAGTTTGATGGGGAAATAATGTGTGTTTAAAGTATTATTTTCAATTTGAAAAGACTAACAATTGATAAGGCCATTTAGAGGAACTTAAATGCAAGTGATCAGTTACTTTGGGTCATTGCATTCCAGGTACCTTAACATTTCTTCACCTGCCTTAGTGGTAAAATATACAGTGTCATTCCTCGCAGACAACAGTTGGTTTTACAACAAGACTGAGTTTTTTTAACAGATGCTGGTCTTTCATTGATATGTCAGATGACACAGCACATCCATCAACAGTGTCATGTGATCTCCAGCCATCCAATGTCGTGCCAGTCTCCCGCTTCTCATGTCTAAATATTGATCTAGTGAACAGTGGCGTGTGAGACCCATGTAATCAATTGGCCCTACCACAGACCCCTGCTGCTTGTCATGAAATATTTACACTCTGCTCTGTCACCCACATTGTGTTGTGTCATCTTTGCAGATCTTCTCTATAGTGGTATTTGGGTCTATAGTGAACGAGGGGTACATCAACATCGGGAGCGAGCGACTCTACTGCGTCTACAACAAGAATAATGATGCCTGCAACTTCGGGATCACCATCGGCCTCCTAGCCTTCCTGGCCTGCATCTTCTTCTTTGTCTTGGACTTGAAGTTCCAGCAGATCAGCAGCATCAAAGACAGGAAGAAAGCGGTGATGCTTGAGATTGGTTTTTCAGGTAAATCAGGCACCTCTCCCCCGAGCCGTGGTCAGATAGCGGAAGCTACACAGCTCTAGGCCCGTTAATCAGTAGCACCGGTGTTAGTGGAGCCACTGAGGAGGAACTGTTTCTTTTTCTGACTAAACAAGTTGAACTTCTCCCCCAGAAGAGCCACACCGTTAAACATCTACACAAATGTGCCATCCTCATGGCAGCATTGGGCTGTTGTAAAAACTTCCTAAGTACATTTTTCTTGTGTGTAGTCTCCAATGCATTTGCTTTCCTGATAGAAATAAATGTGCCAGAAAGTGCTTGTTTGTGCCTCATCAAAAGACTATAAAAACACTTCTACACTTAAACTCCACAACTTGTTAGAATGTACTACCTGAAATAAAAACACGTTGCTTATAAATATTGTGCATACCACTGCTAAACAGCTGTCAAAGCAAGGTTGTATCTATTTTGAAACATTTCATAAGAGATAATGTAGCTACAACACATGGACACCAAAATGAATGATGTCATTCACTGTCCTTACCCATGTCTAGAATGTGAATCACAGCAGACAATGGCTGATTGACGGACTGGAATTAGAATGCTGTGCTCTCCTCTCATTGTTGCACTGTCATGGACAGTGTTTATGTTTTCAGTGCTGCACTGAGCAAGGCTCTTTTGTGGTTACAGGTTTCTGGACGTTTATGTGGTTTGTCAGCTTTTGCTTCCTGGCTAACCAGTGGAGTCGCACCACTCCCGACGAGCTGCCCCTAAATCAGGGGGCCGATGCCGCCCGAGCTGCCATCGCCTTCTCCTTCTTCTCCATTTTCACCTGGGTGAGCGTCTTAAAACATCTCAAACATTCCCCTGATTCAAATCATTTGAGTACTAACCGTGCATACTTATTGGTGCTACTAGAATAATACTTCCTTAATATAACCAACTTAAATGCTTTTTTTTTCTGAAGCCACTCTCAGTACAGTGAATGTTTAGGGCTTTCGCATCCTCTGGAAGTGAAACCTATGACCATCGTGAGCTGAGTTTCATAATGTATGAATACGAAGAAGTCATTTGTTTGTGTGTGTGTGTGAGTGTGTGATTACAACTTCACACAACTACGACTTCAACATTGAACTTCACTATAATGTGGAGACACAGTACACATGCATGCTGTAAGAGATTTACATTAATCCAAGGCTACATCAAAGAGAAAATCCAAACCTGTTTCCATACACTCGTTGTGAATGGGAGGAAATTAATGAATGGATCTTGTGCTTAACTGCAGCTGCTCTCCTCAATCAGCTTAGGGTTCATTCACACCAAACACTCTCCGTATACAACGCGTAGACAGCAAGTGCCCATTTTCTGTCCGTATTCGTGTAGAATGCATATTAACAAATTAGACAATTCACACCGCACGCGTGATCTGAGCGTATTCTGTCACACATACACACATATTGTACACGGTTACGTGCTGTACACGCTGAAGTCGGTGTGAATGAGGCCTTAGAGTGGGGAAAATAAAACCCTGTGCGTACGCCTCATGAGCCACCTAACCCTTTGCTCTCACTCTGTTTACATCCGGATGTTTCCTCCCGCTGCCTCGGGGCTCCAATAGGCGAGTACACAAAGACAGGGATGAGGAAAAAAAAAAAAAAAGAGCCGTCCTCGGGCTAAGAATAAGTCATTACATCATGACCCATCTATGCCACATAGACCTGAACTACATTAGTGGGAAAAATGGTGCTCCACATACTGCAGTCGTGACGCTGGGGAGTGGAAGCGTTCACACAATAGCGCTACTCCAGTTTTCTGCTGCAGCTAACGGGGCTGGAAGAGAAAGGGAAGGCCAGGCCTTGTCCCGATATGCACCCCCCTTGCTGAGCCAGGCCTTGTCCCGATATGCACCCCCCTTGCTGAGCCAGGCCTTGTCCCGATATGCACCCCCCTTGCTGAGCCAGGCCTTGTCCCGATATGCACCCCCCTTGCTGAGCCAGGCCTTGTCCCGATATGCACCCCCCTTGCTGAGCCAGGCCTTGTCCCGATATGCACCCCCCTTGCTGAGCCAGGCCTTGTCCCGATATGCACCCCCCTTGCTGAGCCAGGCCTTGTCCCGATATGCACCCCCCTTGCTGAGCCAGGCCTTGTCCCGATATGCACCCCCCTTGCTGAGCCAGGCCTTGTCCCGATATGCACCCCCCTTGCTGAGCCAGGCCTTGTCCCGATATGCACCCCCCTTGCTGAGCTTGCAGCTACAGTTAAGACTCAGGCAGGCAGACAACGTCGGAGATGTCCGAAGACAGATGTTTCTGTGTGAAGGAGGCATGATACTAACTACTGATTGATTCACATTCACACAGGTAATGGGACCGGAGGACTACAGAGGCAGCCCAAATCCTGTCTAAAAAAAATGTTTGGACATTTGGACGCAAATCTCACCAAATGATAATTCCAATGTCAAATACTCTGCCTGGACACATCATTTGAATGATTATGTTGGGACATTACAAAAGATGACAGATGTGTGAAAGGGTGTTTATTTTATGCCTAATGTTTGGTTTTAATAGTTAGGAAGAAGTGTATTAATAACCACCTATAGCTGTACATTGAGGACAAATGAGGCATTGCTGTACACCCGATACAAAAACACATTACATCCCTGGTTCAGCCAATTCACTGTTCCAGCTAATTCTAATTAGCAAAACTCTTCAGCCAGGTAGATGAGCTAATTAGTTAATTCACCTGGTTAAAAGCACAGGCAGAGAGAAGTACAAGACTTTTACTTTCTCAGGTCAGTTTGTCTGAGTTTACTGATACCTATTAAAGGAACACAGCCTTTCACTTCCTCCATCAGTGAGGTTGTTCGTAGTGCTTGTGCATGGGTGCATGTGTTTTCTTCGCATAGTTTGGCAACAGAGTAGTAACTGGAGCTACAAATTAACAGCTTTGAGGTAAGTGGTGAAGGTATTATGTAAATAATTTATATTTTAGGGTTTTTAGCAAACAAGACATTCATGAGTTCATTTCATTCATTTGAATGTACTGAATTTAATGAAATGCCACTTGACAAGTTTCTGTAATCTCTTAAAAAAGTTAACTATAAAACAACAGTAAAAGTAAAAACAGATTAAAACATATGTTTGCATATTTAAGCAGATGCCTTCTAATAGCCTTTCACTTTTTTCCTCTGACTGCTATGAAGATGTAGCGTTCATTTTAAAAGTCTAGTACAGGTGCATCGATAACTGCTTGTGGTCAACTTCATTAATGCCGGGGTTGAGATTTGTAATTATGATATTTACTTTTAAGCCTGATCAGTATCAACCAACAGTGTCAGCCAAATCAATCAGTCTGGTCACTTCATTCACCCGCTAGATGCTGCTAGATGAGGAAAAAAAATGCTTTCTGCATAATCTCGCTGCTTTTTCATTTGGATGCTGCATGATGTGGCTTTCAGCTTAACCTCGCTGGCTTTTCATTTCTCAGTAGGTGGATAGATTGTTCCCTAAAAAATTGTTTTACATGGAGAAAAAAAAGTAAACTGGATGCCAGCAGAGTTCCTCTAAAAAACACCATACACTCCCAGCAGCTTACAGTAGGAGTTAAAATCCAGTTATTAACTACTCAAACAGACGGGGAATAACCAGAACGTTACCAAAGCATATGCTGTATAAAGGGCTATTTCAAAGGGATTCATTCCACGCAGGATGTTGTTTATTTTTTTTATTTTTATTTTTTGCTTCTTTTTTGTTACATGGCAGCACTTCCAAGCATGCCATTACATTCTGGTGCTAAACTGAAAAATTCTTTGAATCTGTGTTGCACTGAAGTTCAAGGAATGCCATTTTGTATGAGCCAAGTCGCTTCATGCTTAATGTGTAAATGAGTTATACTTTTTTAAGGGGTAAATGTGTAAATATAACATACTGACACAGAATTCTAGATATGCTAGTTGCAAAAGCTAATACCAGAACAGGTGATAAGTTACATGACAGAACATCAGTTGTCTTATGCCACACCTGGGATTTTTACTTTCTCAGGTAACACTTTTTTATGGTTCCTTTTTGGTGTATAAAATGTAATATTAATGTACTTATACTATAAATACATAACACTAACCCTAACCCTAGAGTACAGTGTATGTATATAATGGCGTGTATGGTTACACACTGTTACCCTGCACCTAATTGACGTAACATGGACAGTAAAAGTGTGACCCTTTCTCGGTCTTCAACAGGCTGGTTTGACCGTGAGAGCCGTGCAGAAGTTTCTCCTGGGAACGGACATGAGCCTCTTCACCACGGAACACTTGGATGGCAACGCCACGGTCCAGCCGTACCCCACGAGCACCGAGGTCGAGACCACCGACACGTACCAGAGCCCTCCTTTCACCGAGAACCTGGACTCTACCGCCCCCTACCAAGTGCCCATCTACTAGGCAAAGGCCTCGGTGGCATCAGAGTGCAGCAGGTCCAACCAAATGTGTCTGTGTTACTGGGGGAAGACTGGGTGAGTGAGGGGGTGGGTGGTGGGTGGCTGGGGGTGTCGTGGTGGGAGGGGAGGGGAGGGGGCAGGGCAGGGGTGACTTACCTGATCCAGGTGGTGTAACAGTGTTCCTAGGTAGTGCTGTGCTGTGACCCTCTGTGCAGGTTTTTTTTTTTTTTATCGTGGTGTCAAACTTCTCATCCTGATCTGTTTCTTGGTAGTTCTGCGTTTGCTATGCTAGGTGGTACCTGAAAAAAATATTAACACTCTGCTGCACATCCCAGCACCCATAAGCAGGAGAAGCCATCGAAGGGTCTTCAGCTTTATAGCTTCAGACCTCAGAGCAAAGTGGAATGCATTTCACGTGGTAGACAAGGACGTGTTTCTGATGTGTGGTACAGTGTTATTTCAAAGTGTTCATACCTGTAAATCTTGGGAGAGGATATTATTTGTGTTGCATGTATCAAGTCTTACACACATGAAGTGCCATGCATCGAGACATCTTAAACCACTAGGTTTTTTCCATATGCTGTAGACATATGTGGCCACGTGCAATATACTTTCAAATAGAGAATTATCAAAACCGTCTGAAAGCAGTCCTCAAATTATAGATATTATATAAACTTTAAAAGAGTATGTTTACAAAAGCTGCCAAACTGTCGATTTTATGTTAAATTTTTTTCTTTTTCCATGTGTATGGAGTAGTCTTCCAAAAGAGGGTTTTCATGGCCCGTGGATGCTCCACACTAAACCATAGTGACGTAACGATGGGTGGTTCAGTATTAACAGGTAGGCCTAGACGTTCGAGTTAAATGTTGGGATTTTTTTTCCATCTGTGAAAACATTTTGTGCAGTTGATGTGCTTACAGTAGACCTGTGTAAGGAAGTCTGTCTGGAGGGAGCCCAGTTGTACCTTTTGTTTTGTCTGTATGGTTGTGGTCAAGGAACACGAGAGCAGTCTCATGTGGTGTTCACAGTTTCAGTTTTCCTCAGCTGCTTTGGTGCATTTCCTGAGTGGTCCTCCACATTGTTGAAACAGTTTGTTCAAACAGCACCACACAGTGGATTGTGTTGGAAAGCCATGCAACAGTCTTAAAAATGTCTTAAAAAGTATATATTGATGTGACCAAATGCATACGTGCCACCAAAATAAAGACCCCTTTGTCAGGGTTTGTCACCAACACAGTCATAATGTTAAAGGTCGTGTTGATATAAAATTCACCCCCTGGAATTGTTTCCAATTTTAAATGTGCCATTTATTGCATTGCATTGGACCAAGAATGGATTATTTCATGTCTTCGTCTACCTGATCATTAATTTCTAGGGAGTTGAATGCCATTCATGTAACTGACAACATTTTCAATTCAACAAGCCTCCAAGCGACTGTCGAAGATCACCATAACTGGATACAGAAAATGATTTGTGGAATTGGGCAGCAGCAGCAACAAATGCAGTCTGTTGAGAAATGAGAGGGACAATCTTATGTGTCACATTCTTTGAAAATCAAAACCTGTTTTTCAATGATGATTTTGTTTTGCCTTCATTCAAAAATGAACTTTGCCACTTAGTAAAATACAGTGTCATATACAGTTACAAGCTTTCTTTTATCAAACTCTTTC
The DNA here is from genome assembly GCA_027475355.1 of Coilia nasus. Lineage (NCBI taxonomy): Eukaryota > Metazoa > Chordata > Actinopteri > Clupeiformes > Engraulidae > Coilia > Coilia nasus. Next base: position 34,017,376 of record CM050216.1, read on the forward strand.
CAACTATAGTGTCAGTGGATGAAGTTTACATTGACCTGAATGACCACACACAGTATATAATTTGGTAAGCTGCTTCTCACAGAATCCCTCTCATTGTCATTACTGAGATCCCTGCGAGGACAGAAAAGCTTTTTGTCTGATTACCAGTACCACATCATTGCTAGATTGTTCCCTCATGCTGGCTCAGCATGTCCATTGTGGTGCAGTGGCCTTTAATATTTATGCTCTTGAACTAACATGTTAACAGTCATTAAATGTTAACATGTAAATAGTAAAAAGTAAATACACTGATGAAATATGCTTAACCCATTTGCATGCCATGGTTTGTATAATGAATGGATACCTAGATGTTTTAGGGGGGGCAGCAGACTTTTTTTTGCATGTGCAGTAGTATTTGCAAATTGAGAAGTCGCTGTTGTAATGTGTACACGTTACTCATTGTATCAGAGGTTGTACAACCAGTTTAGATCATATTCATTTAATTTTCAATTGTAATCTGAGAAATGTACCAAAGCGAGTGAGGAAAAACAAGTTTTGATGTGACAACATGGACAAACTGAAGTGATATCCAGCAAAAGAAGCAGCTTAGTTTCACTCTGTTACTCAGGATTCTCTTTTTCGTTCCTTTGTGCAGTTCTGGTAAGATATTATAGTGACAAACACAAAGGCGTATGAAGTATTTCAATTACATCCCTTGATCAACTCAAGGCAGCAAAAGATCAAGAGTCACTCCGATCAAGTGTCAGGAATACAACTTAGGCTTAGATCAGTTTAATTAAATTTCTCACTTCAGCGTCTCAATGCAGGCCCCGTCTTCACAGTCAAGTTAGTAAAAGATTATCATTGGACCTGAGACCAACTGAAAGCAGACAGACCACTTCCTCATCTGAGAGTTTCCTTACTTTCCTAAAAGAGGAGTTTTTGGCAGATGAGTCTAAGTTCAACCGGCGTTCGAGTCATCAGTGCTTAGTCTGTTATGTGCTAGATCATAGCCAGTGTTTCTATGTTACAAGATACGCCAATGTACACACAGTAATTGATTGTAACACAGTACATTATAAATGGAGTGTGTTTGTGAAACTGGTCAGGGTCTTGTGTTTCCTGTTCTAACACTGCACTCTTGTTAAACTGCTTTCATGGACCAATTTTGTACGGCTCTCGTTTGTTCTCTTTTGATTTTGTAACACATGATCTCCTCAGGCGTGGTAGCCCATCCTGTCTGTAAATGCTGTTCATAGAGGACTTATTGTTGTCAAACTGAATGTCTTTGGACTGCAGTGGTCTGACATCATGGAAATAAAGAAAATGTTTTTAATGAGTATACTAGTTTGTGATGTAAAGGCTCTACCCCCTGCACACACACTTACAGAAACACACATTTAACTACAATGCTTTGCCTGGCTTTGTAGGAAAAGTTTTTTTAAAACCATTACTTCACAATATTGAGGAGGGGTTCTGTGGCAGTGCTGACCTAGCTATGTCTGACTAACCACACTTAATCCTTTTGCATATACAGGGTGGGCCAGAAAAGCTGGACCACTTTTTAAATGACTATATCTCTGTGATCATTTAAGCTACCATAATTTAAAATGCTGTAAATTAAGGCTTATTGTGTTCCCTTTCCAGTGATACAATGGTTATGACCATGGAGGCAAGGGGGTGTGCACTAGTCATTTGGAAAAAAAAACAACTACCCTTGAAAAGAAGTTACCACATACTTTCTCTTATTTGTATTTTAATATTGCCAGTTTTGCAAAAGTGGCAAGTTGCAATGCTGTTTTAAACAAACTTATGGGTTTGTGGGCATAATAAGATGCCCCTTTTTGTGATGACAGTATCTCAGTATGACAGTATGCAAGTCACATGCAACCCAGTTGTCAACTTGAAAGGTCAAGTTTGCCTCTAAGATGCAGGCTCTAAAATGCCCCCAGTTGTCTGTATGGGACATTTGTGTTTTGTCATCCCCTTCTCAACTTTGTGGAGAAAATGAACCACCTTTGTCTTTATTACTTATTTTCAGTGATGAGGTGAGTTGGAAAGATTCACAGTAATCTACCAAAGTGGTCTCACCACTGCATTGCACTTTCACACACTAATGCCCTCACTTTTTAAAACTTAATTAACAGTTACACTATTGCTTTACGTTTTCACATTATAAATAGCACGTTACCAGCATTTACAGCGGTTCTTTCAACACAATGTAAGACAAGTGCATCTTACCAGATCAGTTTCACAAGTGCATTTTCAGATCAGTTTCACAAGCACTTTTACCAGTTCCTGCCTTCATAAATACCTATGGTCAGAGGTCCTTTTTTCATACCTTCAGTTTTGAATGATATCCCTAATCACATCACAGTATTGCAATGTATCACAGCCTTCAAAAAGGCATATAGATTGCACCTTTCCAAGTTACACCTGCACTCATTACCTGTTTTCAGACCGGACAGTCCGGTGTCCGGGCCGGTTCTTGCAGCAGTTAGTGGGAACCCAAGTGCTTGTCCGTGAACGGGCTTGCATTCATACCATTATGCGAGCCCATGACATCACTGACAGGGCGATGCTTCTTAAACTGATTTTTAAACTGTGTGAGGTCTGTCTTGTAACTAATGTAACTAATGAACCTGACCTAAAATTATTAGATTATGAAGCCAAAAGCAATTGGCAACTTTTTTTCATGGGTAGTTTTTTTTTCTCAAATGGCCATGGTGGTCATACCATTGCTCACATGGTCGTACACCATGATCACTAGAAAGAAAACTGAACAAGTCTTCATTTGCATGGTTGAAAGTTCTGGTACCCTTGCAGAATAAGGAGCTATAATCAATCAATCAATTTGATCTGCCCTGTATATTCCTACTGATTACGAAAATATGACAGCTGTTCCCGCATTTACCCTTGTGGAAATGTGTATTTAATGATTGATGAAGAGGTTGGCCATTCTTTGTGAATGAAGATATAAGACAGAAACTTGTGCAAGAGGGGGGTGATGACCACCACATGCATGTCCACATACTCGATATAATCATGAAACTATCGCCTGCCTGTGTCAGGTTAGAGACGCACCGTTCTTCTTCATGTTTGAAGCTTTTTAATTGTTTGCATTGTTTTGTTCACATGACAATAACCTCTTCAATTTTTTTTTGTTAATGTATTAAGAGGTGGGGGATGACTGTTCATTAGGGGAAAATGCTCAAAATAAATACAGTAGTTTCCCCAAAAAGGTAAACTTGATAAAATTCTCAAATTAAACATTTAGAAAAGAAATAATTAATACAAGCAAACAGAAAAGACTTGGGCTGAAATGAACCATTAGCTGTTTTTGCCATCCTTTTCATTTCCAACTTAACATCTGGATGACAAACTAACCTGTTTAAAACACAGCCCCTGATGAACACAGCAAGATTAGCATGGATTAAACCATGTGGGCTTAGAAAAAAACTTTCGCATGAACTTCCAAAAAACTTTCAAGTAATGACTCGATTTTGCTTAAATAACAAAAACGGTTAGTCCTGCTTGCTTGAAAAGGGGGGAAAAAATCATGGACCCTAAACTGGTCAGTTATCTCCTGGTCACTCTGTAACTCTGTAGGGCCTACATTTCCAGGGTCCAACAAAGGCTCACACTCCCCACTCGCTCTCACACCCGCACTGGTAGTAGAAGCACTCATTCAGTCAGTCAGTCAGTCAATCAGTCACTCACTCACTCCTCTCAAGCCTCGCAAAACATAGGGGAGATGCTCCGCTCGTCTGGACTGGCAGACCGCACTGGCTGTGGCTGTAGCTGTGGCTGTGCATGTGGGCGCAGGCAAAACTCTTAGCTGATGATCTTGCTGATGGCCTGCAGAGAGGGGAAGTCGTCGTCTCCCATGTGCATGGTCTTGTGGGAGTTGAAGTCCTTCTGGGCCAGCACCTGCCTACAGGTGGGGCAGACCTGGCAGTCCAGCTCGGGCGCCAGGCTGGGGGAGTTGCTCTGCCAGGCCGAGGCCTTCTTGTTCTTCTTGGCCCGGGTGGCAGCGCCGCCCTGCTGCTTCTCCCGGGCCTTGTAGTCCCCGTGCGCGGTGAGCAGCTCCTGCTGTTTCTGCGTGTCCGGCAGCAGCACCAGCAACTCGTTGAAGACCCTGTTGAAGTTGTCGCCCAGCAGCTCCTGGCAGCTCTTGTGGTACTGGGCAGCGGAGATCACACCCTGACAGGGAGACAGAGCGATTCTTATTAGTGCACACTTCCCACACTGCTACTGGACACTGAAGCACCGGCCACACTAATTCATTTTCAGCGAATTTGAACAAATGCAATTTCTGTCCACGCACACCACTTTTACTTTCAGAAGCAAAATTTGTTTTAATTTAATTGTTTAACTGTTGTGCCAATTTACCTGTTGTGCCTACTGAACTGTTGTTTTTACAGTCTTTTTGCTACAAAAGAGCTCTGCATTTAGTCGAACATATGCATACAATACAACAAGGTCAACAAAATGTGTAGTTGGTTCTCCATTGTGAGTTCACAGCTTGTACTGGTAACTGGAGTGATTCACAAGAGTTAAAAGGTATTTCTTGTTTTTTTTTCTGCAATAGCGTACATGACCAATATCACATAATGATGGCATACTGAATCAGGGGAGCAGACATCACCCTGAGGAGGTCCAGTCATGACAGTATTGAGGGTTTCTACATCAGCACACGCAGAAGTTTAGTTTTCACTGTGTCCACATCAGACTCAAAGCAGACATTTTAAATGAATTTGGGGGTGACTGTGTTTCCAAGTCGTGTTTCAGGAGCTTGAAAACGCTGCCGTGGTGTGGACGACAGGAACAAATGTAACAACTGTGTTACAGATTCATATGAAACCGAATTAATGTAGCCGCAGCCTCAGGAATCATCCCAACACAAATGTACTTTCTTTTTAATTTCTGCAATTATTTTTTTTACACACAAACAAAAATGATCATTAATGTAGTTTAGTACGATGAAAATATGATTGAATACACAACACACAAGAGCATCCTGCGAAGTTAATCTCAGGGCAACTTTTTCAACCCTAGGGTCAACTAATGAATGGGTCTATTTGTTACCTGTCGGAATTGGCCGGAGTGATTCTTAAACTCGTTGAACTTTGACTCATCATTCTGAAGGTAGTTTTTAATAGACTGGATCAGCTCCAAGTTCCTCTTCTGGAAATTGTCTGGTTTGAGGTAGGTCCCAAGAGACTGTGTTGGTCTGTTGACAAACACATCATTTCAAATGCATAAGTAAATTCATTAGTCAAACCATATGATGGTGGCACTACTGCATTTTGTTAGAATGGTGCATGAAGGCAGACAGTCTGTAAACTATGGCATAAAGAGCAACAGGGCAGATTTGCCAAATATTTTTGGGGTAGCTGTGGTCTAGGGGTTAGAGAGTTGGTCTGTTGTCGCTGTCGCAGGTTCGAATCCCACCCTACCCATGGCTGAAATGCCCTTGCGCAAGGCATCTAACCCCACACTGCTCCAGGGACTGTAACTAAAACCCTGTAAATAAGTTGCTCTGGATAAGAGCATCAGCTAAGTGTAATGTAATTCCTCCTGTACTCAGACCTGCAGTGTAACAGTCTTAGCTTAGCTTTGCAAATGGCCCACAGTGCAGCATAACCACTAAATGTTGTAAAAGGTAAAATGCATGCAGGATACAGTGTATAAGGTAATGTTGTATAAGGTAAAATGCATGCAGGATACAGTGTATAAGGTAATGTTGTATCAGGTAAAATGCAAGCAGGATACACACACACACACACACACTCACACACACAAATACATACCGATTGGCAGCATAACCACTACATGTTGTATCAGGTAAAATGCAAGCAGGATACACACACACACACACACACACACACACACACACTCACACAAATACATACCGATTGGCAGCAGGTACGAGAGGCTCCACCACATTACTGTTGAGAGGAACACCTGTAAATCCGGGGGGAGGTTTGGTGACCATGGCTGCAACACCCCCCAACCCAGGGGGAGGAGGAGGAGGCGTGGTCTGTGAACTCTTCAGGGGGAATGCGCCTTTGAAACCTGAAGGGGAAAGAATATTTCAGATCAAGGTCAGTACTGAATTTCCGTGCCGACATTTGTCTCTTTTTTAGGATGATGCTAACATTTTAATCAGATTCACTGGACCATGCTAAAGTAAGCTAAAAAGCTACTGCTTGCATGGACAAGGAAATACTTTCCCAAAGTAGACATGATTTCCTTTAACTCTTCTACCTGAATGAAGAGGTGTGCTAATTAGAATCATTACATTACACTTAGCTGACGCTCTTATCCAGAGCGACTTACAGTTACTTACAGGGTTTCAATTACAGTCCCTGGAGCAGTGTGAGGTTAGATGCCTTGCTCAAGGGCATCTCAACCATGGGTAGGGTGGGATACACACCTGTGACTGTCCAATCACAAGACCAACTCCCTAACCCCTTGACCAACTCTAACCCCTCGACCAACTCTAACCCCTAGACCACAACTACCCCAATCATCTGACTTAGTCAATGACTGGAATGTGGTACTACATGGTAGCTTGTGTAGCCAGGCTGCCTCTTATTACCAATAACTAGCTAGTTTGTCAGTGCAGTACCAACAAGGGATCAAAATGTCCCTGCAATTTGTCACAGAGAGCACAAAGGGGGTACGGTACCAGGCGGAGGTTTTTTGGGGACGAGGGCGGGAAACTCCTCTTCCGCGGAGAGGGGCGCGGGCTCTGACGTGGGCAGCGGTTTGACGACGGGAGGAGGCTGCTCGGTCGGGGCCATGACGTGGCCGCCCTTCTGCACCACGACCCATTCCGTGCAGCCATTGGTCAGAGCGCTGGGCTTGGGCACCCCCGCAGGGGCGCTGGAGTTCTGCGCGGGAGCCTTGGGGGCGCCAGCATCTGGCGGCTTGCTTTGCGGCACGTTCTCTTTGTGAGCTGCGCTGGACGGCATCTCGCCCAGGTTGGTTGGTGCCCCAGGACCGCTGGAGGAGGAAGAGGAGCCAGGAGGCTTCTTCTTCTTGCCCGCCTTGGCACTGGGCTGGGAGGAGGCACTGCCCTTCACTGTCAGGAGCGAGGAGATGTCCAGCATGGTGGGTACTGCCCGTACCTCCTGGGTGCACTTTCCCCTCTGGGAGTCCTCCTCATCTGACGAACCCGGCGATTTGACTCTCGCTGCAGCTCTCTGAGCCTCAGCAGTTCCCAGCTTCTTTTTGCGCTTGGAAGAGGATGCGGAGGAGGGCACGAGGGGTTGAGGGCCGCTCGAGAGGCCGGGGCCGGGGGCAGAGGCCACGGGAGCACTGGGGGCCTTTGTGGGCTGGACCGCCGGCTTGCTGCTGGCACTGGCCCACGCTGAAGCGGTGCTTTCGGGCGGTTTTCTGGGCTTGATTTTGGAGACCAGCGCTGGGAAGTCTTCCTCCTGGAAGGATGATTTGCTTCGGGGCTGTGCACTGTAGGCAGGCGTCATCGGTGCGGAATGCAGTGTGCCAGAGAGGCTTGGGAAGTCATCCTCCTTCAGACTGACTGGAGTGGGTTTGACTGAGCTGCTGGAGACAGACAGACAGACAGAAAGAGAGAGACAGGGCAAGAGAGAGAGAGAGAGAGAGAGAGACAGACAGAGCGAGAGACAGAGCAAGAGAGAGACGGAGCGAGCAAGCGAGATCACACGGGAAACATAGGTAGACAGAGAGTGTTTAAAGGCTAAAATACAGCTTGTTTTAATATATATATATATATATATATATATATATATATATATATATATATATATATCATGGCCATATATGTATGTGATACATCATATATGTATATATCATGGTCTATCATAAATGCCAAGCAGCACAAAGGTATGGCAGGCTGCGTGCATGCTTACCTCGGAACAAGTGGAGGGTTCCCAAGAACAGGGAAGTCACCTCCTCCTTTAAGTGCAGTGGTTATCATTGATTGAACTGAAAAACACCACCAGGAATAAACACTCCAAACCATGTAATTCCACATCAGCAAATCAAGGATTACATGAGTCGCACAAACAACAACGTGAAAGGAAGTGATGACATAAGTATCTTTTGTATCTAATTCTAAGTCTAACTCCTCACTGGGATTCTCCACGCGCTCACCTTGTGCTTCGCTAGGCAGTTTGGCAGCATCTCTGGCATTCCTCATCTCCTCTGGGTCAGGCCTCTCGCGGGGGGGCTTCTGGGCGGCCCTGTCCGGTGCAGGCCGGCGCTCCTCCTGCCCTCGGATGGCCAGCGAGGCCTGGAGGGCTGCAGCCACGTCCCTCTCCTCTTCCTCCCTGCACGCACGCATGCACAACAAACACACTTAGTTTACATGCACAACACACACTCAGTGAATGACCACAACACACACATGTGATGTAGGAGCGTCTCTTTAATGTAAAGCTCCACTCCATGACACACACTCAGTGAATGACCACAACACACACACTTGATGTAGGAGCGGCTGTACTTGCACTAGCCTACAGCTCTGCTCCATGACCCCCTCAGTCATGCGTGAGGAGATGTGTTCCTCATCAGTCACTGCTAGGTTAATGCTGGCCACAGCCAGCGTGCCAGAGCAGGGGAATTCACGTAGACTATACATGAGAACAAGTAGGAAATTGGATTACCCTATGTGAAAAATTTGCTTTGGTCACCTGGATGTTCAAATGCCATCAGCTATGTGAATGTGGATTAAGCAGTACAAAAACTCAAAACATAAACTGAATTTGTGTGCCACAACAGAGGTTTTAAGTCATGAATACAATGATCGTTACACTGTCAGTGAAAACAATATTTCACTTTTATATATTTACCTAACTTATGATGACATGGAATGGCAATTTATTATTTCATTGCAAAACAAAAATGTGACATGTGTCTCTTTACAATGATTTGGAATGACATGCTGCCCTCCATTTCGAACCAGTAATTTTAAATCACTTTAAAACACTGCATAATTATTATTACTGGGACAATGTAACTTGAGACAGTGCTGTGTGGAGGCTGAGCTCTCACCGGTTGTATCTCCAGCTCTTCCTTATGCTATGCTGTGTTCCTGCGGCTCTCCCTCTGCCTCCCCTTCCTTGGCGGTTGAAGCGGTCTACCTCCTCAAAGTCTTCTCCTCCAACTAGACCTTAAAAATGTCAAAGAAAGTAAAAACACAACTGGTAAATCCGAGAGTAAACGCAGTAGTTTCTGCCAAGCTGATGCTGTTCTTGGTGAAACAACTGCTCAGAGACTAGATAATAAAAGGTCTTTAGAGGAACCCCTACAGTCATGATTTGACAGCAGAGAATAATCAGTTACAGATGGCAAATGCAGGCAACAAATGTAAAGGCCTTGCTGTCAACACACAAAACTTCATAGATTTGATATAACTTCAACTACAAGTACTGACTTGTCACTGAGCCTAACAAATGGACATTGAAGCATATGGACACATGAAATGAAGGACCATGCTGCATTTGCCAAACAATATATTGTGCAACACTCGATTCCTTGTCCTTGGTATGGTATCTTTAGCTCCGCCATGAAGGTTTTGCTTTTGATTTGGTTTGTTTGTCTGTCTGTCTGCATAATTATATAAACACTACCAGGTCGATTTTAAGGGAGCTTGGTAGAGGCTGCAGCATGGGCCATACCAGAGCGGGAATTTCACAAGGGCCATGGCCCTCTCAATTTGGCCTTGTGCCCTTGAGAAATATCTGCCAGAAGGCCACAGTGGCCCTGATGCCATTCCACAAAATTGACAACACAAAAGGCCAAGCGGCCTTGCCCCTAAAATGATGAAATTCGAGGCCTGGGCCATACCATTACCTTTTGGAACGAATCCAAACCAAAGGGGTGAATTCAGGGAGTATTCTCTGCTTCTTTGAACTTTGAACTTTTATTTCTTGTCAGCACCATGAGATAGTTACATCGGTCTTCACAGAGGTCCGTACGATGTGGCCGCCCTCGTGATTACATTCTACACACACACACACGCTTCCTGCTCCTTAAATCATGGGTGGAAACACTGGACAGGGAGAGAAAGGAAATGGCACCCAGCTTCATCAAAATGCATCATCCAACTCAGCCCTCCTCACCTTCATTTCTCCTCTGCTGACGAGGGGCGTAGCTGAACTGCAGGTCGATGTGCCGGTTCTGTCGCGCCTCTGCGCGGTTCTTGCTGTGGGCAGCGGCCTTGTGGGCTTTGTAGTCGATCTCGGTGCGGAAGGCGTGTGTGAACTGCTCCGTGCTGCAGCGGCCCTCCTCACACAGGTAGTGGCTCTCCCGGAAGTGCTCCATGAGGTACTGGTAGTCACTGTGGAAGGCACCCCGTCTAAATTACGTCTACACAGCCTGAAGGCGTCCCACACTGGAGCTGGCACCCACACACTGCTCAAACCATCACTACAGCAATGTGAAGTCTTAGCTAGCAAATATTAGAATTTAGTATTGCTAGTATTTAGTATTGGACAATCACCCAAATGTATGTTCAAGAACTTTTGCCAAATAAATCCACTCCATGTTTTGGATGCTTTAATACTGTGTTTGAAGTTCCTATCCAGACAGTACACCGCCTGATAAAGTTGCCTATGATATATTCCATTGCCATCAATAGTCTTACGCAATGACATGAGCAATTTAGACACCACCTGTAAATAACTACATATGTCTGACTTGTGGCCATGACGCAAAATACTGTAGATTAAAACTCAATCAGCTGGTTCAGAAAATTCAGGTCATTTTACTGACCTGTAGTACTCTTGAGCTCCATCTGCGTCGCAAAAATGGCAAAAATAGTGATCTCTCCGCAGGTGCTTGAGGAGTTCGTCATTATCCAGGTAGCGTTCATCACAGAATTTACACAGCGGGTGTCCTCGGTGAGACGTATCATCTGGGTCCCCTTGTGTTCGATGTCGAGCCAGGTCTTTTCGACTGTACCACTTTTTCTCATATGAAAATATCTGGAAAGATGTGGCCAACAGTTAAACACTAATTTCTTCCCAAGTGGCCATACAAGGACATAGTTCAGAAGCAATATAAAAACACTTCACAAATGTATTACCTTTAAGTGCTTGGCACAGATTTTACAGCAAAATAGTTCATGCTGTTTTCTCATGTGTTGTTCCAACTCTTCAAATTTAGAAAAGACTTTCGGTTCCTGACACTGTGGACACTCAGACAACAGGATCCGCCTGAAATTGGGATTAAAAAATGTATATCAAACACTGGAACACATAACATGGCATTCAGGATTCATCAATCCGTTATATCCATTCCATACAACAGCATCATAATATGTTCAGGGAAGCACACTTATACGTACCGGTACTGTGCATAGATCTTGGTATCACTGAAATATATGTCATTCTTTTTCTCACACTGCAACTGATCTGTTGAAAGGGTTGAGAAAGGCTGCAGTTTCTTGACAAAGATTACCTGAAAAAGCACATAGAATAAAATTAAATGTATGGACTGATATGTGGACATCAACAACGCTGATATATTGTAAACACCCAAAATTGCTCAATGCGTTTGCCAACTTATAGTCTTCTCAGACAAAAATAATAGGCTACCACTGTGTGACCGATCACAGTAACAAAGTCTATCTAGGGAATACAAAGTCGTTCAGGTGAGACCTGCGGTTATGTTCAAACAAAAATACAGAAAGACTGACAGACATGGACTGGCCAAGTTCCGATTTCTTTCTAACGTCACCCCGCCCTAACAATTAAGTTGTCAGACATCATGCAGCTGATTCATAACCTACTGGCTGAAGATAATGTACGAAATGACACGTTGTTCAACGCTCCGACCTGAATGTTAAGTCAGCTTACTACAAGTGATTACATAATCCTACCGGGCTGCCACTGAAGTCGTGTTTGCTAATTACATAGCTGTGTCGGTGAGACAACCAATACTTTTCAACTTTCAACTTTAAAGTTGAAATGCTGGAGAGGTGGAAACATTGTAGCAACCACCTAACCTACACAACAAAGTAAAATACACTGATATAAATCTTCGTCCCTGTGGCTAACATTAGAAACTCATCCAGCGCTACATAGCATAGGTGGGTCTGGTGATAAACAGAGCTGTTAGCAATGTAGCTTCTACTATGAGTTTAAATGTGCAAAACACTAACTAAACCCCCAGCAGGTTATAACAACGCAGAGCTTCTTCGTGTGGCTGTCGGCATTTCTGCTTGCCATTAACGGTTTCATAGTATGGGTAAGTAACAGACTCAACTGTAAGGCTATCTATCCTAGCTGTCAGTTCGCTGTATAGCGAGCTGGCTAAAGTGGGCCACACGTTAGCAAGCAGTAACTACTTAGCTAATGTTAGCAGCAAACTCCCTGTAAATAATTTGTTGCCTTATAAGTTAAAGTAGACATTGTAATCAATGTCTTTACAGAAATCCTCAAAGTTTACATATATTAGAGTTAACTCCTTACAAACCTTGTCAAGTTCCTCTCGGCAAACGGCGCAGTATTTTTGCTCACATAGCACCCTCATCTTGGTGGAGCAACGGTAGCACACCGGGTGATCACATTTTCCTAGAGCAAAAATTTCGATATCTTGACAGCAAAGCACACACGTGCGTTCGGTTTCTTTGAGAGACATTGATTCCATGGTATAAAGGCACAAATTATGAGTTGAAAGGTTAACAGATTTGTACACCAATTATTATCTGTGAAATTCCGACAATCTGGTCACTCGGGTTCGCGTTGTTGGCTAGTTACGCTAAGTTTGTGTTGGGTGGCTGACGACTATGCGTCTGCTTACGTAACATTATAAGGTGGTGCATCATGGGTAAAGTCATTCTTGGGCTGTCTGAAACTGACAATGGAAATTGCAGTATATGGCCTGGAAAAATATAAGCAACACATGAGTTACAGTAAGGGCTGTAGTGCATTATACAATTCTCATTCTCATTTTAGAGACTTTGTAGATACAGCATCCCATGGTGCTATTTGACAGATTTGCTAAATCAACCAATCCTAAGTTCCTCCTGGTGATGATAACTTAGCCAAAGGCTATGACCACCGTAGTTGACGTCATTTACTTTTGTAAAATGAAAGAACACTGTACCTCCCTTTCTCATTTCCTGTAATAATTCACTGCATTTTCTCCCAAGATCTCCTAAGTGAGCATAGGTCATGGGGGTTTCTGGGGATGTGTGGCCCTTCTAACCAGGCCCTCCGATGGGGGGGTAGCAAACATGTCTCTTGTCCCGGGCCCAGGGAAAGGGGGGGCCCAGAACTGTCAGCGAGCCTGTTTCTAACCCCTGTGGCGTAGGCTACCCTTACAGGTGTTCCATATGGGACGCTTTATAGGACACTTTCACATTTAATTACATGGTTAATTTAATGGTTAAGGAAGATGTTGTCATTGTCAAAAGGGATGGAGGACACATTGAACACCTTTTCCATCATTTAAAGTTGTCACAAAGCATGTGGCAACTTTTTTCAAGGTTAGTTTTTTTTCAAATGACCATGGTGGTCTAGCCTGGTAAACCTGCCCCTCGTACTTCATTTCTTTTCGTGCAGAGGGTCTAGACCGGAATCTCTTTAGGAGCATTTGGCAAGTCGCAGAAAGTACGATCCAATCAGCGAACAGAGGGTGTGTTTGTTAGCTGTGACGTTGACCTTGTGTGCTACATTTGAATTGTAGTGCGTAGGTAGGCTAATTGCATACTTGATGACCAGGCGTTAGCGATTGGGTAAAGGCAGAGGCACTTTTTAAAAACTTCAGCAGAGTCCACACCTCCAGCAAATCGTTTCTGACGGTCTCTGTTCCAGACCCTCTGTACAAAATGAAATGAAGTACGAGGGTCTGGTTTGCCAGGCTAATGGTGGTCATACCCTTGCTTGCATGGTAATAAACCATGATATCACCTCAAATAAATCTGAATGGGCTTTAATTGGCATGGTTTTCAATTATTGTAGTCTCAATAAATAAGGAGATATAATAATATAAAAAGTGGTCTAGTTTTTTTTTTTATACAGGATTTTCACATATTATCTGAGATTCTGCTATTTCTCTAGTAGTTGGTGTTGGTTACCTTCACACTGAATTGTATGTTGGGCAGAAAATGCAAAAAAATCTGTTTTTTTTTTTTCTTTTAGAGTCCATGACATTATACCAAGCCACTTTATAAAGGGGTCATAGAAAGGACAACTGTTTTGAAATAAAAGATGTTGTGCATTGGCAAAGAGCTGCCATGAACGTAAAACATGATTGTGCCAGACATATATAATAACAAAGAAGCCCTGGCAGAGGACGAGAAAGATGACATGGGCACACAGGAAGATCACTCAGAGGAAGAAAGCAAGATGACTGAGGACCTAGAGGTGCAGGATGGAAAAGATGTAAAGAGGAAGGATGAGTAGAGAAATGAAGAAAGAGAGGAGGGGGATGGTGATGACGATTGGAAACATGACATGGAGGTAAAGTTGGAGGAGAAACACAAAGAGGAAGAAGGGCTGAAATGTGAGGAAGGCCTGACGGCCTGAAAAACAGTGCCATTCATGTGAACTCTAAAACCGTGCCATTGATGTAGTATTGACAGTCAGATGACCGATAAAGTTGCTAGCCTACATCATGATAATAACTTCTTAACACTGAATTATATTTTAATGTAATTTATGTGATCATTATGAGGAGAAAAGCAAGATGCCTGATAGAGAGATGGGGCAAGGAAGAAAAGGATAGAAAGACGAAGGGTGAGGTGGAGGAAGCAGAGCAACTGATTAAGGATTGCAGTGCAGGAGAGACAATGTTGACATCATTTGCATCTCACAACAGATACTAAATTAAAATTTGAGAAATTCCATATGCAGTGTAATGATGTTCCAGGTAGCAGAGATGACACTCCAGAGGTCAAGAAAAGGCGAAAAACAAGGAGGGGCAAATGAGATTGTAAGCGAGGCAGAAAACACAAGAAAGACGAGGAGTGCACACCAGGCCCAGTTGAGGATGCTGGTGATGAGGAAGGCCCCAACCCCTTGCAAGGGAAGAGGAGCAAGGAGAAGGATAGTACACCAAGACGTCAGCATAACACCACCAGGCTCCAAGCAGGACATAGGGGAGACTACAGGAGCAGATATCAGTTTCTGAATGGAAATAGAAACCAAGGAAGAGGGAGATATGTTCACCGGCAGGAGAGGGGGCTAAGAAAATGTGGGGAGTTACACCAACCACAGAGATACAGTCAGCTGAGAGATGGGTGGGGGAGACGGATGACACCTCTGGGGCAGTTGTGGCCTAGTGGTTATAGGGATTTGGTCTTGGGATCAGAGGGTCGCAGGTTCAAATTCCGTCCCAATAGAAAGAATGGGGGTGGGTAGGTAAAACAACCAGTGGTCTTCTGCACCATCATCCATGGCTGAAGTGCCCTTCAGCAAGGCATTTAACACCACATTGATCCAGAGACTCAAACCCTGTACATATATAAGGGACGTCAGCTAAGTGTAATGTAATGTGGAGCTAGACACCATCCACAGAGGCAGAGACAACTAAGAGGGCAGTAGGACAGAGTGCCACCTCCATAGCATGAGAAGGAAGGACACAAGAGACACCAGGTAGCATACAGCAGAGACGGTGTGAGACAGAATCCACAGGGGTTTCACCACAGCAATGGAGGTAGAGGAGGACATGCACACATACAGGAGAGAGGAGCAGGGAGAGGAAGGCTAAGATGCCACCCACAGAGACAGACACATCCCAGGAGTGGGAGAGATGGGTGCCACTTCCAGGTTGGTTTGAGAATGGAGGTGTGGGGGTGTGAAAGTGGAGACTATTACTATTAGAATATTGCAGACATGAGTCAAGTGAAGCAAATGCAGAGAATGTCAGGAGAGAGCCAATTGGACATTGCGATGGAGGGTGGAGCTTATCACATATATTGGCAAATAAGGTCAAGCACCATTGGCAGGTGACTGGAGATGTATGACAAGGAGAAATCATTGGAGCAGCTGATAGGAGAGAACAGAAGCAAGAACAGGACATGATTTTAGCGCTGTAAGAGGAGCACAGGAGGCTGTGGAGGAAAGATGTTGGCTTGTGGAGTGGAGGACGAGTGAGTGGGACAGGGTTGGAGGAAGGAGGAAAAGGTGCAAAGACAATACTGTCATTATTACACAAAAAGCAAAAATGCATACGCACACACACAATTATGCAAACACAGACACACATACACAATATAAAACAATTAAAACATTACATTGTCTGCCTAATCTCCTTAATCATTGAGGGTGCCACAATGTCAAACCATGTAAAGTAGCCTCTTAGCGGTCACCGTATCGCCAGCGTTCTCTTTTCAGTAAGTTCTCTTTCCAGTAATATCATGGTTTATTAGCATGAAAGCAAGGGGACAACTATGACCAGTTGAATAAAACTAACCCTGAAAAAAGACACAGTGGCAGACAAAAACAGTGTGTGCGTGTTTGTGTGTGTGTGTGTGTGTGTGTGTGAGAGAGAGAGAGAGAGAGAGAGAGAGAGAGAGGGAAATAGATGGGTATTTCAAGTAGCCTAGATGGGTCTATAATTGTTTAAATCATTTGAGTCTACCCCTTACCCCTGTATGTAGGGTTTAGGTATTTAGTTTAGGTATAAAATCAGAGAGTAGTGTTAAATTAAAGATGTGAGTCAAAGGTTAAGCAATGACGGGGCAGATGGCTTTAAGAGATGGGGGTCAGCAGATGGCTTTAAGAGATCTAACTGATCTGCACCCACTGAGCTTGCACTTGAAAAGCCCACAGATGCACAAGAAGCAGTGTATAAGAAGAAGAATAACAATATGAATGAAATAGATAGGACTAGCTACGTAGAATTAAAATATAGGCTCAGATTTACAGCGATATATACAAGCAAGACTATGAAACAATATAAAACAATATGTACATTTTACAGTACCAAGCTATGGATTAATAAATAAGGCGCAGATATGCCAACAGCAAACGTGGTGTGCATCGACAGAGTCATATAGCACAGAGTCCAATGTAATTGCACGATAGAGTCACATTGCAGGGAGTCCAGTATCCCTGGCAGCAAGTATTCAAGTATTAAAGGAGCCTAGATGAGGAAACATCATCAATGCGATAATAACATTTAGCAAAGAACCAAATTTAGCTGACAATAGTGTATTTATTAAATGTTTATGGCATCCAAATGATTCCACATTCGTTCTGTAGATGGCGGTAGTTTGATTTTAAGCTGCCATAAAACCTGACCGAAGAAGAAGAAAGGTAAACGAGTATTGTTACTTCCGGTCAGCCGTCTTGCCTAAAGCATGGCTCAAGTTAGAAGCAAGTTGTGGTGTTGCGTACCTCACTGCACCAGCAACAAGCAAAAACAGCCGTACTTGTCATTTCATGCCTTTCCCCGTGACGAGGAACGAAGGAGGACATGGATTCGGGCAATAAGGAGAGACGAAGGTCCACGGTTTAATGTCCATGGAGCCCGTATTTGCAGTATCCACTTTCGCAGCAGCGACATCGAGACACCAACAGGAAGCAGCTTTAGGAAGATCAAGAAAGATGCAACTCCTTGTATTTTCCCGTGGGTCACTGGCAGACCTTTAACCAGAACATCGGTTTGTGAGAGGTCGATGGAAAGATTGGGGTTTGATGTTCGTGGTCATCAAGGCGGAAGGTGTGGTCAAGAAGACACTGCCATTGTTAGTGTTCGCCTGGACCACGACTATGTGCAGACAGCCCCAGGTAAGTTTTTTACTTGCTTCAGTAGACGAGAATCTGTGTGGATGTCGAATATAAGTTAAGTGTACATGTTTGTATAGGTTTCGTTCAGATGTGTTTTGATGTAATGCTAGAGTGTTTTGATGTAATGCTAGATTTAGCATGTACATGACATTTTGATTAATCAGTTTCTCATTTCTTATGGAAGAAGAATAGCACAGGCAGGGAAACTAAATATAAACTAATATTCACGTTCTCAACAGTTGGTTCCTTATGTTAAGTTTAGTCTAGTGCAGAGTCATACAACAGGTTGTCTCTATGACAAAAAATCTCTATGACATAAACATATATACATATATACATATGTATATATGTAAACATATATAAACATCCTACTTTTTTGTTTGCTTACCATCTAATAACATAAAACTGTCTTCTGTGCCCCTTTCTGTGCTAAAATCAGGTGCATTGGATGTAGCCTTGGAAAGGACAGAAGAAGTAGAGGTCGAAGTAAGAAGACGTCCGCTCTTGCAGGAGTTCCAGATGTCCAGATATTGCGCCTCAGATGGTGATTTCCATTACTACACCAGGTTCTCATCAGAACGGATCTTCAGAAAATTCTGGCAAGCTATTGAACCTTCAGCAAGCAAGTTGGTATACTGGAGTAAAGCACAGAGGATGGGCTTAGAAGCAACGGCTGAAACTGGGCCTAATCTCCAAAGAAAGCTGCCTTTGATCGATGAGTTCTTTCTTTACTGCTTTTATACTGCTGTTGGTCTAAAACAGAAGGTCTTAGCAGATATGTTTGGTGTGTCCATATCAAATGTCAGCTGCATTGTCATTACATGGGCAAACTACCTGTATCAGGTTTTGGGTTCATTGCCTCTCTGGCCTACCCGAGAAGAGGTGAGGAGACGACTGCCACAAGAGGTCGGGGAGTTTTGTCCAGATGTTAGAGTGATTCTCGACTGCACAGAGTTGCATTGTGAAACAACAAGTGCACTTACCTTGCACTCTTCCACAGACAGTGCATACAAGAGTCAAACCACATTCAAGGGTCTTATTGGTGTATCTCCTTCAGGTGCTGTGACGTTTGTGTCGAGGCTGTACTCTAGTGGAATCTCTGACACGGAAATCACAAGACAGTCAGGTATCCTCAGTTTGTTGGAGAATGGAGATGCTGTTATAGCGGATAAGGGTTTCTTGATTGAGAATGTGCTTAACACTGTGGGAGCAAAACTCATCATTCCCCCTTTCAAGCACAATGCTGAGTTACCACGGCAGGAGATGGAGCAAACACAAGCTGTAGCTCGTCTTGGGGTTCTTGTGAAAAGAGTCATCAGAAGGGTGAAAGAATACCATATATTTGACACAATCATTTCATCTACAGTTGCTGGTAGTATTAATCAGATCTGGACCAACTGCTGTGTTTTGATTAATTTCCAAGGGCCTATGGAGTTGGACTACTCTGAAGAGGTGGCAGCACCTTCTGCACTGTAAGAGGCCTGTGCCGTTTGCATGGTGTGGTGGTGCGCACAGCTGCCAGTTTTGATGCATCTCGCTGCTCTGGTCGGTGCTTTGCCTCGCGTGTTTTTACAGGGTCAGGGCCATAGGCAGTGCACACGCGAGACTGTCTCTGGAGTGCCTTTACGGCTTTGCCTTGTGTGTCGTTTTTACACGCGGCAGGTAAAGCAAGAGTGTGCGTGCGCGTGTGTGTGTGTGTGTTTTTTTTTTTTAATATATACTCAGCCCTCACCTCCACTGTCTGCCATCTTCTTTGGTCAAGAATGAGTAAGTATTGTTGCTCCGCTAGGTTTAGTAGGATTTACAAAGAACACACAGTACTTGTGCATGTAGGAAGAGCACCTTAGGGAGAAACTATAGCTATTACACCTACCCCTACACTATCTATAACCAAGTAAATAGTTCAGGCTGTTAGTCCCTACTCCCAGGTGTAACACGCACAACTGGCCGCTGACTACAGCTATTCACGCAACCTCATGTTAAACTACTAAACGTAACAAGGACGCTGGATTTAGCTCACCACTTGCCACTTTGGTAAGAAATGCGTTAGCTGCACATAGCTAGGTAAGTCACACAGCCTCTGGGTTTTCATGATGTGATTTTTTTTTTGTATTTTTTGATTTCACTACCATGTCATTGCTATCAGCACATCTTATTGTCACTCAGTTTCTGTGATTTTAAACATTAAATGCATTATTTTTTTAATGTCACTTTTGTGTCAGTGTTATCTGTGCATCTTAATAAAGGCCAGGTTAGATGGGTGTCTATGAAGACTGGGTATTGAAGATTCAGTATTGTGAATGTATAATATAGTTGGCAAATTTCTGAATGAAATTTACTTATGATTTTTTTTCTCGATACCATGCCATTGATATCAGCACATCTTAATGTCACAGTTTCTGGGATTTAAAAAATTATTTTTATAAAAAAAATTTTTAGTGTCACATCTGTCACTGTTATTTCAATCTTAATACTTTAAAAATTAACTTAAACTTCTGACTCAGCTGTCTGTTTCTTGTAGCACATACTTCCTGCAGGGATTGTTAAACTGAAAGCACCATTTTTTTTTGTCGTTTTTTGTTTGTAATGGGAAAGATTAGCCCATTTGGTCTGTACTAGTCAAAGTCAGGCTGTGTCTTTTATGGACCTGAGCTACACGACTGTTTGCTCTTGAAGACTTCTATTTTTTATCATAGTGCTCAGCAAGATGTTTAATATTAAATTGATATGCATTTTAAAATCATAAATACAAACTTTAACGGTTAACAGATTATATGTGTAATTTATGTCACAAGACAACCGATAAGCTTTAATCGTGACCCATCAGATATGTAAGAATGACCTATATTTGTTTTAAACTTACAGAATATCATTGATTAACACGTATATCTCCAAATAGATAAATTATTAAGTTATCCATTCTGCTTCATCATGTAGCTTCCCAACCCAGCACTGCATAGAATAGTTTATTTTGTGGTTTGTGAGCAATTGGACTGTCAGACTGCTTTCATCAGAAAAATTACATGCAGGCTGTAAAAAAAATGTGTATTCCAGTGGATCATATTAGATGCCAAAGAGACTGAGTCTAAAAACATTGGCCACTAGATGGTGCTGGTTAGTCAATGTTCAATCATCCTAGTGATTTTCAGATCCCGAAAATGTTTGGATGAGAGTCCCACCTGATTATAGTCGTTTTCTTTTCTTTTCTTTTCTTTTCTTCAGACAGCTATCAAGCATGCCATGGGTTTCTCTATCCAGATTGTGATAATTACATGTATGTCAGTATAACAAAAGATATATTTTGCTTTTGGATGATTCTAATGCCTGGCACTCCATGCACTCTGTCTGTTACCTTGTTTTTTTCCTTTGCACATCAGGGTGTCATGTTGTCATCTCACTAATGATGATCCTGCCCACAGACCACAGCCTGCCTACAGTTCCCGTCATGTCCGTCACAGTAACAGATACTCACATCCTGAGAACACTGGAGTTGTGCTTTATTTTGCTCTCCTGTTAGGAAAACAGTAGAACATAACATCTCTCTCATCTGTCTGTAGCAAGAGTGCTTATGACCCCTCATTAATGTCGATGGGTGGGGGGTGCAGTGGGTGTAGTTGGCAGGAGCACTATCAAGATGTCAACCATCCTTTTCTTACTTTCCTTACTTGTATGTGTACTGCTTTCATTCAGCTTGCTTAAATTGTAGTCATCTGTAAGCTCCGTTTAATTGGGTGTAGGCTCCAAATAAGCATATTCAGCTTCCTGCCTCTCCCTGCACTATATTTGTGTCTTTTCTTCCTTATTATGTTTTTACCTCACCCTGTCTGTGCAAAATAAAAGCCAAAACATGAACCTTAACCATCCAGTGTCAGAAAGCATGTGTTGACATAATCACAGCTCCCAAATAAGACTGGTGATTCAGACAGACAGTATTCAGTGGATCATAAGTAGGGGCTTGATGCATGCATTATAATTTACACTTCTTCCCACTGATTCCCTTTTATGTGTAAATTGACAGGCAGACTATTTTAGCCAAGGCTATGAATCTACGCATATGGCAGAGTTTATGAAGATGTACCTAACATCTTACATGTACTGTACCTTTAAGCATTTC
Organism: Coilia nasus; assembly: GCA_027475355.1. Classification (NCBI taxonomy): domain Eukaryota; kingdom Metazoa; phylum Chordata; class Actinopteri; order Clupeiformes; family Engraulidae; genus Coilia; species Coilia nasus. The sequence continues at coordinate 34,039,201 of CM050216.1, forward strand.
TTTAAAAAGATGGCAGAATGTCTAATTAGCATATTTTAGAATCTGAACTCCACTGCAGTTTTGCTTTGGCACCCATAGTTAACACAACTGCTGGCCTTCGCAGAATCATAATCATGCTTTAGTTATTCAGGCTGAAAGACTTGTCTGAAAATCTCTGCTGTGGGACGGGTGGGGTCTGAGCTGGTGTCAACATCACTATTATCCTTCACAACACTAGTGGATTGAAAATGTCAGAGTCCCCCATTAAAAACTAGTCAGTTAGTGCACAATAACCTACACCTGTTTCATTTCAGCCATAGAAAACACCCCCAAATGACTCCATTTGATTTAAACACTAGCACATTTTCTTATTGTCTGAGGAAAGACCAACAAATGTAATTTGGACCTCTTAATCTCCTTTCTGTGCTCAAGGACGTTTTTTGCGTCTGGACCTGTAAAAGAAGACAAACGACTGTCTGGGTCATCTGGCTCCTGATAGCCTCCTTCTGTCCATCTCTTCATGGAGTGAAAGCCTAAAATTAATCTGGTCTTGCCTCCCACCAGCAAAGCTACTCACTCTCACTTACTCGGGTTATGACAGCAGCACGCCGTTCGCCTCTCTGCCAGCAGGTGGCGGGATTTGATGTGAAAAGGGGTCTGTGACTGGAGGAAAACTGTGTTCAATCCTCGACCTCTCGGGTGCCGTCAGCTGCACGTCTACTGGCTGATAATAAACATGCTAATAAACATGATAATAACATGCTGTCTTTGATGAGACAACGCCTCCAGGTGTAAAGCTTGGGCTTTTCTAAAAGCCGTATTCCAGCTCCATAGCAAGACTAGTGTTAAATTGACTCCCAAAGAGTTGGAACTTTTTGAGTGTATTGCTCCACATTCCCCAAAGTTAAATTACACACCATTTACACCCCCCCCCCTCCCCCCATATTCCATAATTTATGGAGGGACCAGTTCTGCGCTCCCCTTTCCCTGGGCCCGGAACCAGGTTTGTCCCCCCCCCTATCGGCGGGCCTGCACACACACTTACACACACACACAAACACCAAAAAGTAGACTCAGAGGAGAGAAGGTCATGTAACCAAAAAGTAAACTCACCTGACAGCTTTCCACCCCGTGCCTATACCTTGTCTGTCACAAAGACATCCTCTCACAACAACCACTCACAGTGTCTCATTCACACAGTGGAAACCAGTGGGGCAGGATAGCTTGCATACTCACACACCTTAGCCATCATCACAAGACACTTCAGAGAGAAAGGAGAAAAGAAACTGATCTAACTTTGTTTTCGTGTACAATTCAAGGACAATCCAAGGAGGAAGGGAATCACAACCTGAGGTCAGCAGGTATGGAGTTGGTTTATATCTGATTTACACAGTAAAACTTACAGAATCATGTAAAGCTAGAGCTGTTAATCATGAAGAGTGAGGACTATAAAGACGTTATAAGGCTTGACAAAATGGCAGCCAGCATTTACCTTAATTGCTTACCAATGCTAAATGTAGTGTTAAACAAATACATTTGGTGACACATAACCACTGAGTTTGACTGGACATACAGGTGCTACGTCCCCTCATCATATCTTTACTGTTGATTGTATTCTTGTATTTACAGTAAAATATTGAGACATTTAATAGTGTTTAATTTCACATTGAAATTTCACATTGTGTATTGGTGTATTAATCTTGGATGGAGAAAATGTATTTTGCTGTATAGTATTGCATAAGCCATGCGACGTGATGCTGGACAAAATTAAACACATTTTCCAGTGCAGATGGTAAAATCAGATAAGGGCTTTGCATGCTGTGTACCGTGGCTAGCATAACATCTTGTGAAATGCCGCTTCGGGTGCTGGAAAAATACTGAACAAGCAGACCTGAGCTGGCAGAATCGGGTAAATGACAAATGTCAACATGTTTATCCATGACAATGGATGAATGGGATAACGCACTTAATTACGCACCAGATCATATATTTAGGATTGTGCCACTTATTACTAAGTCCTGACATTTATAAATAATTGAGTTTTCCATTTATTTATTTATTTAATTTGCATAGGGTGGTTGTTCTATCAGTTCTGGGAGGCTCATCTGTGGTGATTAAGAAGATTCTAGAATGTTGTCTGACGGTGTGGTGGGAGTGCAGATGATTCTCCGGTGGGTTGCGGAGCTGTTCTGGGTGGGTTGTAGAGCTTGTAGTTAAAAAAAAAAAAAAAAAAAGATTACCATGTCAGATGTCACGCCAGGGAATAGGGTAATAGGGATGAAATAGTCCTGTGTATGGTAATATTCTTCTTTTTTTTGGTTGTGTGTGTATGTGTGGAAGAGGGTGTTACTGAGGTGGTTTGAAAATTTGGTTCGCGACTTCCTGGTGATGGGAAATTATGGGTCCCTAGGCCTCAACACTTTAGTAAAGGACTGGGTGATAGCTGTAAGCATGGTCTGCACTATGGGTGTGGCACTACACCTATAGCTTTCAGGTTATTCCTGTCAAACCAGACATGGTTGTGTGTTGAATACAATTCATGACCAAAACACTTCTAAAGGCATGTATAACTACTGTCATGATAATAAATAATGTGGTTGGTGTAGAGGCTTTTAAGTCACACAGTGGTAAGTGAATTCAATTCATTAGATATCTGCTTTGTTGGTGTCTATGTTGGGGTAGTGCAGTTGGTATTGTGGGGGTTAGTGGTGGTGGGGTTGGTGATGATGGTGATTTCAGTGGCCCTTTGCTTAACCTACAGTAAGAATAGATTTTCCAACACCATTGAAGTGGCCAAATGTTATACCTCTACACATGGACCCCTAAATTCTAGCAGAGCCCCCAGTGGGGCGTCATACACAAAAATCTTATACTAAGTTGTAGATGTCGTGACATACAATAGCATGGTAACGCTTTGCATATCATGCAGGGCTGCTGCTACATACATAACAATGGTGGCCATTGTGTTCTGTGAGGGCCCCTGCCAATGCAGTTCCCCCCACATTATGACCCCCCTGGTAACATGACAGCATAGCGTAGCAAACGAAACATTAAGGGCATCTTTCAGCTCACAGTGCAAACCTCTAACCACACTCTAAAAAATAAAGGTGCTTAAATGGTTCTTTAAGTCTCTGGATGGTTCCATGGAGAGTGAAAACTCTGTGTTGAACCATTACATTATGTGAAAGGTTCTTCACATTAGAAATGGTTCTTCAGAGCCTCAGATCATAGTGGGCTATGCTATGTCATGTCAGTGTCAAATGGTTCTTTAAAGAACTGTTGCGTCGATGGTTCTCTAAAGCACTGAAAAAGGTTCTTCTATGGCATCGCTCTGAAGAACTGGTACTGGCCCCATTATTTTTCAGAGTGCAGATCATGTCTCAAAAAGATCATGTCTCATGTTTCAGGTGCGTGTTTATTTACAGTTGTGGCGGCACGTATACAGTATGCCTGTAACAGTTCTCCAAAGGTGGTTCTAAGGGCAACTGATGAGCTACCCAGAAAACCGATCCAGCCACAGCCTCTTAGCTGTCCTTTAGCTTCTTTAGCTGTCAACCGGCAGGCTGCGGCAGACTTGGCAGAGCCTATGGGCCGTGATGGGTGCTGATGGGATGGCAGCAGCTCTTGCTGAGCCATGGGGCTTTTTTATGGAGGTCCTGATGCTGCCTGCATAAAAGCCTGATATGTCTGTTTCAAAGCCTTTAAAACCTTTACAACCCACACAGTGCCAGGACAGTGATGGGGAAAGATGTTATTTATTTATTTATTTATTTATTTATTTATTTATTGTAGTAGATTTCTATGGGGGAATGCAGAATGCAAAACAAGAGGTTTATTCCCTTTATTTGGTCTATTCAATTGCTGTCTTGGCTGGCAGAACAGATATTTTCCCATGAGATATGTCCCACTTAAATAGCTTAGTGTTTGTCTTCCTCTGCGGTTGTAAATGTGACAGGCAAGCTTGCAGATGCGCTGCTCAGGCAGAAAATACTATTGGTATCGCTAAAGGCCACCCATTACCTATGCTTATGTTACACCCCGCCGGCTGGCACGCTCTGCACAAGCCATACACTCAGGAGCTTAACAGTGTTTAGAGCCGGAGTGGCATAGGGCTGTGCAGCTGGCATTGTGCCACATCTGACATATAGCCAGTCAGAGGGTAGGCTCTATGGGAAACAGTGGCAAGCGGTCATAAGAGATCATTAATGTGCAAACATTCAAGTCCAGCACCTTTGGATATGCAGCAGTGTGTGTGTGTGTGTGTGTGTGTGTGTGTGTGTGTGTGTGTGTGTGTGTGTGTGTGTGTGTGTGTGTGTGTGTGTGTGTATCTGGTCCACATTTCTAAATCATGTTGCTAGATCTAGAGAGAACACATGCATTTCTAAATAAACAACACAAACAATTGTTTATGTGATGTCATGTAGCAGCAAGTAGACCTTAGCAACAGCAGATTGAGTGGATGTTAGAGTGGTGAAGCATGGATTTTCCTATTTCAATTGCACTAATTTTGCCTCCACATCTAAAAGCTGTTGAGGCAGGCAACATCTGTGTCTGCTACTGAGGTCCCTCCCATAGGAGTACAAGTGTTAGAAATGTGTATAGTAAACCTTGACCCAAATGTCAGTGAGACCCTTGTGAAGACTGTGCCTGTGTGATAGCCTGGTAAACCCGCCCCAGTCTGGAGTGGAAGCCGTGAGCCGTGACCTTCCTGGAGGTGTGGACTCTGCTGTTTAAAACAACGGCTCTGCCTTTACCCAATTGCTAATGTCTGGTAATCACATATGCAATTAGCTTACCTACGCACTACAATTCAAATGTAGCACACAAAGCCAACGTCTTCACTCACGAACACACCCTCTGTTCGCTGATTGGCTAGGAGTTGCTCGCCCCTCTTACATGACCTTCAACGGCCCCCGGTCCAGACCCTCTGCACAAAATGAAATTTAGTACGAGGGGCGGGTTTACCAGGCTACCTATGTGACTCACTGACTGTGCAAAGAGGAGCATTTAGAGGAAGAGACCATGAATGGGTTATTTTTTAGTTTTTATCTCTTTGTCAGACAATTTGATCTGGGGAGTGTTATCTGGGAAGTATTTGCTTGAGCTTTGTGAACTATATGGACCTTTTCTTTTAAAAACACACACCAACACACACACACACACACACACCAGTAACGGAATGTGGTTATACCTGATGTGGTCAAACTAGACCAGTGACAATCCTTGTAGTCTCAGATATAATCAAAATATTCTTTCTAAAATGTTGTTGTAGTTTTTCCTCCATGTTTACTTGATTAGGTTTCGGCCTTGTGAATGAGGGATTAGCCTAAGGGTCATTTCATGACACATACACAAAACAACAGGATTTGACTGTCAGCATTTAGAGCTACTGTTTTGACATCATTTCAGCTGTCACCTGCTGCAGGCAGTGCGGTAGCGCACTCGTAAAGAACGGCAGACAGTAGGCGATGTTTCACTCAGGTCATCTGAAGCCCAGGAAACACAGGAATGTGTGGTCTTTCTTTTATTTGTTTCTTTGCTTAGTGGTATGAGGATAGCCTGTTGTGCATTTGTTGTGCATAATTGTAAAATAGTTCTAGCTAAATGATGCGATGTCAGTGGTACTATATCTTTTTAAATGGGTCCCTGGCTGGAGTTTCGTTTTGTGTAATACCACGAAAGTGTGGATGTCTTCTTCCTGGTGCGAATACAGAGAGGCATACTGAATGAAGCTCCTTTGCTGTCAGCACACAATGCTGCTGAAAGTCCAGCAGGTTTTTCTACGTCATGTTTCCCTCTGGAGTGGAGGGAATCTCGTTTCTAGACATACTTGGAAAATGCTCTGAAGAAAGTGACATGAAAACGGCATGGTCATGAGTTTGTTGAACCTAATTTTTCACCACAGAAATACAATTAGTATATAGCACAACCCTAGGTTTAAGAATGCACAGCTCCCTCACAGAATAAGGCTGAACATCTGGAAGTTGTTGTCAGTGTTGCAGGAATCTTATAGGATGTGCTTTGCTTACTGGATTGGTGATGATTGAGACCAGGTGTGCTGGACTGACACCACCTAGTGGTGCTAATGGAGAATTTAGCAGTGACACTCTAGCATGTTCCTGTTCATAGCCACACGTTATCAGATCAACTGAAAAGATCAGACAAAACAGTGCACCAAAAAACAATTCCTCTTTGGGAAGTTCTCCTCAGGCACTTTAAGAGTGAGCAGTGGTGCTATGCACAGACAGTCTTTTCCTTTTTTGTGATAGTTTGTGTTCTTTAACACCCGTAGGCCACACCTTTATCTGCACAGGTAAGACAGAACACTTGACTTCTCTAGTTAACAATAGACTTGCTATTTTCAGCAAGCCTGTCCGGTTACTGTACTGCTCCAATCAGAGCATACAGAATCTTAGTTTGTTTCAAAGAACCGTTATGGGGGTATGAGAAAAACATATCAAATCAGTCACCCATGTGACACTGTGCTGTGGGACTCTGATGGCTATCGCTGCGCAGGTGGCTCACGGTTAGCCCTTGCCTTGGCTGCTTTAGCAGTGACAGTTTGTGCTCAAGACAAGGCTCATGAGTACTTCACTGACTGTGTGTGTGTGTGTGTGTGTATGTTCGCTATGATAGTTATGTTCGCTATGATAGCTATGATTATTCCATTTGCCCTTATCTGGATGATGCCACTAGTCCTGTCTGAGAAAATATAGACACGTGTAATAGGAACACGTGTGAGTTTAGTTGTTTTCTTTAAGATGGGGTTGGGGTTGTGGTGTGTGACCAGGTCATCATTAGCTGCATAGATGACAGTGACATTAGAGAGCATACATATCAGTGAGGCAAGTAAATCAAATTTGTGAAATTGTAAAGAGTAGCTTATCTGGTATTTGAATCAGTGTATGAATTAAACAGCTGTATGGTTTTAAATCAGACTATTGTCAAAGGAGTAAATCCCTTTACAGAGTAATGAGCACTCTGATGTTTTTGTCAATTACCAGAAACTTTCTTTATCTACACGAACACAAACCTCTGGACTCTTAGGCCAATATTGATATACATTTAAAGTGGTTATTTGTTGCACCAAACCACTCACACAAACATTACCTCATGTTGTATTTTCTGTGGCTGACTAAAGATTGGGACATGCAGCAGAAGTTGTACAAATATACAGACCACAGGCTTATCTTCTTCCGCTGAATTAATTTGAGGTTTTTAATTAATATGTAGTTTTTACAACTTCACTTCAGCTTAGTCAGAACTGGAAGCTTTCTGTCATTGATGAACAGTTTTTAATCAGAATCAGAATCAGCTTTATTGGCCAAGTATACTTACATATACAAGGAATTTGACTCCGGCAGATGTTAGCTCTCTATACACATAACACAGAACGTAATACAATACAATAAATACAATAGACTAAACAAGTATGTGTACTTGTATTGCACAGTAGGGACAACAATATACAATATACAATATACAGTAGGGACAACAATATACAATATACAATATACAATATACATACAGGCACCCAATATGGGCAATAATGGACAAGTAGGCACATGGTGTTACAGTGGGTTAAAGAACCGGTATGACAATATACCAATAAGGCGAATAAGGGGGCGGGGGCACAAAAAGAGTCCTGAGTTGCTGGGCAGGGGCCACCTAGGTAAGTCTTTGCTTGTGTCATGTGCAAGAGAAGCGCGGGGGGGGGGGGGGGGGGGAATACAAGGCATAACAGTAAGCATATACACATGTGCATGTATGTATGTATGCATGTGTAGTTCAGCTGTTCAGTAGGGTGATGGCAGTGGGGAAGAAGCTGTTTTTGTGTCTGGTAGTTTTGGTGCGCAGGGATCTATAGCGTCTACCAGAGGGAAGGAGGTCGAAGAGGGTGTGTGCAGGGTGAGAGGGGTCTTTGATTATGTTCTCTGCCCGCTTCCTGGACCTCCCAATGTACAAGTCCTGGAGGGAGGGCAGGGGGGCACCGATGAGCGAACTGAACAAGGAGTACATGGAGCGACTTATTAAATTAGCACAATGACAAATAATTATTCAAATCTATGATGGAAATGTGTTGGGCAGTGTTAACAAGAGCATTTAAGGAGGTGTACAAACTAGTAAATTCAGCCTTAAACCACGTAAGTGTTTAATACTTTTGGTATTTTTGTTAGTCTGTCAGTGCTGAACATGTTGCTGTGGTTGTGTACAGGCAGGGGACAGGAATGCACAGTGGTAACTGGGAGAACGTGTTGAGGGATAGAGCATGAGCTTCAGGCTATGGGTCTGTGAGCTGGATTAAGCTGGATTTCAGTGAGATATCATAGCTCAGTCCTTGGGTTCTTTTTCAGTATTTCAGAACAGGAGGCACTGATGTATGCAGAGAAATTGGCTCTCTAAAGTCTAGCTGTTTTTTATACAAAAACCTTGAACCGAAAAAACATGGCTTACCAAAAATGTTACTTTTCTTGTCACCAAAAATTCCGTCCCCAGCTGCTGTGACACAGACCCCAACCTCCTGGTGCTGAAGATGGCTCAGCTGGCAATGACCTCTGACCTCCTGCCGGAGAGCGAGATGACCTGCTCCATCTGCCTGGAGCTGCTGTGCGACCCCGTGTCCACACCCTGCGGCCACAACTTCTGCCAGGGCTGCATCGGTGGCTACTGGGCCTCCGTGGAGGTGTGCATGTGTCCGCTGTGCAAGCGCGTCTTCGAGGAGAGGCCCAAGCTCAGCATCAACCGCGTGCTTGCCGCCATCACCAACCACTGCAGGACTGCACAGCTTGACGCTGAGGGCCAGGCCTCGCAGGGGGGGGCGCCCCTGCCCAAACCCCGCGCCAAAGGGGGCGCCGTCGCGGGGGACTGGACCGCGGACGATGACCTGGAGCTGGACGCGGCGAAGGGGAAGGCGGTCCTGTGCGACGTGTGTCCCGGCAGGAAGCAGCGTGCGGTGAGCTGCTGCATGACGTGCATGGCCTCGTACTGCGAGGAGCACGTCAAGCCGCACCACCAGACGCCCTTCTACCGCAGCCACCAGCTCCGAGACCCCGTGGAGGCCCTGCAGGGCCGCACCTGCCCCACGCACCACCGCCTGCTGGAGGTGTACTGCCGCACCGACCAGACCTGCATCTGCTCCGTCTGCGTGCTCGAGACGCACCGCACACACACCACCGTGTCCGTGCAGACCGAGAGGATCATGAAGCAGGTGGGTCGTGTGTGTGTGTGTGTGTGTGTGTGTGTGTGTGTGTGTGTGCAGGTGTGTGCCCATTTCTTTTACTGGTTGGACAGAGAAGTGACAGTTTGTATTGACAGAAAGAGAGGCAGAGAAAGGCATAACAGCATGTAATTTTGTCACACAATTACACCACTAAAACACTTCGAAATCTCTATCTATGAAGGTCAACACTGTAACAATAAAATAAAGATACTTGCACCTCTCCCTCTCACACTTCATTAATGACTCATCCATCTTCCCCAACTTCACATAGCTGAATCTCTAACCCCCAACCCCTGAGAAATGCCACTTCATTATTAATCGGCTCATGATGAGAATGTCTAAATATCACACTGCCAAATCTCTTTCTTAAACCCTCTCAACCTAGCCTGGTAAACCCTCCCCTCATACTTAATTTCATTTTGTACAGAGGGTCTGGACTAGCCTGGTAAACCAGCCCCTCGTACTTCATTTCATTTTGTACAGAGGTACAGAGATTTTGTACAAAATGAAATGAAGTACGAGGGGCTGGTTTACCAGGCTAGGTCTGGACCGGAATCTCTTGAGGGTCATGTAGTCGGCCCCAGCAAGACCGATCCAATCAGCGAACAGAGGGTGTGTTTGTTAGCCATGACGTTGACCTTGTGTGCTACATTTGAATTGTAGTGCATAGGTAGGCTAATTGCATACATGACGACCAGCCATTAGCGATTGGGTAAAGGCAGAGGCACTTGTTTTAAACTTCAGCAGAGTCCACACCTCCAGGAAGAAATCGCTTCTGACGGTGTCTGGTCCAGACCCTCTGTACAAAATGAAATGAAGTACGAGGGGCTGGTTTACCAGGCTAGTCCAGACCCTCTGTACAAAATGAAATGAAGTACGAGGGGCTGGTTTACCAGGCTAGTCCAGACCCTCTGTACAAAATGAAATGAAGTTCGAGGGGCGGGTTTACCAGGTTACTTTCAACCCCCATTTTGCCTGAGCCTCCCTCTGTACTTTCTGTCTAGTCCTATAATAGTCATTTATTATATTTGCTGACCCAAAAAAAAAACATTGGATGCCTTGCTTAAAGGTACCTTTAGGTGTCTGGATGAAGGTGCAAGAGAGAGCTGATTATTTACTCCCCCACCAACATGAAATGCGCTGTACAGGAATAGAAATGACCTTGTTCATTGAAATACAACGCATTAAAACTTAACAGAATTTCTAAGTTCACGATCCTGAAATTGATGCTTTCCTGAGGAGGCAGCAGGCCATCGCTGTCATCGCTATCAACTGATGATGGGTCAGCTGAAGAACATCTAGGTGACGTCTAGCTTCTAAAATCCACCAGACCCAGCCGTCCCCCCCAGACCAAAAGATTACTTAAGGTGTGAGCCACAAACCATTTATAATTTGCTGAGAGAGAAAGATAACGACAGAGGAATAGGCAGAGCACTACTGTTATTGTCACTAAAAGTGATAGCCAACCAGAGGATCTTCAAAAAAGTTGGAGGGAGAGAGGGAGAGGGAGAGGGAGAGAGCGCTGTAGAAAGCCCAGCAGATGATGATGAAATTACTCAAAATGTGTCAGAGGTAAAATAATTTCTCTTTGTGATTGTAAAGAAGGTGGAGGTAGGTGTGTGTGTCCTGTAGTGTGGTGGAATGTGAACACTGTCATATGTACAACACAAAAGGTATGCATGCTACGCAGCATGACTACATTTCCTACACATCCCTTATTGTGACAGAGTAGTTTTCCACTCTGATGATATCTCACCTGGCAGAAGGGTGGGGCTGAACCTGAAATTCACCTGAGGTGAAAAGAAATAAACATGTCAGCAGGCATATCATTGACAAGAATAGCCACAGGCGGATATGCAACAACCCTTTCCTGCAGTTTTCTTTTTTTAGATGCTGTTGTGGCGTTCAATACCCTTTTCTATTATCAGTTACAAACATCATTTAGTCTTTGAAGTCAGTCTCACAAACATGCTTTCTTTTTTAAATGGGAGAGAATCCAAAGCACTAAAAGTGTAAATGTTACTTCATCTAAAGCATATCTGCTGAAATGTTGTTTCAATTTCATAGGGATCTTAGTTTGACCCTTGCATCATCAGATATATGTAGTACAAAGCTTGAAATGAGAGCAGATGTCACAATACATGTTATCTACATGAACCAAACCATGAACCATCTGAACCAAAACATTATATTGTTGCTTTCGACTGTGGGGAAATCCTGTTTCAAAGCAGAACTAATATTTCACCAAGCAACCTAAGAAAGTGATGCACTAACTGCTTTAGTCAGTCAGTCAGACCCATTTGTCATTGTGATCACACGGTGCATCACAGCACACAGTGCACACCACAAAATTCACCTCTGCATTAAACCCATCACACACATGAGCAGGGGGCAGCCATGACAACGGCGCCCGGGGAGCAGTGTGTAGGGACAGTACCATGCTCAGGGTACCTCAGTGGGGCTACTGGTGACCTGGGATTCGAACCTGCAATCCTGCGGTCACAGGTCCAATGCCGTAACTGCTAGGCCACCACTGCCCCCCTAGTACATTTCCATGACCAGTCTCCTGTACTCACATAGTGCCACATAGTCTGCCTTGTATAGGGCCTAGGCAGTGTGTGGGCCCAGGCAGTCACTGTGTGGACCCAGGCAGTCACTGTGTGGACCCAGGCAGTCACTGGATTGTGACTGTGACAGGTTCAAGTCTTTATGCTCAGTCTGAAATGTTTACTTGATTACTATATAGTGTGTCAGTTACAATGGAAGGTTAACTACATAGTGCACTCTATATTGAATGACTTTCGGATTTGCCCTTAGCCCTGTTCCTGCTTAGATCCTCTAAGAAAGTGCTCCAAGAAGAAGGTTTATTGACTAGCAGCTCATATGAGTTACCACACAGTAATTAGTAAACCATCTAATACAAAATTAAATTAGATGTGACATTAATGACATGTGAAAACATGTTGTCAGCACCATTCACCTTAAAGACTTGCTTTACATGTCTCAGCTGTTTACTTATGACCCAAACAGTCAAGACATGCTTATGTCTAAACAAGGCCTGAGAAAGCTCACCCATCAGGTTTAATCAGATCCTATCGCAAGTTTCCTGACATGGTGGATATGATGATGTGGTCTGTGGAGTAAGGTGTAAAAAGATGTTATTTACCAATATTACACAATGACTCTTTGCCATGTGGTTTGAAATATTCACACCAATCCCTGCCAAGCACCATGTTGTTTATCTGCACTAGCTAAACATGTAGTGAAGCTCTTATCCTGAGAATGGCTTGGTGCTGAATTTGTCCAGTCATGCCCCTGCAGTTGGGTTGTAAAAATATTTTTGGCTTCTGCTACAGTGTAATGGCCTCTGCCATTGTAGAATGCATTCTTCAGAGTGTGACCAACGATGTCATGAGCTGCACCTCCCGCAGTCCCCCTCAGGCGGCATTAGTCAGTCACGAGTTTGAGAGAAGCGATGTCAGAGGGTGTACTTCCTGGAGGCTTGTGTGGTTCTGAGAGACTCACTTCACTGGAAGTAAAGGGAACAGGTTGTATTCGCCGTAGGAAGACATTTCATCTCCACAGTCACAGTCTTCAATGACTTTTACCTAGAACTCTTATGTCATTGTGATACAGCTCCTTCATATTGTGCCAAAACTCCCACACTGTCTGAACTCCTCTATGCGAGGTATGCCACTGCCAAAACATGCATCGTCATGTCTCTGGTCCCCTGTAAGAGAAAGGCTCCTCTCCTTAATGTCTATTAGGAGGATGGCCATGAAATAAATGATAGAGTAACATGTTATTTAACACATCGTCTACACACACCTGATGAATGCATAGTGCTTCACATAAGGCATAAACATAACATGTAAATAATAAGTGGTAAAAAATAGTTTAACAGAACGCTAAACAGAAAAGGCATGAATGGTACACATTTTTTTATGTTCTCTCTGAAGCTTGCAAGTAAAATATGACAGTAAATCATCAAGACCATACGTATATTTGTATAATGCTAAACTTGCTACATCCAGTTCATATAGTTATACAAAAGTCTTACGATATTGTTTTACGAGGAATATGAGTGAGCAAATCATTTGGCAAATCGGGTGGCAGTGAAAATTGTCGTGCAAAAACTTTTTCAGGTTTTTTTTTTCACGAGTCACTGATGAAGTAGAGCCATACTTGCATCTCTCGTGTGTGTGTGTGTGTGTAATACTTCTCAGCGCTGTACAGGAGTTCCCAAGCAAGATGGAGAATAGTACAGATGCTATGCAGCCGTAGGGGAAACGATGGTGTAAGTGTGTATGTATGCTTGACCCCTCTTTCTCTGCTGTTCCACAGAAAACGCTGAGCAGGACGGAGCTGGACATCCAGACCAGCATCGAGAGGAAGAGCCTGATTCTGGCCGACCTGAGGGGGCGGCTGCTAACGGCCAAGGTGAACTTCAGGCCACATTAGTGGCTACCTCTCAACCTCGTAGGATACCTTAAGAAAAGAAAAACATTTTACGTTAGTAAGAGAGTGACATCTGACCAGCAGAGGTATTAGGAACTTTTAAACTTATTGACCTTGATGTTCTCAATAAGTAGAAATCTCGAAAACATTACGAATAGTACCACACAAACAATATTATAGAATAGCCGTCTGTTTGTAGAATCTGGCTTTGTAGGATGCTCACTGCAGCCTAGAAATAACAAAGTGACTGAAGCAGGAGCAGGAGGAGGGCCAGTGTGGATCCACAGTCAAGCCTTGCATGGCGGCTTCTTGCATGGGGGTGGGTGTGTGCTTAAATGGGAAAATGTGAGGCATTGAGATGTTAAGTCTGTAAAGTGCCTTGGGCACTCTGCTAATATTTAAAAAGCGCTGTAAAAATTTAGTCTATTTACCATTTCAACTACAAAGGAGAGCTCCTAGTTTGGTTGGAAAGCTGCACAGAATGTAGCCCCATTCATGAACCCATGCAGACTTCTGGTGTTGGATGTGACTAAGTGGCAATGTTCCAGACTAAACCTGAAGCCAAACCTGAACATTCTAAAGTAGCAATAGATGTCAGACGTCCACTGGGGGCTGGCTACCGAAGCGAGGACCTTGCCATAGATTCCCATGTTAAAAAGTAAAATTTCACAGTAAAAATAAACATATTTACAGTCTGGTTGGTGTGTTTCAGTAGTTTTCGGGTCTGTGATAACTCTGACGGGGGTGAATTAGCTTAATCCCCAGATAATTCACGTTGACATTCATAGAATGAATTGGCTAAAATGGGGGCGTCTGGAATCTTCAATTTAGGCTTCATCCAGTGTGTGAGAGAGTCTATGCGTGACGTCACAGAGGGTTTATCCA
>CM050216.1:34058742-34148742 GCA_027475355.1 Coilia nasus
TTTTATCTAAGTGCTTGATCATCTTGTCTTCCTCAGCACATAAAAAGGTTAAAGGATATCTAGGTAAGTCTGAGATCACACAACTTCTCTTGGGATGCCCTAAGAAGTATACAAAATCTCAATGTCTCATTCCTCATCTCTTCAAATCATAAGTAGAACCATACCATTTCATTTAGCAGCGTTCTATACACCTTTACCTTCAACTACACTCAATATTGATTACTTTTGAGAGGATAACCTGACTCCTTGACCTCTCCTTTAGAGGATGTGTCCTTAGAAGAACCTAAAATGCTTGCAGTGCAGAACCTTCTCTTTACTGACAACCCCAGTAATGCTAAAGGAACACTCCACTTTATTTAGGAAATAGCATTTTCCAACTCTCTTTCAACTCCCTTAAAATGTAACAGTTGAGTTTTACCGTTTTTTAATCCATTCAGTCGATCTTGCAGTATCCCTTCATCTATTAGCTTAGCATAAATTATTGAATCGGGTTAGACAAACTGATCTGAAGAAAAAATGGTAAAACTCAACTCTTTAACTCTAAGGGAGTTAGAAAATGAGTGTAAGAGTGTAACGAACACTGTTCTCCCTAATCGCTCCCACCAGAGGAAGTGTCTCTGAACCCGGTGACTGCGTACCCGTTCCTCATCTTGTCGGAGGACCGTAAGCAGGTGAAGCGGGGCGAAAAGCTTCAGTTCTACAGGAACAGCACGCAGCGCTTCGACGTCTGGTCCTGCGTGCTTGCCAAAGAGGGCTTCCAGTCAGGCAGACACTACTGGGAGGTCAGAAGGATGGAAATATATTTAAAAAGAAATGACAAGTCAAACCACTTAATACTGTTAGTTAGAATAGTGTTGATGGTTTTAATTAATAACTAACTTATCTGGTCTATGAATGAGCCTGATATTTGAGCCTCATGTTTAGCAGGCACTACTTGGAGAAAATGAATAGATGGGTAGAGAGAGACAGATACTTTCATCATCCTTAGGCCAAATAAAAAATCTATCGCTGGCCCGATGTGTGGAATTGTAATGCTCATTTTGTTTCTTTGTGCCAGGTGACGGTGGGGGAGAGTAAGGACTGGAAGCTGGGTGTGGCCCTGGAGTCAGCCCAGAGGAAAGGCCTCTTTGACATGAGCCCCTCCAGCGGCTACTACGCCCTCTGGTGGGGTGGCAGTCAGTTGCGCCCTCTCACGCCGCCTCCGCTGGGCAAGGTGAAGGTGACCAACAAGCTGAAGCGGGTGGGTGTCTTCCTGGACTGCGAGGAGGGTCACGTGATCTTCTACAACGCCAAAACTGGCAGCGAGCTCTACAACTTCACTACAGCCCCCTTCAGGGAGAGGGTTCTGCCACTGTTTGGTACCGGGGACAAGGACATCCCATTGGTGCTGGCTAGCGTACTGGATGGACATCCCTGAAGGAGGGAGGAAGGATAGAATGAAAGAGGGGTGGATAGAGGGGAGAAAGAGAGGGAGAGAATGAGAGTTGTTGAGGAACAGAGTGGGAACTAGAGGTAGGAGAGTGCAGGAGAGATGCAGCGTGAATGCTACATAGAGAGGTGGAGAGAATGATAGTGGATGGGGAGAGAAAAAGGGGGATGAGAGAAGAGTTACAGAGGACTAAATAAAGGAGAGAGGTAAAGGGGAAGGTGAGGAGGAGAGGAGGGTGGGAGTGAGTAAAGGGCCTCTTTCTCTGAACTGCAGGAGAGACACTTGGAAACCCACTCAACAGCAGATCTGCCTAATTTAGCATCCCTGTTTTTAGACTCTCACTGTGAGGGTGAAGGAATGAGTGAATGTGAGTATTTCTGTGACAGAAAGTGAGAGAGTAGGAGGGACGGAAGCTGGGAGGATTTTTTTTATCTGTGTGTGTGGGATGGTGCAAGGCTATGAAGAGAGAGAGAGAGGGAGAGAGAGAGGTAGAGAGAGAGAGAGGAGAGAGAGAGAGCACTTTAGCACAGCACTGAAGAATGAGTAAGCATATTTAGAGGTAGGGACGGAGGGAGGGAGGGTGCGTAAGTGGAGCTGTTTGTGGTCGATGATGTAAATGCGAGCAAGAGGGTGCTGATAAAAGCCAGCATACTGTAACACGGCCCCACGAACAACCGTGAGTGAGGACAGAAGCATGATGCTTTATGATGGAAAAAATGTTACAAAAATGACCCTGGGTTTAGCAAATCCATACATGCGTACGCACACAGGAAGAGAACAAACTGTAGTAAGCCTGCGGTGACCACACTCTTAATGATGCACTGGTTTGTGTCGGGAGTTCTGCAGAGGGTTGCTCGTATTACAGTTCTGATGAGGGGGGGGGGTGGTGTGTGGGAAAAGTACACATTAGCCAGAAATGTTTTTTTGCTGTCACTGTTTGTGTTTAACTTCTTGTTGTCTTAAGTATTTAACGTTTCAAAGGTGTTGGTGTGCAGGTGTTTGCGCAGGTGAGAGTGGCGGTGAACAGTGTGGGTACAGTGTCCATCCGTTGACCATGCCACTGTAATTTTGCTACAATTATGGCCATGAGAGCATTTTATTTGTGATTTTAGGCCAAATAAAAATACATTATAATTAGCATAATCATTCATGTAAATGTGTTTTTGTTTATGCCTGTGAATTGTATGTTTTTAAAAGAAATAAACTCCATGACAGAAAAACATTTATTTACATTGCTGTTTCTCATACCTTTTGTAACCCAGTGATCAGGGTGTTATTAAACATTAACCAGTAGATCTTTTCCTGTGACAGGTGAATTACATCCAGAGGTAACTGGCCTAAACAGTATTCATACCAGTTGGGTACAGCAGGTACCACTAGGGGTCGCTAAAGTACAGACACTTTGAGGACAAACGAGCAGAGCTTACCTTCTTCTTTAGAAATAGTGTGAAAACTGGTGTACAGTGGTTGAGTTTTTCTATTTTTACTACCTTTTTAAAGAACCCCACACTTACTCTTACCCAGAAAGCCAGTCTGTATTTTTACCATAGTTTCATGGTCTGTTTAGCAAGGAGTGGTACATGCAATGACACTCAACAGCGTGGTTGAGCAATACACAGGTGGGCCACAGAGAACTACCATGTACAGGTCGACATTAAAATGTTGGCCATTTTTGGTTAATGATTGCCTTCTTACAGAGGTAGAAAAGTACAGAACACCTTTCCTCTGGCATCCTGGCTATAGGGAACTGGTTGCAACAATACTATATTTGACCACATTACTCTGGATTCACCCCCCATATTGACTTGTTTCACTTTCATTAACTGAGTAGAGAGCTAAAATGTGCCTTACTCTAAACTGAGGTGATTTTTAGATAAGAGCATATTTTGAACACCTATTATATTTCTCTTCTCTTGGCCTGGCTGAGTTTTGTACTAATGCTAATAAAGCTAAAGGCTAAATATTTGATGAACGTGCTGTATCATTTTAGACAGATGGGTTTTCATTGATCCAAGGGGGAGCTGGCTGACAGGTGATCCAATCACTGCTTTGGCACAGACACTTATTACTGGTTAGGCTCACTGAAAATGAATATGAATCACTTGCATACGAGTGCTGAGATGATGCCATGTAGACATTAGGAAGTGTGATTTGAATACATCTGTAAGTACAGTCACCGGGTATCGAATTACAAATGCTCTCCATTTCAGCTTATGTTTGTAAGCTACAAAGGCTTATCTGTCGATGGTAGCTGGTCAAATTCAGTTCACAATATGCATTATTATCAGAGACACCAGTAAATAAACAGCACAGCACATAAAAACAAAACCCCATTCTCTTTATTCCTTTATCATTTTACAGTAGTCACTCTGAAGTAGCTGCCTTGAGTATTTTTCTTTTTTTTCTTTTTCTGTTTCTCATTGTTCTGCTTTTCTTCCGCTTTCTTTTGAACAACACAATGGAAGAAACCACAAACAGAAGTCCAGAAACAAAAAAACAACAAAACCCCAACAGAAAAGAAAACAAATGGATAAAAAAATGCCCCTGAACATACAATGGAAAAAAAGAGGAATTTTGGCAAGAGATGATTAGGATGGTGATGGTGGTGGTGATGGTCTATCCGTTCCAGTGCGTTCTTTCGTCCACGTACAACAAAGTTTGGTTCAGATGATGTTACATAATCTAAGCAAAGTGGGGTGGGGGGGCGGGACCAGGGTCAACTACAAAACGAGGAGGGCGAAGGGATCGGGAGAGATCAGGTATCCGGCTCGATTCCCGCTCCATCACATTTCACGCTGCTGAACAGGACAGTGCCTAGAGAAGTCATTCGAGTTCAACGCAATAAAATGCCTCCAGTGCAGCACAGGCTTATCTGTGCCACACGAAGATAGCCGTAGACCCTCCACACACGTGATGATATGCTAGCAATACTGCAGCTCTGTGGTCTGCTAGACGCTTTTCAGAACAAGCGACACAGTTCGCCATCGCTCCTTCATGGATTCACAGAAAAGGAACGAGAAAAAAAAAAAAACAAGGCCCCCCTCACCGGCAGTTAAGAAACAAAACTGCCAATGACCACACAAACACACACACACACGCACATACATACAATACACACACACACACACACACACACACACACACACACACACACACACATATAGGTCGCAGCCATTACTAGAAGTAATGCATGATTTCGCTGTTCAATTTCAGGCAAATTGGTTTTGATTGAAATGGTTTACAGAGGAATGATACAGGCTGAGTAACACGTTTTTCCATTCTTCCTCTTAAACAAGTGAAGCACTTGAAAAATAAAGTTTATTGACTTGGCTCTGCCTAAATTCTTGTGTGAAGACTGTTCTTCACTACTGTGGTCTACTCAGCACATTAAACATCAAATTGTCAACATGACAGTTAGTTACAAGTTGGACACACAATAAATTATATAAAAAAAGAACAAAAAAATACAACTTAAAAAAATGAGGCTTTTGGTGACAATTGTGGCAAATATTTCACATGATATGGCCAAAGCGTATTAATGGCCTTGTATAGATGTGCATCTTTTGGTTTGTCGTCAAGACGGCTACTCCCCTGCAGTGGGTCTAGGGAGATGGGACCAGGCTTTTTGGGAGGTGTGAGTAAGGGGATGGCTCAGGCATGTACGCAGTGGAGACACACACCCGCACACCCACATGCCTACCACTGAGGCCCACAGCGGAGCGAATCTGGGTCTGACCCACTCCACAGCACACTAGCTGGGGCCATCTGGTCCCAACCCCGGTCAGGCCACACTGGGGTGCTCCTCTCCAGACTCCAACACTGCAGCCCAACGTCTGCACAGTCCAGGGCCGCGTCCGAAATGTCCACTTGTTCACTGTATAGTTGACTACATAGGGTGCGGGTTACATTGTTTTGTCCCCTACATAGTACTCTATATAGTGAACGAGTGATTTCCGATTCAGCACAGGTTTACGGAACTGTGACATCACAATAGCTCCATGGCAACACTGACTAACGTGGTGTGGTGTGGTTCTGCGCTAGCTGAAAAGCTTATATAGTTCGCTCTGATCTGGGGTGGGAAAGGCTCAGAAAGCAGAAATCAAGGGAGGAAAGGAAAACGAAAAACCAAACAAACGAAAAAAAAAAAAAAAAAAAAAAAAAAAAAAAAAAAACAGAAGCCAACCACAACCATTCCATCACCCACACAGACAAAAAGCACAAGCTCAGGCTGACCCAAACTAACTCAACCCTGTCATTCTCAACACTAGACGGAGTTAAAACAGAACATTACCGAACCAATCGGAAATGCCCATCAGTACTTCTTCAGTCACACAGGGAGAAAATACTGCTCAATGTTGAGTGGCTAAAGACCACTGGCCTGTCGGTGGGCCAATGGACCCCGTCTGCCTGTGGGCCTGGACTGGTCAGGTCCAACACTGTCTTGGAGTGGTGCTCTTTGCATAAAGTGGACCCCTCTGTGCAGCACATAAAGCTTGGATATCTATGACTGGTTTGAGAGATGCGTTAGATCCACCAGTGTTCTCCATGTCATTTCACCACATGTAGGTGACCATACTCTCACTTGACTGATTGTTATTATAATTAATACTGAAATGGTCCGACTAAGAGGGGATTGCTTATATTGATTTTGAAGGCTAATTCAATTTTGACCGGATTTCTGTAAAAATATAATATGGCCAAAAGGCATTTACATGATTACTCTTCTTCCAACATGATTCTGTTTTGAAGGACTGTTCATCTAGAGTGTGTCTGCTTTTGAACTGGGCTCTGGTCCCACCAAGTCCCACCTTGGTAAGTTTGTCTGGAGTGCTAGGACGCCCAGAGGAGGACTAGGGGACTCGCAAGGCCAGCTATCTGGGTTCTCAGGAGTGAATAGATCATGTGCATTTTGGATTCCCTTTGGACTGGATATGCTGTGTGTAAGGAGACTGTGTGTCCATCAGTATGTGTACGTGTGTGAAAGTCCAATGCCCCAAAACTACAGGGCAGTGGACAAAACCACTGCTGGACTTTGGTTCTCCCTCATAACAGCACATTAAATGCTTCTGGAATGTGCCATCACACACCCACCCGTTGACGGACTCAATGCAGCGGCTCTCACTGTGTTTGGCCCTTAAAGCCACGAGTCTCCCATGCCACAGCAGGGTCCAGTAACCAATAACGGGCCCAGACGCAGCTCAGCGCCTCCCCTCGGGCCAAGCTTGTCTGAACAGAGGAGTGTGTGTAAACTGTTATCAGTGCAAACGTGTGTGTGGACACACATGTAGAAGTGTGCTGTGTGTGAGAGCGTGTGTGAGACAGCAGGAGAGGTGGATGGTGTTGGAGTATTAAGTAAAAGCGCAGATTTAGAGGGAGTTATGATGAAACAGGACAGGGGGGTTGGGGTGGCGTCAGGAGTGTGTGAAGGCATTATAAAGAGACACGGAACCGGCATCTGGGAGTCGGCTGGTGTTCCTACACTACGGGTTCTCAAGTTCTAGATCTGCAGTGCGTCTCCTTTTACCCCTAAGTAGCCCCCCTCCCACCCTTCCTCTGACCTCCTGAGCCATCTGACCTCCTGAGTCATCTGAAAGCAGAGGCAGACAACGTGATGGTGAGATCAAACCCACTTGTTCACGGTCACAACAACACTGGGTAAGAACACATCTTTCTCTCACAATTACACACACACACACACGCACACACACACATATATCCCCCCAACACCAGGCTTAGGTCTGCAGGAACTCATCTTTTACTCATTCACTCACTCACACACACACACACACACAGGCATACCAACCCTGACACCAGGCTTAAGTCTGTGGGTGACTGGGAGTGGAGGCTTCGGTACATTCGTTATAGTCTTGCATGTGGGGAGGGGAGGGGAGGGGAGGGGAGGGGGGGGGGAGGGGTAGGGGTTGGGGTGGTTGTGGTCAAGACCATACACCTGTGGAGTGCAAAAATGCAGAGACGCCCACAGCCAGCACACTGCAGGGACATGGAGCAACACGGTGGGGTGGGGCTGGAGTGCTTGCAGAGCAGGTTAAGGTGTAGGAAGATGTGTGTGTGTGTGTGTGTGTGTGTGTGTGTGTGTGTGTGTGTGTGTGTGTGTGGGGTGAACGGAAATCCTGTTCAGTGGTGGGGAAACAACCAAGGGCTCGGAGAGAGGACCCGGTTGGGAGCAGGATGGAGACGGAAAAGGGAGCAGACCGTGGATATTTTTTTTTTTTTTTTTTTACAGTTAACTACATTTATATACACACACACGCGCACACCCATTGTACAGATACCGAATATGTACATGCTAAATTTGATCAGCCTCCCGACTGTATGTTTATCTGTGTTAGTCTGTTAGTCTGTCAGCCTTTGATGTCTGACTGGTTTGATCAGACATATGCAGCAAGGGAGGGCTGGGGGAGGGGCATAATGGTTGCCAACGGTTACTTCTTCTGGGCTTTTTCTTTTTTCCTTTTTCACTTCTCCATGTTTTTCCCATTCCTCTCTTCCGTGCTCCCTTTCTCTCTTTCTCAGAGCTGTAGTGTGGTCCAGTCTGGGTTGGGGTTGCCTGTAGTTGGTCAGGTTTAGGCAGGTTGCACACTGGATGTACAAGCGGGGGTTGGAGTGGGGGTGGTTGCGAAAAGGTGATGGTTCCCCAGCTGTTCATGACTAGCGCTGGGATGGGTGGGTGCAGTGAGTTCAGGTTAGGGTCTTCAGGGTCTAAAGCAGTGTTCTGGACTGGAGTTCCAGGTAGAATGCCTTATCAGTTCTTGAGCAGCGTCCTGTGGTCCGGGGGTGGTGGAGGGGTTGGGGAGAAGGGGGCTGCCTCAGCGTTGTGTGGTCAGGCAAGTGGGAGTGGTGGTGGTGGAGTAGGGTGCCTTAGCTGTTCCAGAGCAGCGTTCTGCTGTTGTGGGGGGGTGAGGAGGTATGGAGTAGAGTGCCTTAGCTGTTCCAGAGCAGCGTTCTGCTGTTGTGGGAGTGGTGGTGGAGTAGGGTGCCTTAGCTGTTCCAGAGCAGCGTTCTGCTGTTGTAGGGGGGTGAGGAGGTATGGGGTAGAGTGCCTTAGCTGTTGTAGAGCAGCGATTCTGTTGTTCTGAGGGTTGGGAAGGGTGGGAGGGCTGAGGGGGAAGGGGTGCCTTAGCTGTTCCAGAGCAGCGATCTGTAGATGGGAGTGGTTGAGGGAAAGGGGGTGCCTTAGCTGTTCCAGCTGTTCTTGCGCAGCGGTTCTGTCACTGTGGGTGGGAGGCCATGGGGAAGGGGGTGTCTTAGCTGTTCCAGAGCAGCGTTCTGTCGTGGGGTGTGTGTGGGGGGGTGCCTTAGCTGTTCCAGAGCAGTGTTCTGTCGTGGGGTGTGTGTGGGGGGGTGCCTTAGCTGTTCCAGAGCAGTGTTCTGTCGTGGGGTGTGTGGGGGGGGAGCCTTAGCTGTTCCAGAGCAGTGTTCTGTCGTGGGGTGTGTGGGGGGGGTGCCTTAGCTGTTCTTGAGCAGCGGTCTGTAGATGGGAGTCGTTGAGGAAAAGGGGGTGCCTTAGCTGTTCCAGAGCAGCATTCTGTCGTGGGGGGTGCCTTAGCTGTTCTTGCGCAGCGGTTCTGTCGTTGTGGGTGGGAGGGCGTGGGGAAGGAGGTGCCTTAGCTGTTCTTGAGCAGCGGTCTGTTGTGGGATGTGGGTGCCTTAGCTGTTTTTGAGCAGCGGTCTGTCGTCGTGGTGTGTGTGTGTGTGTGTGAGTGGGGGAGTGCCTTAGCTGTTCTTGAGCAGCGTTCTGTCGTCGTGGTGTGTGTGTGTGTGTGTGGGGGGTGCCTTAGCTGTTCCAGAGCAGCGGTCTGTCGTGGGGTGTGTGTGTGTGTGGGGGGGTGCCTTAGCTGTTCCAGAGCAGCGGTCTGTCGTGGGGTGTGTGTGTGTGGGGGTGCCTTAGCTGTTCTTGAGCAGCGGTCTGTCGTCGTGGTGTGTGTGTGTGTGAGTGGGGGGGTGCCTTAGCTGTTCTTGAGCAGCGGTCTGTCGTGGGATGTGGGTGCCTTAGCTGTTCTTGAGCAGCGGTCTGTTGTGGGATGTGGGTGCCTTAGCTGTTCTTGAGCAGCGGTCTGTCGTGGGATGTGGGTGCCTTAGCTGTTCTTGAGCAGCGGTCTGTCGTCGTGGGGCGGGGGGCGGGGGGAAGGACAGGAGCCTGCAGGTGTCGGGGGCCAGCTGGCTGCAGGAGCGCAGGTCGGCACTCTGCAGAGAGGCACAGCGGCGCAGCAGCGGCACACACTGATCCGTCACCTTCACACAGCCTGCAGAGAGAGAGGGAGAGAGGGAGAGAGGGAGATGGAGAGAGGGAGGGAGAGGGAGGAGGGAGAGAGGGAGATGGAGAGAGGGAGAGAGAGATGTGGAGGGAGAAAGAGAGGGAGGGAGAGGGAGGAGGGAGAGAGAGAGAGAGATGGAGGGAGGGAGAGAAAGATGTGGAGGGAGAAAGAGAGAGAGAGAGAGAGAGAGAGAGAGAGAGAGAAGGAGAGAGATGGAGAGAGAGATGTGGAGAGAGGGAGGGAGGGAGGGAGGGAGAGGGAGGAGGGAGAGAGAGATGTGGAGAGAGGGAGAGAGACGGAGGAGGGAGAGAGGGAGAGAGAGATGGAGAGAGGGAGGGAGAGATGTGGAGAGAGGGAGAGAGGGAGGGAGAGAGATGGAGGGAGGGAGAGAAAGATGTGGAGGGAGAGAGAGAGAGAGAGAGAGAGAGAGAGAGAGAGAGAGAGAGAGAGAGAGAGAGAGAGAGAGAGAGAGAGAGAGAGAGAGAGAGAAGGAGAGAGATGGAGAGAGGGAGAGAGAGATGTGGAGAGAGGGAGGGAGGGAGGGAGAGGGAGGAGGGAGAGAGAGATGTGGAGGGAGAGAGATAGAGAGAGAGAGAAAGGGAAGGGGAGATGGAGAGAGAGAGGGAGAGAGAGAAAGGGAAGGGGAGAGGGAGAGAGGGAGAGGGGGAGAGAGAGGGAGATATGGAGGGAGGGATGGAGGGAGAGAGAAAGAGTGGGAGAGAGGTAGAGAGATAGGGAGAGAGAGGAAGAGGGGGAGAGAGTGAGAGAAAGGGAGGGAAAGAGACAGAGAGAGGGAGAGAGAGATGTGGAGGGAGGGAGAGAAAGATGTGGAGGGAGGGAGATAGAGAGAGAGAGAAAGGGAAGGGGAGAGGGAGAGAGAGAGGGAGAGAGAGAAAGGTAGAGAGAGAAAGGGAGGGAGAGGGAGAGAGAGAGAGAGATGTGGAGGGATGAGAGAGGGAGAGAGAGTGAGAGAGAGAGGGAGAGAGGGAGTAAAGAGGGGTGAGGAAGAGAAAGTGAAAGGATAAAAGAGAGAGAGAGATGGGAATTGCATGAGTAATACCAAAGCTAATGTCTACAACATTTGCAATGCGGTACACAACCCAGCAGCTCCACAGTATTCAGTCTTCAATAATCTCCATAGCCAAAACATCATCTCATGCAGCAGAGCCTCAGTGCACACACACACAGAGACAGACAGAGTACTTGTGTGTGTGTGTGTGTGTGTGTGTGTGGTGAGTCATACAATAGGAGCAATGAAAGGGCTATGAGGAAAACTGCAGGCGAGACCCACAGATGTGTTTAAATGTTAAGGCAAAGTGGGAAAACGATGCTGTGATACAGAAGTGGGAGAGAGAGATGTGTCTCTCTCTCTCACACACACACACACACACACACACACACAAAGGGAGGTGATGACAGCCACGTGCAGCAACACGTCACACAGAGCAAAGGAAACAGACAGAGAAATAATGAGGGGAAGGAGAAAGAGAGAACAGAACAGTGAGAGAGAGAAATGGATAGAGACAGAGAAAGAAGGAAAGAGAGAGAGAGAGAGAGAGAGAAAGAGGGAGGCGGAGAGACACATAAAGTGAGAAATGGAGAGAGGAGGGGTGGATGCTGGAAAGGAGAGAAGCAATATAGACTGGACAGGCTTTGTGAAAGCGAGAAGCGAGAGAGAGAGAGTGAGAGAGAGAGAGAGAGAGAGAGAGAGAGAGAGAGAGAAGGATGCAGACACAGGGGGGAGGGGGGGAGGAGTGTGAAAGTCAGAAATAGAAGAGCTGTATGAGATCATTAGTAGGAGACAGCTAAACCACAGCCGGTGGATATTTTCAACCCGGTAATGGTGGACTGGGTGGATGAATGTTGTATTACTCTGTGTGGTGACACTTGTGTGTGTGTGTGTGTGTGTGTGTGTGTGTGTGTGTGTGTGTGTGTGTGTGTGTGTGTGTACACACCTGCCAGGCCGCCATGTGTGAGGCTTTCCCTTAGCGGCGATGCCATGATCTGGCTTGTGATGACTGTGTGTCTGTATGTCTGAGTGTGTGCATGTGTTCATGTACGTGTGCGAACACACACCTGCCAGGTTGACGTGTGTGAGGCTTTCCCTCAGCGGCGACACGGTGAGTGTGTGGATGGTCTGGTCCGTGATGTTCCCACACTGACTCAGGTCCAGCTTGGTCAGGTGGGGCAGGTAGCGCACCAGCAGCCGTGATGTGGCGTCCGTCACGTCTAGACCGGCCAGCCGCAGCTCCGTCACGTTCTGGAAGCGCCCGCCTCGGCCCTCCCCGTGAGCTAGAGGACACACACACGGCAGCCACAGTGGAGAGACACAGAATGAGTCATGTGACACACACAACCGCCAATGAATGGGCAGGAAAGCAGCTCGTTACTGAATTACACTTGAGATGTGTGACATCAGGAGTTAGCAATTTTGTTTTTTCAGACCCTACCAAAAAAGCCAATCACATCACAGTAGAATTCATTCATTTGAAAACATGAATGGCCATGGCACGTTTGACAGTATCATTAAGTGTCATTAACTGGGGGAAAAATGAATAGGCAAATGGTAATAAAAGAAGTCTTGGCTAAGAACGACTTTCTATGAATCTTTTAGAATGACAAATGACTGAATGAATCATTAAATGAGTAAAGTGGATAAATTAAATACAACAGGTAAGCAAGCAAAATAAAGCAATGTGTGTGTTTGCATGTTATGATGATAAAGAGCTATGAGAACAATCCGGCAGCCATCCCCGTGTGTCTAACAGACAGATCACTGGCATCCCGTGACCTTTTGTGACCCCAGTTGACCTCACCTGAGCGTGTGTCGGCATTGGGCGGGGCCAGCAGCTCCCTCAGGTTGGAGTCCTTGAGGTCCTCCACGTGGCTGAGGTCCAGCAGGCGCAGACAGGGGCACACAGCCTGGCACAGCGCCGACACCGACGCCCACGGGCACCCTGACACGTCCAGCTCCAGCAGGCCTGCAGGGGTACAGAAACAGGATGTCCGGTGAATAGAGGAGGCACATGAACAGGATGTCCGGTGAATAGAGGAGGCACATGAACAGGATGTCCGGTGAATAGAGGAGGCACATGAACAGGATGCCCGGTGAATAGAGGAGGTACATGAACAGGATGTCCGGTGAATAGAGGAGGTACATGAACAGGATGTCCGGTGAATAGAGGAGGTACATGAACAGGATGTCCGGTGAATAGAGGAGGTACATGAACAGGATGTCCGGTGAATAGAGGAGGTACATGAACAGGATGTCTGGTGAATAGAGGTGAATTTTGACTTTTTAATAGAATGTGCTCGAATTGGCCTGGAGGGTGTATTTTTGGATTCGATGCATGGAGTCAGAAAAGTTGATTTAGACATTCCATCCATGATGGCACGACAAACACCCAGCTTCTGTTTTTTTCGCTCCCCTTCAGGGGTCAAAAACCTACATAAACATTAACACAGTAACCACAAGCAATTGATTGGATACTAAGTGCATATTGGGAACCGTACAGATGAACACTTCAGAGTCTTATACTGCTGATCGATCTGATCTGACTGCTAAGCTATCTATATACACACACAGTGAGCACTGTATTTAATGGGAGGCTCCCGAATTCCTGTTTTATTATGTTATAATTTTCACTAAACTTTAGTGCCTTCTCAGCAAATTTTTCATGCAGCAACCACAACCTCCTCTACCCAAATTAGACCGCAGAGGGCTACAGGGATGGTTAAAAATCGGACTCGCTTCAGACCCAAGTGCTTTGTAAAAACTGCAAAAAGTAAACACTGCAAACACGGAACATTTGGTAATGAGTCTCCCAAGACTGCAGTGAGCACTGGCAAGCAAAAACTATCAAAATGTAAATGAAAAGACATTTAAAAGAAAGCACAACAGTAGGCATTTAAGAATTCACACGGTGCACATTGGCCTCGGAGGTGCCTTACAAGACACGGGGCAGAGTTACATCAGTCAGGTCGATTAGCCCGAGCCGCATTTGCAAGGGAGCTTTGCCCCTGCTTCATCATGTGAGGTGGACCATAGCGCCCTAGCAAGGCTCAGTGATATATGAGAGTTAGCAGATGGCCCAGTTTAAAAGCCTTGGCAATGGCTACCCTCGTTCAGAATAGTCAGCAAGCTTTGGTTAAAGCAAGACATCTTCACTAAGAGCATCATCTTCGTTAAGAATAGTCAGCAAGCTTTGGTTAAAGCAAGACATCTTCACTGAGGACATGGATGGACACACGGACGGACACACACACACACACACACACACACACACATACAATTGTTCTGCAGACAATTAAATCTCCATGCCTTCAAAACCGTATTACCACAGGGCAAGGCATTAAGAGCTTTCACAGGGGTTTTAGTGAACAAGGCACATTACCAGACTTCTACAAATGAGCAGACAAATTAGGGCAAAAGGTCTGTGTGTGTGTGTGTGTGTGTGTATGTGTATGGGTGTGTGTGTTTATGTGTGTGTGTGTGTTTAGGGGTGTGTGTGTGTGTGTGTGTGTCAGGGTGTGTGTGTGTGTATGGGAGTGTATGGGTGTGTGTGTGTGTGTCTGTGTGTGTGTGTGTGTGTGTGTGTGTGGGGGGGGGGGGCTGCCTGAGCTCCTGACTAACTGCACAAGTGCAGACAACCTCCTGAAAGATATGCTGAATCACCACCACATAGACTGACTCCTTAAACAGAATTTTTCAGAAACACCTTTACAAAATCTGAAACCACCACCTCCCTGTTCCACTGCTGAACACACTGTGATGTGGTCTGGACCCAATCTGCTTCAGGCTGGTTCTGGTGCGGTGCGGTCCGCTGGCCCTGAACGGGGCTCTCCTTTGCCTTTGTCAAAAGCTCCAGCTTAGCGTTCCTCAGCACCCCCCCCCAGAGCACTGAGTTCTGGCCACGGCCCTGTCCCTGTCCCTGTCCCGGCCAGGCCCTGTCCCCAGCAGTGACCGATGCAGCCCATTTCCACTCCGCTGGTCAGGCCAGCATCTGGCCGCTGAAGGGAAACTGGGTTTCTCACATCTGTGGTTTGTGCTGATAAGTCCTCACACTCACTTATATATATATATATATATATATATATACACGCACACGCACACACACACGCACAGAAACTTGGCTGAGATCAGCCACATATTTCCCATCACGCTTGCCTGCTATTGCTGGATGCGAGGAGAGCTTTTTCTCGTCTGTCTGAAGAGCTGCGAGGCAAACAGCAGACAGAGCAGCGAGACACTCTGCAGTTGACTGGAAGGCAGAATCATTCACACAGCACTGTTCCTGCAGGCCTTGATGTGGGCTTCCATAATGCTCTGCCCATTATTACACACTGACAATAGGATATATGAGTTTTGCTAACAGTACCACAAGCCTGCACTTTCCCACAAGCCTGCACTGAATTAGTATGTTAAATTACAGTCAACAAAGGCTTTCATCTAAAGCCACTTCAAAGACAACCATTACCCAGCATTGTCAAACACTTACTGTTAACTTTTGAACTACATATTTATAACCCAATTGTAAATGAATGCGTAGATAATGGGTGTCAACTCATCAAAAAAACACGATTGCTGTACTAATACCTGATGCCACAGATGCAAAAGTTGAAGTTGATCAGAGTAAACCCTGCTAGGCATTGCATCCATAATTAAAGCAAAAAAAGACTACATGATGCTGCATGCATCAAACATCACTGCCAGAACAAGATGATAAGATAAAGACTAACTGCAGACGTACTGTACAAAATCCCATTGCAAATGAATTTAAATGCACTTACAAGCTGACTGGTCAAAATAAAAGAACCCACAAGCTGAACTGAATTTGCTGTTTATGAAAAATATTTTTTATCAGCATAATTGGCACATGCCTGTCTACAACCAGCAGATGCAGTACTGACCATTCTGTAGTCAGTAGTTACAATACTGACCTCTTATCAGCCAACAATTACAGTACTGACCTCTACAAAGCCAACACATCGGTACTGATTTCCTAAAATTAGGCACCCAGCCCAGACTACTGACCTCTTCCTCACAGACCGCAAATACAGCATGACCTTCATACAGACAGGAAGTACAGTGCTGACCTATCCGTAGCCAGCACACAGTGACCTTTCTACAGCGAGTAGATACAGTACTAACCTTTTTATTGTTAGTAGACACAGTACTGAGCTGTGGCCTAGTGTTTTGGGAGTTGGTCTTGGGATCAGAGAGTCACAGGTTCGAATCCTGCCCTACCCATGCCACCCAACCCCACACTGCCCCAGGGACTGTAACTGAAACCCTGTAAATAACTAAGTCGCTCTGGGTAACAGTGTCAGCTAAGTGTAATGGAATATAATGTACTGAGCGTTCTATAGGCAGAAGACAGACACAGCCGTTGCTGGGTTTCAATAACCAACCCAAGAGTGATGCACTCTGCACAAGCCACACAGGAGAACCGAAACAGCTCATCTGCTCCCAGGCAGAGTACAACTCAACCCAGTAGCCGCAGACGTCTGAATGCTTTCAGACTGCACTCCCCGACCTTTAAATACACAGGGCCTGGACCACAAGGCCTGTGGCAGGCTAGCCAGTGACCATGTCAACTGCTGACGCAGCGAACACCACAACTGCCTGCAGCGACCAGAAAACGTCAGATACAAGCCTCATTTCTCTCCTCCCGAAGCAAGCATTTGACCAGTAGCGGCCTTTCAGGTTCTCATTTCTGAGACGGCTGGAGAGGAAGGGGGTAGGTTAAAAGCTCTACATCACAGATAAAAAAACAGAGGTCCAGGCTTTGAGAGCGATAGTTTAGACGGGACGATGAAAAACTGCAGGGTCTACATGGGCTTATTACTATTGCTGGGTTGCCTAGATAACATTTAAGTGTTGCAATATCGTTCTACAATTGCAAGAAGTGTACTAGTACAAGCTTGTGACCGTATATGTTAGCCAGCTTGCTAGTGGTTAGCTAGTCGTAAGTTAACTGTGCTAACTGATTAAATGGCAATCGAGTAGCCTGGTTGTCTTAAATCAGTTCGTGTTGCATCTAAACAACAAAAAATCTGTGATGGCACCATCACATTCGGTCACCCAGAGACTTTAAATCATATAAACACTTTCACGTTTCACTTCCACGAGAGTCTGCCATGTTGGTCTGAGTTTTTTTTGTAACTCCTGCCTGGTGTGACGTAAGCGCGTAGTCCAACCTCCGGACAAAATGTCCTATTATTTCATCGTCCCAGTTTAGACAGTTAGCATTAAATGTGCTAGCGCGAGGAGGTTTATTCCAATAGGCTGGTTTCAACCATGTGCCTGTTTGGGTCATATGACTCGCTCTTCTTCACAGTTCTGGTGTGAAACCGGAACACCATGAACCAATGTGTCAGCAGTCAGTCTCATACAACTTCTTACTTCCTAGCAAGAGGCGTGAGTATTGCATCGCCACTGAAATAAATAGATGTCTATTCTCAGTTCAGTTTCATTTTCAGTTGTACACAGCACTGTAATACATGCATATCTCCAGTGGTAAGAGGAACACCTTGGGTCGCCCCTTCCACTCTGCTATGACACGGTGAGGTATTTGGGGGTGTGGGGTGGGGGTGTGGCACACTGTGGTGTGGTGAGGTGTAGGAGGGTGTGGCTGTGGGTGGTGTGATGTGGAGTAGTATGCTGATGCAGGATGGTGCAGGGTCAGGGTGGTGCAGGGTGTATGGTGCAGTTTTGTATGAGATAGTGGGCTGATGTAGGATGGTTTATGGGTCAGGGAGGTGTGGTGGTGTGATGTGGGGTAGTGTGCTAATGTAGGGTAGTGTGAGGTGCAGGGTGGTGTAGGGTGCAGGGTGGTGTAGGGTGCAGGGTGGTGTAAGGTAGTATGCTGATGTACGGTGGTGTAGGGTGCAGGGTGGTGTAGGGTGTAGCGTGGTGTAGGGTAGTATGCTGATGTGCGGTGGTGTAGCATGGTGTAGGGTGTAGGGTGGTGTAGGGTAGTAATCTGATGTGCGGTGGAGTAGCATGGTGTAGGGTGGTGTAGGGTAGTATGCTGATGTGCGGTGGAGTAGCATGGTGTAGGGTGGTGTAGGGTAGTATGCTGATGTGCGGTGGAGTAGCATGGTGTAGGGTGCTGTGATGTGAAGTAGTATGCTGATGTACGGTGGTGTAGGGTGCAGGGTGGTGTAGGGTGCAGGGTGGTGTAGGGTAGTATGCTCATGTACGGCGGTGTAGGGTGCTGTGATGTGAAGTAGTATTTTGATGTAGCGTGCAGGGCTGTGTAGGTTAGCATGTTGATGTAGGGTGGTGTAGCGTGCAGGGCTGTGTAGGTTAGCATGTTGATGTAGGGTGGTATAGGGTGCAGGGCTGTGTAGGTTAGTATGTTGATGTATGGTGGTGTAGGGTGCAGGGTGGTGTAGGGTAGTATGCTGATGTATGGTGGTGTAGGGTGCAGGGTGGTGTAGGGTAGTATGCTGATGTACGGTGGTGTAGGGTGCTGTGATGTAAAGTAGTATGCTGATGTAGGGTGGTATAGGGTGCAGGGCTGTGTAGGTTAGTATTTTGATGTATGGTGGTGTAGGGTGCAGGGTGGTGTAGGGTAGTATGCTGATGTGCGGTGGTGTAGGGTGGTGTAGGGTGCAGGGTGGTGTAGGGTGGTATGCTGATGTAGGGTAGTGTGGGGTGCAGGGTGGTGTAGGGTAGTATGCTGATGTAGGGTAGTGTGGGGTGCAGGGTGGTGTAGGGTGCAGGGTGGTGTAGGGTAGTATGCTGATGTACGGTGGTGTAGGGTGCAGGGTGGTGTGATGTGGAGTAGTGTGCTGATGTACGGTGGTGTAGGATGGTTTAGGGTGCAGAATGGTGTAGGGTAGTATGCTGATGTACAGTGGTGAAGGATGGTGTGGGGTGGTGTAGGGTAGTATGCTGATGCAGGGTGCAGGGTGGTGTAGGGTAGTATGCTGATGTAGGGTAGTGTAGGATGGTGTGGGGTGGTGTAGGGTAGTATGCTGATGTACAGTGGTGAAGGATGGTGTGGGGTGGTGTAGGGTAGTATGCTGATGTAGGGTAGTGCAGGATGGTGTGGGGTGGTGTAGGGTAGTATGCTGATGTAGGGTAGTGCAGGATGGTGTGGGGTGGTGTAGGGTAGTATGCTGATGTAGGGTAGTGTAGGGTGCAGGGTGCTGTGGCTGCTCTCACCTTCTAGGCGATTAATGAGCCACATGAGCTGTTTCTTGGAGATGTTGGTATAGCCCAGGTTCAGTGAGACGGGCTGGCGGCGGATTATACCACTCAGCATGGGAGGGGTGATGGAGCGCTGCCGGCTCAAGTCTATCTGAGTCCACAGCCTCTTGTCACAACACCTGCAGCAGGATGTGTGGAGGACAGGAGACGAGTAGAAGACAGAATGAAAGAGAGATGAGAAAGACATAATGGGAGAGGAAGAGAAGTGACAAAAAATAAATTGAGAAAAAGAAGAGAGAAAGAGAAGATCAACAGAACATGAGAATCTCAACACGAATATCAAATCTCATTCAGTACACATGAACACAGATATCAGATCTCATTTAGAACATTTTCTCATTTAGTACATTTTAGACATCTACATTCAGCAAATTCCACACATCTTTACTTTACTGATGTTGGTAGCACAATGTTCCTGAGTTAAACCTGCCCTCCCACTGGCTTTTCATGTTCTGAGCTCAATGTCAGCATTTCCTACACATGCTTACAGGCGATGACATATGGGGCAGCTATTTGAAGAATGTTGCCGGGCAAAGTTGTGGACAGACGTTGCCTGGGTATTTCATCTGTTTTGGACAACAACATCCGACAGTTGACAACTACTCATGACGATCAAAAACACAGTACTGGGAAGTTGCTCTAAGCTCTTAAAGTTGCTCCAATGCAATGTAGATTATATATAATGCACACATAATGTGAGGTCATCCTAGAGATCAAACAGTGCAGGGAAACAGCTGTAACCGAGATGCCCGCAGCCCACCGGGGTAGCAAGCAGTTACGCAGCAGTGACGCCATAAAAGCAACACTGCTGACGCT
Source organism: Coilia nasus (assembly GCA_027475355.1). Taxonomy (NCBI): domain Eukaryota; kingdom Metazoa; phylum Chordata; class Actinopteri; order Clupeiformes; family Engraulidae; genus Coilia; species Coilia nasus. The sequence goes on from CM050216.1 coordinate 34,078,484, forward strand.
TGCATCTTCGAAATGCCCAGCTCACTGATTATTTTGTGTTTGACACACACACACACACACACGGGACTGACTTCCTTTCGGCCTTACGCATGCAGTTCCATTAGCTCATGTCACGTCACCGGATGAAACCGGGCGATAAGCAACATTGCATCAGAGGAAAAAGCAACTAGCTGTCAAAACAATGGCATTGAATTGCAGATACAGCAAATGTATTTACCTAGAAGTCTAAAACACATTTAAATGGCTAACAACTTGCCAGTTTATGGCAACTAACTTTAGTACTACAGTAGCACATAGACATGTCATAATTTCCATGTTGCAACATTTTAACCTCTGGTGTGCTATTCACCATAACACTTATGAGTCTGTCTGTGAAACCTGCAGTTTCCATCTCCGCATGACCTTTCACCTGACCATGGCTTTGCAGGACCAGACGTGACATCACACCCTGAGGTGGGAGCACATGCTGTTGCTTACCTCATCAACTGCAGCAGTGAACTCAACAAATTGCAGCCATATGCACAAGCTTAGCTTTTAAAATGTATGGCTCTTAGTGTTATTTTTTTTTGCCAACACGTCATAGAATAGTATTTTAATCGTGACTGTATCGGTAGACGTACAATACACATAACCCCACAAGACCCCACTGCTCCCCCCGCTCCCCCGCTCCCCCTGACCCTGCCCCCTCTCGGTACCCACCATCTGCTCCAGGTGCGGCAGACGCGCATGCAGACGCAGAGCTCGCGCTGGCTCAGGTGCTGGAAGACGCGCAGCCAGACGTCGCGGGGCAGCACGTGCGAGGCGCCCCCGTCCAGCGGCAGACAGTGGGGCTCGGGGCAGGCGGGCGGGGGCCGCACCAGGTGCCGCTCCATCTGCACGGGCCGCGGGGGCGAGGGCACGGCCGGGGGGCTGCGCTTCACGAGGGCCGAGCGCTGCTGCCCCCCTGCCGCCCCCGCCGGCCTGGATGCCTGCGAGCGCGGGGATGCCGCCAGACCGCTCGCGGGGTTGCCCAGCAACAGGGCCCCTCCCCCGTTGGCCGTGGCAGAGGCGGCGCCCCCCGCCCCGGGTCGTCCAGAGCCACCCGCGCCGCCCTGCTGGTTCTGCCGGTTGGCGTTGCGGATCTTGTTGGCGCCACTGCGGCCGCTCTTGCCCGCGTGCCTGTGGTTGGCCAGGCCTCCCGCACTGCTGCTGTTGGCGTTCTCCTTCTCCTGCGCCTCGCGCCCCCCGCCTGCACGTGTGCGGCCGTTTCGCGCCTCCTGCCCGTTGCTGCGCTTGGTGGACGAAGACGAAGACGAGGAGAAACCGTCCTGATTGGGCGAGGGCCCCCCGTGGCCGGAGGAGGGCTGCGATTGGCTGGAGGAGAGCGGAGAGGGCGGGGGCAGCGGCGTGCCTTTCCTGCCCGTCTCGGCCCCGTCTTGCTCGTCCTGAGGCTCCTCCTTGACCGCCTTGCGTCCCCGCTGGGGCCCGCACGAGTCCCCGCCCCCCTCGCCGCCGGGCCGCCGCCGATTTGTCCGCGCCGCCGCTCGTCTCCTCGGGCCGCTCCTCCTTCTCGTCCTCCGGCCCCTCCCCCTCGGAGTCCTCGCTGGCGCTGAAGCCCAGCTCGGCCAGCCGCCGGTTCCGCTCGCGTTCACGCTCGCGCTCCCTCTCCCTCTCGCGCTCCCGCGCGCTGGAGCTGCCACTGCTGTTGCCGTAGGCGACGGGGGGCGAGGGGGGGTCAGAGGCGGCGCCGGCGGAGGGCGAGTCGGAGTCGGACTCGGAGTCGGACTCGGAGCTGGACGAGGAGGAGGAGGTGGAGTCCCGCGCGCGCTCCAGCAGCTGGCACATGCGCTTGAAGCGCTCCAGCTTCTCCCGCTGGTGCGAGCGCTGGTCCTGGCTCGCCGAGGACGCGCCGCCCGACGCCGCCCCCGAGTTGGACCCGCCGCCCGACCCCTGACCTCCGCCCGAAGACGAGTTGGGCCCGTTGGTCTCGGACGCGTCAGAGTTGGGCTTCTGCTTCTGGGAGAGGAGGACAGGGAGAGAGACACCATCAAGGAAAAGATGGAGGACGGTATGAGCAAAGGGGAACATTAAGATTAACATTAGAAAAGCACTCAGAGAGCGCAGACCTCCGGCAGAGCAATGGTGAAGAATCCCATAAAAAATTCCTGGACCCAGATGGTGATCCAGTTTACCACCAAAATCTAATCACTTTTAAGTTAGCCCATTTCTGAAGTACCCTGAAAATGTCATCAAAATCCATCCATAACCTTTTGGATGGAAAACAAACAAACAAACAAACAAACAAACAAACAAACAGATGCTGATGCTTACATAACCTCCGCTGGTGGAGGTAATTAAGGACATTATGAGCAAAAAATAACATCAAGAACAAGATGAGGGCCTAGGAGAACATATAAAAATGAAAAAGGGCACCAAAGGAACTAGGGAGACTAAAGGAAGAACAGGAGAGCATCAAAAATATGTGAAAGAAGAGGAAGAGCCAGGGAGCATCTTTAGACCAACATAGTGACCTCATTCACAGCAGCATATGGCAGTAAGCTGCTGAGGTGGAAAAAATGCATTTCTGAAAAAACTGTGTGACAACCATACAGATTTTCACATCCATTTTTTAAGGACCATCAAGCCGCCATAGAGATTTATGATGATAAACGTCACTACTTGGATTTGTAGCTTCTCTGCTTGTTAAGTGCAGGTTGTACTAAGCAATTCACAGCTAATCTTTTACCACATCTGGAGTTTTGAATCTTATATACCACGGGTATACCACGACAGGAACGCTGGAAGGGATAGAAAAAAAAAAAAAAAAATCAAAAGAATGTTGGGGTCCATTGAACAAGTCTAATTTTAAAGTCTGACACTGTTGTATGACACATTCTTTTTATATAATATTCAAAAACTCCCTCACACCCTAAAAAGCAGCTGGGTGTTCTTTTTTTCCCTGCCCCTTCTAATCGTTTGAACAGAAATAAATGGGGCGAGTCCGGCAGCGTAGCGAAAGCCGCAGCCTGAGAAATGGCCAGGGCTTTCAGCCTTCTCCTTATCTGTCGGCTCCACACAGACGGTCTGCCGAGAGCTCCAGCAGCCCTGCGTCACGCTGCCACGCGCCAGCTCACCACCAGCTCACCACCCCCACCCCGACCCCGCTCTCCTCAAGCCTTTGAAGCCTCTTCCCCATGACAGCCTGTCACCTTGAGTGTGCTCCCCGCTTAGTTATGCCGTTTGTGAAAGTTAACATGCAGCTGTGTGGGGAGAGTCACCCCTGCTCGTCAGGCGCCACAGTGTGCAGAGCTCACACATCAGACACACTCTTCTTTTTCTTCTGTTCTTCTGACCAATGGCATCAAAACAACAACTCCACCAATCCCTCCCTGATTACTGACGGTGTCACCATGCAACTGTGACTGCTAACAAACATCAACGCTGGCAACAGCAAGAATGCATCTCCATGACCACTGCATCTTCGTGACTGCTGACAGACCACAGGACTCAGAGCTGCATTAGACTGCCAAGGTAAAGCAATTGTGCACAGTACTGTCATGCTCTACATAGAAACACAAAGTGATGCATACCTTTTTAAGATGTTTTTCTCGAGCGCCTTTCATCTGAAAGAGACAAGAAGAGTGGCAGAGCATTAAAAAAAAGAAAAAGAAGCAAGGAAAGGTTCAAGGTTTTCATCCAAACAGGACTCCTCATATGTTGAGGGGGCCATTCAGAGGCTTCAGTTAATTACTGTGAGTGTGTGCGCGTGTGGGTCTGTGTCTGTGTACTGCTGATCCCCGTGACTCATTGTGTGTGTGTGTGTGTGTGTGTGTGTGTGTGTGATTCACCTTCCTTTTCACTCATTTTAATTGTCTGCTCCTCTTATCCAGTCTATGTACTGTGTGTGTGATGGTAGGGGTGTGTGTGTGTGTGTGTGTGTGTGTGTACTGCTGACCTGTGTGACTCGCTGTGTGGGTGTGTGTCTATCTGTGTTCACTTTTCCTTTCACTCATTTTCCCTTTCTACTCCCCTCCGTGTACATGTGCTGTGCTGTATGTGAGTGTGTCATACACGACTGTGTGTGTCAGTGTCCATTTCCTGCATGAATTCTCTTTAATGCTCTCCTCTCTTTCCTGGACATTGGGACACTGAGTAAGATAGCTTAACAGCAATCATTCAAATGCATGCAGCAATCATTCATCTCTCTCTGTCACTCTTCCCTTCTCTCGCTCTCTCTCCTCATCCTGCATTCTCTGGCCTTTTTCTTGGGCCCACTGTGCTGTGCTCCCTCCCTCCCTCCCTCCCTCCCTCTCTCCCTCTCTCCCTCTCCTCATCTCTCTCTGTCACCTTCTTCTTGGGCCCGCTCTCCTGAGGGAGCTCCTTCTCCTTCTTGCGCTTGTGTCCATCCTGCCGGGGGCCGTCCTCCAGGGAGGGCGCTTTCTTCTTGCTGGGCGGCGGGTCGTCCGTCAGCTTCCAGCGCCCCACCTCTCCGTTGTCTGTCCGCCTCTTGCCCAAGCCGTCTCCCTGGTCCTGCGGGGAGGGGGGGGGGGGTCAAAGAGAGGTCAGAGCGGCATGGCTCGTGTGTGGCCGTATTCTGTCCGTACAATATGTTTGTATGGTGACAGAATACGCTCAGAACATGGTTGCGGTGGGAATGGTCTCATCTGCTAACGTGCATTCTAAATGAATACGGAGAGAATACGCCTACGCGCTGAATACTCAGAGAGTTTGGTGTGAATGAGCCCTAACTGTGTACTGTGTATATGGCTGACACGACAATAAAAACCTACTTGACTTGACCGAGAGCAGCACAACACCAGCATTGTATGCGGCATCCACACACTAAGCACCCCCACTTCAGTCTGACAGTAAGAGGCTCCACGGCACAAAGTAAAGATGCTTACAGACTGACAGCATCAAGAGCCTCCTGACAAATGAGAGTCATTGATTTCCTAGAAGAGCCTGGCCTGTGTCTCCTGGCACTGTACAGTGGGGAGACAGTAGGCATTGCATTTTTTTGGACAGAACACCAAAAGAATGTTGAAGCTTTCGAAACGCTGTAGAAATTAGACCTTAGATTAGACGAGCTGTGGTGGCAACTAATCGCAATGGAGTACCAAGAGCAAACATTCCGGTGAACTTTTGCTGCCCCGTTTAGCAATTTTAGAGTACCTGAGAGTGCTCACAATTTTTTTGACAGTTTTGTAGACAGGAGAGAAGGCATACTGAGAGGACTTAGATGGCCTGTACGTGGCTTAGGAGCCATTTAAGAATCCACTATACAACTGTCCCTCAACAAAAGTGACATTAAGTGGTGACCCGTGTGTGTGTGTAAATATCAGTTTAAAGCAACATTAAGTAGTTTTCGTCTTCAGTTGCCCTCAGTTGAACAACAGAGAGACAACCCACTCCTCCAAACTTACTTAGTGCGGTCATAGCCCATGGACGGCGGCAAAGCAAATTCAGAAGCGCCTTCCACCCTGTTACAACTTGATGAACCACTGAAATGATTTTGGGACCATTAGGTAGTTGAAAAAACTACCTAGTGTTGCTTTAACTGTGTAACCTACAAGCCTAAGGCTCATGGTGTCAGGATAAGGCCAACTATTTTAGCCTCTGGCTCACTAGCCGGGCAGCCACGGGCAGGTCCTGCCATTGAGGTTAGCCTTGTATGCTCTGGTGTGCCACACACACACGCACGCACACACACACACACACGTCCATCTGTCCACTGCTGCATCTATCACACCGCCCCAGTCCTCTCTGGCACTTCAAATGCACGACCACTTCTGCACTCATCTTCTGTACATGTTCTTCACATTTAGTCCCCAAAGAGACTACTTACTGGTCGGTTGGTCTGTCTTGGTTAGTGTTTTAGAATGTTTGGAAGCACTGAAAACAAACCCTACAGGGGTAACGCCCATCTCAACTACCCCCATTGCTGCTCTCCAGGCTCCCTGTGAGTCCTGTGCAGTTAAGACTGCCATCTTCATCAAACCCAAAGCCCAGAGGACCAGGGTAGGCATTACACTCCCATCGGACAAAGTGAAATTTGAACCATGCATTGTCAGCCTTAAAACGTGGGGGGAGCAGAGACAATACTACATTTGATTAAGTCAACTGTTCAATCTGACTGTAACTGTAGACTTTAAATATAATTACAGTTAATGTATAGGAAAGTAGATATTGGTACCTGTTAAAAACTGTAAACGATTTGGGATGCCTGGATTGTTTGAAACTGTACATCTGTTATACAAAAAAAACTATGGCAAGCTTATGGGGCCAAACAGGGTTTGAGTCTTACCTTACTGGTTTTGCCCTCCTTATGGCACTTTGGACACTCCCAGCAGTTTGGAATCTCATCATTTATGATGCCCTCCGCCTTTCCCATCTACATACACACACCAGGGAGGCCGAAAGCACCACTTAGGTCAATTATGTACACACACACACACACAAACTGAGATTCACATTTGTCTCATTTTCAACTCGCACACACCCAATAAAGTATGCAGACACTTGCATAATTCTTTAAAAACACACAGACCCAATACAATACTCAATACAAAAGTCTTTTTCTGTAACATGACTCTCAAGCTCCCATTAAAACACAGACACACACACACACAGACACACACACACAGACACAGACACACAGACACAGACACAGACACAGACACACACCTTGAGGCAGCTGGGATGGATGATCTCGTTGCAGATGGTGCACTCCATCAGGGACAGGCTGAACTTCTCCTCTTCCGTGTCCACTGTGTCCTCCTTCCCCGCCTCACCGCAGGCAAAACACACCGCTGTGTGGGGCAGCACGGGCTATAGACACACACACACACACACACACACACACACACACACACACACACACACACACACAAAGTCAATAACAGGACAAAAAAGCCATAATCCACTAGATACAGTCAATAAAATGTATGTATCAACTTCTAGACACAACACTGCTCTTGGACCTCACGTCACTGTACCGTAAGTGCTAAGAAGCAAGGAAACTGGCAGTGGTCTCAAGGGTGCATGAACCCCACATTAATATTTCAACAACAATAAAGCAAAAAATGAATTTGCTTTTCAGACCAAGTGTCTAACACAAAGCTTGTGGCCATAGAGCTAAACTGGTTTATAGGCTGGCGTGTATGAAACAAGGAAATGATCAGATCATTTATATTCACAATGAACGGTTACTACCACAGCAGGTCAGCCACCACTTCAGTCACATTTACCCTTATGACTGATCAAGATTTAAAAACCAAAACAACATTCTGAAGGAGTTACTTTCTCCCTTACCACTACCACTGTGAATTATTAAGGCATTCGGGCCAGATGTAAAACTAAAATAATGAGTGCACGCATTTTCATGCATCTGTGAGTTATTATTACATTTCAAGACCCAATTATGTCTGTGCATCGTGCAAGCACTACCAGCCTGGAAGGCGAGAATATGAAACCCAACTAGAGCTGAATCTCCCAAAAATAACTCTGAGAGAGTCAGAGAAAAAGTGTGTGAGACAGAGGAAGGTAAGAAGGAGACACTATCACAGCTCTGTGTGTGTGTGTGTGTGTGTGTGTGTGTGTGTGTGTGTGTGTGAGAGAGAGAGACAGAGAGGGGGGTAAGAAAGAGACACCATTACAGCTGTGTGTGTGTGTGTGTGTGTGTGTGTGTGTGTGTGTGTGTGTGTGTGTGTGTGTGTGTGTATGTGTGTGTGTGTGTGTGTGTGTGTGTGTGTGAGAGAGAGAGAGAGAGAGAGAGACAGAGGGGGGGGTAAGAAAGAGACACTATTACAGCTGTGTGTGTGTGTGTTTAAGCCAGACACACTAATGCAGCTGTGTGTGCAAACACGGCTGATGCCCTCACTTCTCCAGCGGCGGTGGACGGGCTCATGTCGGTCACAGCGGCAGAGCAACGAGCCAAGAGACGCCCCAGCAGAGACACCTCCTCACTTCCCTCCCCGCCGCCTCGCCATTTTACAGCTGGTACCCAGTCCCAGCGCAGGGTTATTAGTGATGACAGGACTAGCTAAGCAATAAGGCCCAGAACAAATGGCTGCGCTACAGTCTGTTCGAAACAAACCCCAGGCATTTTCTGTCCCTTTTTCTCCCCCTCCCTTTTGTGTCTACGGCTCTGCTTCTGCCTGCGAGTCTGGAACTGCAGAGAACATACACGCCTGCTGTGGTTTGTGTCTCATCCTGTGCCCATCATCTCTCTCTTTCTGAACAACACTAGCTTTAAGTGCGTTTCCAATGCTTACAAAAACAAACATTTAGCCTATCACTTCTTATTGTATCTGATATTATAACAATATTTGTTATAATTGTGAAAACTACCACCATCATTTTAGGTAGCAACCAAAGAAGTATTAGCAGGCTTGGTCCTGTCTAAAGTGCATTTACCATGCTAAAAAAGAAACAACTGAATCATTTCATGTTGTAGCTGACATTACAATTACAACAATTGTAATTATTATTATATTGCTACTATCATTATAGACAGCAACTGGAGAAATGCTAGCACTAGTGGTCCTGCTTCAGGTGCTACTCTTACTGTGTTTTTATTAGCAAGAGCAATCATGTCATCATTATAATGATTAGCATTAGCGGATGTGCGTATAGCTCATTTCCACTGACTTTCCATTGACTCCAAATCCACTTGCTCTTGTGGTTAGCGTAACCTCACAAAACCTGCTGTGTCATGATGACATCTGCAGTTTCGTCTGCCGTCTGTTCTGTTGCCTCTCTCAAATCAATGAGATGGAAAAATCCTAAACTGCTCTCGAGCTGGAAACCCGTCCTGATCTGTTCAATTACATTCCTCTGAAGGAAAGCTCCGGCACGCAGATACCATCTTTGCCTGCTGCTGCCAGAGTTGGCTAATTTCATTGACGGAGGAGAGGTCTGCAGTGTTGTCTGACAGTCCATGAACTGCAATTGTGTGTTGCTTAAAGTGATGCGTTTCTGTGTTTGCCACATTCAAGTAGGACCCCTTCATCTATAAGCACAAATAGCATTAACACTGTGCTGGATTTTTATTTGAATTTCTAATGAGTTAACTGACTGTAGACATCAATGTTTCTGTGTACTAATGTATTACGTCAATGTGTACTAATATGTGTATGTATATATAGTAATATACTGTAGAGACCATTTTAAGCATGTGACAAAAATATAGTGACACAAAATTAGGAACGTGTTACACTGTTCTCAGGTCAGCTTGTGAGTCAGCTCATTTCACTCACTTTCATTCAAAATGTCAGGCTGTCTCTTTCAATTAGCACATTTATCCCACCCACCAGTAGGACTGGGCACAGCACAGCAGATCTCATGCCCACAGTAACCTGCAGGCTGTCCCACAGTCTGAGAGATACTCACACCATACACTCACCACTGATTATGGCTTGTGTGACTAAAAGACACAGGCACAAAGACAGACATAGACATACGGCGTGTATGTTTGCATACATGCGCGCAAGCGAGCACGAGAGAGAGAGAGAGAGAGAGAGAGAGAGAGAGAGAGAGAGAGAGAGAGAGAGAGAGAGAGAGAGAGAGAGAGAGAGAGAGAGAGAGAGAGAGAGAGAGAGAGAGAGAGAGAGAGAGAGAGAAATAAAAATAAATGCACACAAATACAGAAAGACATGGACTGAAGAGAGCAAGAGACACAGAGAGATAAAAGCGCTGTGTTCTACTATCCTTTGTAAGTGTTGTAATGACTACAGTGAAGCTGAAAGTGTTATCTGACAGCAGTAGACTACGGGGTTAACTCGGCCCAAGTCCGGCACAGAATTGCATTGGATCAGAACCTTGTCAGAGTTCACAGCACTGTGACTACTGCTGCTGCCGCTGTTGTTGTGTTGTTGTGAAGAAGCAGGTCAAGGCATGTCAGCGCACTCTCTCTGGAAACACCCTTCTCTCACATCCCTCACACAGCATGACGAGGTGTGCAACAGGTCAAACAAGCTGACTAACCAACCTCCCTTTTTCCAGAGGAAGAACAGAAATATACGCTTGGCGACGCCTGTGTGCGCCTTCACCTTTCCACCATGGGCCACGGGTGCTTCTCAACTTAATGGCAAACATGGACAATAGTACTGCATGATACAACCACAATTTAATATCACCACATAGGTCCTGTTATATTACATGCCATATACAATATGTGTTGTGACAGCACATTTTCCATGGGTTGTGTGGGTGAAAACTCAATCTGGTGTAATTTCATTGAAAAAGAAATCTCATTTTGCCATATCCACTGACCTTTTTTTTTTTTTTTTTTACTAACTGTAGATATGAAAAAATATTCAACGATACCATCATAGATATCACAATATGACAGCAAATTACCACTGCATAATAGACTATATGGTATGGCACAGCCCTAGACAACAGCTAGTACTTCAAAGGACACCTGACACATTGAATTTCTAGAATGTTCCAGGTTCTTCCAGGAACAGACTGCTCTGAGGGGGTTACTGCTACTCAGAGAACATGCCAGACTGTTGCTGTATTACAAAGCATATATTAACTATTAGCCTTTAGCTTAAAACATCATCCTGACAGTCACATATATACACACAGCATGAGAGATTAACAACTCTTCATGTACACGCAGAAATCTGGCTCCAGAACCTGTAATATTACCCTCAAATATGACTTCACACCAACACAGTGCAAAATCAAGCAATATTGTCCCGATAAGTGAGTAATGGGTTTGTGAAGTGCTTTGACAGTGGAGACATTTTAGATGGATTGGGTACTATCGTGCAGTAGCGCTGGTTCAAAATTGGAAACAGGGAAAAGTCTCAATATCTGTAACTGTGCTGCAACGGTGGGTTCAACACCTAGATATCAGTTTTTAAAAACAAACAGAAGATATGAATCTCTTGTTACACTCAGGCAGGGAGATTCTGTAAATCCTTCTATTGAGACCTGACCTTATCATCGCTGTAATGGTTAACCAACTAGCAAATCTGCTTTGAGAGAAACACCTCGAGGGCTTTTCTTTCAGAGCGTCACAGACGAATGGATATTTCGCTGTAATCCTTGAGGGGATATAATGCACGTCTGAGCTCTGCATTCGTTGGTAGCACATTTGCTTTTTTAGCCAACACTGCGGTGCTAAACATTTCAGGGCTAGGCCTAATACTGCTCTTAACTTTACAGGGGCGTTGCAGACTGTGGTCACCTTGTACAAAGGTCCTCCAAAGTCCAGTGAAGTAAACACAAAACTTTGGACTGTTTGATTTAAAAGAGAGTAATAACACAGACTAACCAACTGTAAGTACAATTCTCAGGCAGTTACTCTGGGTTATGTTCTGGGTCTTGCTCCATCACCATTGTGTACCTGCACACATGCACTATGTGTACTGCAGATGTGTATAGGTACACAAATCTATAATTAGTTGATTACTTACCACTACAGCATAAACTACTGCACATTCATGTATGCGACAGGTCTCATGCTGCCTGACAAATGCTTTAAATGCTTATATTTTGGATTATAAAAACGATACAGAGTACCAAATTACATATGCAATTTCTTTTGACGTCTGCGCCATTAGTGCGCCAAGAGTGTAATTCTTTAGCTGCGATATAATTAGGCTACAATAAGCACCCAGTGCAATAAAAATAATAATCATAGACAGTTTTTCTATATTTCACAATTCAGGTCTATAGTTTGAAACATTGTTGGCTATGTTTTTGTGCAAAAAAATGGTTTTCAACAACCAGCCTTGCATAAAAGACAATAAATTAAACTATGTATCAAAAACTCCCGAATGTCAGCTGTACAACAAATATATTTGGTAATCTGTATCTGCGTGAATGTATACATCAATGATCCTGTGTGCATATGTCCGTGTGTGTGTGTGTGTGTGTGTGTGTGTGTGTGTGTCCATACCGCCGTGCACTGGCGCAGCAGGCAAGACTGCTTCATCCTGCCGGGGCCGCCAAACTTCTTCATGTCCTTGCAGAAGTGGCACTCGCCGCACTCGGTGCGCTTACAGGCCTGGCAACGCCGGCATCGAGTCCGCCGGCGCCGAGCCCCCCCGCCCAGAGCCTTACTGCCCGACATCCCCTCTGCAGTCAACTGCTCCAGGGGCACAGGGGAGGAGGGAGGCCGAGCGGGAGAGGGGAGAGGCAGACAGACAGAGTGGGGACACAACAGAGGTATGGGCGGGTCAGGAGGAAGATGGGAAGGGATTGGGGAGAGATATAATGAGGACAAGAGGGAATAAAAGTGTGGAAAAGGGATAGGTAAAAAAGAATGATGCAAACATGGACAGATAGTAGGAATGACACAGGCGGACAGAGGTATGCGGAAATGCAGAAGGAGAGGAGATAAAGACATCCAGAAAAAAGCAAGATGTGGGAATGGTGGTTGAATGGGGAGAAATGGGCATGTGAGAGGTAGGCAGTAATGGACAAAAAGAGAGTAAATGATCAAGACAGACAGACAGGGGAGGGGTGGACAGGAGAGCAAAATGTTAGAAGGTCATCTACATTCACTGCTTTAACAAAATGAGGACCATCAAGTCATCATAGACAGAACAAAAGCTCTATGTACATAGTGGTGCAGAATCTAAAACACAAATGCACCACCAGACACCTGCGTAGTGCATACTGAAGGAGACACAGAAAGTAAAAGAAGGAAGAGGCACTGTGAAGCACACGCGCACACACACACACACACACACACACACACACACACACACACACACACACACACACACACACACACACACACACACACACACACACACACACACACACACACACACACACACACACACCCTGGAGAGAGCACTGACGGTACAGTCAGCACCAAGTCGCACAAACATTTTCTTCCTCACACTGCTTGTTTGACCTTGGGATCCCTGGACGGTTCAACTGTGCTCATCTCCGAGAAAAATATCCATTGCAGCAGTTTGAAGTTCTACCTTTACAAACACATACAAATGTGCCTTAGGCCAAGCCATTTGCTAAACCGACTGCATAACTGTCTACAAACAAGTCCTTACAAACCAGCACAGGTTCACTCTTCGTAGCCCAATATCTCTGCCTTCCAACATCATACGGCCTCGCTCACTGTTGGTTAGGTCACTTCCTGTGAAGGACCTGTAACCCACTGGCCTGCAGACACGCTGGTTGTAGTGAGCTATGACTGGGATCCTGCTTGCAGCCTAGCAGGCAGGGTGCCTCCCCCTATGGGGCCAGGGCCTGCCTCCGCTCTTTAAGTGCTTACGATGCTCTCTTTGAGCCATCAGATCACTAACACCACTTCCTATATATGTGAGCCGTTGGATTGGGGAACTCAAATATGCCTTGATCACACTGAAGGGGGTGGGGGCAGATTGTGCAATGTCACTGTCAGATGAACAGAGAGATGGAGTATGCGCTGTACAGAGATGAGCAGCACCAAATTCTCTCTCTCTCTCTCTCTCTCTCTCTCTCTGTGTGTCTCAGTTCAGCTGGATCCCTGGAGAAAGGGGCCTTCCATTTTTCTCTTTCACTACACCTCTGTCTTTAAGTAACCATCTTATCACACATGCATACTTAAGAGAGGAGTGGCAGGACACTGACAGTTGAGAAGTTCAAAACATGCTGCACAGTCAGCCTTGCTGTCTTTTACTTTGTTTGTCCATCGGGAGAGTCACAGACAGCCTGCCCAGTTTGAGACCAGTCATCCCCTTCAGCGGAGATCACCTCCACTTTGCAGGAAGTCGTGATGCGCTGTATGATGTGTATGTATGCATCTCATACACACCTTGAGATTAGGGCTTCCTGCTTCTGTGCCAACTCACTCTGGGTCATCATAGGTGCCTCTCCCCTCTGAGTCAGCTTGTGTTCTCTGAGTAACACATCAGAGTTGTATCACTTTTCCCATGAACACTGCTAGTGCCTATAGGGGCTAGTGTTTCTCAGACCTGCCACACCCCACCACAGAGTATGTGTGGGCTCTTCCAATGATGCACAGAAGTGCCATCTAGCCTAGCTATAAAGCCTACAGTGCCATCTAGCCATATAGAGGCCATAAGGGGATTCTCTGAACCTAAATGAAAGTGAAAATCCCACTTTTTCCCCATTGTGATCACACAGCACAGCACAACAGTGCACACAACGAAACTTACCCCTGCATTTAACCCATGACACACACGTGAGCAGGGGTCAGCCATGACAACGACACCCGGGGAGCAGTGCGTGGGGACGGTACCATGCTTAGGGTACCTCAGTTGCACTCCTATACCTTAACCGCTAGGCTACCACTGCCCCTAAATTGACAAGCAGCCCCTGCTCTAGCCTGTTGTTGAGTCATGCTCCCCCTCCAGGTGGAGACTTTGAAGAGCAACGCAGGTAAACAAACATCATAATCAGTTCAGGAGGGAGCTAGAAGTGTTGCAGATTCACCTGGGCAAAATAGGAAAACATGCTTTGCCATGTTCAGGGCACAGTAGTGCTCAAAGTTAATTAAAGATCTAGCAGGCTGGGCCAGGTGCCCTGACAAACTGAGGATCCAAAGAATTCCTGTCCTCCAACAGCAGTGGATCAGGGCCATAAAGTCCATAACAATGAATTCTACAAACAGACAGGAAGGAAACCCCTCGGCTTCAGCTACTGTAAATCTCCCTGAGATGACAAAATACATCCCAACCTGGATTTGGGGACCTTAATACGACTGTAGATGTTGTATCTAACTCAAAGACATGAACATTCTCACAAAACCAAAGACTACTGTGCAAAGTAGAGTTTGGGACACAATATCACAGAATAGGAGCGTCAGTACACATAGAAGAGGTTAACTAAGGATGATCAGTGACCGATTCTGTGGAATCTGAGTGTGGGTGTAAAGATAACACCACTAACACTACAACACAACATCAAAGCTGGAAAGGCAATGAGTGAACATTGCGCTGACAGATTCAAATCACTTCCAGGCCTTCCCAAAATCTACAAGACATCGTACAACCAGCTCCCTCTAAGGAGACCTTGGAATGAGTAACGCACAGCGCTTGCAGGGTGTGTTCCTCTCACAGTACAAAATCAGCTGCCCTCTTTGGACTCGTTTTCAATTTTGTTTTAATGTCAACTCCGGTTCATCAGAACAGGGTCATTATATAATACCTCCTGGTCTTAAACAAGGACGGTCTGGCAACATGGCTAGTTAGCCTGCTAATTACTCAAATAACGTAACACTTCTTTGAGAGGCACTAGTTTTTAAGTGGGTAGAAGCTACGAGCATCTTCGTTCACACAGAGGTAGTCATTGGCCAGAGACAAAAAATACCTCTAGTTACTAGCAACCCTAAAACGCTTTATATACATGATGGCATAACATATTTGTCAATATTCTGGTATGTGGCGCAAAACTACATGGGCTAACTAGCTAACTGTTCAACACAATGATGCGCAGCTAGCAAATTGAATGGTTGTTGTAGCAAGGAGGGCTACTACAACAAACTGGACAGCTAACACTAGCTAACAATTGTTGTCACTGAGACCACGAAAAGTAGACCAAGCCACAGTTGTACAATCTAGTGAATACGCCATCCCCCAGAAGTCTTATTGCTACATTTGCAATGCTTTTCTGCAACATGCCTTTCCTCTTTCACAATGCTGCTCAGCCTCTTAATAAAACAATATAGTTGGCTGACTAGCTAACTACTTAGCTGGCGAAGGCTAAACAGCAAATGACTTGCTACTGCCAGTTAGCTTGCTAAATAAACTACAGCAGAGAATGATTTCAATAGACAAGTATTGATATTACTAACCTCTTAGTGACGAGTCGCATACTCCTTGGTCGCGCATTAGAAATAATATTTGCTAACACTTAGCTTTGATAGAGCTAGCTATGTTCACAGATCGCTTCCTTGTTTCTTTCTCCAGCAGCCTTTTCTTGCCGTTTCTGGGTTCGCGTGTGGCACGTTCACATGCGTTCCATGTTGATACAAGAATAGCTAGCAAGCTGGCTAGCTACTCCTTCCAGCTAGGTTAGGTTGGGCAGATATATATCGATTGTCAAAATGGCTAGATAACAATATCTTCCTAGTCCAACGATATTTGTTTCATTAAATATTTTCTATAATCTGTTTAACCACAGCCAAATTCACAAGTCTAATAACGTGCTACTGATCTTAAAAGCATTCAATATTACACATGATCTTAAAAAAACGCATCACAAAATACCCTCCAGAAATAGCATTAGTGTCTACTGCGGGTTCGCTGTAATTCTCACTGAATCGGTCTAAATGAAACAGAAAACTGAACAGACGGATGAACGTGGCTATTGTTCTCCTATTCTATTGTGTGGTTCTTGTTAAGTAATTTTTCATTAGATTTACGTTACAGCTTTTTACTTCATATAGAAACACGTTTAGTCGCCCATACGCTCTTGCTAACACATAACACACCATCATTCTCCATTTTGCCTGCGAAAAAAATGAAATAAATAAATAAATATGGTAAATAAAATATGGGGAGAAAAAATATGGTTGCCCCTCCCATTTCAGTCGCGCATTCTGGGTTATGTAGTCATGGGTAGAAGAAGTTTCAAAATGACACGATTTCATTTCTCTGTGGAAGACTTCACCTTTGATATGTAGTATAACCAAATAGTTTATAATGATAAACAATACGTACACAGGGTGAAAGCCTTTCTTTGATCTATTATTTATAATTCGGCGCTCTCTTCACTAATTTCTCAAATTACATTTAAATGTGTTTTGTTATTTGAAAATCATTCTTTTTAATTGCTTTTTTATGTAGTCGTTGAAGGACCACTATTTAAAATGTTAGGCAATGGCATACATTTTAAGACGGGCTGGCAGTGAAAGAAAGCATGCTCATTTAGACGCAGTAGCAGTAAAGGCAGAAAATGACATCAGTATAATGTTATTTTCTCCACATTTACTGTTACCTATTTGCTGTACTCGTTTGCCGTACTGTATGTGGATGTCATAACCAGCACTGATTTGAGGATAACTAAGCCAATTGAAGCAAGTATCCAGGTGCCTGAAGAAGTCTGATTTGAAAACAGTGTAGAACTCCCTCCTCTTTCCCTCTCGCTGCCACGGCCTTGCACTGTCTCAAGCAGTGCTAGCTACCTGGTTAGGCTACATTGGCTAGTCTTCCGATACCATAGTTGAGACGCACCGGCTCCCAACATTACGGTGCTACACTAAGTGAATTCGCTCCCTCTACATTTTAATCGAGAGAAACATCCAGCTACAGGGATTGAGACGTTAACCCTAAGTAACCAAATCACTGAAGATGATTAAGCTCTTTTCTTTAAAACAGCAGAAGAAAGACGAGGAATCTGCTGGAGGAAATAGAACAGGAGCCGGGGGTAAAAAAGCAAGCGCGGCCCAGCTTCGAATACAGAAAGGTAGGCTAGTCAGCTAGCAAACGTTAGCTAGCTGCCCATCTAGCTTACCATCTAACAAACACGGTTATTCGTATTATAGAAATAACATCTTGTTTGTTCCGCTGTACGTTAACAACTGTGCTGACTTTTGAGGAATATCAAATCTGTGTATGTTTTATCGTCAACACAAACATCATATTTGACTGTTAGCTCGTCAATCTCTAGCCACCTCCATGAAAACAAAACAGACCTAGTAGGGGGATGGCTAACCACAATTTCTCGCAGAGAGTTGGCCTGACTGACTAAAAATGGTGACACCCTTGTCATCAATTGCCGTGATTGACCACCGTTATTCTTTGTTACCCAACGAAGGTCTCAGACCGCCAGCTGAATTATTTATTTTATTCCGCTAAAATTGTCACTTTGGTTAGCTAGCTTGCCTAGCTTTGTAGTGACGATACTATGATGAAACTGCGTTTAGAGGAAAACTAACCACCAAGTCAGCAAGCAAAAGATAGCTAGATGACAATCAGCCTGTTTGTTAACACCCTAATCCAGCGTGAGAGCTAGGTAATAGAATGAATGCTATTCTTTTGCAATTACTAAAACTTGAACTTTTGACACTTTGCAACCTCGTTTAAGTTGCTGTGTTTTTTGCCATGTCAACGACATGAAAATGAACGAGCTTGCTAGTGTAGCTAGCTGGTTAGCTCAGTGGCTTCATATCATGTTTTCAACAACTATCTGAAGGCCAGGTTTATACTTGATATGGGTAACTATTTGAACAAAGGCACAAGTTGCCATGTATCTTAGGTTCGATTTTAAAAGTTGTTTTAGTTCGAAAGCCTACGCCTTAATGTTTAGTGAGGGTTGCCTGTTGAAGTACGACATAATGGAATAATGGCCTACTTAATGTTGTGTGGTTCACTGGTCAGAAAAATCAAGTTGATTTGTTTAATTTGATATAACGACCCGTCAGAGACCTTTGTTGTGCCTGTCAGATAAAATCACACTTTCAGCTTCACACATTCACCTTGCCTACGACAACCCAAATTGTCTACATAATATCACTCTCAATTTCACCTTGTTATCGTTCACGAACTGGCTCACACACCTCTTCGACTCTGATGGTAACTGTACACACGTACATGGTCCAAGAAGACATCAGGGACCAATAAGTTAAATTTCTAAGACGTATCACGATGCAATGAAGGATGCAGTTTGGGACAATGCACATTGAAAATACTGCTTGCAGTTAACTGATCACAGTTCAGAGTTAAAGGTTACTTTATGTTATGACCCTGTCAAAATGATCTGATTTTGTGTCAGCAAATATGCTTAAGAATGGCATGCAAAGTTGGTAGGATATTTTTATTAACTTCTGTCTTTGAGTGATACATTGAATCTGGAAAGTACTCTTATTTCATAACATTTCTTCATCCACTTTATAGCTTTGAAATGATCGGAGTCTATTTATTGATGCACAGACCTGTGACAAAGACATGTTAAGCTTTATAACAGTGCAAACTAGTGTCATCTAACTTGGCTGTGGTTCCATTCTGTTTTTGTTTCCCCCTTTTATGCAGATATCAATGAGCTGAACCTCCCAAAGACATGTGAGATCGTATTCCCAGACCAGGATGATCTACTGAACTTCAAACTCATCATCTCACCAGATGAGGTACTATCGCCATTTGGATGCCATCACTTTTTTCTTTACTCACATCTTTTTAAATTAGCAGAAATGGCAGAATGATGAATTTCTTGCATGGAATCTTTGAAGAAATTATAGTTGTTTTTAAAATTGACATATAAAGGTTTGTTCATTATTGTATAGCTATTACATTGACATTTAAACTTTTGCATGAATGTAGATAGTCACATTCATTTAATGCCAGTGATTTGGTTAGGTTATTTATTTATTTATGGACTATACATTTTTGTGCTTGTTTTAAATGCCTTGTAATGTTTCTGTTTTTTAGGGTTTTTACAAAGGGGGGAAGTTTGTTTTCAGCTTTAAGGTAAGAAAACAATTCCCTGTATCCCCAAGTTACATGGAAAGCTATTAGACATTTTCTCCTGAAAGTATGTGCGACGCAGAACTGTAAAATACACCTCAGAACAGAAAAGTTAGCTCTTTTTTGTTCACGTCATCTTTGGGATTTTGATGTGTCACTGGTCAACCTTACTTGTTAAATGTGGTAAACAGTATGGTTTTAATGATTAAGTCTTTAAATATCAGTAATTCTGTTCATGTGTGCAGTATGCTAGCAGATACAAAATTTGAGGAAGGAAAACTCTGAGGTATTTGTATGTATTTGTCCTGTTCTCTTTTTGACTCCATATCCACAGGTGGGACAGGGTTACCCTCATGACCCTCCAAAGGTCAAATGTGAGACCATGGTGTATCATCCAAACATTGACCTGGAAGGAAATGTCTGTCTAAATATTTTGAGGTATGGCACATTTTGGCTTTTCGGTATGTGTCCCTTGTATACACATTTTGTGCTAGTTATGAGTGCTAGAATATAACCCAAGTCTCTGGCACCGCTGGACTACTTAGAATGAAAGCATCTGCAGTACAAGTACAAGTACCCAAGGATAAGATGGTGTCATCTCAGCCCAATGCTTAAGTGGCTTGATAAGAGTGTGTCTTGGCTGCAGGTTGTCACTGCACCATAAAACGTAAGAGTGGTCCAAAAAGCACTTCTGTCCCGTCTCCCTTCATCTAAAGCCCTGCACTACCTGAAAAGTTAATTAGAAAGAAAAAAAAACTCTCTCATTGGAAGCTACCTGTGCGGTGCAGTCCCATGCAGAGTGAGGAAACACATTTATTTGGCCACACTGTTAAAGCAGACCTCAGATGCTAATTTTCACTGATAATTATATTCACATTTGGGATGTACATTTAAGATTAAAAGCAGAAACGAAGGTTGATTGGACTGAAAATGGGCATGCTTTACCATACTTTTGTGTTACAACTTACAACTCTTCATTGGTTAATAAAAATCCACACTGTAGACGGATTGAAGTACAAGATTACGTGACTTTGTACTGGAAGAAAAGTAGTCTGTAATATAATAGCAACATATAGCATGAAGTTAGAGGGGTTTTAGTGAAATACAGTTACTCCCTCTTTGCTTAAGGTACTTGTAACTTGCATACCCAAAGGCCATAAACACAATATGACATCCCCTTTAAGAAGTGGCAATAGTTAATAATGGTTGTTGTCCCCATTGCCTGTTTATTGTCAGATTCAGGGCCCAATAGCTATACAGGTAGAACATATTAAAAAGAGAGAGCAAGAGAGACAATATAAGACTAAGTTTAAAGGAAATGAACTTTGAACATTAAGATGCTTTTACATGTTTGTTTGTTTGTTTGTTTTTTGACAGAGATGTATGTCTCAAGCTGGTAAATCATTTTGGTAACATCTGTGTTTTCCTTGCAGAGAGGACTGGAAGCCGGTGTTGACAATAAACTCCATTATATACGGACTACAGTATCTGTTTCTAGTGAGTAAACTTTTTAAAAAATCCATTTGTACTGTGATGCGTACTAGACAAACACACACAGCACACACACATTATTCCATATTCAGTTGTGCCAGCCTGCTGCTCCTTATTGCATAGTTGTGCAGTACACCATAACAGTTAAGTTAAGGTTTGTATGGTGTAGCAGAAGCAACTTACTATATATTGACCAAACCATAGAGTAAATTCAGACGTCAAACTTTAAGGTAGGGATGTTTTGTCATCAAATTTTGTTTCCAGGAAACAAGTTTCCTGGTTGCAGAATTATAGGGTTTAGGCCTGTAAGAAACAGTTCAATTTTACTGTCTGGTGTCATTCAGAGGTGAGTTGCAGATGACCATTATCTTTTTTTAAGGCTTAATTAATGCTTGCAACTTTTCTTCCAGTTGTGGGTCATGTATGTGTTGCATACTTAGCTGTGTGTAATTACAGCCAAGTAGATAGTTCCATATTTCATCTTGAACTGTCACCCGAGAAAGCTATAGACAGGAAATTCATCTGCGTTGAAAAACCCAGTTATAACCATGTGCTTTAGAAGAAACATTTTTAGAGATGCTGTTTTAACAACAAAACCAAGAGTTTACAGGGATGATGATGCTCATGCCAGCACCATGTTTGCCTTTTTTAGAGGTGTGACAACTAGTTTTGGTGTCATTTTGACTGGAAAGGACTAAATGGACTTGGAAAAGACTAAATGCTTTTGATCTCACTAGCCACCAAGGCTATGTACTATATATATATATATATATATATATATGGAACAAGAAACATCCCCCCTGTAAATATCTTAAAGTCTTTTACAGCTTTTGATATTGCCAACTGTTTGGACAAAAGACACCTGTTATCATACTATCACACTGGAAGTGGAAGAGATTGGGAAACACTATACCACTGAACTGTGCTGAAACTGGAAAAAAAAAAAGAAAACATGAGAGCTTTTTCTGAGATTAATTCATCTCAAAGGTTTCTTTACAGTAGCCTCTGCCCCTTGGGCTCACATTAGGTTGCTGCAAAACACATTTTGAGGAAGCTGTTTTTCATTGTTGTCCCATTACCCATTGGAATGAAAGTGGGGTCACCCCTCTCTACCTTCAGGAAGCTCTTGAAGACCTTTCTTTTCTGGGAGTACTTCCATTCCTAACAAAGCTAACTTACCAACAGTGGCCTGTACCCTGCATGCGCTGACTTTGTTACACTAACTCTTCATTACGCTGCTAACTCTGCTCTCCTCTGCTCTCCTCTGCATACCTGTAGCTTGTCTTCCATTGTAGGTCGTTTTGTTAAGTGTAATGTAGCGTAATGTTTCTATAGGCAAACTCAGACATGTTCTGCACATTATGCGTGTTTGCTCATGATTGCATTCTGTTGTCCAAGACTAAGTCACACCAGAGGCTGCGCATCCCTTTTCCCCCATAGGAGCCGAACCCAGAAGACCCCCTTAACAAAGAGGCTGCAGAGGTGCTGCAGACAAACCGACGGCTCTTCGAGCAGAACGTGCAGAGATCGCTGAGGGGCGGCTACGTGGGCGCCACTTACTTCGAGCGGTGTCTGAAATAGTTCCCGCCCCGTTCCCCCCCCCCCTACGCCGGCCGGCCGCTTTCATCCCGAGATGCATTTACCGTTTACACAAGCTGAGACACTGACTGACACGCAGACTGGAGAGATTGGAGAGATTTTTGGGGCAGGGTGGGGGTGGGTGAGGGAGGGCCATTGGGGCTTGTTGGAGAAGGATTGTGGTGTGGTGGTTGTAGTAGATGTTGTCAGTGGAAAAGGAGTGGAAAAGGA
Source organism: Coilia nasus (assembly GCA_027475355.1). Lineage (NCBI taxonomy): Eukaryota > Metazoa > Chordata > Actinopteri > Clupeiformes > Engraulidae > Coilia > Coilia nasus. The sequence continues at coordinate 34,101,154 of CM050216.1, forward strand.
GGATAAAGGTATAATGGTGATGTTTTTTTGTGTTTTTGTTTTTTATTTTTATTTTGGTTTGTTTTTCTCAAGAAGCAAGTCTGAACAGTCAGTGAATGTCGTCGCTTGAAGAATCCAGATTCGGTATATGCCACTACGGTGGTGCCCACGGTCTTTTTTAAAATATTTTTTTGGTTTCAATTTTTTTAAGGAAAGATTTGACATTACATTGATCTTAAGAGATTAAAATAAATAGTCTGACTCTTGCCCCCCCCCCCCCCAGACACAAAAAACACACACATTAAATTTATCTTATTATTTACCACATAGCCTGCTGAAGCTCCTCTGGCTACCAGGATCAAGGGAGTTTCAGTGATATAAACCCCAGAAACACACACACACTCCTGCACACACTGGGTCCTTTATTGATATACTTGTTACAAAGTGGTATAAGATGTGAATTACCACCATTACCCTCACAACTTGGTTGAGGAGGGAGCTGTACCTAGTTGCACGCACACACATACATGCCAGTGATATCACCAATACACCTGTTGATTTGAGCAAACCAACACTCAAGATGTACCGACTGACTCAAAGCTAGTGGGAAGGATCAGAGGAGGCTGTGGTGGGATTGGGAGACCTTTTCTTTTTTTCTTTTTTTTCTCTTTTTTTGGGGGGTGGGTGGGTGGGTGAAGGGTTGGGTGAGGATGGGATGGGATGGGAGGGCAAACCCAGTGGATTTCCATTGAGTGGGCTTAAGGGTGGGAAGGGTGGGGGGCTTAAAATGTTACAATTCTATTGTGTATATTGAAATCCCAGCTGTTCACAATGACTGCAATATGAATTATGTTAAATAAAATATGGACTTGAATGCTTATAATTATAGTAAAATTCATACATGGCACTACATATATAAGACAATTAGTTCAATAAAATATGTTCAGTGACCTTTAAGATCAAACAAAGAATGAGGTTTAATCTTGTTAACACAACTAGAGACAGCATCCCACTGACCAAATCACCTCCACTGTGAACAATAAGCATTACACCCTGACTTGGGGTGTGTGAGTGGGTGGGAACTGCTTAAATAGCCCCTAAGTCATTTTGGGCCAAGACGTAAGGAAGTCAAATAAACTTGTGGTTTTGTGAAGAGCAGGTATTGTGTTGGAAGACACTTGCCCTTGTTTCACATGTAAACAATTTGATATATGGTTCATCTGATAAATGAGATAGAAAAATCTTGCCAATGCCAATGGGTGTATGGAACTGGCCAGAACGTCTACCTGAACATTACAGAATGTAAAAGCCAAGAAAACTAGCAAAATCTGTCAGTGGCAACCCAGTGTAGAAATGTATCTGGTACCAGTCTGATACACACACACTCCACACCGACGCAGCTACAGTCAGTGTGGGATGTGAGCACTTTTTGTTGAAAAAAGGCAATACACTTTGTGGATGTACGATGGGATATTGGAATTGATTAAACATGTAATAGAGGCTGTTCAATTGTCCTCAACAAACCCAATCTCGACCAAGGTTAATGCTTTGGAAGTTTTCTAAAATACACAACCTATGACAACGTCATTGTTACACCTGTAACCTACGTTGTGGTCCATGTCTGCCCTCGTGAACTACTCTTTTAAGTGCGGGGGCGCGCTCAAGGGGAGGAGGTTTTTTATGCTACTGCGACGGCGCGTGATATCCTTCCGCGGGAGTTCAGCGCGCGGCCCTTTCCCTCCCGACAACACAGGATGAGAACAAGCAGCATTGCTGCTTAGACCTTTTACCTTAATCTATTAAAAATAGTGCATCGTCAGTGTTAACCCAACAACCGTGGACTACTGGGCGTTTGTGTTGTTTCCTCTCTCGGCCCTGCTCATCGTTGGCTACTTTTTTGGCACATCGGTTGAACACTGAAGAAATATAATCCGGTTTGAGTTGTGCGCGGCAATCTAACTAGCCAGCTAGCGACTACTTCTGTGAAGAGTGGCTGGGACAGAATGGAGCTGATAACAATCCTCGAAAAAACTGTATCTCCAGGTAATCATACGCCACATTTTACTTGGTTTTAACGTTAGCTGCATGTTAAACGTGGGTGTAAAACGTTGGTAGCTTGTCATATTTGTGGTGGATTTGATTCACGTTCAAAAAGTTGTAATTCAAAAAGAGGGAGGGGAATGTCTTGCTAGCAAGGCGGCTAACATTCAGGCCTGCTCATTTAGCGGATGCGGCATCTGGGTGTGCATGCTAGGTGGCGAAACACGTTTGCGAACTTGTCCGTGAACAGATCACGTCCATGTGAACTTAAAGGCATTGGCATTATTATTGCTGTGAAGATAATACCAGTCTTTCACACGCAAAGTGCCATGGCATTAAATAAATGTTTGCCAGTTGTGATGTTTGCGGTTTGATGGCTCCTTAGCTGCATTTAATCGACCAAGCTGGCTTTAGCTAACGCCGCAAGCCAGTAAGGCTAGGAAGCTAGGGCAACTTGATGTTAGTTCGCCACTCGCTAGCTTGCTGACATGCAAGAAGTTAAGGTGGTGTTGATGAGGTACTGTTCAGAGGTGTCGTCTTTATTTAGTTGTTGGGCCGCACGTACTGAAACAAAACATTGTTGTTGCATTATGTGTTAATCAGTTGTGTATTTTATGACATGTCTGTTAAACTCCTGAGTTCAAGTGGTTCGGCTCAGCTGTCCTAGCCGGCTAATTCTCACATTGCATGTCGGGCAATAGTAGCATCGTTAGAGTGTTGAGCATTAGCTGACTAGCTGTCTGTTACGCAAAGTTAGCGTGGTTGCGCGCTTATCGGTAAGTAAGCGGCGGTAAAAAAAAGTTAGAAGCATTTTAAAACATCTAACTTTATAATGTAACTGGTGTGTTTGACTTTAACTGCTGAACAGTCCCGTGTAACGTTAGCTGGCCGAATCGGTAAAGCTAAATTACCCTAAAGCATTTTAGACTCGCAAGAACAGGCGACCTAGCTTTTGGTAGGCAGCATGGAATTCCATACCACTAATAGGTTGTGTAGTCATGCATCCAACTAGAATTAGTAGCTAAAATGCGTTGCATACGAGTGCTTTCAGGGGATAACGTGCTCTGTCCTCGCATTTTTCAGATCGGAATGAGCTGGAGGCGGCACAGAAGTTTCTGGAGCAGGCTGCAATTGAGAATTTGGTAAGTGGGAAGCTAATTGTTGCATTTAGTCATATTTGTGATGTTTTTTTTCCGTCTGAGTGGTCACATCCATCGAACTCTGGCGCCATAAAAGAATTGGTAGTACCGCTTGCAAGCACCCGGCGTCCGTGACTGGGCCTCCGGCTTCAGTTCCCACCACATTATGGCAGCGTCACGCCGCGACTGGTTGGAATGAATGAAGAGCTTGCGTTAGCGGCCCACACGATAGCTAGCTACACCCATATTATCGTCCGTCTTTGACTGATGTCGTTAAACATCATCATACGCACAGAAACATACATTACCTGGCTCGACCTACACTGACGCAGCGAGTTGGGCCCATGCCCTAACTTGCATTTCTACCCCAAGGGTTTTATTTTAGGTATTTGTAAACCCAGTTTTGGGTGAAGCAGACAATCGGACGGGTGCATCTCGTCTAGAATTTCCCGGTAAGTTGTAGCGTTATCTGCTGAACTCTTCATTGACCTCTTGGGCTGTTTTGTTGTTGAACCTTCAAGGGAAAGATTACCATATGATGGAGGAAAAAAGTTATATAAAAGCGTGATATTTGCCACAGTGTTTCCAAGCTTAACACACAAGACCAATCACTGTCATTTTCTACAGTCTTAATTTATTTATCCTCATGTATTCATAGTAGTGGACATAAGTTTTATTCTCAGTGCTAAATAGCAACTACTACGGTGTAGTAAGTTGAACTTTTTGCTAAGTGAGGTAGATTGAGTTCAAAGGGGCACACCCTGACCTACTTGACCCTAACTGCACTCTCCATAGTACTCAGCTCTTGGTCTGTAATCAGTTGCCACTTCAGTGAAGTGGAGTGCCATGTCTATAAAAGTAACCTCATATTTAGCAAACTTCTCTCAATTTTAAGGGACAGATTTGTCTTCTGTTGTCACTGGCAGTGAGATGAATTGCAGGTCATTGACCAGCATTTACTTTACATTTCACATTTTCATTGAGCTTTTGGTTCCTGATTTGTCTTGTCTGCCTACATACCAAATACACTTACCCTCATCAGCCCATCACATTCCTGACTTGGCAGGATGTCAACACAACCACCGTCACAGGAAATGCACTGTCAAGAGTGGTAGAACTGCCCTGGTGTGGGTGTGGTGTGGAGAGTGGAGTGGTGGGAGTGTTTTACAACTCGAAAACACTTCAATTGTCATGTACCTTTCAGTGACATGTCAGCACTTTTAAGATGGTCATTCCCACACACTGTTTACAGCTTTGAAAACATGTATGCATGTTAAACGCTGCTCTCCTGCACATTTTAAGGTCCGAATTATGTTGAGTGAGGGATAGACTATCCTTGTACATAGCAGGTTAGTTTCTCACCTGATGTAGAGAGGCAGGTGGATACTTTATTAGTCCTAAAAGGGAAAATGGTGCATTCAGTAGCTTGCACACAACATGCATGACCATATAAGTCACTGGTTTGTGAACTATGAACTGCAATTGCTTTTTATTCTACATAGACCCCGCCCATGCCACCACCTCTGAAGCCTGTCAGTTCTTTTGGCGTTCATCGTGTCAGTGTCTCATCTGGCCTTGAATCAAGAGCAAAGCAGGGAGGCCAGATGTGATAGCGCAGCTTTCCCCACTTCACTGCTCACCATCCTGCTCATCCTCCTTACTTGTAATTATTGTATAACTCCAGGCACCTAATACAGCAGTATCACTCGTGTACGGAATCCAATGTTTGGCTTGAGGCCTCCAACTAATTTTTTTCACAAAATAAATTATTCATTCATGCAATGGTGCTGGGTGTAGGTGATGCTATAGCCTGTTTTGGTATAGATGTGTCTTCTCCACAGCACTCACATTGTGGAAGCTGATGGAGGTGAAATTATATCTGAAGGTCGAACTTTGCCACATTATGACATTGATTTTTAGTTTTACTTTTTTTTTACCATAACACAAGCGTAATGCCTGCAATGGGCCCTGTAATGAGCTGTGTGTGTGTGTGTGTGTGTGGGGAGGGGGGGGGGTTGTGGTTTTCTTTTGCATGAACCATCCCCTCCAGCAGGTGGATGATGCAGCTACCCTCTCTGTGGTACTGTCCACCTCTCTCCCTCCTCTGCCTTGAGTGCCAGAACAGTGTTTTTATAGACAAAATGCTGTAGTTTTAAAATGCTATAGATGTCAACTTGTTCAAAGTATTTGGTTGCATTTTATTTGCTTAATTCCTATTTATAATGTTTGTAGTTTAATTTAGTTCCTATTTATAATGTTTGTTTTATCATGCCTGATTTGGCCATGACATTAAGTTAAATGCAAAAACTAACTGTCCCTCCTTCTCTGTGCTTCTAGCCCACGTTCCTGGTGGAGCTGTCCAAGGTCTTGGCCAATCCCGGAAACACGCAGGTAGCTCGGGTTGCCGCTGGGCTGCAGGTGAAGAACTCGCTGACCTCAAAGGACCCGGACGTGAAGACGCGCTATCAGCAGCGATGGCTGGCCATCGACGCCAATGCTCGTGGGGAGATCAAGAACTACGTAGGTGTCTCCTTTTTAATCCCTCTGCAGATTCAACCCTTAGGCGCTCTCTCTGTCCCTCCCCCCTCCCCATCTCGCTGCTTTTTGTTTCCCCTTTTTGTGAATGTTGGGGGTGTGTGTGTGTGTCGGGGGAGGGGAGTGATTTTTATTCTCTCTGTCTTTCCTGTCTTGTGCTCTCTCCTTTGGTTGGGTACCAAAATCCGATGCCAGCATGGCACTGATCTAAAACACATGGTCTCTGCCAGTCCAACTCGCACTGCAGATCTCTGTTGCTGTAGTTCAGTGACTGAGATGCTGTCCTCGTCTCAGGTTGCGCCATGCTACACATGTAGTACAGATGTCTTTCCTCGCAGTCGTGATGGGAAACCATTTTAATGTGTCCCAGGTAAAGCTGCTTCAAGGTGTGGTGTGCATAAAAACAGCAATACCAAGACAGGATGATTACATAACCACCTGTACGGTTTCTACATTATCAAAGAGACCAAATGGATTTTACTCTTATTAGAGCTGTTAAGAGATATTGCAGTTAGATTTTTTATATTAGATGAATGTTGAGTAAATGTAAGGTTCTATATGTATGTAGCAGTAAATGTAACAGGTCTATATGTATTTATATTTTAAACTGCTCATAGTTAACAGATCATTGAGTTTCAGTTTCATCCCTGTAATAAGGATTGTTTTTTTTTTTCCTCTACGTGGCAGTATTACATTTCTCAAGTCGGATTTCAAATTCTTCTTGTGAAAACTTTAACCCTTCAATCAAGATTTTTGTATACTTCATAATGACAGTTGCAGTTTTTAATTTTTTGAGCATGTTACAAATTCTTGCCTAAGTATTGAAAGGGTTTGTACAACCATCTGCGGTTTCGTCCCGCCCCCTACAACTACCAATGAGGAAGTTGCTCATGCAGGTGTCAAATCATGTCAGTTATATGCCTCATTAGTTTGAGACATGCTGATGCTAAATTACTGTTGTTTGACCCCTTGGCAAAAATTGCTCCACAGGGCAGGTCACCAAACCAGAATGAGTCATTCCACTACCATCTTCTTTGTCATGGTGGCCTCACTGACACCAGTGAGTCCTGTTCAACTGAGCGTCAATTCTTGGGCTACTCAGCCAGATCACTCACAGGAATAATCTCATTCATGAAAATGAAAGAGAAAGAAACAGCATGCCAGACAGTGCTGTATGTGGTCTTTTTGCCCCACCCCCCTCACCCACACACACTCAACTCGCACATGTAAAACAAATTGAGAAAGTGGTTTGATGGGCTCAAAAAATGGGGGATCGTTTTATTTGTTCATGCCCCCCCCCCCCCATTCAATGGTAGAGCTTCTCTGAAGTTGAAAGTCTGAACATCATGACTGTATCACATTAGTCTTCAACAATATCAGCCCATTATTCAACCTGGAAATTGCAATGAGTAAAAGAGTTTAAAAAAAAAAAAAACACCTTCAGGACATTGGCTTACTTGACAACACAACTAAGGATTTTTTTTAACCAGCAGTTATGACTGACAACTTATTGTTTTAAAAATGTTAGGATAGTTCAAGAAATGTACCAAAGCATCAGAAATGACAGAGGATGGGAAACTGCATTTTTGTTTTGGCTGTTTAAATACTAATGTTAAGGCCCTACAGTCTTCCCTCTTGTTATTCTTTGTTTCTGTGTCGTCCATGCACCCACCCCTCTATGCATTAAATTTCATAATATTTGGCTAGAAAGAGGAACACTTAATAACCTTTAACGCAGGATACTCCCATAGTATCTGCTACCTATGGACCGAGCTGACTTTTAGAACCTCTGTCCAGAAGGCTTTTTTCTTTAGTTACATGTTTGCTTCCACACGTTTCATTCTGTTGATGTAGGTGAAAAATGTGTAGAATTAGTTTGTGTGTTGTCCCCACTTTTTTTTGGATGTTAAGTTTGGTTTCTCTGCATCCTTTTTCTTTCTCTTTCTCTTGCTCGCTCTGTCTCTCGCGCTCTCTCTCTCACTCTGACTCCTCTTCATTCCAGCGTGTGAAAGATCCTGCCGCTAGTTCATAAATAGCTCACTGCAAGCATCCCTGTCATATTTGTGTGTCTGGAGTCTGTGTGGTAATGCACTTGTAAGTGCGTGCGCAGATGGCTGGAATGCAGAAGCTGTGGCCCAGTCAAGCCTTTGGTTCCAGACGCTCATTGGGAAGATTTAACCTCTCCTTTCATCTTCTAATTGTTTTCCTCTGTCCTGGCCTGTTTCAGTCACTGTTTTCCCTCTTTCTCCTTCCTTTGCATCCATTTCTCCTTGTCTCTTTTTATTTTTTGCTTCACCATCATGTCATTGACTCTCTTCCTCTCTCTCCCCATTTCCCACCCTTCCATTCTCTCCCCTCCCTTTGTGTCCATGTTCCTCTCCCGTCCCCTTCTTTTCTTGCTTTCTCTCCCACCCACCCCCTTATCCCTCTCTGTCCGTCTCCCCCCTCTGGGCTGCAGGTGCTGCAGACGCTGGGCACAGAGACGTACCGGCCCAGCTCGGCCTCCCAGTGCGTGGCCGGCATCGCCTGCGCCGAGATCCCCGTCAACCAGTGGCCGGAGCTCATCCCCCAGCTCGTGGCCAACGTCACGGCCCCCAGCAGCACCGAGCACATGAAGGAGTCCACTCTGGAGGCCATCGGATACATCTGCCAGGACATAGTACGTCAACACCAGCGTTGCCTAGCGGCACGGCTCAGAGCAGACTCGCATGGCCAGGGCCCCGTATATGCACGCTCCGACACTGCAAGCCCCCCCCCCCCTTCAGGGCTGTTTCTGTTGGAGTTATCTTTCAGTCTAGGCTTAATCCACATATGACGTTAGTACATGCACACACACATTATTAGTCGAGGCCAGAGAAAGTTCCGCAGGGAATGAGTCACCCCCCCCCCCCAACACACACACACCTTTTTTTTTTTTTTTTAACTATACCCTCACATCACATACACTCTTACTCAGAGACAGAGCTGTGCACTACTGATTAGAATGTCTTTTCCCAAAAAGTTGTATGTTGAAGCAGCATAAAAAAAAGACTGTTTTTTAATTTTTTGTATATAAAATGTTGTAGATGAAGAAAGGAAAGACCATGGCTTTTCTTTCAAGTCCATAGCAGCAAGCAATGTCTAGGTTGCGTAAATCCTGTTGTCTTTACATTCTCTGCACTTTATCTGATTTTGTAATGTCTGTGTTGTGATTGGCTGATTTGCTAATGTCTGTGTTGTGATTGGTCGTCCTCTGCAGGAGCCGGAGCAGCTCCAGGACAGCGCCAATCAGATCCTGACGGCCATCATCCAGGGCATGCGCAAGGAGGAGCCCAGCAACAACGTCAAGCTCGCCGCCACCAACGCCCTGCTCAACTCGCTGGAGTTTACCAAAGCCAACTTCGATAAAGAGGTACACTCTTCTGACTCGTCAACACGTGCCATGCCCTGATGATGACTGATGTTGGGGGGGAAATGTTCAGTGTGTGTTTAAATTGTTTTGGGCCACATCCCTATCCAGCACTAGCCTGGCAAACCAGCCCTTTGTACTTCATTTCATTTTCTACAGAGGGTCTGGCAGTGCTTTATTGAGATGTTTTTTTCCTAGAGGTGTGGACTCTGCATATGCCACGACCAGACGTTGTAAACTTCAGCAGTTCGACTGCCTCTGCAGTTCAAATGTAGCACTCGGTCATCGCTCACGAACACTCCCTCTGTTCGCTGCTTGGCCAGGAAAACTTCCTCCTAATACAGCAATGTCAGCGAAAAGACCCTGACCCTCTGTACAAAATGAAATGAAGTAGGAGAGGCTGGTTTACCCGGTGAATCCAGCGCATTAAAAACAAAAACCTAGATGGTTCATAATATGGAGGATTTTATTTGGGAGCCCAGGGTGATTTTTGTCTGGTTTAAGACAGTTTGTTGACTTAAAGTAGCTGTTAACCTCAGTGGAATTCACAAGATGTATGCTGTGCTCCTGCGTCCCAGTTGCTAGCATGCACTGGCCTTACAGCTGCGTGAAATGCTCACAAGGCTAGAAAACGCGCCCGCTCACTCACGTATGACGTAACGGCCCAGTGATATAAAAGTGGGCCATTCCGTCCCCCAATTCGTCCATTGAGAGTTTCCATCCTTAGAATGTCCTGTGACCTTCTCAGTGTGCCCTCTGCATGGTTTGTTGCAGTGAGTTGAAAATGACAGGTCTTTTGGCCAGTTGCTCTGTGTTTGTGTGTGTGTGTGGTGTCAGTCATTGCTGCCCAATGCTGTGCCTGTGTCCATGGGTCCATTCCTCAGGCAGACGTGCAGACGGCTCAGACTGCAGTGTGCCGGAGGCCCCTGCTAAGTTTAGGGTGTCAGCGCTGGTGTTCATTATCTCTACAAATGTAGTGTTGTGTTTCAGGAGCATGAAGCAAAATGATTGTCAGTTGGCACGTGTGGGGGGGGGTGGGTGTGTGTGTGAGGGGAGAAGGGGAGGGGGGGGTGGCTGGGTGGACTTTTAGTAGGACACTCCAGGAAGTCTCTTAAGGATTCCCTCTCAGCAGGTTCTAGATTTGATACAGCCAGCCAGTCAGTAAGAGCAGTCTTCTGTCTCTTTTGGGTTTTTGTTTTCAAAAACAGATTTTGTTGGCCAAATATAATTGCAGACACAAGGAATTTGACGCTGGCAGATTTTGACACTCTGCTCCAGTTAAAAGAACTGAGGAGGTGTTGAATTTGTCTATTGCATTTTGTACTACCAGAGTTCACATGCAGTCTTTATTCTCTTCTTTCAGACGGAGAGACATTTCATAATGCAGGTCGTCTGTGAAGCGACGCAGTGCCCCGACACCAGAGTAAGTACCATTCATCTGTTTCATTTTTTCCATTCATCCATGCTCCTATTCTAAAACCAAACAATAGAACCTCTAGGCACTCTTCAGAGCCTCTCAAAATATAAAGGCACATACTCAATGAGCAATCACTGCTCAGAAACCAAGACAAAATTTAAAAAAAAAAAGTTCTCTAGTCAGGTTATTGGGGGGGGGGAAAGACTTAACAGCACATATGGTAGGCCTTGCGATGAAACGTATCTGAAATATTAATCAGTGCTGTGGAAACGCGATCTCCCGCTCTAGGTACGGGTGGCTGCCTTACAGAACCTGGTCAAAATCATGTCGCTGTACTACCAGTACATGGAGACGTACATGGGGCCTGCTCTGTTTGCGGTGAGTCTTGCTCTGCCACTGTTCTGTCAATATGTTGTGCTTGTGTGTGGTGAATGCATGGAACCTAATTGGCTAACTGTCTGCGTTTTGTCCCCGCACAGATCACAATAGAAGCCATGAAAAGTGACATTGATGAAGTTGCCTTACAAGGAATCGAGTTCTGGTCGAATGTGTGTGATGAGGAGATGGACCTGGCCATCGAAGCCACAGAGGTGAGCATGCTAGCAGAGAGAGGTGGTGTGAGGGATAGCAGAGAGAGGTGGTGTGAGGGCTAGCAGAGAGAGATGGTGAGCGGGCTAGCAGAGAGAGATGGTAAAGGGGCTAGCAGAGAGGTGGTGAGCGGGCTAGCGGAGAGAGGTGGTGTGAGGGCTAGCAGAGAGAGATGGTGAGCGGGCTAGCAGAGAGAGATGGTAAAGGGGCTAGCAGAGAGGTGGTGAGCGGGCTAGCGGAGAGAGGTGGTGAGGGGGCTAGCGGAGAGAGGTGGTGAGGGGGCTAGCGGAGAGAGGTGTTGAGGGGGCTAGCGGAGAGAGGTGTTGAGGGGGCTAGCGGAGAGAGGTGGTGTGAGGGCTAGCAGAGAGAGATGGTGAGCGGGCTAGCAGAGAGAGATGGTGAGCGGGCTAGCAGAGAGAGATGGTAAAGGGGCTAGCAGAGAGGTGGTGAGCGGGCTAGCGGAGAGAGGTGGTGAGGGGGCTAGCGGAGAGAGGTGTTGAGGGGGCTAGCGGAGAGAGGTGTTGAGGGGGCTAGCGGAGAGAGGTGTTGAGGGGGCTAGCGGAGAGAGGTGTTGAGGGGGCTAGCGGAGAGAGGTGTTGAGGGGGCTAGCGGAGGGAGGTGTTGAGGGGGCTAGCGGAGGGAGACGGTGAGCGGGCTAGCAGAGATGGACGGTGAGCGGGCTAGCGGAGATTGTGAGCGGGCTAGCAGAGAGAGGTGGTGTGAGGGCTAGCGGAGAGAGGTGGTGTGAGGGCTAGCGGAGAGAGATGGTGAGCGGGCTAGCGGAGAGAGATGGTGAGCGGGCTAGCGGAGAGAGATGGTGAGCGGGCTAGCGGAGAGAGGTGGTGTGAGGGCTAGCGGAGAGAGATGGTGAGCGGGCTAGCGGAGAGAGATGGTGAGCGGGCTAGCGGAGAGAGGTGGTGAGGGGGCTAGCGGAGAGAGGTGTTGAGGGGGCTAGCGGAGAGAGGTGTTGAGGGGGCTAGCGGAGAGAGGTGTTGAGGGGGCTAGCGGAGAGAGGTGTTGAGGGGGCTAGCAGAGATGCACAGTAAGCCACAGAGGTGAGGGGGCTAGCGGAGCGAGGTGGTGAGGGAACTAGCAGAGATGGACAGTAAGACGCTGGAAATGGCTTGCAGCTACATTTGATTCTGCAAGCTCCTAAATAATTTAGCAAACCAATAAACAGGACTGTTCTCTATAGCTCAATTGTCCTGCAGTAAACAGCCCTCCCTGTGCCTGTGCCCTGAAATGTGTGTTTTAATAGTAGGTGGTCTATGATGAGAAATCATGCACCACGCTGACATTGTGATGCATACCCAACCTTGGAGATCTGAGACCAAAGAAAAACACCAGACATGAAACTCTACAAAGCAGCTCTGTGTGTGTAATGTCCTTTATTTAGACTTTCTGTTAGCTGATTGTGTTCTTACCACTGACGGAGAACTGTGATATTGACCCTTGTCCATACAGCAGTTCACTGAATAATATATTTCTAAATGTACTACTCCACTCTTATCTTTTTATTTGTTTCATTATCAATGAAATTTTCCACATTCAACCCGCCCCCACCCCAGGCGTCGGAGCAGGGCCGCCCCCCTGAGCACACAAGCAAATTCTACGCCAAAGGAGCCTTGCAGTACTTGGTGCCCATCCTGACTCAGACCCTCACCAAGCAGGTATGGAGAACTACGGCCAACACCCTCTTGTGTTACTAGTATGTATAGTATAGTATAGTAAGCATACTAGTATGTGAAATCTGGTGCCCATCCTCACTCAGACCCTCACCAAGCAGGTATGGAGAACTACGGCCAACACCCTCTTGTGTTACTAGTATGTATAGTATAGTATAGTAAGCATACTAGTATGTGAAATCTGGTGCCCATCCTCACTCAGACCCTCACCAGGCAGGTACGGAGAACTACGGCGAACCCCCTCTTGTTAAAGCATACTAGTATGTGAAATCCGCAGGCGCTGAAGACCCTATTTATCAAGTGGCAACTTGGTCTAAATTTATGTTGGAGATGAACAGCATTTTTAATTAGGGTTGGGAATGGATACAGATGCTACGATGCAATTTATTGACTTGCAGAACAGTGCTTTTGCAGTGGACATGTCCCAAAATGAAATTAAGGTCAACATTCGCTACCACTGCGAAATAATGTACTGGATCAAAAATAGTTGTTCAAAAAAAGTTGTAATATACTGTAGGTTTTTCCTCCAATGTGATGTTGGGAGTTGTCACACCTACACTCTACATTTATTAACAACCTTGAGGTGTTGACTCCTCTTAACCACTTCCTTGGATTGTGCACCCTTGACCTTTCAGTCGTTGCGCAGGTGCCATCTAATGGGAAACGGACATCTGTAGTTTGGGCCAAATGCTTGTAGCATGAAAACCTGGGACCCAGCAAGCGCTTCTGATTTGTTTTGGTGAAGGAGGTAGATTAGAGGGTGATTTACGGCTTGCAAGGTTTGTTGGTCCACAGACACCGTCGGGCCTCCCTCAGGGTGGGACGGACACACACACACACACACACACACACGTTGCCCACTGGCTCAGTGTTATTTAGTTCTCCAGAGGATAATCCAAATCCACCCTCAGCGATTCAGAATATTTGAGGTATGCATGTACTTGTAAATTTCAGGGGTTTTTTTTATATGTTGTAAATAAGGAGGCGCTGTGTAACTTTCAGGCCTGAAGCTCTGACTTGTGGTGAAAATGTCAGGGACGTGTGTGACAGGAACACGCAGTGTGCCTGGTATCAGATATATATATATATATATATATATATATATATATAGTGATCACTCATTATTCGCGGGAGTTACGTTCTAAAAATAACCCGCGATAGGCGAAATCCGCAAAGTAGTCAGCTTTATTTTTTACAATTATTATAGATGTTTTAAGGCTGTAAAACCCCTTACTACACTTATACACTTTTCTCAGACAGGCAAAGTTCACACTTGCAAGCATACAGCACTTCAGAGTCACACAGCTAGTGGTGGAAGATTTATGTAAATTTTACAAGCTGAGCGCATTCTGTACTGTACAGGAGATTGCATGCACTAAACAAATCCACGAAACAGCGAGGCCGCGAAAAGTAAACCGCGATATAGCGAGGGACCGCTCTATATGAATACAAATGGTATGTAAAGGCAAGTAATTCTACTGTAGTAGTTTAATATAAAAAAATAATTTATGGTGCTGTGTCCAAAATGGTGGTTCTTCCACAGTGCACCTAGCTTTGTACACTGCATTGGTGAAATGTGCTTTACCCTGCCTTTCCTTGTGAATCTGTCTAATTGTCATCTGTGCTAATTGGCCTTCAATTAGCACACTGACACATCTCCTGCAGCTGCTGGTGCTTAGCACTTGTTATATCCCAGTGGGCATGCTCTTGAGAGAAGGCGCTCCACACTGTACTGTGTGTGTGCCCTGTTGCTTATCTCTTAAAGGTAAGCTGTCATTACAAAAAAAGCCATGCTGTTTTTTTGTTTTTTAAAAACTATAGCCATAATATTTTTTTTCTCCCCCTCAAGCATGCTTTACAGTTTAAAGTTTGAGATTTCGGTCATATGCAATTCCTGTCGCTTCCACTGCTTCCTGCATTATACATGAGCAGAAACCAGGATGGCTGCACCAGGCACCAGATAGGGGCGGGGTGTAGTCCCTCTGTAAAAACATGACACTTGCTGTCTGTCGGAATACCACAACTGGCTTTCTATGTAGTAGGCAGACATGAGGAGGCCACAATGTAGTGTGTCCGAATACCTGCCTGTCGTCTTCCTTTGAGCTCATCGTTCAGAAGCTTCTGGAAACCACAGACAGGTGAGACAGGTGAGACAGGTGAGACAGGTGAGACAGGTGAGACAGGTGAGACTGTCCAACTGGAGAAGGTTCCTCCCTCATGCTCGAGCTTTCAGAGGGGGTTTACCATTAAGAGGTTATTGTGCAATATCCATGGTCTGGTAATGCAGCAAAAAATTAATAAAAACTATTCAGAACCTGAAGAGGTTTTAAGAGTTAGTGGTCTATGATGAAAAAACATGCACCACGCTGACGTTGTGATGCATAACCCAACCTTGGAGATCTGAGACCAAAGAAACAGGAAAATATAAAATAAAGCACCAGACAATAATAAAAAAGCCCTGGGGTAATGGGTGGAGAACATGTAAAAACATAAAAGATCAGATCAAATCTAAAAGCAAAAAAATGTATATAAAGGTCTTAAAGGTAAGCTGTCATTACAAAAAAGCCATGCTGTTTTTTTGTTTTATAAAAACTATAGCCATAATATTTTTTTTCTCCCCCTCAAGCATGCTTTACAGTTTAAAGTTTGAGATTTCGGTCATATGCAATTCCTGTCGCTTCCACTGCTTCCTGCATTATACATGAGCAGAAACCAGGATGGCTGCACCAGGCACCAGATAGGGGCGGGGTGTAGTCCCTCTGTAAAAACATGACACTTGCCGTCTGTCGGAATACCACAACTAGCTTTCTATGTAGTAGGCAGACATGAGGAGGCCACAATGTAGTGTGTCCGAATACCTCAGTCGGCTTTCAGCAGAGGGGGAAAGGTACTCGGATGGCTTGCTACTTGCGGCAGAATTTTGCAGTCTGCAAGCGAATGGACAACATCAAAACGTCCAAAATGTTACTAGCTAGCTTGGTATGTAGAAACTCTGACTGTAACAGTCAAATAGGCGTCATAAAAAAGTAAGTCAGTGTCTACTATGTGAAGCACTTTGACCTGTGTTTGTGTACATGATGTGTGCTATATTAAAGCTTGCCTGGCCCCACCTGTGCCACCCCTCCCCCTCCCCCCATCCGTCCTGCAGGACGAGAATGACGACGATGACGACTGGAACCCGTGCAAGGCCGCGGGGGTGTGCCTGATGCTGCTGGCCACCTGCTGCGAGGACGACGTGGTGCCCCACGTGCTGCCCTTCATCAAGGACAACATCAAGCATCCCGACTGGCGCTACCGCGACGCCTCCGTCATGGCCTTCGGCTCCATCCTGGAAGGGCCAGAGCTCAACCAGCTCAAGCCCCTCGTCATCCAGGTACACACACACACCAGATGAAGCCCCTCGTCATCCAGGTACACACACACACACACACACACACCTGCTCGAGCCCCTCGTCATTCAGGCACACACAAGCACACCTAATCAAGCCCCTCGTCATCCAGGTACACACACACACCAGCTCACCCCCTCGTCATTCAGGTACACACACACACACACACACACAAACACACACAATGTCTGTGTGTGTCTGTCTGTCTCCCTGTCTCTGGTCTATGATGAAAAAACATGCACCACGCTGACTTTGTGATGTATAACCCAACCTTGGAGATCTGAGACCAAAGAAACAGGAAAATGGAAAATAAAGCACCAGACAATGGAACTTTATAAAGTAGCTTTCATGAGGCACTGCTGGGATAATGACACAGCATCTCTTTGTTTTTCGAGCCTCCTACCACACAAACCTCTCCAACATAACCACCTGTCTACTAGGTACACACACACACATACACACCGGATCAAGCCCCTCGTCATCCAGGTACACACACACACACACACACCAGCTGAAAGGGACATTTTTTTTTAAACCAGTCTGTCTGCCTGTGTCCAGGCCATGCCTACCCTTATTGAGCTGATGAAGGACCCCAGTGTGGTGGTGAGGGACACCACAGCCTGGACAGTGGGGCGCATTTGCGAGCTGCTCCCCGAGGCAGCCATCAACGAGATGTACCTGCCCCTTCTGCTGCAGTGCCTCATCGAGGGCCTGGGCGCAGAGCCACGGGTCGCCTCCAACGTCTGCTGGGTGAGGAGCATGCAGCCTGATCGCTCGCTCTCTCTCGCTCTTGCTGTCTCTCTCTCGCTGTCTCTCTCTCGCTTTCTCTCTCTCTATCTCTCTCTCTCTCTGTCTGTCTCCCTGTCTCTGGTCTATGATGAAAAATCATGCACCACGCTGACTTTGTGATGTATAACCCAACCTTGGAGATCTGAGACCAAAGAAACAGGAAAATAGAAAATAAAGCACCAGACAATGGAACTTTATAAAGTAGCTTTCATGAGGCACTGCTGGGATAATGACACAGCATCTCTTTGTTTTTGGAGCCTCCTACCACACAAACCTCACCATATCCAGCAGTTACACCCCTCTGCAGCCCCCCTGACCGCATGTATCCCATCATGCATTGCAGGCCTTCTCCAGCCTGGCGGAGGCTGCGTACGAGGCCACGGATGCTGCTGAGGAGCAGGAGGAGCCCAGCACTTATTGCCTGTCGTCTTCCTTTGAGCTCATCGTTCAGAAGCTTCTGGAAACCACAGACAGGTGAGACAGGTGACACTGTCCAACTGGAGAAGGTTGCTCCCTCATGCTCGAGCTTTCAGAGGGGGTTTACCATTAAGAGGTTATTGTGTAATATCCATGGTCTGGTAATGCAGCAAAAAATTAATAAAAACTATTCAGAACCTGAAGAGGTTTTAAGAGTTAGTGGTCTATGATGAAAAAACATGCACCACGCTGACGTTGTGATGTATAACCCAACCTTGGAGATCTGAGACCAAAGAAACAGGAAAATGGAAAATAAAGCACCAGACAATGATAAAGAAGCCCTGGGGTAATGGGTGGAGAACATGTAAAAACATAAAAGATCAGATCAAATCTAAAAGCAAAAAAAAATTATATACTTTGGGTTTAAAAAAAAAGAATAATCTGTTTTCTCCTGGAGTGCCTTAATACTGTTTGTAATGATTGTCTATTTCTTCCAGTGAATGTGTATAAAACGCAAGGCAACTTCATTTGTATAGCTCGTTTCATAATGGCATTCAGTGTGCTTTGCAGATCATTAAAAGCAAAGAGCAACAGAAAAAAACAAGCAAGCAAACATAGGCAATAAAATCACAGGTTAAAAAGGTAGCGGTCTAAAAACGGAACAATCTTGAGCATTTGTGAAAGTGCAAGTACATTAAAATCACAATATTAAAATATACATAACACAATCTTGAGGATAAGACTGCTGACCTTGCTGTGCTCTTCTTACCCTCAGACCTGACGGACACCAGAACAACCTGCGCAGTGCGGCCTACGAGGCCCTGATGGAGATCGTAAAGAACAGCGCCAAGGACTGCTACCCTGCCGTGCAGAAGACCACACTGGTCATCATGGAGAGGCTGCAGCAGGTCCTGCAGATGGAGGTCAGCCGCTGCACCCCGACTGTTAGATTTCCTGGGTTACACGTCCCTTTTTTAATTGAAGTCAGATGCGAGTTGGAGTACAGTGGTCGCTCGTTATTTGCAGGAGTTAAGTTCTAAAAATAACACTCGATAGCCGATATCCATGAAGTAGTCAGCTTTATTTTTTACAATTATAGATTTTTTAAGGCTTTAAAAATCTTCACTACACATTTTATACACTTTTCTCAGACAGGCATTGACATTTTCTCACATTTCTCCCTCTTCTACTCTCAGAGTTCAAACTTGCAAACATACAGCACTTCAGTCACACAGCTAACAATGAAAGATTAGCAATTAAATTTTACATAATTTTAAAAGTGTATAAAGTGTGTAGTGAGGGGTATTACAGCCTTAAAACATCTATAATTATTGTAAAAAATAAAGCTGACTACTTCAAGGATTTCGCCTATTCCGGGTTATTTTTCGAACGTAACTCCCGCGATTAACGAGGGACCACTGTACATCGAAGCTGCCTTCAAAAATGACTGTTACGGGGGTAGCTTGAAGGCAGCTCAGTGGACTTTTTGTTTGGAATGGCACTTGATGACTCATGTTGTGTTAGGCAACTTCTGAGGCAGCAAATTAATCTGTTTTGAACAGAACCGATGTTTAGATTTTCTCCATTCTAATCATTATTTGGCCACATTTGTAGGCCTGGTATATTTGTGTTGTATGTGTATCTCTGTTGGGTAGTGAGGAGACATCTGGTCTATGATGAGAAATCATGCACCACGCTGACATTGTGATGCATAAACCAATCACGGTATCTGAGACCAAAGAAAGGGGAAAATAAAGCTGTTAACGTTTATTTGGCTACATTTCCGGGCCTTGTGGAATAATTGTCTGTTTTTGGAGTAGGCATGTGCTGCTGAGCCTAATTCCACCGGCTTTGGTTGTGTGGCTTTCAAACACTCTTATCTATGTGAGGACCACTGTAGAAATGAACTACTCAGTTCATAGTAATGCGTTACCTGGTGCTTCAGCTACTTCATGTATATCCACACCACTTGACTGTACTGGTGCCATTTTTGTTTTTAACAAGGTTTCACCTTTCCAAAGTTTTAGAATATTAACCTAGTGTAGATGTTTAAAAACGTTTAATTATTTGGTTGTATTCTGTTGCTTTATTCCTATTTGTAATATTTGTATTTTTGTATAACTCCTACATTTATAATGTTTTGTTATATCTGCTTTGGCAATTAAATAAGCAATAAACTGTACTGGTCAGCAACCCTAAATTCTAATGAACATGTTTTCCTCCTCACAGTCCCACATCCAGAGCACTTCTGACAGAATCCAGTTCAATGACCTTCAGTCACTTCTCTGCGCCACTCTACAGGTGGGTGTCTGTCTGACTAGAAGCCTGTTTTTAATCCACCTTACTCTACCTGTGCCCTAATTAGGAAGTAGTGAGAACACATCTGGTCTATGATGAGAAATCATGCACCACGCTGACATTGTGATGGATAAACCAATCACGGTATCTGAGACCTTAAAAATGAGAGAATAAAGCACCAAACTTGGATCTTTACAAAGTAGCTTAGCTTGGGGAATAAGAACCGACTGGGATAAGAATCCTGGATCTTTCTTTTTTCCCCCTCTCAAGCCTCCTAGCAACCTAATTATCTCTAATGCCAATTTCCTTACCTGTCCTCCCTTTCTCTACGCCCGGTGTCTTCAATCCTCACCCCCTTGTTTTCTACACTTCTGTCAATTCTCTTCTCTGTCCTGTCTGCTCCTCTGTTCTCTCTCTCGCTGATTTCCCCTCACTCAATCGCTGCAGAACGTGTTGAGGAAGGTCCAGCACCAGGATGCTCTGCAGATCTCGGATGTGGTGATGGCGTCTCTGCTGCGCATGTTCCAGAGCACCGCTGGCTCGGGGGGAGTGCAGGAGGACGCCCTGATGGCCGTCAGCACGCTGGTGGAAGGTCCGTCTTCACCATACACACGGCGCATGGCAGTCTGTGTCTTTGAGACACACACACACACACACATACACACACAAATCTGGGGTTAAGGAGAATGTTGTAATCTTGGTGTCTCTCGTACTTGGCTCACCATCCATTCAAGGTGACCCTTTCATTGCAGTTTCACACACACACACACACACACACACACACACACACACACACACACACACACACGATTTTAGAGAATGTGCTTATGGTCATGTTGCTCAGACTTGCAAAGTCTCTCGCATGCCTTGCAAGTACACTCACACTCACACATGGCTTGCAACTACACACACACACACACACACACACACACACAAAGTGCCCATGGCATAGTGTGGGTGTGTTTATGAGGGTTGCGTTGACGAGTCCCAGTAGCACACACTCAATCTGACACATTACGTTCTGACACGCGCTGGTGGGAGACTCCAGGGGCGCGGAAAGGGATTTCCTCAGCGAGCGCACACTGACATGCTTCCCATAGCTTTGCATGCCTGCTGTGAAATATGACCTCGGTTATGGGCGCTCACAAACACACTGACAGGCTGCTATGTCTCACTATGCCTTAATGTAGGCATGCCAAATCCATTCTCACATTCAAGCTCACAGGCACAATACACACAGGGGGTCTAGGCTTACAGAGGGTTTTTAAATTATTTTTTTAATTATTTCCTCTTGCAGTTCTCGGCAGCGATTTCTTAAAATACATGGATGCCTTCAAGCCTTTTCTGGGTATCGGACTCAAGAACTACCAGGAGTACCAGGTAGGTGGCGCCATCCCTCTGTCTTGCTCCAACTGTGATATTTCAAGAGATTAACGTACATAGAAAGCCTTGCAGGCAGTTCATATCAACAGTTTAACAATTATGGAATTTTGTCAGATTAAGGTTTTATTAACTGTTGGCCATTATGTTGAAGGCAGCTTTAGTGCCTCTTCTTTTTAAAGTAGTGTGCCATTTTGTGCTCTCGGGTATTAGTCTCAAAAACCTGAAAAATATAGTTGTGAATTTAGACATCTTTGCTGAGCCATCTGTGATGTTGACTTGGAAAACGTGAAATGAAATGAAAATGTTCTTTTAGTTTTCAAAACAGCAGCCTTTAAAAATGTATTTGTTTGTCATCATACATCACAAACATGTTCAAGCAAAACACTTAAGCATTGTACTATACATACGTCAACACATTATCTAAATAATGTATATTCAAAGCAGACCTCAGGTCGGAGCAATCTTGTTCAGTGGTGACCCTAGACACACACACACACACACTGCTGTTACAGCCTGGGCACAGCAGGGGAACAGGATGTGTGTGCGCACACACACACACACACACACACACACACACACACACACCCCGCTGTTCCTGTTTTTAGTTTTTCCAACATTGTAACTAATGGTCACGCTTAAGTACCATTTTTTCGTGGCCCCCTAATAAACGGAATTGCAGGTGTGCCTGACTGTGCTGCTGTGTGTTTTTTGATAACGGGGTGTGTGTGAACAGGAATGCGGATGATGTGCATCCCTCACACCCACACACTCATCCTTTTTAAAAATATATTAATTAAATGGTTTATTTTTACTTGCCTTTGTTTGGATTGTTATTATTATTGTTATTATTGCTGTTACTATTAAAATTGATGTGAAAGTTTGTGTGTGGATAAATATGGAACCTGCAATGTCACTGAAGCGCACACTGGCCCTTCCCCGGTCTCTCCCAGGTGTGTCTGGCGGCGGTCGGGCTGGTGTGTGACCTGTGCCGGGCTCTCATGACCAACATTCTGCCTTACTGTGATGAGATCATGCAACTGCTGCTGGAGAACCTGGGGGTGAGTTACCTCTGACCTCTCACCTTTGACCCCCTAGGCCCCGCCCACTGTGACCCTCCTCAATCCGCTATCTATCAGTGTTTCGATGTACAACAGTTTACAACAGTGTTCCCACAATTCATATTAGTCGTAACATCTTGCAGGAGGCACTTTGCTTGGTGGCTGACTTTGCATTTTGATCAACATGAAGTTGGAAACCTGTGTTGTGTTTCTGTTTAGTGTGTGTGTGTGTGTGTCTCTGTGGCTGGTGTTTGATGGTGCTGTTTAGTGTGTGTGTGTGTGTGTGTCTCTGTGGCTGGTGTTTGATGGTGCTGTTTAGTGTGTGTGTGTGTGTGTGTCTCTGTGGCTGGTGTTTGATGGTGCTGTTTAGTGTGTGTGTGTGCGCGCGTGTGTGTGTCTGTGGCTGGTGGTTGATGGTGCTCTCCTCGTCGTCCTGCAGAACGAGAATGTGCACAGGTCGGTGAAACCCCAGATCCTGTCTGCATTCGGAGACATCGCTCTGGCCATCGGCGGCGAGTTCAAGAAGTACCTGGACATTGTGCTGGACACGCTTCAGCAGGCGTCTCAAGCCCAAGTGGACAAGGTAGAGGGGTCGTCTTACCTGTGCCGTGATGCTCACTGTGACCAGGGCTAGAAATTAACTTCCTTACTTATTGTCCCGCAGTGGCCCCAGTTCTATTTTATGTTGTCCCCATGTACAGTGTCCTGACTGTATTTTTTGCCCACAAGCAGTGCCTTGTCATAATGTCAGGTTTTGTGTCTTTATTTATGTTGTTTATTTGTAATATGTCTCTTGCAAGTGTCATCAAAACAATGCCTAATTTGGTAGTGCATATTGAATGCACCACCAGAGATATGCTATAAACAGATGAGTAGTACATGCACAACATGAAATATTAAAAGGTGTACTAGCCATTCAGGTCAATATCGACCCGGATTGATATAGTCAGGTCACATGAAGTTTGCCCGGCGATATCACTATTTCAGGTCTTAAATGGCGCACTCAAACTGTAGAGCTAGGCTAGCCTAAACACTGACGCATTCATTTACTAAGGTAGGCTTTGTCGGTAATGATAGCATAACATAATTTAAAAATCATCCTTGTGACCTTTTTGTCTTGAATAAGATGACTCACTCTCGCACGCACTCTCACCCCAGCTTTCCCACATATCCTAATGCACACCATTCAGCTGATCCTCTGATCTAGCAGCATCACTTTAAGTATTAGCTTAGCATACATTATCGCATCCTAACTGGTGCAGTCCGATTCAGTGATTTGTGCTTTGCCAATCGATTTGTGCTGAAGTGCTACTGCCAGGTTCAGAGATCTTACTGCCAGATTTGGAGATCGGGATCCATTCCCTCCTCTGCCTCCTGCTTTTCTGGCGTTCATGTTCTGGGTACTTCCGTCTGCTCTGGGCTGTTCCCTCTGCTCTGGGCTGTTCCCTCTGCTCTGGGCTGTTCCCTCTGCTCTGGGCTGTCCTCTGCTCTGGGCTGTTCTGTCTCCTTACCTCCTACTGAGTCTGCCTTACCTCGTGCCTTCACACTGTGCCTCAAGCATCCGTCTGATGCCCCCTGACGACAGTTCCTCCTGCTGCTCTGAGCTTTGGCATGCCAGGATTTTAGGTCGTCACAGAGCAGACGGGTCTATTTCACCCAGTGTGCAGCAGGCAGCGGGGCTGCCCCCTCTGTGCTCTGGCTTTGCGGGACCCAACACTTGCGTGCAACATTATGAAGTCTTATAACTGACCATCACATAGCCGACACTGAGCACCAAAGACAACACTGAAAACGTACACTCTTTAGTTTTGCTCCAGCAGGGTTGTTGCAGTCTTGCCAAGCTAAACTATATGCAGTTCTCATCTGTTTCAGTATTCTGCCCCAGGTTTATTGTGGTCTATTGTTGTGGCTGTTTTATTCAGCCTCATCTTTGTAAGAAAAGGTTTGTGTGTCTCTTGGTAGATGCCGTAATCATATTTTATTCTAGTAATGAGCAGTGACGAAGCATGGGAAACATACTCCGGATTCAGTGGTGTCAATTAGAACCACAAGCATCTCAAACTCTAGCCATTTATGCTGTTAAACGCCTCCTATGTCCTTGATGGTAAATGAGCTAAGTTGATCATTCAAACAGGGCTGGAGACCTTTTGTCACTCTCCATAGTAATTACATTCACTTAAAACATCATCTTTGTTGGTTCTTGAACTCTTCCACAACCCATATTACAATTGATTGGTGTTTTCACACCCCAGGTATCTGGGGGCTGAGTGAATGTGGACCGTTCTTGTTACCATAATGGGATTACCATTCAGGAAGCCACATTTCTTAGTGGTATCTCAGACAGGGCAACTATAATTTCTTACAACTTTGTGTGTGTGTGTGTTTGTCTGCAGACGGACTATGACATGGTGGACTACCTGAACGAGCTGAGGGAGGGCTGCCTGGAGGCCTACACGGGCATCATCCAGGGCCTGAAGGGAGACCAGGAGAATGTTCACCGTGAGTACCACACAGGGCATCCCCGCCCGTCTTAGTGAAGCTCCTATTTGTGTGTGTGTGTGTGTGTGTGTGTGTGTGTGTGTGTGTGTGTGTGTGTAAACATACGGCAGAGGTCGCAGGCCCTGCCAGCCTACCTCCTTTATTCTGGCGTATGGGACAGCAGGTGTGTGTGTGTGCGTGTGTGTCAGGGAGGTCATGTTCAGCCACCACCTCATCAGCCCCACATTAGTCTTCCTCACCAGGGAGAAAAGTAGAGTGTGTGTGTGTCTGTGTTTGTGCAAGCCAAGATGAAGTGCTTAAGACTTGGTGCCCTGGGTCACTGGCAGGCGTTACGTTCTGTACTTTTAGTCAGTCTTTAGCAGGGTATCACCCTAACCATGTTCCTTTGGGTTATGTGTGCAGTTTAATGTTGCACGTCAAGCTTCTTGTTTGGGTTCTCTATGCTGAAGGCCCTGAGCCACCCATCATACAAATATTGTTGCTTCGCACACATGACAATCAGGTCAACACTTATAATCAGGCTAATAATTGGGTCCTATTGGGTCCTGGGTAACTTCCACCATTTTGGCTTTCAAACTTGGTAAAAGTATGTGTCTTCCTTGGCTGTGCATTCATTATGTCATAGTAAGTCATGCATTTTTGTTATGCTAACGTACGCAATCTTTACTCTCCTGACGACAGTTCCTCCTGCTGCTCTGAGCTTTGGCATGCCAGGATTTTAGGTCGTCACAGAGCAGACGGGTCTATTTCACCCAGTGTGCAGCAGGCAGCGGGGCTGCCCCCTCTGTGCTCTGGCTTTGCGGGACCCAACACTTGACTCCAGATTCACATTAACCATTTTCTGTCAGGCCAAAATTAGCAGGTTTACCAACAAATAGCCTAGTCAGATGGATTCTTAATTGATCTGGGGGAAATTTAGGAGCATTTTGAATGCCTATTTTAGTTAGGGAAAGGCTGGTATATGTTGTTGAACGATACTGTAAATTTTTCACTACTGCTCCTAAATTATGGTTCAATGAAGTATTTGTAAATGGGTAAATTTATCATGCGTGTCTTAATGCGTGTTGATATTTGCGCCCCTGTGTGTGTGGTGTGACGCGTCCAATATGCTGTGTGTCGTGTGTGTGTGTGTGTGTGTGTGTGTGTGTGTGGTCGGTCTGACGTGGCTGATGTGTTTTTGTGGTGTTTGTGTGTGTGTGCGCGCGCGTGTGCTGTGAGGTGGCTGGTGTAGTGTGTCGTGTGTGTGTGTGTGTGTGTGTGGTCGGTCTGACGTGGCTGATGTGTTTTTGTGGTGTGTTTGTGTGTGCGCGCGCGTGTGTGCTGTGAGGTGTCTGGTGTAGTGTGTGTGTTGTGATGTGACTAATACGTGGTGTTTGTGTGTGTCTGCAGCTGACGTGATGCTAGTGCAGCCGCGGGTGGAGTTCATCCTGTCCTTCATCCACCACATCGCAGAGGACGAGGACCACTCGGACGGGGTGGTGGCCAACGCTGCCGGCCTTATAGGGTAACACTCCATGTCTGCGTGTGTGTGTGTGTATATCTGTCTGCGTGTGCTTTGATTGGATCCCTGCCTGTAGTTTTTGTGTGCATGTCTGTCTGGGGGTGTGTGGTGTTTGTATATGCCTCTGTCTGTCAGCAACGTTGTTTGTGTGTGTGTCTGTCTGTATTGGGCGGTTCCGTGCCAAATCAGGACACTTTCGGACCTCATAGTCACAGATTTTAACAAAACTTTTGTGTTATTTGTCTCTTGGGGTGTGTGTGTGTGTGTCTTGGGTAGGACGGTGTGTGTGTGTGTGTTGTTGGTGTGAGTGTACTGATGCTAACCCGTGTGTTGCTGGTGTGTGGTCCTGCAGAGATCTGTGCACAGCCTTCGGCAAGGACGTGATGAAGCTGGTGGAGCTGCGGCCCCAGATCAACGACCTGCTCACAGAGGGCCGCCGCTCCAAGACCAGCAAGACCAAGACCCTCGCCACCTGGGCCACCAAAGAGCTACGCAAGCTCAAGAGCCAGGCCTGGTATGTCCGTCTGTCTCTCTCTTGCACTCACACACACACACACACACACACACACACACACACACACACACGTACACTACTCACAAAAGGTTAGGGATATTTGGCTTTTGGGTGAAAGTTCAGGATGATCCTAAAATGCAGTATAACTTTTGCAGATGAACTTACTGTGCCGTTCTCTAAACTGTTGAATGCACATGTCCAACAGTTGAATGTTTCAGGACTTTTTGCACATCTTGCTGTTTTCTAACAAGGACCTTAACAGCAAAATTCACAACACAAGCCGTTTGATCCATGAATCGACCAATACATTTCCTTGTTGGGGTTTGTTTCAATACATTTTGAGATGAGGAAGTCACCATTGCGTGCTTCTACTGTAATGCCCTACTTTCACGATACAATACCACTGTATTGTGAACTTTAGACACTTCCGATAAATTTCACCCAAAAGCCAACTATCCCTTTTTGTGAGTAGTGTATGCACACAAATGTGAAGGAGTTGCACACGCACTAGAGCTAGGCCTAGTATGTCTCTGTCTCTCTCTCTCTCTCTCTCACACACACACACACACACACACACACACACACACACACACACACACACACACACACACACCATCATGTACGAGAAGCCCAAGGGCAGGTAAAACTGATATGCATTCACTTACACCGTTATATCGCTTGTCCACATGATGCTGGTAAATCATTTTACTGATCTTGATGTACCAGCTTCGAGTCTCCTGACGACAGTTCCTCCTGCTGCTCTAAGCCTTGGCATGTCAGGATTTTAGGTCGTCACAGAGCAGACGGGTCTATTTCACCCAGTGTGCAGCAGGCAGCGGGGCTGCCCCCTCTGTGCTCTGGTTTTGCGGGACCCAACAAAACCTTGAGAAATTGATACTTCAAAACTTCTAAAAACACTACAGCCTTCAATATGTATATGTGTGATGTGTTTTCATTGTGTAGACAGAGTGTTTGTGCCATGAAATGTTTGTGTGGAAGAGAAAGCTGGCATGTTCGGGGATGTTTGGAGTGGCCGAGGAGTAACAGAGGTTAATTTATTCCTTTTCCTTGTTCTTCCACCATTTCTTCTCAGATTAGATGCTGGTTGGGGAAGTTGAAGAAAAATTCCAAAATGATAAATGAAAAAAACACCCCACTGGAATTTCTTCTGTCTTTCGCCCACGGGGGCGAGAGCGGGATCGAAGTGTGTGCCGAGATGAGTGAGAGTGTGAGCGAGTGCGAGAGCGAGCGAGAGAGAGAGAGAGAGAGAGAGAGAGAACGCGTGAGCGAGCGAAAGAGAGCGAGCGAGCGTGAGGATCGACATCACACCACCTTCTGAGTACAATTCCAGCAGTCGCCGGCAGAACCGTGGAGCCCCCCCCCCCCATCCTCTGACCTACTCACAACCCCCCCCCCCAAAAAAACCTGCTACCCCCATTTCCCCCCCTCCTTCTCTGCGACCTGTGGACTGAACTTTGACCTGACGACATGGACTCCAAACCGGATTCCTGTAGCTGGCTAGTTCTCTAGGATTCTATTGAAATGATTATTAGTCCCAACAACAGGATTCCCCGAGTAGGAAACAAACAATGGAAAAAAACTAACAAACTGCCAAAATGTGGTTTCTTTTTGCAAAAAAACAAAAAACAAAAAACAGAAGGACGAGACTTATTTTCTGCTCCTTGACAGCTCTGAGGACTACCATATCTGTTTTGGGTTACATTTTTTCTTTTCTTTTTTTTTTTGTTGTTCTTCTTGCACTTTTAGTTTTTTCCCCCCTCTTACCAAGCACCATCCTCGGATGCAGGACTTTGAACGGAAATGGTCCAAAATTTCTGGCATCGAAGAGCGTATCCATATCGGGACTTGACCATTTAGGCAAAATGCAATCGTTGGTTCAGCACTAGGAGAAGGCGCAAGGCCTGGGCTCCCTGAGTGGAGAGGGAGGGCGTCTGGCGGCCCGGCGAGGCCGTTGCTTGTGATCGAGTGTGCATCTTGGAACGAGTGGCCAGGGAGGGGGTTTGCTGTCTCTCTCTCCCCCCTCCCCCCCATTTCTTCAAACGTCAAATGAATAATATTAATAAATAATAATAAAAACAGTAGCTTGACACAAATTTCAGTGCGTCGCATTTCTGAAACTGATACTTTTGGGAATTTTTGCTTTTTGAGCAGTTGGGAAGTCTGTAGGAACGATGTCGGTAGCACTTACTCAAATTGGCAGAAGGGTGCGCTTCCTTTTCTTTGTATCCGAACCACAATTACCCAAGTGTCCGAAACCTCTCTATTTTTAACTATGCTCTTGTTTTATTTTTGTATTTGGATTATTTTTCTTTTTCATTTCCTTAAGACATTGAAGTTGTCTTAAGTGTGGGCTTTTAGGTGCACCAACCCTTGCTTGCTGATCCCAGGCTGCTGACGGAAGAAGAGGCGCGAGACTTGGCGTGCTGTGAAAGGGACAGGTCTAGCGTTGCATGGTGAACACATGGGGTGTCACTAATGGTGTGTGAAGAGTTAAAAAAAAAAAAAAACATGAAAAAAAAAAAGCACTAGCCTTCATCTTAGACTCCTTAGCTTTTTAATGCAGGAGAGGGAATCAGTTGGAATTTTCTTTAAAAGCAAACAAAAAAAGTGCCAAATCCATGTGGTGATTGCGTTTTAGTAGTAAATAACTCCAAATAATACTGTCGCCTTGGATGCAGAAAACCTATATCCTGGCCCATAATGTGGGAATAGTTGATTGGGCTGCTTGTGCCCCCCCCCCCCCCCCCCCTTTTTTTTTTTTTTAATTTTTTCTTTGTCTTTTGGTCCTTCACTTTCCCTAATGTTCAATTCCTGCTGCACTTAGCTTCTCCTGGGGAAGGGTCACTCGCCAAGCTTGTCTAAAAAAATTAAAAGTAAGCGAAAAACCGGAGACGTTTGTACAAGGTTATATTTTTCCATTGCTATGATAAACAATAAAATAATATCAAACATTCCCCCTAGCATTTGTGGTAATTGGTTCTTTTTTTTCTCTTCCTTTTTCTTGAATGGTTGCTAGCCAAGGAAGGCCAGAGAAATGGACTCTGTTTCCATGGAAACCCGTTTTTTTTTTTTTTTTTTTTTTCCCCCTCCCTCTCCCCCTCAGGACCCTCTATGACATCAGAGTGTATAGGGGAGTGCATTGTTCCCTTCTGCTGCACTTCCAAGTCCAGCACATCTTACACCAATTGTCTTCAGCCCTGACTTGTGCAAATGTTGTTTTTCTTCATTGATGTGTGGTGATGGTGATGCTGATCTGGAGGTCTACACAATGCTGTATCAATGCTGCCCGCCTGGTGGTGACTGGACAGCTGTCTGTTGATCCAGATAGACAGTTACTCTGTGTACCTGTGCAAACAAGTGCTTGTCTGATTTTGCTTCAGTCGCCCCTATGAAATGACTCTGGAGTATATATAATTCTTTACGAGCCCAATACAGGTTTCTTTTCTTTATTTTTTTTTGTTTTTTTTTGTTTTGTTTTTTGTTCTTAGTCCAGATGGGCTTGATATATACTTGTCCACTTTGGCTTGAAGAACGGTCATGTTCTCTGTTCTTCTGTGGTTTGAAATAAAATGGCGCTTGAAATACTTGCAGGGAGCAGAACTGAATGAGTGTCGGTGCTGTTTTTCAATCGATCTCTGTGTTAGTGGTGTACCTTTGAAATTACATATGGTGCCACGGTGGTTCACGGTGGTATTCTGGTTTATTAATTTCTTACACTTCTCTGGTTTATTATTACATTTGTATTACGCTATAATGCCAATAACATCTAGTAAGAAACATTTGTAGTTCTCCTTGTAGTTGTTTTAGATGGGGAGTACTATGAACAGGTTCTCACAGATGGCAAAATGCAATTAAACCAAAGTTTGAAAGATGCCATAAAGAACTGATCTGGCCAGAACTCATATTGCAATGACATCTTTACAGTCTAGACATCTTTACAGTCTAGACTGTTGTCCTCTTGTCCTTGTGTAACCCTTTGCGTTTGCTGTAACTGAAAGCCTGTAAATATCTGTAAGTCGCTCTGGATAAGGGCGTCAGCTAAGTGGAATGTAATGTAGACCACAGGCGGATGAAACGGTGTATGCACCGTGCTGGAGTTTTTAAAGGTGTGTATGTTCTTGTCACTCCAAAAATACAAAAGTTGAATCTTGCCTTTTGATGTACTTCTCAGTCGCAGGACTGGGCGATATATCAATACTGTTGTAAAATCAATACATTTTTAAAGCTTACATGTAGTTCAGACTATATCGCTATATTAATATACAGTATATATCTTTGTTGCTCCAGTACCACTTTATCGAAGCGACTTTCTCTGATCGCTCAACTGTGCCCCCCCACGTTGGTAACATTTACACAGCTCTTTGAGAGATCACGTTGGTAACATTTACACAGCTCTTTGAGAGATCACGTTGGTAACATTTACACAGCTCTTTGAGAGATGTTAACTCTGTCTAAAGAAAACTGGTCGTGCTTTCCTGCTTGTGATGTCAACACAAAACACTGCTAGTTTTGTCGAATATATATTATATTTATATATATATATATATATATATTATATTTATATATGTATATATATATTATAGTATATTGCCAATCAACCCAAAAATATCAGGATAAGTTTTGGTTAATATCGTCCAGCCCTACTCAGTAGGGATATCCTTTTACTGTGTTATTAACGTTGTTAATATGTTGGGGGGGTCAATTTGATGGGTCAAGAAGTCTTTATATTATTGCCATTGTTAGAATAAATTTCATTTATAGACTGCCAATCATATTTTATGTTAAAATACACACATGCACCATTATTATTTCACCTCAGCCAATGAATGAAAAAATCTTTCTAGATGTCATACTTTTTTTTAAAGAATGCACTGTGGATATAATAATAATAATAATACATTTTATTTGTTACACGGCGCCTTTCAAAGCACTCCAGGTCAGCTTACAGAAAATAAAATAAAAAATAAATAAAAGGAATCAACATTAAAAAACAATATCAGGAGCATAAAAGCAGTGAATCAAGATGGCTTAGAGCTCATATGCTAATTTAAAAAGGTGCGTTTTCAGTGCATTTTTAAATTGCGACACAGAGTCCTGTGTGCGGATGAATGAGTGAAGCGAGTTCTAAATTTCGGAGCAGCATATGAGAAGGCCCTTGTACCCATTGTGTTGAGTAGGATGTCTGGTTGGACCAGTAATCCTGCATTAGATGACCGCATCCACAGACATGTACAGGGGTGCCAGTAAGAATGGTAGGTCAGAATGATTCAAGCGGCCCAGAGCCTCACAGGGCTCACAGAGAAGTACGATATGGTTGTTGTGGGAGGCCAAAATGATTTTCCTTCAGGGGGACCTTAGTGGCACCCCTGTGCATGTAGTCATAGATAGTCAAAATAAACATTTTTGGCATTTTTCACGAGCTGACTAGACTTTCAGGTAACTATTACTGCAGTAGAGACCTGCATACCTGCATATACATCAGTGACTCCAATGCAGAAATAAATGAGATGACTGCCTACGGCCTGACCTGTCATGACATGATTTTCCTGTCCATCATATCCAAAGGTAAAGTACTGTGACAGACACGCAGGAATGGACATCGTCTCAGTAAATAATTTGAACACCAAAATAACTAGGCCTACTACTGGTAGGGGGTGGGGAGGGGTGAACGGTGCAACATGTTAGTCAGTTCCTACGACTTCATTGTGATTAACTGGGCCAAACATTAGGCATCAGAGATGTTTAAGTATAGGGCATATGCATTAAGTAGTCATTATTGAGCAATTACACCCCATGGGAAAAATAGCAAGGCACTGGTTACTGGAGTTGAATCCAGTGTCAAAAAAACACTTTATAACATATAAATATTTGTAATTATAAAAACATGTTGCGTCTACTCTGGTGTTGAGTGAGTCCATGACATTGTCACTTGGAACAACTGAGGCCTGTGATGTCTGACCAAGGCCAACAAATACCTGACAAATACAGCCACTCTTGCTCTCTAATGCCGCCCAGTGGACATGTCTTGTACATGGAGTCGAAAGATGTACACTGTTAATTATGACGGACTAATGTCCACTCTGAGTGCCCCTTTAGATCCTACATTTGCACTGAAAAGCAGACATGCCTGTGGCTTTTCCCTGGACAACAGGAGTGACACAACAGTTGAACTATTTGTAGTGCTAGTCATAAACGTTAGTTACTTGCTATGATTAATACAAAGCCAAGCGACTTTGTAGGCCTAAAGACATATAATCGAATAAATAAATAAATAAATAAATAAAGCAGTCACATTAAAGATCCATTCATTATTAATGTTACTGTCATCGTCCAAACTGGAATAGTTTATGTTTCGCTTTTAGTTTTGGATGGTATGCAGTATAATTGTTTGCTATCTGTTACAGCAGTCTGCAGGAGGACATGGTGAGGACACAGCGGCTTTTGCAAGTAACCTTTGCCAGGCGACATGAAGGGGTGCACTCCTATGCCTTTTGTATAATAGCCCACGCGGACAATTGGACGGTCCCACATTTTATAACACAAAATAGCTGTGTTGACATCTCCATCTTGAAGCGGCATTGCTTTGTTCCACGGCGAGAGAGAGAGGGAGGGTGAGAGAATTTGCGGAAGTGAATGACCGAGCGGGTGGGGTTTGTGGGTTTCTGTGGGAAGTAGAATACAGAGAAGGGCTCTAGGGCTTATTCTTCGGCAGGAAGCGTCTAGCTCAGGCCTCCTTTATTATTAGAAGAAGCAGATTATTGATGTCGCCGTTGCGCAGCCTCGCCATGGGTCTCCAGCCCCAGCTTCATCCATGGTATCTTTGAAGAGTGAATCGGCGTCAGCAGTACTGACGGAGCGTTTTGAATATCTCTACGTGCATTCAGACATGCTGATCGGAATTTCCTGAGGAGGATCAAGCAACGTCAAAACGGCTGGTGTGGATGCGGAGCGATGAGTTCGCTGTCAGTAGGATTTATATTCATTTACGTTATGTAAGAGACTAAGCGCGCCACGCAGCTGTACAATACCCGA
Organism: Coilia nasus; assembly: GCA_027475355.1. NCBI lineage: Eukaryota > Metazoa > Chordata > Actinopteri > Clupeiformes > Engraulidae > Coilia > Coilia nasus. The sequence continues at coordinate 34,134,826 of CM050216.1, forward strand.
ACTGAGGAGTAATAATGAATAACGCGCAAGATATGTCTCCCGATTTTGTATTGATGCGCTTGGTTTCTGCGGCGGAGTATGACCGTGTAGACGAGGAGAATTTGTTGACGGGGAGCGGAGTGGTTTCCGGATTCGGGAAAGCAGCATTGGGTCATCATGGCAACAACATCACCAGTGGGTTCGAGTTGGACCCCAGCAACCCCTCCGCAGGCCCGGCGTGCCAGACCAATCCCTCCCCGCACTGTAGTTCTCAGCCGGAGAGCGGGACAGCAGCTCTTGACAGCGGCGTAATGCTGACTCGACCCTCGCTGTCTGATACGCCACCGCCGCCCGACTTTGCCGTGGCCCAGCGCTTCGAATTCCCTCACACGGGGGGCCGAGGCTCTCGGGCGCAGCTCATGGTTTTTCAGAACCTCCTGACGACCGCAGAAGGACTCGAGCAAGCAGGTTATCAGACTGGCGAGAACGACACCCAAGACGGCGGCGGCAGCACAGGTGTGTCAAACGGCAGCGCCGATGACAGTTCTAACTACAGTATAAGCGCACAACACCATAGACTACCCTCACAAAGACTCCAGTGGCACCCGGTCATGCAACTCACCAAGGTAGCAGTGGAGGGCAGCGACCTTCCCGTGGGAAGAGGAGCTCTCTGCCACAGGCACCATTTAGTCACCGACACCATGGACTGGCCTCCTTTACTAGACAAATCGCTTCAGTTCGGCCTGCTGGACCCGCGTAAAGCCTGCTCTGTGGCGGGCAGCGAGCACCACGGGGAGGACCCGGTGCTGAGCCTGGCCAGACGCCTGGGGGAGCTGGGCCAGGCCTCGGAGAAGCTCCTGAAGGACGGCGAGCCGCTGCGCTGCTCCTGCCAGAGCGTCCTGGCGTCCGCCACGGCGGGCATGGGGCCCGGGGAGGACCCGAGCGAGACCAGCGACGCGCTGCTGGTGCTGGAGGGCCTGGGCTCGTCCGAGGTGGGCGAGCTGGCCATGGGCGGGTGTCCGTGCCCCGGCCCGGACGCCTTCAAAGCGGAACCGGGGGCCCGGCCCGGGGGACAGGAGGGGGAGCCGGACACGGGGCAGGACGGGGTGACGACGGCGATGACGATGACGACCATGACTGTAGCCGCGGCGACGGCCACCTTCTCCAGCAGTTCCCTGAGCGGCCTCATGCGGCAGGTGCAGCGCCTGGCTGCGGCTGGGGCGGCCGTCGACGCCTGCTGTGACCCCCAGACCCTCCGGCCGACCCTCTCCGACACCTCCGACCCCTCCACCACGCTGGCGGCACACGCCTCCTGCTCCTCCGCACCCTCTCCTGAGGCGCCCCCCGGCCCGGCCCTGGAGCACCTCCGACCCCCAGACGCACCCTCCGCGCTCACCTCCGCTCCCTCCGGTCACACCCCACTGAGCCGCCCCCCCACTCCCAAACGAATCGGCTCCCCCATGGCCGTGGCGGCAGCCCTGGGCAGCGGCCTCAGCGGCGCCGGTGGCGGTGGAGGGGAGAGCCAGAAGAGCAGGGGGAAGTCGAGGAAGGGCTCCCTGAAGATCCGACTCAGCAAGCTCTTCCGCACGCGGAGCAGTGGCACGGGAGTGGGCACTGCCAGCAGCTCCGGGCTGGGCGCAGGGGCCAACGGGGGCAGCGGGGGTCCCAGCCCGCTGCTGGACAAGCGCCCCTCCCTGGCCTCGTCCACCTCCTCGGGCGGCAGCCTGATGGACGTGTGGAGCTCGTCCAGCGCAGAGCCCGACTCCGGCAGCAGGTACGTTGATGGGGATGGGATGGTGGCAGCAAGGCCAGGTTGTCCATGCACATGCCTAGGGGCATCAGCCAGTGGTGGGGGGCCCAGCATGATTAGAGCAAGTACAGCTTTCAATATTTCTTCGTGGAGAAATTGCACTTGTGTACTGTATTTGTTTTTGTTTAGACAGGGCTGTAGGTAGGTGTGTGTGCAGGTCACCTGGGGTGTAGCGATAGTTGCCCAGGGCCCCTACACTGTGTTTATCCATTTATGAGCCACAGTAGTTATTCTTAGGACATGGCCCAATACGTTTATTACATATGGATAAAAGGCCTTACTTTTTTGCAGTTTACGTCATAGTTCCTCTAACTCACACCAAGAGTTGAGCGAGCCTGTTTGTTTCACGAGAAACAGCAGCAGCCCGCCACTTTGGTCACTGGCCTGCTTTCCCAAAAAAGCACCACAGCACAACCGCATGTTTGTGGCACACCTAGTAGCTCTCATAAAATGAAGTAAATAAAGTGCCCTGCCAGCACAAACAAGATGTCTAGCTAAATTTAATGCAACAGAATACATCTTTAGTCATTATCATTACTTAAAAAGCAGTCGTTCTCTGTTCGGATGGTCAAAGGACCGGTCATCAATGGCAACATATGAAACGGAGCAGTGAATCTCTTTTCACTGAGGCCTACGCAGGCTGTAGGGCAAAGTAGAGTGTGTTTATGATAACAATGACCAATACCAAAATTGATGAACTGCTGGTAGTTGCAGAACAAGTGCGTGTGACATGGTATGGTGACATGTCTGTCTGTCACCAACACTGCAAACACATGCCGCTTTCTGAGGTATGTGTTCTGTTGGCAACCAGTTTTGGTGTCATCTTCACATTCACCTGAGTGATGTAAAGGCCAGACAGGTAAACACACACAGTTCCCACAGCAATTGTATATGCACCATAGATATGGCTCCCACTAGCCATACAGAATATGACAATGTAGTTCTGTGGTCTGGGACACGATGTCCTAGCCTGGTAAAACAGCCCCTCCTACTTCATTTCATTTTGTACAGTAGGTCTGGAGTCGTTGCCATTGAAATTCATGTATGAGGACCGAGCAACTCCTAGCCAATCAGTGAACAGAGGGAGTGTTTGTGAGTCGTGATGTTGACTTTGTGTGCTTCATTTGAATTGTAGTGAAGGTAGGCTAATTGCATGCATGAAGACGAGACTTTAACGATTGGGTAAAGGCAGAGCCACTTGTTTTAAACAGCAGAGTCTCCACCTCCAGGAAGAAATCGTTTCTCAATGCAGCGACTCCCGACCCCCTGTACAAATTGAAATAAAGTACGAGGGGCTGGTTTACCATGCTAATACAGAACATGCACAATGTAGATCTGTGGTCTGGGATAGGATGTCCCACAAAAAGAAACTTTCACAGCTAGACGTCTCCAAATGTATCACCAGAAAACACTAGTGAGCATGTCTGCAATCCTCTGCCAGTGCCAGCTGGGCTGGTGATGGTGTTTGCCAGGTTCTTGCATGCCTCCTCAGCAGCTAGTTTACTGCTCCTAGACCAAAAACTGCTTTTTGCTCCTTGTTATGAGACAGAGACCCAAGCTCATGGCTTGGAGTTTAGGAGGGAGGACAGGATGGTAATGGTCACAGGCGTTGGTAGCTGTTGTGTTGATCTTTGACTCATCACCAGTATTTCCTGTATCAGTCTCCAAGATGTTCATCAGTACAGTTGCTGGTAGCTAACATGTTGCATGTAAATGTGGTTATGGGGGTTTGCATGAGTCCATTGCATGCTAAGACGCTGGCTCCCATTGCTTCCTGTGTTGGCGATGACTGTCAGTTTGTGTGGGTGCATGTAGCTGACACATGGCTTCATGATGTGGTTTATGGTCTTGGGCTCTGTCTGAAACATCTACAATATTTAAAAAAAAACAGCCTATGTGTCAGAGGTATCATAATGTCGTTGAAGGTGTTGGCCTCTGTCTGAAACATCCACTATATTTCACAGTATAGTATATGTGTAAGGTGTATCATAATGTGGTTTGCTCTATGTGATTTACTATATTACACTATATGTGCTACACATAGCGCCACTGGACTACAAAGATTGCTGACTAGGGCCTACAAGGACTGCCTACCTGTGTTCATGCAAGAGTCAGTCTGCTTCTGTATTTATCTGCTCTGACATCACTGAACCGCAAGAAATGTTGTCTTGCAACAACCCTGCCAAACTGTAAAGCACTTTGAGTTGCATATTGCATGTATGAACTGTGCTATACAAGTAAAGTTTTATTATGTGAGTGTGTGCATCCTAATGTGATAAAAGGTGTTGGGCTCTGTTGGAAATGTCCACCCGTTCACTATGTAATGCAGTATGCAGTGTGTCCTTGTGTCATAGTGTGGTTGAAGGTGTTAATCACCACTGTCTCCTGCATTAGTGGTTAGGTGTTAATCTGCTACCACAGGTGCTGTGACCACCTGTGTTATGCCTGTCCACTCACTGGGGACTTCAAAAGTATAGCAGCAACTATCTGGTCTAAAACACACTTGAACTGGTTGATCTGCTCTAAAAACGCAGTTGAACTGGTTGATCTGCTCTAAAAACGCAGTTGAACTGGTTGATCTGCTCTAAAGACACAGTTGTGGCAACATTCTAGAAATGTATGGGAGCAGACAGGCGCATGAAATCACTCTGTCCTTAATCTATAGGCTGGTTTCAGACACGTGCAAAATGCTGAATGTGCTGTTTGGTCGCTTTTTCTTAACCACTAAGGTGGGATTCTTATTTCATCTACATGTCTTGAGGTTGACAGACACCATTACATTCCTTGTAGACCAGACACTCTTAAGTAATATCCTGAGAGATAGAGACAGAGAGAAGGAGGGAGATTCCACCTAATTGGCAATCAGTTGATTTAGCTGTTGTTAATCAAAATCACAATTTCAGCTAGGCTGGAATTCAACACACTGCTCGCAACTGTGTCCGAATGTCTAATCTTGTCCCATCTATAATTTTTATCCACCTGGTTATCCACAGTTTAGCTCACCTGTGCTGTGCCTCTCCTGCACTACAAGTGCTCACTAATCAGAAGAGGGCCAAAGTGAAATTTGGAATTTCCAAGAATTATATCAAAAGTCAAATAGCGTTTGGAGAAGTAAGATATTTTTCCCAGTTTGTATTTTAGTTTTAATTTGCCACTACATTGGTTCTTAGGCATCATAAGACCACTGTTAAAATAAATTAAAAAAAAGATTAAGTGATTGTGCAGTCCAAATGGAAACAAAAGGCCTTCTGAGAGTCAGTGTCTCTCAGGTGTCTCTCATGTTATCAGGGCTGTACAAAATTTCAAATTGAACTGAAGTTGACTCTTGACTTTTACCTCAATTCTTGAATTCGAGTTGAACTTTGAACTGTTGCAGTAGCATTAATAAACAACATGACAGATTTCCTACTTGGAATTTCACGCTGCATCAACTTGCCTGTGCACACACCTCCGTATGTACGCGTCCACACAGGGACAGAAGGCGATGAGTTGTTATGATTGCGTGTCGAAAACACGGCATCTTAAAGCTGGTCATTAACACCCCGCCACCCGCATCTCCTCAAGCGCCAGGATATGAGTTTAGTCACCCGGCAGTTTGATGGCGCCATATGGACTGATGCACACTTCTTGTGTAATCTGTACTAACAGAAGTATCTTCTCTCTCCTCTGCTCATTCTCTTATTCTCCTCATCTGCTGTTTTTCTCTCTCACCCGCTGTCTCTGTGCCTTCTCTCTCTCGTTCACTCCTTCTCCATCTTTCTTTCTCTTCATTCCTTCTCTTTCTCTCTGTGTCTCTCTTCATTAGACCCCAGTTGTCGAGGCCCCAAAGTGCCTTTTCTCCAGTGCCATTTAGCCCTGCCTTCACTGGTAAGTGTGTGTGTGTGTGTGTTTGTGTGTGTGTGTGTTTGTGTGTTTGTGGGAGTTGTGTGTCATTTGGGGTGGTCAGTTGCTCCATTTGATCACACACCAAGGGTGTGGGAGGTGTGATCAGAGAGGATTAGTTGTGTTTCCACATCTCTGTACATCAATGTAGATGGAGTAGCTCTGTGTGTGTGTGTGTGTGTGTGTGTGTGTGTGTGTGTGTGTGTGTGTGTGTGTGTGTGTGTGTGTGTGCGTGTAGGGATGGGGGGTGGGGGTAGGTGGGGGGTAATGTAATATAATATAATAATAATAATAATTATTATTATTTTTATTAAGAGTAGTAGTAGTAGTGGTAGCCTATACTATATCTACATATGCATCTCTTTTTAACTCCAGCAGTGCATAACTACATCTTTTACAAATCTGTCCATCTGCGCAAGGACTTTTTCTCGTTATTGCCTGGCACTGGTCTGTTTTTTTCTCTCCTGTTTGCTCTCCTTCTTTCTCTCTGTATTCTTTTACCTCTCACTGGCTCTTCCTCCTTCCTGGGCTGCCTCCCCCTCCCCCTCTCCCCCCTCCCCGCCCCTTCCAGGTGAGACAGTGTCCCTGGTGGACGTGGACATTTCTCGCAGGGGGGGGAACTCTCTGCACCCCCCCACCCCCCCGCCTCCTCCCAGACGAAGCCTCAGCCTGTTGGGTACTCTTCCTCACTCCTCTTCCTCACTCACTCACTGTCTCTCGTTTTGCCTTGTTTGCTCATGCTGTCCTGTCTTGTGCACTCGCTCCCTCTACTCAACCTCAACCCAACCTCTCTCCTGTCCTAATTCTGCGCTACTGGTCTCAAACATGGTTGTGGTCTGAAACACTGTAAATACAGGTCACTGTTGGCCTGACATCTCACGTTTTCTCTCGAAAAGGCAAAGTCAAACAGAGACAGCCATGGTTTATCATACTTGCTGTGTAGCAATCTATGTAGGTGAAAATGGTTGGCATGGCAACATTAGTTTTATACCCATGTTATATTCACAGAACCTTCAGTGAGCTATAAGAATAATGGGTAGGACTGATTGGATCGATTAAATCCAACACGCCAATGATAGTGAGGTCTCCGATGTGAATGCCTCTCACACAAAATGATCCTAATGACAAGCGTGACGCAATCAACATGTCATGTCAGAACTTGTGTGACCCAACTGACACATCATGTCAGAATAGTTATAACATCCAGCTCATACTGTAAAATACAATGTACAATAATGGGAAAATCCCATCACAGTTGCATACAGTTAGTCAAATGCAAGCCTGTTACTGCGTCATGGTCAGACCAGATGGGGAGCTTCATCACCTAAATGCTATATCTGGAGAGCAGAGGAGGCGGAATAGAGAGTTGCTCTGCCACCTAAATGACACGAGTTTACAGTTGTTTCCCCAAGAAAGAGTTGAAGATGAAGCATCACTCTTTTCTGAAACAACCTGAAACATTTAGCACAATTTATAAAATCTTCCACTTTTTAGGTTTATTTTTTTTTATTAAAAAGCAGTTAGTTTTGTTATCATCTTCAAATTCATTTAGACAGTATCTAGTCATATGAGCAACAGAACCAAAACTTACACTAGTTGCTTGTGATACACCAGATGGATCTTTGTGGTCTGGCTTCCACCAATTTAAACAAAATTGAAAGAAAAAAAAACAAAACAGCACAACATCACTAAAAGATAGCAGTATACCGCCAAGTGACTGCTGTGTGCTGTTGTGGGTGTAAGGAAACTTTTTGGGTCAGGTATGTTGCAGCTTCAAAAATTCCCTAGTTTGGCTTTAAATGAACAGTGAGATATTACATTCTGTCTCAGTCCTCATTCTGTATTTCAGAATCATGCTTAGCTGAATAGTGACAAAATCGCAAGGGATCTCCCTCAGGGTACGAAGATATGGGAAAGATTACTCTCTTTCTCACACACACACACACACACACACACACACACACACACACACACACACACACACACACACACACACACACACACACACACACAGAAAGACTGGCTAAAAAAGGCCCTCCTCTTTTAGTTCCAAACTCTTCTCACCACTGTTTGCCTAAAGTTCAAAGCGAACGCTGGCTAGAAGAGTAGACTGCCTTCAGGTCTGGTGTCATCAGCCAAAGGTTTTGTGCTCGTGTGTCATTATTGTGGTGTTGCTTTGCTGAGAGAAGCATTGTGTGGGTGTCAGACTAGTTGTCCGCAGAGCATTCAGATGAAAAAAGGAAGTCAAAAGATGGAGGCTGATAGCAGGACCGTTTCTCATGTGAAACCTTCTGTGGCCTTCTGTCTTTTTTTTCGTGTTAACGCAGATGCATAACTTCCTTTTTAGTTGTTGTTGGTGTGCTTGCACACTGCTCAGTGCTCTTGCAGTGTAGCTGCTGTGTCACTGAGTTAGCAGAATATAGTGTATCATTTTAGCTTGCATCTGCATCACTTCAAAAGCTGTACGTGTGACTGCATTGTTAAAGAGTGATGCTCAGAAAGATTCCTTGCTCAAAGCCCTCAAACTATTTACATGTATGTTAATTGCTGCCTGACGTGATGAACCACGAACCTGACAAGCTAGCCCACATCAATGTGTGTTCTGGCTACGGGGCCACTGGCCAGGTGCAATCCGAGGGGCGGCATCAACGGTTGTCTTTCAGACTGGCTCTGCACGCAAGAGGGTAGTACAACAACCAATAAGAGCAGCAAGAGGGTAGTACAACAACCAATAAGAGCAGCACACGTGTTTACAATAGCCCTATAACAGTGCACTCTCCCAGCCCTGTCGTCACTGTGTTAAACCCGCCCAGCCACTCTGTTAAGACCGATGTGATTGGTCTGACTAGATTTGGGAGAATAGCTATTGGGTTTCAATGGGATGTCTAGATTTCTAGGCTAGTGGATCACGTCATAAGTTGTCGAAATGGGCCCCTAATATGGAAGCACACCCCTCATGGCTTCTTGTCCTGTGCGTATGTCATAACCAACTCTGTTACTAACAACCAAACATCCTTATAATAACCTGTTAATACACTATAAGCAGTGCTTTGGTAGTATGCCCTGCAAGACTTTAACATCCCCATTTAACCCCCACAGATTCAGCATCCTCTGTTTCTGTGTTGGTTACATAATCCTAATTGGCATGTTGTGATGAACAATAAGTATTGCAAGGGCCGTGTTCCATGTTCTGTTCCAGAGCTCCAGAGTTCCTAAGAGTAGTCTTGTAATACTAAAGGTTTAGGGCTTCCTTAATGAGTGGAGGCTGTGGGGATGGGGCATCTAGGTACTCCTCAACTACATGTAGGCTCTTAAATCATCCAGGATGAAGGTACTGTGCCACCACATGATTGTGTACCCAGTATGTAATTACCAAGCCACTACTTTTAGGTTCTGACAATGGGCATCTAGCTACTAGAATGGCATCTAGCTATGGCTTGTCTACACGCTGATGTCTTCAGGCATTAAAATAGACATGTCAGGTATCCAGATGCTTTCTTGTCATGGGAACATCACAGGGAGTTGTCTATGTCATGGCATAATACTTGTGCTCTTGCTCTGATGTTTCTCTGCAGATGACTTCGGTGGTCCCCAGCCAGGGGCCTCTCTGGAGACCATGGTGGGGGCGTCCATGCAGTCTCTGCCCCTGAGACCTCCTCCTCCGTCCCACGCCATCATCCAGCACAGCCTGAGCCTCAACGGTAAGAGCACACCTCGGCCAGGGGTATTCTGGGATACCCGCTGGCTCACGGGAAGGGCCAGGAAGGAACAGCCAAGAATGGCAAGATATTTCTGTAGAGGTGTCAGCACACTGTGGCCTTGAAAGGGGCAGATGTTATGCACAGGTTGCAGGAGACAGCTTTAATTATGCCAAAGGTAATGTTGGAAGCATTTATTGTCATGATACTGTAGAATCTGAGGATTTTGTTGGTGATGTTTGTTGTTGTAATGTTGTTGTAATGTTTGATTCTAATGCAGATGCCAATACTGATGCTAATGGTAATGTTGGGTTAGTTCTGGTGCAAGTGGTGGGTGAGATAAAAGTATTGGTGTCATATGTTATAATGTTTTTTAAGCTGAGTGTAATAATACTGGTAATAATGCTAACTGCTGGTGGCAATGCGGAGTGGAATAATGCAGCAGGTGATGTCGGGTGTCATAATACTGTCGGCAGGGTTGGATGTGTTAGTGCTGTTGGAGTAAGCAAGCTAATAGGATCCTCACAAAATGATCTCATAAAATCCAGTTACTCCTGTGCAGTGGCATTACACTGATGGTTCTCAGTGTGTTGGTCGACCCTTTTTAGAGCAACTTTGTAAGATCACTATAAGTCATATGTTTACTCCCAAAGCAAGCATTTGTGCTGATAATAATGTGTGTTTTTTTTATCGAACTTGGAATAACGATAACACGATCTCCTGCACGAATACACATAACCATCAACCACAGACAGACAAACGGGAGGATGTGAGAGTTCAGGGAAGGATGTGAGAGTAGCTGTTCTAGAAAGTTCTTCCTAGTCTTAACTGGAAAAGCAGTAGAGAAGTGTGAAATCTCATCAGGGTGCTTTCTCACTATGGCCCCTCCAACAGGAGCTCTCAGTAATTCACACAAAAAGGCCTAGCTGGCTATATTTATTACAGTAAATGCAAAATTACACATTTACTAGGGCTGCATGATATGTGATACCATTGCTGAATGCTGCAGTGATGATATGACTTGTGATGAACAAATGGAAACATTTAAATACAGTGTAAATGTTGTTCAGCTTTGTGTTAATCGCAACATAGACCCCCAACAATGGGGTATATTATGAGAAAGGCCATTTAGACCAGGTGGGGTCCAGCTGATCGGGCAAATATATTGGTGTGCAGACTGTGAAAGTAAATGTTTATGGAAACATAGCATTTATTGCAGTTAAGCTATGTTTTGTAATATGTGTATTGTGCGTGTTCATTTCTCAGTAGTTTTCATCTGTTGTGCAGCTCTAGGGTCATCATGATGAGTTACATCATGACAACAAGAAAACTTGCTCTCTCTCTCCGAGGGTCCTGTAGTTCTGTAGTCTCCCACTGTATTGTGCGTGTTCATTTCTCAGTAGTTTTCATCTGTTGTGCAGCTCTAGGGTCATCATGATGAGTTACATCATGACCACAAGAAAACTTGCTCTCTCTCTCCGAGGGTCCTGTAGTTCTGTAGTCTCCCACTGTAAGGCTCCTCTGTAAAGGATGTGTCCCAAACACACACAGAAACACCCCCCCCCTCCACACACACACAACACACACACACACACACACACACACACACACACACACACACACACAGACACACACACACACACACACACACCATAAATAGAGCTCTGGTGTGTTTGCTGGTTTGCTGGCCTGGAGGCCATTGTGCGGGTGTGCACGTGAGTCAGGGTTTAACTAATTACTCCGTCAGCTCGGGTTTGTTTTGATGGCATAGTGCGAAAATAGCCCTGCAGTGACACCAGTCTCCAATTAACACTACACACACACACACACACACACACATACACACGTACCCACATACACATACTCACACACACACATACACATACACACACACACACACACACACACACACACACACACACACACACACACACACACACACACACACACACACACACACACATATTTATTCAGGCTTCTCCTCATTTCAGGAGTTCATTATAGTTCAGATTAGACCTAGAGGCCACTCCCAAGTTAGTTGCTTATTACAATTTCTGAGGGAGTCAGTATCTATGCTGGCTCATACCACCTAATGTCTTATTTATAGTTAAAACAGGGACTTTTTATTACCGAAACTCTCTACTGGAAAAAAACCCACACAGCTTTCGTGCCACTGCCACTACTGCAGTATCTGTGGCTGCTGATACCCATTGTCCCCCACTGTTTTGGGCAGTCTGACTCCAACTAAGTCATGTGGCTCTACAGCAGGGGTCCCCAACACGGTGCCTGCGGGCACTAGGTACCCCACAATGAGCTTGTCAGGTGCCCACAAAGGATCTTTAAATGTAATTTAATTTATTTGAAGTGAATTATTTTGAATGAGTAGCCCTCCATATAGTTACTCACTCTTCAGGTAGCCAGAAAGGTTGGAGACCCCTGTTCTAGAACATGTCTGTAAGCGTGCATGCAACTTGCATTTTGTAAATGCTGCACTGCAGTTTAAGGAGACATTTTGCAGGGATTTGTGGCTTTTTGGACATCAAACCCATGGTCTTGATCTTAGTCCACAAACTTAGTCAAAATAGAAGCAAGCACTTCCCACCTCACTGAGGCCCGGTGCAGCACAAAAAAAGTATCAAGGAGTAAAAAATAGGATGCCCGAAGAAGACGCTGGTGGGTCAAAATGCCGCTCTTTAATTAAATAAATCAGTCGTTTGGGGAGTTTTCAGTGTGCGGACTGCTGTTTTTTAGTCAGCTGGGGTTAAGCAGAGCACACGAAATGGGGGTTGTGATGGTAACTATTGGCAGAGACTTCCCATAGATCCAGCAGCGCACAGACAGCTACTACCAGTTGCCATGTCAGCAAAGCTGCCTGTCAAAGCTTTCATGTTAATGCTGTGAAGTTTTCCAGCCTTTCAGTGGCTTGGGAGGAAGGGGCACAGATTGCCATTGGTTTCACTGCATGCTTTAAAACTTGCCCTCAGATCACAGTTTCTTCAACAACTGACATCTGAGTCTTACTTGTAGTAAAAACAGGGATTTTATTTATTACCGAAACTTAGTACTGAAAAAATAAAGGCCACAAAGCTTTCCTTCCAGCACTGCAGCATTTGTTCAGGAGAGGAGAGGAGGTAAGCACAGGTGTCAACGTCAACGTCTTATTAGTGTTTCAGACATTTTCCAGAAGGTCTTCAACAGCTTGGTGTCAATGGCCACTATTAGCAAGAAGCTGTTTGTATTTGTATTACACCTAACTTTGGCCCACAGCTAGGTTTGCAAATGTCTCATATCTCGTATGTCTGTTTTTGTCACTCAGGAAGTACTAAGTGTGTTATTCAGGAAGTGCTGAAAGAGTTTGTTTTGTCATGCTTGCAGACACCTTCCTCAGAGGGCTGCCTCGGCCCATACCGCTGGTTCCGGAAGGACCCAACTTGGGCCGACCCGAACAGCGCCCCACTCTGTTCCCGCTCAGCCGGTCCGACGCTAGCAGCTTTGCCACCAGCCTGAGGGAACTGGAGAAGGTGAGCTGAACACACACACACATGCATGCATGCATTCACACACATACACACACACACACATACAGGCATGTATAAACACATACACACACACAAACACACAGGCATGTACACACACAAATATGCATGCACACACACACATAGGCATGTATACACACATATACCCACGCACAGGCATGTATACACACACGCGCGCACACACACACACACACATGCACACACACACATAGGCATGTATACATACATATACCCACGCACAGGCATGTATACACACACGCGCGCACACACACACACACACACACACACACACACACACACACACACACACGCACAGGCATGTATACACACACACGCGCGCACACACACACACACACACACACACAGGCATGTATACACATACACACACACACACAAGAGCCTTAAGGAGCTGGAGAATGTGAGCTAAACATGCACAAATACTTTAAACACACACATACTGTATCACACTCACGTGTACCGAAAACATCACGCAAACAACACACACACAAAAACTTTATGTGCTACATTTAAATCCCCCCCTCGCAAACACATAAACACACAAGGAAAAAAAATGCATGCAAAGATATAAGGGCTATAGAAATCTTTCAGCAAAAGTATAGCAACATATATTCCTTGCTAGGGCATGTTTTCAAGACAAAAAGTGTGTACAGCTGCTTGTGTGCAGCATGTGTTTGATCTCTGCTACGCAGCGATATCATCTCCTAGTGTCACCCAGAGCCACTTCCTCTTCTTACGCTTTTCCTTCTGTGACAACAACGTATTTACACACACACACACACACACACACACACACACACACACACACACACACACACACACACACACACACACACACACACACAGACATATGCACATATACACACACACAGACATATGCACATACACACGCACACACACATGCACATGCACACACACACATACGTACACACACATATATGCGCAGACACACACACATATGTGCACTCACATATACACACCCGTACACACACAT
>CM050216.1:34153742-34226242 GCA_027475355.1 Coilia nasus
GCAGCCTCCTTTTCCTATTTTTTCAATGATTCATTGTGACCCCACCTCTGTGGCCCTCTTTAATTGGCTGTTTTCAATGATTCATTGTGACCTCACCTCTGTGGCCCTCTGTAATTGGCCATTTTCAATGATTCATTGTGACCTCACCTCTGTGGCCCTCTGTGATTGGCTGTGCTGTGTCGCGCAGGGTTGCCGCCCACGCCGGTGCAGCTGCTGTACCCCGTGTCCCGGTTCAGCTCCGTGAAGTCGCTGCAGCACCTCTGTCGCTTCTGCATCCGCCAGCTGGTTCGCATCGACCACATCCAGGAGCTGCCGCTGCCCACGTAGGCCTCTTTAGCACTCACATGCGCTCACATACAACCACGCACGCATACATGCACACACAAACACACGTATCCTGACAAAGACACACATACATGAACATATGCACACAAGCACTTACAAACCTGTGTGGTAACTATTTTAAAAAGTATGCAACCACAGGGAGACAGAGAGACTGGCTATGAGGCAAAGGTAGGCCTACAGTTTGCGGGTCACTCTTGCTATGCTGTGTAAGCACAGCCTTGTAGTCAAACTCAGTTCTTTTCTCACATTGAATACATACCTGCACACACACACACACACACACACACACACACATTTGTTTACATGGAAAAAATGTCAAATTCACAACTCAAAAGTGGCTATGGTAAACCACTAAGAACTTCCTTATTCTAATGCAGTCCACCAAAATATATGTGTGTGGGAATGTTCAAATATGCCCTCAGTTGAATTTTAGAAAAAACCCATGAGTGAGAACACTCATCTGGTCAGTTCTTAAAATGTAACCTGTCATGTGATATTTAGACTTTTTCATATGATTTCCCATGGTGTGATGGCCAGAGGTATTGTATAGTTTATAGATAATTTCACTAATTAGTACCTACCTGGCTGAAGAGGTTTGTGTATTAGAAATACATGATTTTATAAAAGGCTCAGGACAAACTTGTGTTATGATGGTTGACCTTACAGACAGACTTACAGACTTACAGATAACTACTTCTCAACTAATTGATTTTCCATATAAGATGCCAATGCACATTTTGACCATGTGAAAAAGGAATCCTAGCTCGAAACACTTGCGATTCACATAGATTCTGCCAATGCTCTCGCCAGTGCTCACAATGACCAGCATATTATTTAGATGAAACATCATGAGTGCACAGAGCAGGTGCGAATGAGTTAAATGCAAACACAGCTGATGACACGCCTGACTCCTGCAGGCCCCTGATTGAGTACCTGAGGAAGTTCTACTACTACGACCCGGAAGAGGAGATGTACATGTCAGTCAGGGAGGCCAGGCGGGACCCGGGCCCAGCGCAGCCCACTGAGACACAGACGTAGCACTCCTACCAGATGAAGTAAGTTCCTGCCAGTCAAACCGGGCCTCACAAGGGCAGCGCCTCAGTGTTGTGTGTGTGTGTATGTAATGTGGTCCCAGAAAGTCAGTTTGTTGAATGGGTTTGAAGATATTCATTCACCCCCCTGAGGAAGTGAAAGGTTTTCTTTTTCATTACACTCACATAGATAATCCAATAAGACAGAAACCGGTCACATGTAAAAAATTTTCTACATTGAAAGAATAAGCTGGTCAGACCAAATCTGTCATCTGCTTTCAATTTTACTACATTTTTACTGTAAAGTGAAATGCCTTCACTCGTTTTTTGTGTGCTTTGAGACCATAATTTGTAGTTGATACATAAAATAACTCCAGTTGTTTTTGTCTATTAGAGTGTATATTCATAAATCATGATTGATTGCGGTGCTCCTGTATATCTTTAGTTAATTATGTATCCAGTGTTACTTTTTCATTGCGACAACATTGTTTAAGGCTATCTACTCCACATGTGCTGAGAGAGCCTCACGGGCATTTTTTATGTATCACTTGTAGACTGTGATGCCTACAGTACATTGCTTCTTCTTAAGTAAGTGTCTGCTGACTGGTGATGAAAAGGTTTTCACTGCAGCAGGGTTGTTGTTACACAACACTGCCACCTTGTGGCAGTAGGACTGAAGTCAGAAGCATTAAATAAATCAATAGGACGGCAGAGCTGCCATTTGTAAAAATACATTACTACCACCAGGTCTGACCTCGGGAACCTCTGCAGAAGTAGCTTTCTAGTAGTACTAGAGACGGGAATGAAAACATTATGTTTAAGGACAAATACAAACACAGCATCTGAGCACACAAAGTGCCGCCTATATTTTCACCGCTTTGAGACTTAATTTTACCTTGTAGCAATATTCATATTTTCTCAAAAATATTTTTTCTCAAAAATAAAAGAGGTGACCAGTAATAATTATTTGGTATGACAAACTTTAAGAGAGAGAGAACTTTAATATTTGTGTACTTTACGAGTCTTAAAGAAGTACTTAAGTGTGCGGTGCGGTCCTGTTCCTCATGTTGTTAACCCTTGTTCTGTTCCTTGCTTCCAGGGACTCCTTTTATTTTTGTACACGTGAACAGCTGCCCATGAAGACTGCAAACACAGCTGGTGATGGTGCCAGTTGGAAGCTGGAGTGTTAAACTGCTGTTGTTGTTCGGTGACAGGGATAAGTAGTGGGGGGTGGGGGGGTAAGGATGGGTGTGGGTGTGTGGGTGTGGGGGGGGACTCTGCATCTGTATGTCCCTGTGCAGCTGGTCGTCGGCGGGTTTCAGGTGATCCACCCTTCCCTCACCGTGGCGGTGTTGCCGGAGAGTCGGAGGGTCTGGGGAGATGGGAACCCTGCAAGGCCTCTGAGCAGAGCCCCCATCATCGTATGAAAATGAAACTGGGGAACCCCCCCCCTCCCCTCCTCCCCATCCTCCCGTGAAGAAAGGATGGGGGACCCCGAGCTCTGACCTCACCATGACCCCGTTCTCACCCCTCCTCCCACCCTGCTCTCCACTCTCTAAGCCATCTCCAGGGCTGCGAGATGGAGTTTCTGCGTAATACTGGGGAATATTATGGTTGTTATGTGAGAACTGACTGAACTTTGAACAAAAGAGATAAAATATAAGCCCCTAAAAACTAAACTTGAACCTGGGGAGGAAAAGCAGAGTCCAGATGGATTCAGCTGGAAGGATAAAATCAAGAAATGCACTTCTTTTTTTCTCTTTCTTTTTCTGTTGCTCTCTCTCTCTCCCTCTCTCTCTCTCTCTCTCTCTCTCTCTCTTTCTTTCTCTCTGGTTTGCTCGTCTTTTGTTGTGTTTTTTTGGCTCCTCTCCTTCCGTTCTCCCGCTATTCTGACTCGGATCCTGCAGATGCTTTGAATAAAATGCAAAAAAAGATGATGATGATGATTCAGAGGACAGCTCTAAAGCGCAAACGAGCATCAGTGTTGGGTGACGTGCTGGAAAGGGCTGGGACATCTGTACAGCTTTCCTTTCTGCTCCTTTGCAAAATGGACCTTTTTCTCTCTCAGCCCGGCAAGAAAATGTGACTTTTTTGGACTCTTATTTAAAGTACAGCTCAGAAGAAAACAGTTTCTGTTTGTCCCTCTCTACCACGTTTTAGTTACAGCCTCCTCAGAGAATACTGGAGTATGTATGTGTGTGTGGGTGCGTGTGTGAGTGGGTATGTATGCGTGTAAATATTATATGTCTGGCGTAGTTACTGGTGGCTTGTAAGAGTTGCTAGAAGCATCGCTAGGTATGATTTCTATTTTTTTTTCCAGAGATAGTTGACCTCTTGTCTGAGTTTTGAAAACTGGATCTTTCCTGCTGGAATCGCATAGAACAACTTTTTGGGACTGTTATAGGACAATGCATTACAAAAAATCGCAATGTAACAGTACAATAAACAGTTGATGGCATAACTCATGAATTGCAACGTGTTCTGTGTGAAGCTGTAGATGAACGTTGCCTGGTGGCACTTTGGTGGAGTCCAGAAAATGGGGAAATTATCACGGGTGCTTCAACATTTAGGGCTTGTTGTGGGGAATGAAGCCTCTGCACAACCACCCAATGCACAACACAGAAGACCAGTAATTCCGTTTACATGTAAAACAACAGGTAACACTTCATCTGGATAGTCTCCCACAGAGACAACACAGATGGTTTCTTGAAATTCAGTTACATTTTGCATATTGTTTACTGACCTATCAACTTAATGACAACCCAACCCCTAACCTTAACAAGACTTCAATGGTTAATTAATAATCTGTACACAGCATCTGTACACAGCATCTGTACACAGCATCTGTAAACAGCGTATTTTGTCATCACTGACATTGTTGCATGTGTGTATTTCAGAACGATGCTTGTGCTATCCAGTATACTCCACATATTCTGCTGTACAGTGAGTGAAGCTGAATAGCTCTCCGTGGTTTCTACGCATTGGGCAAAGCACAATTTGTCAAACAGCCCTCCATCGCTCCTCTGTATTTCTTCACAGTGTGAGGTCCTGAAAGTTCTCAGAGCGTCATGATGAATAGCAACCCATGTGTATAGCTATAGCTATATTGTTATATCAATGAACATTTTGTTATATTTTTAGCTTAGTGTAAGGTGTAAATGCAATCTAGGGTGTTCTTGTGAATGTGCATGAGTCAGTGTGAATATTAAATCACAGGATGTTCTTGGGTGCCTTCCAGGTGTGTTAGAGGCGTTTGTAATGTGGGCATTTTGATGCATTCTAACAAGTTCTAAAACACCTACCTTTACCCACAAATGTAAGTAAAACAATGAATTATTAACTGATTCTGAGACATATTCAATTCAATACAAGCACTCATTCAACAAGTCCATATGCATAATCATATTATTAGTCCAAAGGCCATTTTAATAAAATTAATGTGGCACAAATCATTATCAACAGTGACTTTAAGGAAGCAGAAATGTTGCAACAGCCTTCAATAGGTCTTTCAGACATCGAAGTACCTAGGTACCTAGGGGCATCACCGTGGCCTGCCTGCAAAACCAGATGACGATATTTCTCTGGCATTACTACTTGAAATGCAGGCTCTACTCATTACAGAAAGCAGACCGCTTGTGCACTAGTACATCATCAACAACAAACCATTTTCTTCACTTCTTAACTCATCCTCAGACAATACATCACTCATACGCCCTGCCAATTCATCATCAGCTTGTCTTGCTGTGCTGCAGTTAACTCACTGCGAGACAGTGTAGATGGCAAGGCAGGAAGAGTAGAAGCCATGCTTGACACCACACTAACTCTTAAGCATGACTAATCGGCCGAGTCACAGCACCTGGTCCTCAGAATGACGACTACACCCCCTACTGGTCATTTAGGCCAATCAGCCAAGAAGCCATTTCCATTTAAAGCAACACTAACTAGTTTCCGTCTTCGGCAGCCTTACAGGTTGGAAGCGGAATTGCCTCTCTTTCAAACTACAGAGAGACGGCCTGCTCCTTCAGACTTACTTAGTATAGTTATAGCCCATGGAGGGCGGCCAATGCTGTGTCAGTTCTTGACACAGCAATGTAGTTTAGGCATTATTAGCACTAGTAATATAGGTCTCCCAAGCACAACAGGAAAAATGAGTTTACCCTCCTACGGTGTGTGGCTGGCACACCGTGACTTTGTCTTCTCGAGTCTAGTAATAGAGGTGTGTTTTCCCAATTACCTCAACTGCCTTGCTGAAGAGTTGTACTACATGGAACCAACCGTTTCAGTGGACCGGCTGGAACAAATAGCCTATGTGGCAGGATGTTACTTTCTGAACCTGAGATGTATGCTTCTGGCATGCACTAGATAAATAATTACTCGAAACTCAGTGTATTCAGCAGAGCAACCGGTCTCACGCCAGCCACAGTCAGTTTCTTCAGTTATAAATAAGTAGTAAATAATTGATGCACAAGGACCAAACATTCTCATCCTGCAACAGCTCTTTAAGGAAATGATGTGTGCTACCGTGTTGCACACACACCAAACAGGAAGTAAAAGTGTGTGTGTGTGTCTGTGTGTGTGTGTCTGTGTGTGTGTGTGTGTGTGTGTGTGTGTGTGTGTGTGTGTGTGTGTGTGTGTGTGTGTGTGTGTGTGTGTGTGTGCAATGCATGTGTGAGCTTGTACAGAGAGAGATATTAAATGTCCTCATTATATTCACCATCAGATAAGTCTGAGTGGTCCATTATAGATCGTCTTCGTGACAAATTGTCTGTCTGTCTGTAAAAACTGTGTTTTGTTTATAACTGTTGCAAAGGAAGAATGCTTCTGCACATTCTTAATTATAACACTAATGTACTTTTCAGTGTGTGTGTGTTAATGTTTTTATTTATCTGAAGGGTGAGTGCATTTACAGCACATCTTTGTAAACATCATTCGTTCCACATCTTTACCCATGTTCAGGGAGATAGACTGCCTTAAAAGAAAGTTAAACAAATAACCCATGTTGGCAGATTTTCACATTTCCCCTAGGAAACAGCGCAGTGGGGCAGTGTGTCACTGTGTCACTGATGTTCAGGTCATCTTGAAGAACTAGACTGCTTACAATAAGGTGTGTGTATGTGTGTTATGGAGACTGCCATTCTGCAGAATTTAGCAGAAACATGCCGACACCTAACTTTTTATTTTTTTAATTATCCAAAGTTCAGGACATAGAGCATCAATGAATTGTTACCTAGCCATGTGAACAACAGCTGTAACCATATTAAAGGACATTCTGCTGTTACCAATGTCTCTGTGGTTTGGTTGTTTGTTTTTTAAATATCATTGTTCTCCTTTTGATGGTCCCTACAGCATAATGAATATGGGAAAATGGGTGCCAGACTAAGTGGCTTGTTTGAGAAGAAGCTGAAGAGCGTCTTAAACATTGCATGACTCCTCTCCTCCTTATCTTCAGCATCACATGACTGCTCTGCTGTTATCTTCAGCATCACATAACTGCTCTGCTCTTATCTTCAGCATCACATAACTGCTCTGCTGCTTATCTTCAGCATCACATAACTGCTCTGCTCTTATCTTCAGCATCACATAACTGCTCTGCTGCTTATCTTCAGCATCACATGACTGCTCTGCTGCTTATCTTCAGCATCACATAACTGCTCTCCTGCTTATCTTCAGCATCACATAACTGCTCTGCTCTTATCTTCAGCGTCACGTAACTCCTCTTGCTGCTTATCTTCAGCATCACATAACTACTCCACTCTTATCTTCAGCATCATGTAACTCCTCCTGCTGCTTATCTTCAGCATTACATAACTGCTCTGCTGCTTATCTTCAGCATCACATAACTGCTCTGCTCTTATCTTCAGCATCACATAACTTCTCTCCTGCTTATCTTCAGCATCACATGACTGCTCTTATCTTCAGCATCACATAACTGCTCTGTACTTATCTTCAGCATCACATAACTGCTCTGCTCTTCAGCATCATGTAACTGCGCTGCTCTTATCTTCAGCATCACATAACTGCCCTGCTCTGCTCTTCAGCATCACATAACTGCTCTGCTCTTATCTTCAGCATCATGTAACTCCTCCTGCTGCTTATCTTTAGCATCACATAACTGCTCTGCTCTTATCTTCAGCATCACATAACTGCTCTGCTCTTATCTTCAGCATCACATAACTGCTCTGCTCTTATCTTCAGCATCATGTAACTCCTCCTGCTGCTTATCTTTAGCATCACATAACTGCTCTGCTCTTATCTTCAGCATCACATAACTGCTCTGCTGCTTATCTTCAGCATCACATAACTGCTCTGCTCTTATCTTCAGCATCACATAACTGCTCTGCACTTATCTTCAGCATCACATAACTGCTCTTATCTTCAGCATCACATAACTGCTCTGCTGCTTGTCTTCAACATCACATAACTGCTCTGCTCTTATCTTCAGCATCACATAACTGCTCTGCTCTTATCTTCAGCATCATGTAACTCCTCCTGCTGCTTATCTTCAGCATCACATAACTGCTCTGCTCTTATCTTCAGCATCATGTATCTGCTCTGCTCTTATCTTCAGCATCACATAACTGCTCTGCTCTTATCTTCAGCATCACATGACTGCTCTGCTCTTCAGCATCATGTAACTGCTCTGCTCTTATCTTCAGCATCACATAACTGCTCTGCTCTTATCTTCAGCATCACATAACTGCTCTGCTCTTATCTTCAGCATCACATGACTGCTCTGCTCTTATCTTCAGCATCACATAACTGCTCTGCTCTTATCTTCAGCATCATGTAACTCCTCCTGCTGCTTATCTTCAGCATCACATGACTGCTCTGCTCTTCAGCATCATGTAACTGCTCTGCTCTTATCTTCAGCATCACATAACTGCTCTGCTCTTATCTTCAGCATCACATAACTGCTCTGCTCTTATCTTCAGCATCATGTAACTCCTCCTGCTGCTTATCTTCAGCATCACATGACTGCTCTGCTCTTCAGCATCATGTAACTGCTCTGCTCTTATCTTCAGCATCACATGACTGCTCTGCTCTTATCTTCAGCATCACATAACTGCTCTGCTCTTATCTTCAGCATCATGTATCTGTTCCGCTGTTATCTTCATCAGCTGTCCGCTGTTGTGGGCAGCTGTGGCCTAGTGGTTAGGGACTTGGTCTTGCAATCGGAAGGTTGCCGGTTCGAATCCTGCCCTACCCATAGTCGAGATGCCCTTGAGCAAGGCATCTAACCCCACACTGCTCCAGGGACTGTAACTGAAACCCTGTAAATATCTGTAAGTCGCTCTGGATAAGAGCGTCAGCTAAGTGTAATGTAATGTAATGTAATCTTCAGCGACATGTAACTCTTCCTGCTGCTCCTCGTTGGGTTACTGGCGCTGCCATCTTGTTGTGACGTGACAAGAGAGATGGCAGTGCCAGTGGTTACTATCAACCATTTTAATCCTTGATAAACTGCACAGCCATGTTTGCTAAATGGGGCATTTTGTGCTCAGCTCTGGTAAGAAGTGATGCTCTAGTGTCCTAAGTGGTACTACACTCTGTATGCAAGCAACATCTGTGAACATGTACTGTAGGTCTGTATAATGTCTGCAAATGGCCAAGTAGGAAAGGATTGTCTTCTCTTAATTTTATACATTTATGATTTTAGATTGTACTTAGTTTACATCTTGTATTTTTTTAAAAAATATTCTACCAAAACAGATCTGATATCTACTTATTATTATATTCTTACAGTATGCTTACGGTTTGTGTGTGTGTGTGTGTGTGTGTGTGTGTGTGTGTGTGTGTGTGCGTGCGTGTGTGTGTTAATGTTTTTATTTATCTGAAAGGTGAGTGCATTTACAGCATATCTTTGTACACATCTTTATTAGTTCCACATCTGTACCCATGTTCAGGGAGATAGACAGCTTTAAAAGAAAATTAAACAAGTAACCCATGTTGGCAGATTTTAATGTTTCCCCTAGGCTACTACAAGGACGAAGGTCCACACGCCTGACGTAGAGCAACCAGGTATACGTGTACATGACTTAGGAAACATTGTTTCTCTTCTACAAAATTTACTGACTGATAGGTTTCGGTTTCCTGACTGTGACTCCTGTGAAATCTGAGGTCGTATTGACCTCATTGAGTCTGATTAGGCTACATGGGTTGCATGTTTTTGAACATGAGTATTGCATCAGTATCATTGCACTAGTGGCTTCAGGATATTTCAAAAATCTGTCTGACGAGAATAGGGTAGACTGTGCCAAATGCTGCCGCACAAACATTTTTCGAGACTTGAAACCGAAAGTGATGTGATGAAGGGAAATGGAATCTTGATTTGTCGAGGTGGGCGGGTCATTATCCATATAAACAGCGGGCACAGTGCTGCTCGGAACTTTCGAGCAATCAAGCGACCAGCAAACACCAGTTTACATTCGTGGACAACAGTGGACCAAGGTAAAAATAACACAACATACGGCAGTCTAAACACAACTTTTATTATTACAGATATTGCATTTGGAATGTCTGTGTAATGTAACATTTTTCAAAGTCTTGCCATCGAAGTTCGTGTTCAGTTTTAAGTCTATTCAGCAGTCTATACACTAGTCTTAATTCGCCATCATAAATGAGTTTCTTGAACTGGCGTTAATATTTTAGTTGGATGCGTAAAAGTTGCCAAGGTTGTAGACTGCATAACAAGCGTAAACCGGTGTTTTTATATATGATATCTAAATTCGCCTTGGCTCATCGCAACAAAGTTGCATTTATGACAGAATTTGTGTAGGCACTGCTTCTATCACTTTGTACTACACTTGAAGTGAATTTTACACGTCTCGTTTTTCAGAATGAATATCCAAATAAAATTCCTGAACGGCTCTACGTATCCCCTACAAGTGAGCCCGAGTACCACCATTGGAGAATTAAAGAAACTCATCCATGGGTTGAGCGACCATGCACCTGCACGACAGAAACTTACGACTGGAAACGGGGTCAATTTCAGCAATGATTCCAGCACCCTCAGTGCCATCGGATTGAAGCCTGGATCCTGCGTCATGGTTCTGGTAACGGACCCCGCGCCATCTCAAGTGTTCCTGAAGAACGAGAAAGGTCAGACATCCACCTACGACGTGATGCCGGGTGAAACTGTCACTGCTTTCAAAAGCAAGGTCTACCAAAAAGAGAAGGTTCCAGTGGACCAGCAGAGACTTATTTACAATGGCAAGCAGCTTGATGATGGGCGAAAACTAGAAGACTATGACATTGTGTCTGGTAGCACTGTCTACCTTACTCTCCGTCTTAGAGGAGGTTGATCTGAAAATGAAGCATCACAACCCTACCCCCCAGCACATACACACAAATATAGCCTATAATGTCAGTTGTTGTTAGTATCATTATTAATGAATCCATTGAGCAAATTGGATGCTGTCAGAACATCTATAGGATAAAGAAGATTTAATTCATTCCATTTTCTGGGCACCTTATATTTGCACTTTTCAGTTGTTTTTTTTTTTCTTAGAGATTATTTTATTGTATGAAATGAGTATATTTAAATAAACATTAACTGTATAACATTTGGTTGCCTGTGGCTGTGTCCTCTGTCATAAAAAATGAAACAGAAACCTCAAGTCAACATTTCCTTAAAGGAGAACTTCGGTGTAAAATGAAAATTGGCATGTTAAAACATCATACCGAGTTGGTATGTTTGCTGAGGGGCAAAATTGAGTTAGCCAGTTGCATTCAGAACTTAACCATTTTTTGTCCCAGAAGGCTAACAATAGAAGTGGTAGGTGCCCTTAGACGAAGCATTAGGATTAAGGTATTATTAAATCATTAAAACAGCTCGAAGAAACTCCACACTCCATCGGTAGTACAACAAAGGCCCTGGCATTCAAAACAAGGCACTGAGAACTTTGTAAATGTACACAAGGTTTATTTAAAAAACTGTTCTTACATGCAGTAGTTTGCAGTTGTTTCTCGTCGCCGCCATGATGAAAGTCCAAACAAGTTGATTGTACTACCTCTCCTCCTATTCTTCCTAGTACAAAAGAAAAAATCTTTTTGCACATCCTAGGTCGAGGTGCAGGACAAACTGTGTTGGGTAAATTCCAAGAGGATGGGTCCACCCTTTTGAACACCTTTTTGCTCTTCTGTTCTTCAGCACAGAATGAAGTTTCAGTCAGAGGCGTAGATAGTAAACAGAGTCAGAGGCGTAGATAGTAAACAGAGTCAGAGGCGTAGATAGTAAACGGGCAACACAGGCAACTGCTTGGGCCCTCCAGACCACTAAAGGGCCTTAGAGGGCCCAAGCCCTCTGATCTTTGAAGTACAGCGATGACAAGGCAGTTTTTAACGGAAGTGGTGGGGGTCTAGGAGTACATGTAAAACATCCAAGGAATCTCGAACTCTGCGGGCCACTTACAGTTACGATTCTTTGTTGATGAACAATTCTCAAAATTGTGTGGAAGTAAGGCACCCTAGTGTCCGTGTAAGACTTCTCGCTGTGACATCACAGATTGCATGTCTTCCTAGTGTGTCATGTGATGTTTCCCTGCTGGCATGCCCTCACCTAAGCGACTACTAGGGAATTTCAGTAACACTTATCTTAGCTTTCGGTTTCCTACTCCACCCACTGCAGCACTGATAGGTATCTGTTTGTTGGTAAACAAAGATCTGTGTCTTTTTTTGTGTAGGCCTACAACAACATTGTTGGGTTTACGTATAATAACCCTAAATTTTTACAATGATAAGTTTAATATTTTACTGCATCACTAAAATCCATGGGTTCTGTCTGATTTTTTTTTTACATTTCATTAGCTTAACACTGGCAGGATATAAGGTATGGCTGTCAGAAACTTAACAAATATTCAAAGTTAGAAGTTAGTTGTGGCTGTGAGACACTAATCACATTGAGTTGTGTTAGTTGAGCTGGGCCATGTCATGAGCATTTGTAGTCTGTAGACTGCGGATGGCCAGTGGTTTAGCTGACTCGGTGAGTTGATGGCCCAGCTGACTGCTCAGCTGTTTGTTAATCTACAACTACATTGGATGACATCATTCAGCCCACCATACTTCAGCTGCCACAACCTACTTCCTGTCCATGCAGTATTAACTACCCACACCCACCCTTTAATCAGTATTGTACTGGTGGTCTCTTTACTTTATTACCTACGCTTAAGCTTGGTTGTTGTCCTGCACGTAATAATTTTTGGCTTCTGCTAACTCACACCTGCATATGAGGAAATGCAATTAAATGGCATGTATTGCCTAACATCGCTGCTCTTCTGGGTGCTCAGAGGGGATTTCCACTGCTCTTTCTGCCCCTGGCTTTTTATCGAGGAATGGGAAAGTCCCCCAGAAGAGCTATACATAACTGGCTGAAAACAACATAAAAGATATTAGTCGCTGACTAAAGTGTTTCTGACTGAAATATTACTCCTAGAAATCATTGTATGTTTCTGACTGAAATATTATTTCTAGAAATCATCTTCTCATCAATAGTTAAGAGAAAATGTTGTCAAAAATTGGTATTCTGACTTTAAGTGTGATACAATCTTTGTCTCGTTATTATATATGAACGAATAGAAACCATTATCATTATCTAGCAGTGCAAAAAGTGTGCAAACATTTTAAAAGTCATCCCTCATGACCCTCGTTTGATGGTGATCAGTTGGGATAGCTGGTTGGAATGAGTTAAAACCGGATAAAATGTATCACTCGTACTCAGTTTAACTGTGCATAAGGTGTGTTTCTTTTCCAGAAAAATGAAAGCGACTGTTATCAGAATGCAGGCTGGTTAGTGGAGTAGTCCTAGATCTATTCCACAAGATGGCGCTGTTTACAAGGATCGCAATTATAATACATATACATAATATGGAATAATATGGAACTGTACCCTTTAAAAACACAAAGATAACATGAAATAATCATTAACATAAGGAAACAATTTGGAATAAACAATTAAGAAACTGTAAGAACATAGTTTCCAAATTATACCACATTATCCAGTTTTGACTTGACTTTGAATCTACAAACATTAGCTTATTCATAAGGAAACAATGGGATGGAAAGGGGCCATATCAGCTGTTTGTCTCAAGTGATGCTGTTTCAGAAGGAGCAGGCTTTTATAATGACAGACAGTCCTTAGGAATGTCAAGGTGTAGTGGCACTCTATGTGTCTGATAGCCTGTGCATGTAGCGTTCAATCTTAGACAGGAGTTGAACTAACCCTCTGCCTCAGATGCACACCATGGAAAGAATCTCAGGTCGACCTTTCTCCATATCATCTGCCTTGTCCAGATCCTTCCTCCCACCCTTCTCCATATCATCCCTTCCTCCACATGCCAAGGGAAAAATGACACACGCAACCCAAGGACCACTTTTGGCTTCTCCAGGATTCTCTGCAGCAGAGGAGTACGTTTAGACGTACGGGAGGCGATTTGAAAAGGAACAATATGTCAACAATATATCAAGGTTGTCAAACATTTTCATGTTACAGCTCGTCATTCACATAAAATACATCACAAGAATATATTATTACCATGACTGTCTGTCTTACTATTGTGTGAAAGTTGGCAAGACAGCAAAACCATTAGGGTCAAGAAATGTTGCTTGTATGAGTATATTTTACAGATGCTTCAGACAGAGATGTTTTACACATAACACCTATGAAACGGCTCCTTTTAACTGATTGCACCATAAACCCCTTAAAAGAGTGTGCTGTGGGGGGGTGCTGTGGCGTAGTTGGCTAAGGAGCCCAAAGCATACACATCTGGGACCCGGGTTGGAGTCTGATCCATGGGCATTTCCTTATCCCACCCCACCTCTCTGTCCTACTCATTTCTAGACTCTCTCACACACAGTCCAAACACTGAAAATGTTCTGGTGTAAATAAATACACCTGTTCATTCAGTTTTACACGTATATTCAGTTTTACTGACTAGCAGCTGTTATGGCTATGGCTAATGAAAAAACGTGAGGTGTGCCATGCTTATTCACTCCAGCTGACCTCTGTCTCTTGTGAGCTCATAGAAAAACACATATTGTGTGCTTTGCTCTGCCTTGCAAAACATTAACCTCTGTAAGCACAGTCCCGGGAAACAGCACCACGCTTAGAGTCATTTAGTCAAAGGGAGACACCAAGAAGACTTCCCTCAGGTCTCCATTAAGCTAAATGGGCTGAGGTGACTGTGGATTTGCCCTGGGAAGACTTTTAGTCGTCATTTAGTGTAACTGAAAGGTACTGTGAACCATACTCTTAATCAGACTGGATTGGTATTCATTCATTTTTTTATTGAAAATGGTGCATATAACAAAGGCATGTATGAATATTGATACTTTAATTTTGTTGTGAAAATGACAATGACGTTTACATGACTTGAACTGTGTGCACATATCATAGTATAATCCGTACTATGGTCAGGTTTTATGTTTA
The DNA here is from genome assembly GCA_027475355.1 of Coilia nasus. Taxonomy (NCBI): domain Eukaryota; kingdom Metazoa; phylum Chordata; class Actinopteri; order Clupeiformes; family Engraulidae; genus Coilia; species Coilia nasus. The sequence continues at coordinate 34,168,542 of CM050216.1, forward strand.
GGCAAACATTTAGGCAACTAAATCTCTCTAGTGTTCTTTCACTTTGTTGTCACGCGCAACCTTAAGCTCTCGTGTCATTTTCTACGCATTTTAACTCAGTGGTGTTCAGCATCTGATGTAATTGACCTGAATTATGTATCGAAAGTCTTTCCTTAATGCAGTTATTAGTTCATAAATAATACTTGAATAGATGTTAATACGACCAAAGCTTTCACATACTCTACAGAAACTGTACATGCAAAGTCAAACACTGGGTGGGCTTTGTGTGAAAGTAACTACAGGTAACTGTAACAGGTAAATGCAGTCAAAGACTTCACTTTTCTACCGAACACATCATTTTTCTACCAGTGTCAAACCCCTTACTATCCATGCACAGAAAAACTGAAGGTTTGTAAGTAAGTAATGGCACAAGTAATGGCACTATTACTATGGACTTTACACTTAGTCATGGCTGTAATCACCACCATCTTAAGTTGACCCAGATTCTGTGATCACCTAATCTATTTGCTTTCTTCCAGAACCGTGTGTTCCGGATATCATATTATCATATATCATATATATCATATATCACAGGTAAAAACCACGTGTCATATTCACTGACACGTGGTTATTACCTGTGGTCACTTCAATAAAATATTTGATCACATTATTTTGCATTGTGTTGTACTGTACTCATTTTGACAACTTAGTGATGTGTCCAAAGAGGGTGTACCTATTCACAGTGTGTCTTGGGTGTAACATGCCATGTGTGATGAAGGGAAAGTGAATCTCGTTTTTTTTTTTTTTTTTTCCAGGCAAGTGATGGCAATATTACAATGGACTTTACACTTAGTCATGTGTCATCACCACCATCTTAAGTTGACCCAGAATCTGTGATCACCTATTTCAGTGTGAGGCAATAACGTCTGTGTGCATGTGCTGTGTGTTCATGACAGTATCACAGAGTACCAGCAAGAATGATTTCTGCAGACAGGCCCCGATTAAATACAGAGGACAATGACGCTGATGATGATACTTCAGCAGACTTAAAAGACACAGCAAATAGTCTTGAATATGGTAAGTTCAGCCATTTAGCTAGGGGCTAGATTGTTATGATTGCATGAACTAGATTGTATAGCTGATATTAAACTATATCATAAATATTTAAATTTTAATTAAGGCCTCTTCACTGAAAAGCTGCAATGCTCAGAGTGTGTTGTACTGTTTTTTTTAATGTTTTTAAATATGGATATCTCAACTCAACACTGCTAGATCAAAGTATTAATCACCAGCTGTCACCAACTGACACCACGTACCAATTACCAACTGTTGTGTAATACTAGCAACAATAACTCGTGTGAGGTTTCAGTGAGAATGACCAAAACAAAAAATATTTATATTGAGTTTATTAATATTGCTACATTGCTATTTTTTGGAATTGGTGCAGCAAAGCCCCTTTTTATCTCCATTGTTTATCTCCAATTGGTAAAGAAGCATTTCCTTCCCAGGTGTCCCTAATCTCCCCCCGGAGGAGTGGCGCATCATGCTGCTTGGGAAGAGCGGCTCGGGGAAGAGCTCCACCGCAAACACCATTCTCGGCGAGGAGGTGTTCAAGTCAGACATGAAGCTGTCCAGGGTCACACAGTTCTGTGAGAAGAAGACCAAAGACATCAACGGGAGACCTGTGGCAGTGATTGACACCCCTGGTCTGTTTGAGACCAGACGGTCAGAAAAGGAGGTCATTCGAGAGATCCTGCAAAGCGTCTCCCTCTACAGGCCTGGCCCTCACGTCTTTGTGGTGGTCATCCCCCTTGGCCGCCTGACACTTGAAGACAAGGGCACCAACAGTCTGATAGAGAGCACGTTTGGAAGGAGGGTATGGGACTTCACCATTGTCCTGTTCACCCACGGAGACCAACTGGAGGGGAAGACCCTGAATGACGTCATAGCCAGTGGCGATGAGGAGCTCCGTGAGTTCATCCGCAGGTGCAGCGGGGGGTTCCTGGTCTTCAACAACAAGGACATGGGTGACCGAGAGCAGGTGGCCAAGCTCTTGGAGAAGGTGGAGACCCTGGTGGCTCTTAATGGTAACCAGTGTTACAGGTCTCACCTGTATCCAAAGCAGGAGAGGAGGATCAGAGAGAGGCAGGAAAGGATCCTAGCAGAGAGGGATAAGGACATCGCAGGCAAGGAGAAAGCACTGGAGGAGCATTACGATGGCGAGGAGCTGGAGCGACGGAGGAGAGAACTCTGGAGGAAAGAGGAGATGGAAGCTAGGAAAATGTCACAGGTCTTGCCAATGAAGACCCAAGTAGGAATAATCATTGTGATATCACTTGTGGCTACTGCGATTTTTGGACCAGTTGGAATGCTAACAGGGATTTTTCTTTTGATGATCACTGTGTTTGCAAGGGTTTGAGTACTATTTGATCAGATGTATTGCCAAAGAATTGTTTCTTTTTATTTAGTTTGTTTTTGTTTTGTTGTGAAACAAAAACCCTCGGTTGTGTCTCCCCCAAAATAAAAGGACACCCTTTCCAAATTCTTAGCATTTGATTAGTCATAGTTATAAATGCACTGCAGAAAAAGGTCAAAGGACCACACACTTACTGTGGAACATAACATGATCTTTTAAATAAACCTGGTTGTAAAGACAATCATATGAGTCAAAATGTGAAAATTAGAGACATTTGATTTTCGATTTGTTCTGATGGCAGTCTTTCCCTTCATTTACATCACCACAATTGATACCCTACTTCACAAAAAAATATATAATAATGTTAATTAACTAATGCTAATTCAGGTTTTGACTGAAGGTCTAGTAGTATTAGGTCCAGGGTGACGTTATATGCTTTTTGTTCACTTGAAGAACTCTTGCTGAAGAATGGAAACTAAAAGCATATTGTGATGGGGAAGGAAATCTTGCTTTGTCAGGGTGGGTTGGACATCTTTATATTACAGCAGTGTGCAGAGCCATCCAGCAATCCAGAAACTCTTCAAACAGCGAGACAGTTGCCAACAATACACCATACGGTAAAATGAAAGCATAACTTAATACAAAAGCTTAAATAATAGGCTAAGCATCCCACAGGTAGCCCGTAGGCTTTGGACTTAAAAAGACACCAAATCCTGCATGTTAGGTCTAGATTTCACTGCTACAAATCAGCTCAACTGTTAGAAACTGTTGTTATACTGATGTGAATTGTACACACACACACACACACACACACACACACACACACACACACACACACACACACACACACACACACACACACACACTGACCCTACCCCAACCCTACTCATAACTTTGTAATACACAATGTAACCATCAGATCATCAGATGTCTATTTGTTTTCTTCCAGAATTGTATATTCACTGACACATGGTTAATACCTATGGTCCCTTCAATAAAATATTTTATCACACTATTTTGCATTGTGTTGTACTGTGCCCATTTTGACAACTTGGTGATGTATCCAAAGAGGGTGTCCCTATTCACAGTGTGTCTTGGGCGTAACATGCCATGTGTGATGAAGGGAAAGTGAATCTGTTTTTTTTTTCTGAGTGGTGAGTCATTAGTAGCACAGCTGTCAGAACGACATTCTGAAGCAAATAGACGAGTGTCTCCTGAAAAAACAACAAACCTACGCCACTTTGTTGGCCTTTTTCTTATTCACTCCTTTTTCCGCCTACGTTCTTTCACTGACTAATAGAGGCAATAGGGTTAGAAGTACATTTTCTCTTGCAGCATGCATATGCAACTCGGGGTGACCTGGCGTATTTCAACAGAGCAAGTACTAAATTGTTTCTCGTGGAAATGCTCCTTTAAATATATGCTATTTTTAAAAAGTCACTACAAAATCCTTGCTGGTTAGGGCTATGTAGCCTATCCTAATTCATGCTCCTTTAACCTACAGTATATGCTATCGTATATGCTGGGCATCAGAATGTGCCATGGCTATACAGTCTAAAGTCAAAGGACCTAAGTGGTAAGCAACTGGACTTCTTTTTTGGAGCTAGAAGATGTTTCATCTTTCATCCAAAAGGCTTCTTCAGTTCTGTGATGATGATGGGAAACCAGGAGCTATATCTCTGGATCACTGGATCATAATCATCAATCTGCTACATACCATTCTGCCTTGAGATCTCATTCCAGAAAGTTTAACTGCTTTTCACCATCAGAGCATTTCTCATTCTCTGGATCAGGTGACCACAACGACTCTCACGCCAATCCACACCTTGACGGGTGACTCATGTGACCCTTTGTCATGGAATGAGGAGAGTGATCTCTACAGCTCCACCTCCAGTGATCCAGAGCTCCTGGTTTCCCATCATCAGGCCAGAACGGAAGAAGCCTTTCGGATGACTACCATGACCTGGATAAATGAAAATCTACACAGACATCTGTACAGTCTAAAGTGTACCTTGTACCTTGCTTGTACCTGCTCAGGCCATGATCCACGTAAAGCACTTTGAAATCTAACCTCATGTAAACGGTGCCATAGACTATCAATACAGTTAAAAAGAACTGAATCAAATAATCACATATAAAGTTTTGTTTCTTTGTAACTACCTTGGATTACATGGTGTCCTTAGTTAGCCCCATGCAGTCTGAGTCTTGTAATCAAACATTATCCAGACAGGTTTGTGGATTAGGTACTCTGTGCAGTATTGCATTGTTTAGATTCCTTCTCTGTGTATCATCAAATGTTTACCCACAGGCACACCCCCACCTCAGCTATAGACCAACCTACATCACACAAAGCCTCATCTCACACCTCAAACTGGACTTTTTTACTTTTTAACAAACTGGGTACTTTTTACAAACTGGATACTTTTTTACAGTCTATTTATGAAGTGGAAGAATGAGGCAGTCAACATACTCAAGTGGATGGTTCAAAACCTGAAAAGGTGATTTATTGTGTAAAAAAAAATCAAATCTGTTGAAAAGAGAAATGCAAACTTGGTGAGGTCAGGTGAAGTCGAAGTAAGGACAACTAAACCAGCTAGTAATTTAGCTAGGGAGTCAGTTTGAGAAGTATCAGATGAATTGCTAAAGAATATATATGAGGTTTTGTTTGGGATATATATTTGGGATAGCAAGGAAAAATACTGGTATATTTATTTACTTTTTTATCTTCATTGGTACTGATAGCTATGGTAGTCTTGGAAATACAAGGAATGCTGTTAGTGATTATTTAGCTGATTGTTGCATTGATTTCTAGTGTTTGAGAAGGGACATTTCCCAAGCACATTTGCCTATTGGTTATATCCCTATTGGTTTTTGTCATTGCAAATCCTTCCAGAGATTTTAAAGACTTTTGCAGTACAACCTTTGTACAACAGTTACAACCATTTTAGATTGTGTGTGTGTGTGTTTGTTTGTTTGTTTGTGAGTGAGTTCACATGCACTGTAACTGAATTAATCTGAATAACAGTGTGTGTGTGTGTGTGTGTGTGTGTGTGTGTCTGTATTTTGTAACTTCCAGTTCAGGTGACAATGCCACAAAATATCTGAATGATTTTTTTGACTGCCTCCCACCAGTAAAAACATTTGTTGAGGTACACCATTTTTGAATGTGTTTCATGTTTTTGCATGTCACAGCATTGAACAAAAAAGCAAGATTGTCTGTTCTCTTGGGTTAAAGGTATAACCACATGTGTTGTGTGCTGAATACCAAAAATTATAGACCAGGATACAAGTCAAAGTATGTGGTCCAACAAGTAGCATTCCTGCTGTCCAGACAGTAATCTCTCCATTACTTTTTAGGTGTTGGTTTGTCTATCAGAGGCACATTTTTACCTGATGAACAGCAAAGATTTCCATTCCAACTTGCTGTCTTATTCTACTGTTGTCAAACACATTATAAATACACACAAACACTCATGCACACAAGCACAAGTTGTATTTGGACTGTTGACATTGACTTTGTGCTAAATTGCTGACACCCAGTTCCTTCTTGAGTTAAAGATCATGTCTCAGCCAGGACCAGCTCTGTCACATGCTGAGTCTCAGGGGCACAATCTGGTTTTGAAGGTTTTTTTTGTTGAGGTTGTCAACACAGCATTCGTTGTTCACAAGGCGACATTCTTGTTTAAGATAACAAGCAGGTGACTTGACGTCGGTGAGACAAGTCATTCTCATCTTTTCCTCACTCTCAAAGCACGCGATTCAGAGGCTGGTGAGCATAGGACATTTTGGTAACAGGCAACTTTGAATGCTATGTAAAAACAATAGTTAGTATTGCTTTTTATTTATCTGACTTTTAAAAATATTTCACCCAGGGACCTAGCAGGTATATTACTCTGTGTGTGTGTGTGTGTGTGTGTGTGTGTGTGTGTGTGTGTGTGTGTGTGTGTGTGTGTGTGTGTGTGTGTGTGTGTGTGTGTGATGGCATGTGGATGTTTCTGTTTTCGCATGTTTTGATTTTCTGTAATTTTCAACAGAATTAGACTTGGCAATGACTCCTCTTGATTCAAAATGGGTTCCCCACACTGTTGAAACTAAGCAAGATGATTCAACGGAGGACTCACCACTAAATTGTAAGTGTAGCCATATTTTTGTTGCATTTGTGTTGCAGGGTGGTATGAGTTACCCAAATAAGATGCATTTGTACATTTTTGGCATAGTCCTTGATCAACACAGATGACTGATATTTTTAATTCCATTCCAATTCAATGCTGTACTCTAGGCCTTCACATGAGTAATATGTATGTGCTTTAAATGTATTCCATATAGGATGTCTTCTGTTAGGTCACTGCATGTCCTAAAAATTGTATGGTGCTCAGTTTATCTCTTACATTTTATTTACAGTTGAGTTAGATGATCACACTGAAACACAATCAAATATTTACACATCCCAATTTGAGGAGCAGCCTGTGCCAAGTAAGTAGAATTATTTATCAAATATTTGTACATTTCTGGGTTATTTTATTTTTACTATATATAATTAAGATTGTACATTTCTAAAATTGTAACCATGGTCTCTGCCTACAGTATATGATAAGTACATTGTGTATGTATGTTGTAAAGATTTAACATGATAACTGCTGTCTGTTTGGAAAATTGAATCCAAAACTGTGTAACATCTATTTCATTTCTCCATCAGGCAGGCATGTCAGTGGAGCGGAGATGGAGGAATGGCGCATCATGCTGTTGGGTAGGCGAGGGGTTGGCAAGAGCTCAACTGGGAACACCATTCTTAGACAGATAGCATTCCCTGTAAACATGTCGCTTGGCAGAATCACACAGTTTTGTGATCGTAAGAACGGGACAGTGGATGGAAGACCTGTGGCTGTGATTGACACCCCGGGATTGAAAAATGGCAAGGGTGATGAGAAGAAGGTTATTCGCGAGATTCTAAAAAACATATCTCTCTACAAGCCTGGACCGCACGTCTTCCTGATCGTATTACCCATCGGAAACCTAACGCAAGACGACATCCGTGTCCACAAGATTATTGAGGGCATGTTTGGTAAGAAGGTCTGGCGATATGCAGTCCTACTGTTTACCCGTGGAGACTCCCTGGATGGCAATGCTCAAAATGATGTAATTAGCGGAGCCGACAAAGAGCTTCGAAAGTTGATCCGCAAGTGCACTGGAGGGTTTGTGGTTTTCAACAACAAGGACATGGCCAACCGGGCTCAGGTGACCTTGCTCATGGAGAGGATTGAGACCATGTTGGCGGTCAATGGCAATACGTTCTACCCGACAAAGTTTTATCCACGGTGTGAGAGGAAGATCAGAGAGAGGCAGGAGAAGCACATGGAGGAGAGGGCCGAGGACATTGCACAGAGGGAGAGGCAGGTGGAGGACCTCTACAGCGGCGATGAGCTGGAGGAGAAGAGGCTGGAACTGTTGAGGAGCATAGACGAGGAACTGAGGACTCTGGCTGAGAATCCACCAAAGTTTAAAAAACATTGAGAAGATTTCAGATCAGTCTCGGTGGCAAAAGAAAAGTTGCTTTAGGGTCATGAGGACGTATGAATACGTTGGCAATGGTGATTTTCACCACACAAGGGACACTGCAATGAGGAGAGGGGAATTTTGATGTCCTCAATGGCACAGTCGTAGTGTAAGGAATATAGTTGAGTAAACTGTGTTAACTGCAAGTATATATCGACTGAATGCTTTCTAAACTGTAGAACATTTGTATATGAATACTTAAAAATCACATTACACTGATTTATAATACTATGTTGTGCTGTTCCCTACCTATTTATGCTTATGTATGGACAGACCTAATTACTAGCTACTTATTAAACCTATGAGTTTGCATGTCATTTAGGCATGAGAATGTTGTATCAGCCCCTTGTGTTGCACTGGTTAGCTGTCACAACAAATAAAGAAAAACAAAACTAATACCAAAGATCTTAGATTCTTCCTCAACACTCTCTGCTAATACTAAGCTGTTTTTTTTTTCATTTTTAAATAGAAATGCTAGTAATTTTACTTACTTAGTTAATTATTCACATGTTTGGGTGCTATTGTATCATACCAGACACCAGACCCCTCTGATTGACAAATACTCAGATGCAGGCCCGCCGATGCCGCGCACACAGGTCTTGTCCCGGGCCCAGGCAAAGGAGGCCCTTACATTATGGAATATGGGAGGGGGTGACCCATCAGATTATCTTGCCCCAAGCCCAGCCAAGACTGTCGGCGGGCCCTGCTCAGATGAACAGTAGCTGAAAAGTGATGAATAGTAACTGAAAAGTGTTTTTCAGATTTTATGATTATGAACTATATATGCTCTTTTTGTATCCCCCAGTTTGACCTCATCACCCGGTCGCTCTAGTGTTTGCCATGTGTTTCTTTTTTTAAGTTTATTAAAATACTATTATAGTCATACTGTACTTTTTCGAGAATTACGGCCTCAGATTATGAAGCTATGGGAAGTCTCAGATATTTCTGTGAGAGCTACAAGCAGGGCTGCTGTCAAACATTTTGGGCTGTATGTAAGAATACAATGGCCTAAGCCCAATAATAACTGTGTTGGTTATTACCTGGTCCCCGGAGGGCTTGACCAGGTGTTGCAATGACCCTGTCTGTCTGTGTGTGTGTGTGTGTGTGTGTGTGTGTGTGTGTGTGTGTGTGTGTGTGTGTGTGTGTGTGTGTGTGTGTGTCTGTCCGCCCGTGGTGTCGCCCATATGGGGGGCCAGGTTGCCATCTCTGACTGCGCTTGTTATATTCTGAGTAGCCCTCGTCATCCTAAATCGCTCTCACTCTACAGCATTCCCCCTTATGTGAACACTCAGTCTAGAGATTCATACCATCTTTCAAGGAAATCTCAAATAGGTATCTTGGCAGATAATCATTGCTACTGTGGCAGTCAGCCAGTGAACCATGACTCTGAAAAGGTTCCACCATTCTTTGTGGCGGAAGATATTAGAGATGGTTTGGGTACAGACAAACGGCGTGATATTTCATCATGGCTGGCACACAGCTCTGGTCCTTTTATGTTTATACATAGACAGGCTCAGAGGTCACATATAGCTACAATACAGCACAACACATTATCATGCCATAGTGCGTGCCTCTTAGTGCTCTGCTTTGGAAAGGATGCTGTTAAATAACTATGCAGCTAGCCAAATTGTTTTTGAAGCAAATGAAATATTCATTGACGATATGTGGTGCAATAAGCCTTTTTGTCTACGAAGGGCAGCAAGAATGTATTTAAGAATCTAGGACACGTTCCAAAACTCTCATTTCTGATTTAAAAACAGCTGACAAAGAGTACATTTTCCTCCACTTCCTCCACTGATACTTTCTCAAATTCCCCCTTTTCAGTCTAAACATTTCAGTGTCCCATTTAGGCACCAGGGGCTGTTGAAATTCCCATGTGTTTTGTTACGCTTTTGCCCCATCCTGCAAAGTTTTGTAAGATGCAACTTACAAGATAACACCATGTTTAGAGTTATAAAATTAAAAGAAGACAGCAGCTCTCACATTTATAGTTTTCGACAAGGGGAGTGTGAGTTGGTCCTGAAGTAATAAAATGACAATAGATTAATTGATAAATTGGATTAACTTTCATTCTAAGTACAGTGAGCAGCATGTTATTGGGGTAGATCTGTTTTTCATATGAATTCAGAAGTCTGTGTTTAGCCACAGGGGTTTTTATTTGAAGGCATCTTTCAATTAATTTTCAATGAATTTAAAAGCCTCTGAACACATTTGTTTTTGCTATGTGAATTCAAAAGTCAACTCAACCAGCGTATTCTACTCAGCCTGAAGTAGTGCTACTCATTCACGTGCCATATTACTACCATCATTATTTAAAGGAAAATTGTATGCAGGAAAAAAGGCACTAGAGGTATGCTATGATGATGATAACCTGGAAGGACAGAAAAAACACTTTGTAAGAATGAGGAAGCTGAAGCCATTAAATCATCATGGGGGCAGGTTTAAAACACGACAGTGGCTACGGCTTCGGAATTTCGTACCAGTAGATGTAAGGGTATTAGTCCGGAAACTATTCTCCGGAACCTTATTGGTCCATATTCTTACAGACCAATACAGAGGCATCGGTCATGGTTACTGTGGTTTTGATGCCAACTGAGGTAGTGAGGGATTATTCTTTTGCTCTTTGTATTGGGTTCAATCGTTTCAGAAGAGTGTGCAATAATATATGGCAATACATAGCTCAATATATAGCTGAGGCATTAAGGTTTTTGTTTTGTAAAAACTTCCAAATGTGTCTACTGTTTTATTACAAATGAATGACTTACTGATTGAATTTTTATTGCATGCAAGTACAACCTTTTGATAAATGTTTAAATTTCAGTTAGGCTGACAATATCTAGGTGAAAATTGTTTTTTAATCTGCCTTGGAAGGAATTAAACGTTCCTAATGTCAACCATTTCTAGGTCCTTTGTTTTTAATGCAGCAGTCATGTCATCACTTGAATGAAAACAATCTTCAGAACACTTTTGCTCTCTTGGTTTAGGGATAACCAAAAGAACTTCAAAATAAATCTGATTTTATATAATGACAACAGTAATGTGGTAGCACCTTACAATATTAACTGCAACTTGCACCTTCATCTATAAACACACACCACCACTATTACCTGAATAAACACTTTTAAATGTGGGAAATTGGAAAACAACATGCACCAGAAGAAAGCCATGCATTAGTATTATAATGTTGATGACAGTTTTAATAAACAAACAAAACAAACTCAACACAGGCATGGACACAAGCAGGTACTGTATGGTATAGTAGAATGTGGTCAAACATGTGGTAACATTCTTGAAGTAGACGATAGTCCTATATCTCTTTCTGGTTACTTTCGTTATGCTGATGTCATACACAATCTTAACCAGTAAACAAGATAAGCAGTAAACAATGTCATCTGAAAGTAACAAAAGGTGAAAGACATAAGACAGCATAACCTGTAGTTTTATTCAACGAACACTGAAATAATGTGAAATTCCCTTTTACATTCACCATTGAGTTTGACCTAGAGTTAAAGATAAGATCTTAAGACAAACTCTTGTCATCACCCTCCATCATCTGACTCAACAGGTTTTTTGTCTTGAAGACCATTAGGTGCAACATTCTTTGAATAATAAGTACGACACATGACTTCTGGAGAGCCGCTTTTATCTTTTTCCGCCTTCCGTCTGCAAAAATGGCTCTTTTGCCAGTTAGGACTCAGGAAGAAGGGCAGCTGATAACCATAGCATTTAAAGTTACTTGCAGTTTCAGGGATTCTGAAAGTTTCAGGGATAAAAATATCTTTTGATTTTGATCTTTTGATAAATATCTTTTGATTTCCTCATATTGACGACTTGGCAATGACTCCTCTGGACAAACAATGGGTTGCGAAAGCTGCTGAAAGTAAAGAAGGTGATTTAAATGAGGAGTCACCCATGAATAGTACGTAAGATCACATTTGTTAAACTTCCATGGGGCATAGCATATTAAATTACTGGCAAAAGGTTTTGTGCACAACTAATTATGACCGCCGCTCTTTTTTTCCACTTTTTATTTTTTAACAATTTTCCATCAATGATTGGTGGGACACTAGACATGGCAAACCGAGCCCAGGTGACCGTGCTCATGGAGAGAATTGAAAGTCTAATGGGTGTCAATGGCAATGCGTTCTACCCGACAAAATTTTATCCACGGTCTGAGAGGATGATCAGGAAGAGGCAGGAGAAGCACATGGAGCGGAGGGCCGAGGACATTGCACAGAGGGAGAGGCAGTTGGAGGACCTCTACAGCGGCGATGAGCTGAAGGAGAAGAGGCTGGAAGTGTGGAGGAGCACGGACAAGGAACTGAGGAGTCTTTCGAAGAGGCGCTTAAGTTTTAAAAAGAACATATTTTGATCTATTGCAAAGAGACGTGGAAAGATTAAGAAATGTCAGTGCACCTAGCCTCTGCCTGTAGGGAGACACAACCCCCAAAACACACCGTGTAGTGGAGAAATGGGCATTACAATGGCCCTAACTTGTATAGTTCACTCACTCTCAGACAGGCCTGTCTGATAGTAGTCATAGCTAATTGAGTAAGTCATGTGTGTTATGTGAATTACATTTTTAGAGCAGCAGTATGGAGAAACATTCTTTTTTTTATACTTTGGATGGGAAATTACATACTGTTTGTAAATGCGTTTATCCTGATGTTGTCTCAAATTATGCTCTGATCATTTAGTTCTCCCATGTGAGGTATACATGAAAGTCCCATTTTTAGCATTGCGATCACACAGCACATCCTGCACCCAACAAAGTTCACTTCTGCATTTAACCCATCAACACACACACGTGAGCAGGTGCCGGGGGAGCAGTGAGTGGGGATGGTACCATGCTCAGTGGTGCTACTGGTGACCTGGGATTCAAACCTGCAATCCTGAGGTTACAGGACCAATACCGTAACCACTAGGCCACCACCACAAGTGGCTGTACTGAATACTTTTGTGCCACCTGAAGTCTTTGAAATGCCGTAGAAATGAGCCTGCTTTGTTAGCAGTTTATGCTTATAAATCACCCATGGAGGATATAGTAATATGATTTACTTTAGAGTCTGAAAAAGACAGTATGTTGTATGTATTTTCTACATCATTTATTTATGCTATTAGTGAAATAGATGCGTGAATTTGACAAAGCAGATGGTCAGACCTTTAAATGACAGAGAAACAGACAATGTCTTATTCAAAGATAACTGTGCTTTTGTATACATAAACTTTTTGTTTGTAGGCTAATTGACAGTCGGCTGTTTTCTTGATTAAAAAATATTGCAAAATCTGAATAATCTATTTAACATATAGTGGTTAGTATAAAATGTAAGATTGCACTAACTTATCTCTACATTAAGTAGGCTGGGTAATCTGACCACAACCAGGGACAGGCTCACTCATACATTGCCTGAGGGGAAGCTACATCAGAGCACTGCACATTTACAAGCTCTGATTCTCAGACCTCAGCTTAGGAGATCTTGCAGTGATATGTTTGAATATGTCAGTTGTCAGTTGATATGTTTAAAATGCACAATCGGCTAGCCAAATACATTAAACATTTTTTGTTTCAATAAATACAACAGGGGGGAATATGGTAAAGTCAAGGCTGATTATGACCACCGCTAGTGAAGCTATATGGTCCTATTGGTTTCGTCAGATTATTTTTTTCTCAAATTTTTTTCCCACCGATTTTTTCACCCAAGTATTGGTGAGACATTAGATTTTGTGGGCTTGTAGCCGTAGTAGGCTAGTAGCGAATAGAAGCTTTTGGGTCCAAGGGGCCACCCCCCTGCCCCCCGTTGTGCCAGTGTCTGTGAGAGAGAGGGGGAGACGACCAAACGTTTTTGCTGAACAGCTCAATGACCAGTTCAGGGAGGACTATCGACTCAGAAAGTAAAAGTAAACAAACTCGTCATTAAAACAGGGCAATGTGTTTAGAAATCTGCAGCACAGTGGCACTGTAGGTACACAATCCGGCCAACTACATTATCTGTTCTGCACATGCGCATAATGACGAATCAGGAAGCGGGCCGATTTGTCTGCACGATCTGTACCCTACGGCTACCCATTTAAACTTAATATCTATTCATACATGCAATTTTGGTGTACACATAAAGTTGCCCTCTCTTTTCAGATATTAGCTAATTTTGACACGGCCGAGGTATTTCTGTAGAACACTCGAATAATTCCCCAGTGGAGTTTGCTGCTATTGGCCAGAAACGACCTGGAAGTAAAACAGTAACTACACTCGGTATTCTCTTCGCCGAACAGCTGACATTGTAAACTGAAAGCAACGCAACGATTGTTTTATTCAGAAGGATTTTTAATAGACATCGGAGTTTAGTCAGATGGCGCCCGAAGACTCTAAAGTTCCCGACGTTTTTTCGTACGAAAGCCTAGTGCATGCTGTCGCAGGAGCTATGGTGAGTACCTAACATGTTTTGGCGACTATGCTAGAGTAGGTTGGACGTGTAAAAGTGCGAGATTTGTAAGAACTTTCGAAATGTATTAGACATAAGACAAAAGCAGTGTCGTTGCGCTATCTGGTGATTGCAAATGCTGTACTTACGAGCTTCAGTGATTTTGTGAGCTGCGTAATGATTTTACCTAGTAGCTAATAGTTTCATATACACCCATATGTTCGTATTACTCGTTTGTTTGTCAAGATTGTTAAGCCTACTGTAAATAATTCAGTCCCACTGTTTCCTCACAGGGCAGTGTCACCGCTATGACTGTGTTCTTCCCTCTCGACACTGCACGTTTACGACTGCAAGGTACTGTACCCATGCACTGGCTGTGTTACATTTTAAAAATAGCCTGCTTTATGGCCAAAACATGCCCTTCACCTATACGTAATGTTCACCATTGTCAGGACTTTGTCACTAGCCTGTTAAACTAAAAGTAAAGTGAATGGCTTCAATGGTAAATACGCATTTTAACTCTCAAATATTGTATGAAATCTCATTTGTGGCAGGTTAACTCTGTTGATTGGAATTGTCAGTGGTTACAACATGTTGGCCTACTATTCTGATAGAAAGTCTGCTATGTCTGAATTGTGAAAATATTACAGTAAGGCAATCTGTTGTTTCTTTTCCCCCTCTCGTGTCTATAATCTATTTTTTCTTTTTGGCCTACATTTTTACCCCCTCTTCTCTCTCTTGGCAGTGGATGAAAAGAGAAAATCCCGCTCGACTCCGACAATCCTGGCCGAGATCATAAAAGAGGAAGGACTGTAGGTGTACTTCCATGATCATGCATCGAGCTGCCAGATGTGCAGTAGCAGTCAGAGCAGTATCTGTACTCTAGTATTTTGCTGGTGGCTCGGCCACTAACCCACTGACACCCACTGTTGTGCCAGTGCCACTTGCCTTCTGTACTGTCATTCATCTACTTTCATGTGCCTCTTACCAACTGTCTTCTGACACTTCCCCATTGTCCTCTGCCACTGTCCTGTGTCACTTGCCACAGTCCCATGGGTTAAGTTCAGAGTTAGGTTTGTAACATTTGGCAAGTGTTAAAGGAGCTAAGTTGTAAGCAAGTGGACTTCTTCTTGTAGCTTGAAGACGTTTCACCTTTCAACCATCCAAAAGGCTTCTTCAGTTCTGGTCTGATGATGGGGAACCAGGAGCTATATCTCTGGATCACTGGGGGTGGAGCTGTAGACCACACCCCTCTAGAGATATACAGTACCTCACAAAAGTCAGTACACCCTTCACATTTCAGCAAAAAATGTTTTATATCTTTTCAAGGGACAATACTACACAAATGAAACTTCTATATGTTTTTGAGTAGTCAGTGTGCAGCTTGTGTAGCAGTATTAATTTACTGTCTTCTGAAAACAACTTTACACACAGGCATTTTTGTATAAATAGAAGGCCACAAAAGTGAGTACACCCTCAGACATGACACGACTGTGCATTGACTACTCAAAAACATATCAAAGTTTCATTTGTGTAGTATTGTCCCCTGAAAAGATACAGCACATTTTTTGCTGAAATGTGATGGGTGTACTCACTTTTGTGAGATTCTGTAGCTCCTGGTTTCTGGTTTCCCAACATCAGGCCAGAACTGAAGAAACCTTTTGAATGAAAGGTGAAATGTCTTCAAGCTCCAAGAAGAAGTTGTTTACAACTTAGCTTCTTTGACTGCCATGACCTGGATGAATGAGAATCTACACAGACATTTGGCAAGTGATACGGAAGAGTGCTTCGGAACAGTTACTGATGTGGGACAGTACACGTAACACAGTGAGCGGTGCTGGACAGTTAACCAGAGAGTAGACGAATGATGCTGAACAGTGCACAGGACAGTACCGAGTGCCACAAGCCACCAGCAACAATACAGTGCAGTTTTTGCTACAGCTGCCTCTCCAGGTGTGTTGGATATGTGATGTAAGCACTCAGTCACACACGCATATGGTCTGGTCCTCTCCCCTTCTGTGTGCTCCCAGCCTGGCTCCTTACAGAGGATGGCTCCCAGTCATCTGCAGCCTGTGCTGCTCCAACTTCGTGTACTTCTACTGCTTCCACAGCCTGAAGAGCAGCTGGCTCCAGGGACACAGGGCTAGCCCCGGAAAGGACCTCGTCATAGGCATCATAGCAGGTTGGCAGATGGCACCCTTCACTTAGTGTCTAAACACAGTTACAGTTTAGTGACAGAGTGGAAACCTTGATCTGACATGAATGACATCATTGAAAAAGAAAATGATGAAGTGCATGCACATCTACAAAACGTTTTTGAACAGGTGCAAGCTTTTGTGCAGGTGCAAACATAAAAGTAAAAGTAAATTATAAAAGTATTATAATTTAGCCTGCACCTGTTCAATTTAGTGTTTTTGTAGATGTGCATGTGTTTCCACTTTGCATGCATGAGATGATTGATTTAAGCTAATCTCACATTTGAATTCTGGACATTGAACTCTGAATAATACCTGGAGACTGTCTAGAGTTGCACATTTAGACATGTAGCTAAGGACTGGAAATGAAGTATTAATCATTACATGTCTATTGCTAAAATTTTGAGGATGAGGTGACATCAGTGGATACAATAGGTGTTGACAGGATGCTGTTGGAGGAAGTAAGTTTTATGTGAAAAAGAAAAAAGTCCATCAATATTATCCTTCATGACTCCCCCTCTCTTTCTACTTCCCTTTCAGGAGTAGTGAATGTCTTGGTAACTACCCCTCTGTGGGTGGTCAACACCAGACTCAAGTTGCAGGGGGCGAAATTCCGCAATACAGATATACGACCCACTCACTACACGGGCATGTTGGGTAAGAACGTGGGGCATTAATGAGTTTAGTGCTATACCAGTGTAACGTGTGTATGATTAAAAACAAAACTGCCATTGGTATACAGTTCTGACTTTGTAAATGAGAAGGAAACATGCAGGCTGAGCACCCAGTTGATCATTGCAGTATGTGTCTGAAAACCTTTGACATAGTCATGTCCCACATAAATAACATAACATCTAAAATCAAACCCTAAATGACATCTTAAATCTCATCATAATGACAAATCAGCTACTGTTAGACAAGCTGGAGACACACTAGTAATAACATTTATGTCATCTTGACCACTCGTGTTTTCTCCGCATTCCAGATGCCTTTTCCCAGATAGTGCGGGACGAGGGTGCTGGGGCGCTGTGGAATGGCACCTTCCCCTCCCTGCTACTGGTGCTGAACCCTGCCGTGCAGTTCATGATCTACGAGGGCCTGAAGAGGCAGCTGAGGATGGGCATCCACAGAGAGGTGAGGGGCAATAGGGGTATTACTGAGGGTGGGCATCCACAGAGAGGAGAGGGGCAATAGGGGTTTTACTGAGGGTGGGCATCCACAGAGAGGAGAGGGGCAATAGGGGTATTACTGAGGGTGGGTATGCACAGAGAGGAGAGGGGCAATAGGGGTATTACTGAGGGTGGGCATCCACAGAGAGGAGAGGGGCAATAGGGGTATTACTGAGGGGGGTTATCCACAGAGAGGAGAGGGGCAATAGGGGTATTACTGAGGGGGGTTATCCACAGAGAGGTGAGGGCCTGAAGAGGCAGCTGAGGGTGGGTATCCACAGAGAGGTGAGGGGCAATAGGGGTATTATTGACTGGGGTATCTACAGATAGATGAGGGGCAGTTGGGGTATTATTGAGGGTGGGTATCCACAGAGAGGTGAGGGGCAATAGGGGTATTACTGAGGGTGGGCATCCACAGATAGATGAGGGCCTGAAGAGGCAGCTGAGGGTGGGTATCCACAGAGAGGAGAGGGGCAATAGGGGTATTACTGAGGGGGGTATCCACAGATAGATGAGGGGCAGTTGGGGTATTATTGACTGGGGTATCTACAGATAGATGAGGGGCAGTTGGGATATTATTGAGGGGGGTATCTACAGATAGATGAAGGGCACTTGGGATGTTATTGAGGATGGGTATCGACTGATAGATGAGGGGCAGTTGAGATATTATTGAGGGGGGTATCTACAGATAGATGAGGGCCAGTAGGGGTATTATTGAGGGGGGTATCTACAGGTAGATGAGGGACAGTAGGGGTATTATTGAGGGGGGTATCTACAGATAGATGAGGGCCAGTAGGGGTATTATTGAGGGGGGTATCTACAGGTAGATGAGGGCCAGTACTGGTATTATTGAGGGGGGTATCTACAGGTAGATGAGGGACAGTAGGGGTATTACTAAGTGTGGGGTATCTACAGGTAGATGAGGGCCAGTAGGGGTATTATTGAGGGGGGTATCTACAGGTAGATGAGGGACAGTAGGGGTATTATTGAGGGGGGTATCTACAGGTAGATGAGGGACAGTAGGGGTATTACTAAGTGTGGGGTATCTACAGGTAGATGAGGGCCAGTAGGGGTATTATTGAGGGGGGTATCTACAGGTAGATGAGGGACAGTAGGGGTATTATTGAGGGGGGTATCTACAGGTAGATGAGGGACAGTAGGGGTATTACTAAGTGTGGGGTATCTACAGGTAGATGAGGGCCAGTAGGGGTATTATTGAGGGGGGTATCTACATGTAGATGAGGGCCAGTAGGGGTATTATTGAGGGGGGTATCTACAGGTAGATGAGGGCCAGTAGGGGTATTATTGAGGGGGGTATCTACAGGTAGATGAGGGACAGTAGGGGTATTATTGAGGGGGGTATCTACAGGTAGATGAGGGCCAGTAGGGGTATTATTGAGGGGGGTATCTACAGATAGATGAGGGACAGTAAGGGGTATTATTGAGGGGGGTATCTACAGGTAGATGAGGGACAGTAGGGGTATTACTAAGTGTGGGTATCTACAGAGAGGTGAGAGGGCATCAAGGGGTAGTTGGGGTCACAAGTATGTCGGGGTGGTTAACCCTCAACATTACCTCACACTTGAGGGGTCATTAATAACTAGCATTTGTGGCGCTTAAAATGATGAAATCATAGTAATATAACTGAAACTGTAATACAGTGATACTTTAAAAAACAAATGGAAACAATTGGCTTTGTAAAAGGACACAACTAAATGTAGATGGACTAGACATGTATTATAAGTGTTTTACTAACTCGTTTAGTTGGTCAAGCCTTTGCTTGCCGGCCACAGCAGAATCTGCAGATCATCTCATTATCTGGATGAGCAGTCATTGGATATGTGAAGTGTAGATAAGCTTATCCATGTGATTTTCTGAGTGTTAGAGAAAATGTTAAGACGCTTAAGAATTCCACCTGTTCAGCATTTTAGCTAATGCACAATGTTTTTGTCTTTTACGAAGTTGTCTGCTTCAGAAGTATTTGTCATCGGTGCAATTGCCAAGGCTGTTGCAACAACGGTCACATACCCACTGCAAACAGTGCAGTCCATTCTCAGGGTGAGTATTTTACCCAAGGTCAGCAAATGTCTGCTGTGGCATTTTATAATGCCAGGAGCTGATGAATATTGCCCCCAGGAAACTATTACACTGTATTAAACCAACTGTAACTTTGAGACCAACTAAAATGATAAAAGAATAATATATAGAACTATATTAGGCTTTATTACTTGTATGTTGAAGTGATAACATTTGTGGCTTGTACTTTTGTGACCTTAAAATATGAAAAAGGCATTTCACAAGTTCTTCTTCTTCTTCTTCTTCTTCTTCTTCTTCTTCTTCTTCTTCTTCTTCTTTTATTATTATTATTATTATTGTTATTGTTATTGAGATCTCTGCTCTTTTGGACTTGTGTCTATTCACAGTTTGGCCAACACAGGCAACAGGCAGAGCAGTCCAGGCTGATGAGCAGTCTGAAAGGTGTGACGTACTTGCTGCATAACAGAGTCCGGTAGGAACAAAGGCCAACTCTCTCTCATATGATATCACTTACATTTGCATATGGTCATTTACCTTTATTTTAAAGTCATATCATAGACGGTTAATCTGCGTTTCCAAATGTTAATCCGTCTGGCCTCTTGCCGCTTTCATCTCTTGCAGAAAATACGGCGTGCTCGGTCTGTTTAAGGGCCTGGAGGCCAAACTCCTGCAGACTGTCCTGACTGCGGCCCTTATGTTTCTGATCTACGAGAAGATAGCTAGCTTTACCTTCAAGGCCATGGGACTGAAGACACCCATGTCCAGTCGTAGATGACACCAACAATAACACATTGCAATGATATAGCGCTTTTCAAGACACCCAGAGCACTTCACAGTGTAGGTGATGAGGATATGAGTTGTTGAATGTGGGTCTGGGCCAGTGCCACTTTTCATTTGTTTATGTATCTTTTTTTAATGTATTTATATGTTTTTTTTATACTTACAAAAACATGTCATGAAGCATAAACACCTTTATTGGATACTGGGGCCTGGTTCCTAGGTGCTAATGAACTGGATAGGCATAAGGTTGCTTTACAATATGTCCAGTGTATTTGCTCACCTCAGCTGACTAACAAACGTACTGACATCCATTTTATTATGTTGACTGTGGTTTTCGTCATCATGAATAAACTAGTATGATGGTTCTAAACGGCTCAATTTATTCCACGTCGCCCAGCCTGTGTGGCACTTTGCAGTGCACTGTTCATAGTCAGCAGGTGGTGCTATAGGCACATTGCATTTTTGTCCATTTCGGTGTCTTAGGCTGGGGAGAAATGTTTGCCTCATGTTGTCCATCACAAATTTTAAGGAGTTATGACTGCGTATGTAAATTGTCCACATTGCAACCCCCCTTTTTAACAGCAACAATAAGGAAGTATTGCACGCATGATCAAACACCAAGAGGGTTTACTCTGGATTCCATTACAGACATGCCAGACTCTTTTTATGTTATGTTTCTTACTGACTACTCATAATTATCACCCACATCGTAACAATGTACAATGTAAATCATTGTAATGTGGTTATCATGGAATTATTAACGCAACAAATTAAGCTGTGCCAAAAAGTTGGGAGTAAATGAATGTGTAATTACGTAAGTGTATCGATTGGGATAAATAATATTTCTCAAACTTCAGTTTAGAATTTGGAAGATGTAATTGGTCAATTTTGGAATCTGTTTGCTCAATGTAGAAAGACTATTGGATTGTTTCTATGTTGGGGGCGGAACATTTTATCGATGGGCGGGTTTTCCGGTTGAAGTTTAATGGAAATCGGAAATGATTACTGAAATAAGCAAGCAACAGTGTGAGACGACCTATGGAGACGACTAGCCTATGGAAGTGCACATTTTCTGCATATCGACTGTGGCAGTGACTAACATAAAAGCACGTCGGTGAAGAGCATTTTACAATATCTGCAGTGGACACGGTTTTGCAGTTTCAGTTTTGGGTCAGCATAGAGGAATGTGTTTGCTGCAACTTGCAAACCGACAGTATAACCTTATTGCTAGGCTAGTAAAAGTAGTTGTCTGAGTTAAAGTAGTGTGGTAGTGATTTAGCTTGGTAGTTTGGAAGGGATAGTTGCTTTACAAACAAGGTATTCAGTTGATTGTTAGCTGTGTCGATTATCATGAGATGATCTGCCAAACAGAATGACTACCTGGGACAGCTCGTAGACTTGAAGGTAAGGTGGCCTACGTAAGTTCATTCAGTGAGTTACAGATGTGCTCATAACTGTCAGGACCTTCTGCTACTGGTTTAGTTGCCTATTTTTATCCTGGTGATATATTGTGCCTCTACACATAACCATGCGTTGAGCCGTTTTAAAGTTAATGTTGAATGAGCAAGCATTGTGATAACAGTGTCTTATAATTCAGATTGAACAAACCACTGATTTTGACATGATCAAGGCTTCAGTGAGCCCTCTTTCTCCTAAGCTTCAGTCGACTAAGAAGGCAACCAGTAATGGTCATTGGTTACATCTTTTGCAGTAACAACTGAAGTTTTGCAGTGCAATCATTATTTTTGTTGTCTGACAACTTTCTGAAGACTTTCTTGACGTCAGAAGAATGGCAAAGTTCAGTCACCAGCTTTAACTACAAAAAGAAAAAAAAAACGGCTCTTGCAGTTTTTCAGAATCTGGATCTACTTCAGGTAGGGATGTCGAGACAGGGTTGAATCTCCATTGTTTTGAGGTGGATAAAGAAAGTTTAGAAGGGAAGTTGGCATCGTTGTTGTCGCCCTGTCACTTCCTCATGTCACAGGTGCTGTCATCTGTAAGAAAAGTCTATTAAGGAAGACGTTTTCATGGGAACCATCACCAAACAATGTGAGAAAAAATCCCCTGAGGGGGAAGGAAACAATAATTTGACTTCATGGTTTTATAAGGAAGTTTTTTTCTATAAGGTACGGTTAATATTATAAGGTTAATATGAGTGGATTTTAAGTACTTTGGTGTGTGTGTATTTCAGAGGTAGAGAGAAAAGGCCGCATAAGTAGGTCAGACCAGCATTAATGTGGCCTATCAAAAGTAGAACGACTGAAAGCACGCAGAAAAGCATCCTGCCACGCGCTGGGTCGGTGGAGACTAAAAATACAAGCCTTCTTGTGCATCACATCACCAAATTGATTTTCAGTCCATGCCGTCCCAATATTAACGCCAGTGTGACCCGAAGATACCCTGTTGTAGGTCAAGCTGGTGTTATTCCTCAGGTACAGTAAAGTTACACCTTAATTTCCTTCGTGATCAATAAAGTAACTCTACTGTAATCTACTAAGTCCTGTAAACATCCATTTGACAAGTACTATGAGACATTTTGTCCTATCTATATCAAAGCCACTGTGCATATCTTTGGATTGTATTTGTTGGGTATTTATTTCCTGGCTGACTACCTGATGAGGTAATTATATTTCTGACTATTGTATGAAGATTTTGCAAATCAGCTATAAGGGTCTTTTGGAAAGATGATAGCTTTTTATTGTTGAAAAGTGTTTTAGTTACTTTGGCTCTTTAGTGTCTGTTTTTAGAAGATGAGGTTGCAAGGCCTGTAAGTAAAGTTCTCAGGTGTAGTCTAATGTTAGATTTTCTTACTGTTAGGCTCAAACCACTGGCTGTAAATGTAGCCATTGTTCTAAACCTCGCATGCAGTGGTGCTGAGAAGAGGTTAAACAGTCATTTCCCAATAAACCTGCTTCTCGCAGCGCCTAGATTATAAAAGGTTAGATTTAAGGATTATAGACAAATCAGTCACTCACCATGTCTGTGGTTGACATTTAATCTCCATCACTAAATTTTCTCCCTCTGCCTCTCAGCGTTTATGTGAGATCTGCCATGGAAATACCCTGGATCTCGTCAAACAGGAAGTTAAACAGGTAGCCTACTGTCGACACAGTTTGGTTCTCGGTTTTGCGTGCTGATGTGTTATCTTTGAATCATGACGTTCTCTAAAGATTCTGATAATTTTACTGAACACATTAGTGGAATCCACCTTTCTGGGAACGTAGAAGTGACCTTTTAAACCTAAATCTGCATAATCTGCTTGACTGTGAAAGGTACATAAAGATAGCTTGTCAGTAATTGATTTTTTTACCATTTAATCTTATTTTTGCTTTTAACAAGGTGAAACAGCTGGTCATGACACATCCCTGTATAATCAACACCAACAAAAAAAATGAAGGGGCTTAGTCTTTGTCTTGTTTTTGTAGTCTTGCGGATCTCAGCTTCACTGTCCACGCTATCAGACTATGGTGAATCAGGCATGCCAGAACCCCATCTGTATCTGCCCCTATACATTTAGCTGTCCATTAGTCTCTACAACACGGCAGCTGAGTGGATCCCCAGGTGGCGAGGCCACAGATTAAGCAGACGCCACAGTGAGTTGGCATGGGGCAGCATTGTTACCAAATGACCACACTGTTGGCCGCGTGTGGTTGGTTCCAATAGGCCAGCAGGGCCTGTGCCAGCTTTGTTCACCTCAGCAGTGTGCAATACTGGATCGTACGGGTAATGCTGTAACCGGGGACACAGAGCACGCAGCTGTAGTCTTATGGTGCAGGAGCCCTTTCACACAGACGGTGGTAAACAACTCGATTAGTCAGTCTGGTTATTGATAATTATTAATGTAATGACCTTCATCCGTCATTGCTGACTGATACCCATAAAGCCATTGTGGTTATTTAGCTGATTCTGTGGGTGGAAGTAAGTGTATTATGAATGCTGACTGTGTGAAGTTCTATTTTTGAAGGACTAACCTTAAGATAAGTTCAACTTATATCTTTGGGGAACTGTGACTCATTTCTCACAAAATAACCCTTCACCATATATTTATTCAGATGAACATTATTGAGGAGTTGATCATGTATCCATGCAGTTTGACACCATAGCCCTTGGTTAAAGTGAAGGAGGTGGCATTACTCTGAACGGTGTGTCACTCATGAAGATATTGTCATAATCATAATTGTTCTCTGGTAAGGAAGGTGCTACTAATATTCAGTTAGCAATCAATCGTGATGTCAGGGGTGGAGAGGGGGAGATGCCAGCGAGCCAACTGCAAGTGCTGACGGTATAGAACCTGTCTGTCACTGTCGACTGCTGTGGCACGGCCACGATCGATACCGGTGATTACTCTGGACGGCCTCCAGACCGTGGTATGCCGACGAGCGGCCTTGGGGTTACAGCGTTTAAGGTGGGAAAAGATTCCAATTGGCCAGGCTGCCATTTGTCCAGCCTGATCGTCCCGTCCTCGTCTTCATCCGGAGCCTGCACCTCCGCCACAGTTGGCAGCTTGATGGTAGCTCCTTCCACATTAAAGCAGATGACAAACAACAGCACCCATCTTATCATTTGTTATTTTTTTCCATTTTATGTCTCTCTCTTCTCTTCCTCCTCCTCCTCCTCCTCATCCTCCTGCTCTCGCTCCTACTCATTCTCATTCTCTCTGTCTCCGTCTCTCTCTCTCTCTCTTTTTCTTACTCTGTCACTCCCTCTCTCTTACCCTGCCACTCTCTCTCATCCTCTCCATTTGTCTGTGTCTGTCCTTGTTGATCTTATCTCTGTGAGATAAATATGCAGCCGCAGCATTAAACAAACTCCGTCTCTGAGGACTGTGCTGCAGCGAAGGCCTTGCCAGAGGTAGTGAGGTGTACAGCCGTAAAAAGCCTATGAGAGATAACACCCTCACACATGCAAGTGCTCAGTCAGAAAGCAGAGATGTGGGTGACGAGGGTTTGGGGAATAGGGGCTTTTTAAAGAAATACATCTAGCATTGATGTGTGTGTGCGTGCGTGCGTGCGCGCGTGCGCGCGCGCAGGTGTATGTGCGTGCTTGTTGGCCCAGTACTCAGAAAGGGACATGGCGTCACAAGCAGGAACAGTCTCACCACTTCCACTGGTGCTTTCATGTAGAGGCACAGCTTCTCACACAGCAGAAGCAGCTAAACACGGGTTAAACATGGCTGCTTTAACGAAAACACATGAAAAACACATCAGGCAGAGTTTTTTTCTCAACAACACTAAGCACTGTGTAAAGATGATTATCATGATGTATAGATATATATTATCATGATATATAGATCATGATATATAGATTATTTGTAACAGTTACAAAAAAAGACAGTAGGGGTAAAGATTGTCATGAATGTCTATTTAAATAGCATAGATGAGAAATGGTAGATTTTACGTCAGTCTTTAATAAAATGAAATTACTCCTCTAACCTGACTGGTTGAGCAAAGTGTTAGGAACTACATTGGTTCTTTGCACGCAGGCATCGGCTTACTGCTGTAAAAGGGCCTTGTACTCAGAGTGTACTTGTGCCAATATCTTGCATGTGTGAAGCGTTCCTCATCCTCAACTCCTGTGTCATTTGGACAGTCCTGTGCAGCATTCCTCTGCTATGCGGACGCAGTTTCCAGGATATACGACCATTATCTCACGTATATGATTGAAAAGCTTTCAACACAACCTGTCGGTCGCCTCTGATCTCATCTCATCATTTACAATGCCTCTGGGGCACACCTGTCAGTTTTTGTAATTACAACTCCTTTGTGTTTACCTTGTAGCATGTAGGTGTTTTTAACAACAACAGTATGGTAGTTATCACTTTTTAAAGTTTTAATAGGCTTTACTATTTGTGTCATATTTATTTTTTCGTTAAGGATATAGATTTTGTTAAGGATACAGAGATTGATACACCTGACGTTTCTGACAACTGTACAGGTTCTAAGTCCAGCGCTATATGCTCTTTGTTGGAAAAGAAACTGAACACATGACAAAATGTCTCTGAGCATGACCTCGCTAAGAGACACCTGAAAGCTTTATCAGTATCCAGCTGTGCTGCTTCAATGGGTGCAAGGTAACTGCACACTGCTCAAGGACCAAAAAGGCCCGACACAAATTAAAAACACTTCTGTTAAGTAAAGAGTTGTAGTAAGGTGTTTTGGTCAAAAGCTAGTATACAAAGGTCTGTTAAAGGATGGTTAACTTGTTCAATGCATCTTTGTACTTAGTTAGAAGTGTTTTCAGCCTGCATTTGGTCCTTCTGCAGTGCTGAGCTGTCACTCCAGAGCTGCTGTCAGTCTCGTGTGTCAGCCATTTGTGTCGTGTCCTGCAGTGTTGTCCCTGTTGAGCGAGGCACGCTGAGTGATGGGGCTTTAATTACGCCCGGGGACGGCTGATGGAAGCAATCACCACGGTCATTAAGCTGATTATTTCCATATCATTATGCTGCTTTTGCCTGGGTGCTGAGTCATCACTTTCAAATAATGACAAAATCCATCAGCGTGATTGAGTTGGGCCAGCTATTCGCAAAGCTATTTGTTTTGTCCTCCTAGAATATTTATGTCAGGTGAAACCGTTAAGCCGTCAGTTTGCAAAGGCTGCATTGTTTTCTCCATCACCCTTTCCACACTGACCTTCTGTATTATTGTGTAGCGCATCACCCAGCTTTTTTAATGACATAACAGCCTTACATACAAAACAGGGGGGGGCGTGGGATTTGTTGATGAATAAGTTGCCATGGCGAACTGAGCTCGTGACTAGTCCCTGGACTGGTTTGGTGAGGTGAGGTGAGCAGGGTTGCCATGGAAACACGTTCAGCAGAGTTTTTTCATAAACCTGTTTTGGTGATTGTGCTGTAAGCTGCCCAAAGTGTGTGTGTGTGTGTGTGTGTGTGTGCACGCGTTTATCTGACACGTACACTTATCGCTGCCTTTGGCAGGACTCTGAAGCAGAGGCGTTAAAGGAGAAGGTTGGGGTGAATCAATAGCCCTGTTGTGTAAAGTCATACTGTGCTGTTGGTAGGAAAAAGAATGAGAATTGCTGATGCAACATAGACAGAACAGTAAACTGGTAGCTAACGCTAATTGAAAAGAGCATAGAAACTAACTTTCAGTCCAGTGCACGCGTCTACTACTGTTGTTATCCTGCTGGCGCCCCTGCCCCCCCCCCCCCCACCAAGCACACCCAGCCTTCTCCATTTTCATAGGTGGAGCACAGCTGCTGACATTTTTAGTAGCGGCTGCCACATACTCCCAGAGCCCTCTGTATCTGTCTGCCTGTGCAGGCACAGCAGTCCACTGAGGGCTGCCCCTGTTTTAAGTCCCTGGTGTTGATGCCACCCTCCCGTTTCCTGCTCAGGTCTCAGGTCTGTCCTGACCGATCCATGTGGTGTGTGGCAGATTTATTAGACTTGATGCCTGTCAGGAGTCTGTTGCTATTTAGCTGTTGTTATTGTTGATGTTGTTTCTGCTGTTACCAGCAGGACTGTGGACTGTGGAATGTTCTGGTGAGTTGAGGGAGGAAGATGGCCATGTTGTCAAAAGTCACTGTCACTGTTTCTGTTGTGGATCCTGCTGCTGTTATGTGTCGTGGTGAAGTTTCAGTGATGTCTTAGGCTGTGTATGGTAGCACTTCTGTCTCAGGTTTCCGTTAAGACTCTCAGAGATAGGGCAGATGGGTGGGGTGCTGCGACACAACCACAATTAACTTTACCACAACATGCAGCGCAGAGCTGCACTTGGCCAGGGTCAAACCATGGCTGAAGGTGTTGCGTAATCATGTTGTAGTATTTATATGTGAGGTTATAATGGTCTAGTTATGATGTGTGCTCTGTAAGATTTCAGTATAAGAGCAACACTACTGTAGCTCAGTTTTATCAGTTTATGTAGCACTAGTAACAATATTAATGCAATATAAATTACAATATTATTTTTCCCCTATTTAAGCAGGAGGTTGTAGTGATTTACAGAAAACTAAACTAGAGTGAAATATAGAAAAATAAACTAGAATACTAAGACCAGAGTATTCTGCGAGGCAGGAGTATCTATTTGGAGTTTTTCCCATGATTGATGGCATCATTAGATAAATGACTGCAACTACAGTGTAATATTTGGCAAAATAATTAAAATATAGATTTATCTTTGATTTATGTACAGGTGCCATCACTGGAAAAGGGTTGAAAAGTGCACAGACTGGGGAATGAAGAGACAGATCACAGGTGTAAATTACATTTCTTTTGTTTAGTTGAGAGACTTCCTGTTTATTAATATGAAAAGAGTGTCATTTCAGCATGCAAATGCAAGCGAAATGCATCCAGATATAAAACATTCTGTGACTTATGTTCACAGATGGTCCCACATTATCAAAAAAGAAAAGAAAAAAGGAAATACTTATACTTTTAATACCTAAGTATTTATAAAAACAAGTACTTTTGTACTTGTACTTGAGTAGAAAATTGGCATAGCAACTTTCACTTGTAGTGGAGTAATATTTGGCTAGGAGTACCTATACTTTTACTTAAGTAAAGAAATTGTGTGTTTCGTCCACCTCTGCTTATATTGGCCCCAGAAAAGCGGCAGCTTATATCGGCCATTGGCTGACCCTGCTTCGTAAAATATCGGTATTGCATCTGTTATGAAGAAACGGTTCAGTCAGTGGTGCAGTGGTGAACAGTCAGTCAGTTCAACTCTGGTGTGCCATATGCTTTCTGTATTTTTTTCTCTCCTGAATGGTCTTTCTACTCAGTCCTAATCATTTATCAGTATATGTAAGTAGGGCTGGGCGATATGGCTGAAATCTGTATCACGATATAAGTGTTTCATATCGGTCGATATCGATAATTATTGAAACATTGTGTGACCTATTTAAAAGTAACAGGAGGGAAAAATCTATTCATTTTTATTTTTTTAACTTAACCTTCCTCTGACAGGCAATAAGCATTCAGGCAAAATGACTGTCAAAACACGTTCAATGTTACGATCACAATGAAAACTGAGTGATCCGAGAAAGCTCCGGCTGTCTGAACAGTGTGAACACATTAGGATAAGTGGTTTTGATAAAGTGGTATTGTATCATTGAAAATATATCGATATGGCGATATAGTGTCAAATACATATCGATATAAATATTACGATACGATATTACGATAATATCGATATATCGCCCAGCCCTATATGTAAGTGTGTAGAATGAGATGGTCTGGAACTCTAGACAAATCTAGACAATAAAAATAATAGCATAAAACTTAATGTTGGTCAAAGAAACAATTGCCACCTGTAGGATTACTTTATTTTACTCTGCCATTTTTAATCTGGTTGCTTACCTGTAATGTGTCTTTTTTTGTTTAAACCTGGCATCAGTCACCATGCAGGGCTTAAAGAGGTTTTTCTGAACTTCACCTTTTATAAACTAAGGCTGTATTTTGGGGTCTAAAATGAGTCTTGGATAATCCAGCACTTGATGGATCAGTAAGAGTGCTATGTAAACACTGAACAACAGAACAACGCTTAGCGCCAGTTTGAGACACAGTGTGATTACCTCAGCTCGGCGAGATAAACTAATTCGCCCTGGAAACGGAAAGGAAAACGTCCCATGTCCCAAAATGTCCTGGGTGTAAAAATGAAGGTTTGCTACTTTTGTGTCATTTAACTTATTATGGTGGCTCTGTAAGGAATAGACTGACTAACAGAATGCAGTCACTACATGTCTTACACAGTATTTTAATGTAGGTGACTACGAAACTCCTTGAGGCCTTGAATCCTTGAATAACTAATTATGCCATGCGCGTTCATAGTAATTTGGCTGACAGAGACGACCATCAGCAGTGTTTTTTGATTACGAGTTTAATGGGCATTTCAAATGTTTTCCAGTCAGAATTTCTTATTCAAATAACTAACATTTGCATTAAGAAGTTGGAAACCCGGCTACTGAGATGAACAGCAGTTTTACTGATGTAGCAACCCTCAGCAGTAGTGCCTCTTCACACACTCACACACGTGACCTCTGCAGTTGGAACGCTTCAGTATGCAGCTTGAGGCTTCAGTGTTTTGGATAACAGTAAAACATTATTCTACTTTATTTTTTGAAATGCTTGAATAAGGGTTCTGTGGTCTTCTGTGGTTCTGGTGCATTGGGCTTTGAAGTGCCATCTGCACTCCCAGTGTTTACTGCAGTGAGCTGTTTGGCGGTGGTGCATCAATTATGACTCATTTATTTATGAATTCCAAGCTGATGATGATTGTCCAAGCACATAACGGCACAGCCCTTTTACTCGTCTTGATGCAATCCAGCACAGTGATGATTGATGGAGGCTTTTCAGGCCCTCTTGTCGTGTGCTGAAACAAGCCCCATTAATCGGAGCAGTGAAGTGGTGGCATATTCACACAGCTCACCAAATCCAGCCACAGCAGCATCTACAGTAGAAGACTCCTTGGGCCACGATCCCCACGCCCAAGACATGGTAGTTGTTTAAGGGCGTGTGCCACTAAAGGATAGTTTTCCTCTAACGTGCTGCTCATGAAACACCAATTAGAATAATTAGACCCCTCTGGCTGAAATCAAAGTGTCTATTTAATGAAGACGTGTACCTGCTCATTAGCGACACGTGCAGCACTTGTCGATGAATGATTTGATGGTCTCCTGATGGCAGATATTGCCATAAAGGTTGTGCAGTCAGAGGGGTGGAGTTGGGTGGAGGGGTCGTGCAGCAGAACGATAGCTGGGCAGAGGAAGTGAGAGGTCTTTCACCTACTTGACAGTGTTTCCATGGTGAAGAACACTGAGCAGCAGAAAGATAGCTGGGCAGAGGAAGTGAGAGGTCTTTGACCTACTTCACAGTGTTTCCATGGTGAAGAACACTGAGCAGCAGAAAGATAGCTGGGCAGAGGAAGTGAGAGGTCTTTCACCTACTTGACAGTGTTTCCATGGTGAAGAACATTGCTAACCGTTGTTGTGGGAAAGCTCCTCGCACT
Source organism: Coilia nasus (assembly GCA_027475355.1). Lineage (NCBI taxonomy): Eukaryota > Metazoa > Chordata > Actinopteri > Clupeiformes > Engraulidae > Coilia > Coilia nasus. The sequence goes on from CM050216.1 coordinate 34,200,054, forward strand.
TAGTTTCAGGACAGCTTAATGATGCGTTGCTACAGCAACAGGCCCAGTGTCTTAGCCTGAGACCTTTCAGAGGGCCAGTACATAAAATGAGGTGATGGTGCTTTTTTTGGATGGGTGCGCACCTCGTGCAGCCCCTGTGTAACTTAACAACAGACTAGTAGAACCACAGAAGCACCTGCAGACACTGTGTGGCCTTTGACCTCACCCAGGGGCTTTAGGGGTGTGTAAGGGGGCTCACGTGTGACGTGGTCCAGCTGTGGTCTAGTGGTTAGGGAGTTGGTCTTGGGATCAGAGAGTCGCAGGTTCGAATCCGCCCTACCCATGGCTGAAATGCCCTTGAGCAAGGCATCTAACCCATACACTACACTGCTCCAGGGACTGTACCCTGTAAATAACTGTAAGTCGCTCTGGATAAGAGCGTCAGCTAAGTGTAATGTAATGTAACATGAAAATGCTTTACGTCAAGTGCAGTGCAGCATGCAACATTCAATGTATAATGTAATGAATAGTCTATGTAAACATGTGTTTGAAATGGCTGGCAAGACCTGATCCCCTTGACATATGCTCAGTCATAAATGCCCTTGTCATTTGGTGATGGTCACGTTTTGCAGCTGTGGCCTTTTGGTTGGGGGATTGGTCTTGGGATTGAGGGTCGACATGTTCGATTCCAGATTGTGGGTGTGGAAGTGAATAACCAGCGCTCGCCTGCACCCTCATCCATGGCTGAAGTGCCCTTAAAGCAGAAATTCGGTGTAAAATAAAAATTGGCATGTTAAAACATCATACCGAGTTGGTATGTTTGCTGAGGAGCAAAATTGAGTTAGCCGTTTTGCATTCAGAACTTAACTATGTTTTACCGTTTGTCCCAGAAGGCTGACAGCTCTGGATAAGAGTGCCAGCTAAATGCAATGTAATGTAATGTTGAAGGTGGTATGATAAGAAGCAGAACTGGCTTGTGGTGGTTGGTGATCAGCACTTGCAAAAGGCACAGTTAATGCCGTTAGTTCACTGTAAGGTGCTCTGAACAAGAGCGTCTGTTACATTGCATGTAATGTTGATACATGGAAAAACTGGTTGTCCTCCAATCTCCACTAGTTCACTGCTGTTCTGTTTGTGAGAAATATGAGTTGTATGCTGTAGCGGGTGCGTGGTTACTATGTTAGGTAATTGTTGTATCTTATGTCCGCAGCAGTCATCCAAGACCACTCATGGAGGCCACAAGCTATCACTCCTAATCACTCTGCACTGCCACGCAACCAATAGCTGCTTATGTTTCCACCCTTGTCGTGGGATCATCTTTCTAAATCTCGCCTTTCTTTTGTGCCCCAGGACTCTCCCGTCATCCTTCCTCCATTAACCATGGCCACGACGAAGATGATGATGATGATGGACACTGCCGCATCAGAGGAGGAGCCAACCCCGGGGGCCGCAGTCACGCCCAAAGCCCCAAGCCCACAGAGTGAGGCGGTGGCCAATGAGCTGCAAGAACTCTCGCTACAGCCCGCCCCCAACCTGCTGCCCATCAAAGACCGGAAGAATGGTGAGTTATGAAGAGTGACATCCCTTCTTCCCAATCCCACCCCACCCTCCCCACTGTTAATCGGTGCTAAGAACTTTTTTTATTGCCACTGTGAAAAAGCACGGGTTCGCACAAAAAGTCACAAGCTGCCTAAAGGTGTTTGGCATAAGGTGGTGGTGATGGTGGTCTTACTCCCAGACGCTGTTGAATATTTTCTCAGCGCATGCTGGAAGTCCTTTTAGAAGTCACTGTGGAAGAGTTGGCAGCACATCAGGAGGACAGGAGCATTAGCCTCAGCCCACTGCATTTTCTTTATCAGACAGTGAGGTCGCCATGGGAGCAGGCTGGGTTGGGTTCAGGTCCACTAGCACGGGGGGAGTAGCACAGGGAACATGGGTGCACTGAGTTCCTCCAGCAGCAGCGGGACCCATTGTACTGAGTGTCAGTGTGTGCATGTGTGTGCGTGCGCACAAACATTGAATGTGGTAGGCAGGAATTGAATGTGCAGTAAAGCAGATTTTGAAGATCATTACCAAAAAGAAGAGAGAGAAAGTGTGTGTGTGTGTGTGTGTGTGTGAGAGAGAGTATGAGTGTGTGTGTGCATGTGTGTACGTGCGCGCGAACATTGTTCTTTATGGTGGTGATTGTCAAATCCTGCTTTACTGCTTTCCACATTCAAAAAAGGAGTGTGTGTGTGTGTGTGTGTGTGTGTGTGTGTCTGTGTCTTTGTGTTTTTGTATGTGTGTCTTTGTATTTCACACCTTTTGGTTCCCTTTGGTCTCTGTTTTGCATCTGTAAGGGTGTGTTCACAGTTGGCAGTTTTTTAATTGCAGAAAACACTTGACCAGAGCGGTTTTCTAAAAAACCGCACCAAGTGTTTTATTTATCCCCATGACAACAGTTTGTTCTGAAACACAAGTATGTTGCAGAATCAAAGAGGCTACGCTAACTTGTATCAGTGTTAACTAGCAGCTGTTACTGTTATTTACAATGTTGAGGATGAGAAAATTAGCCCTTGATTTGGCGTTAGATGCCGACGAGGATGGCAACGAACATTTCCGTTTTGTCTGCATGAAGAACTTCAGAGTTTTCACTGTGACACACACTCTTGTTCATTGGTCAGCTGTGAAAAAAGCACTTAACGTAGGACGCTTTTTCTTGGAGAGTAGAAATTTTCTCAACTTGAAAACCACCTGGGGAAGAAGTAAAAAAACACCAGCGGCAGCGTTTTGAAAGCGTCCAGGAGTTTTTTTCAGAAACACCCTGCATCATAGGAATATAATGTAAAACATCCACCTGCATCTGATAAAAAAACTGCCAATGTGAACACCCCCTAACTCCAGATAAATACAGGTGCCTGCACTCCTCTCACGCCATGGCCTTATGCTGATGTCAGGCAGCAGTCTGTGACTGAGTGACATGTCCAACCCTCCCACTGTCTACAGTCAGATTTCGGCATTGGCAGTTGCACATATTGACTGGATTATGTAAGAAAGTTTGAACCTTGTAAATTATGGGAGATTAACAGGATAAAACAACAGGGGGGTGGGAGATGCATCTCAAATACGGGAGAGACAGGAAAAATTGTCATTGAAGTCGTCAAATCTGAGATCTGGCTGTAATCTAGGTTTCTCAGGGATGAGGTCCAAGCCAAAGTATCAAAATATTTCCATTTGCAGTCAAATGCATTATCAGCATTCAGGTCACATAGTCTTGCCATACACATTCTTTGCAGCCTTAGCTAAAGCACTTCACATTTGTAAGATTTGCTTTTGCATGACACACACACACACACACACACACACACACACACACACCCTTCAGACATGTTCAGAAAGACCTTGAGGCCACTGGTAGCTGAATGCCTCTCTACAGCATTACACTCTCATACTCACGCTCAGCCTCTTCCTCTAGTCTGCCACACCATGGCACGTGCTTGGGGTAGAGCACCTACACTCCCGCAGACGTTTTTCTCTTTGCATTTACGCAGGGAAATGTGACTGTTGACCTAAGGGCTTTCACTTGAGCCTCTGTAGCTTCTGTCTCAGCCTTGGGCTACATGTGCTAAGCTGCTCAGGGGTCCGGACTACTGTTCTCTATATACTCAAACGAATTCCAAATTCAAGAACAACATTTTAGTTTATTTAAATATGCCGATGACATGGCTCTAGTTGGCCTACTGCGACAGGGGGATATGGAAAGAGAATATGCATACACCCACCATACATCCTCTCTGCAGGAACATAAGAACTTGTCATTCAAAATAATAAGAATCTTTTATCTCCAATAATCATTAAGGGTCAGACTGTGGAAGTGGTGAATGATTTTAAATATCTGGGAACTTTTATAGACTGTAAACTTACTTTTAAAGAAAACACAGATTTTATTTTTAAAAAGTGCTCACAACGTCTCCACCTCCTACGTAAACTCAAGCACTTTAATGTAAATAAGGATATTTTACAAACGGTGTATAAAAACCTTGTCGAAAGCATCTTATCATTTAATATGATCATGTGGTATGGTAACCTGAACATGCAGAGGAAAAATAAGTTACAGAGAATAGTGAATATGGCCACAAAGATAATAGGACAGCCCCAAAAGCATTTAAGTGTAATGTATAAAGAACTGATTTTAAACAAAACCAGGAAAATCATGGTTGATCCATCCCACCCACTGCACAGTCAATTTGAGCTTCTACCCTCTATGAGGCGTTTTAAAGTGCCTACTGCAAACAAAAACATCTTTAAAAACTCCTTTGTTCCTATGGGAATCAGGGCAATAAACAATATAGGAATCTTCACCTAATTCACCCACAGTGTTTTTAGGGGTCTGGTTACTTATTTATGTATTTATCATACTCATTCATGATATTTACTACTACTTAGCTATCTTATTCTTTTAAACACCACACCCTTGTGGTAATGTACATGTATTTTTTCATTCAGTAGGCCTATATTACATGCATTTTTCTTTTTAATAAGGGTCTAGCTTACTCCTCTTCTACTTATGTGGGAAAGGCAGCGCCTGGATGAGGTGTGGACTGTGTCTTTTGATGTTAAATGTTGCGTATTGTGTCTTTTCATGTTTAATGTTTAACTGTCTGTGGTGAAACTGAAGACAAATTTCCACATTGTGGACAATAAAGTATTCGTATTCGTGACAGAATACGCTCAGATCACGCGTGCGGTGGAAATGGTCTAATCTGTTAACATGCATTCTAAATGAATATGGACATAAAATGGGCACGCGCTGTCTACGCGCTGTACACGGAGAGTCCTTGGTGTGAATGAGGCCTGAGACTGTGGAGTCCGAAGTATGTGCATAGAGCATGCACGAGCATTCAGAAGTATGTGCATAGAGCATGCACGAGCATTCAGAAGTATGTGCATAGAGCATGCACGAGCATTCAGAAGTATGAGCGTAGAGCATTCACAGTGAGCTGCTGTGATTAGGTTCTGACAACGGCCATGGTTATTTGACAGAAAGTTACATGGAGTGAAATAATACACACACACACACACACACACCCCTCCACTGGGCATCCCTGTTAATGGTGGAGATGGAAGTCTGGAGGTCAGGAGAGCTGGGAGTCTCAGCCTGATTTCTAATATGATTTCTTAATGATTTTTTTTCTTTAAATATGCTGTTTTTTTCACAACTGTTATTTTGAGGAAAAGGGAGCGCAGCACCCTTACAACAAAAAAACAGATTAAGAGAGCGAGTGAGAGGTTGGTATCGCCATGGTAATAACCTCGTTAGAAGCGCCCTCTTGTGACGCACGTTACTCAGTAGAGGCACTCTTGGAGGAGGAGGAGGAGGAGCTGAGACCGAGCTGAAGCCAAAACAGAGGGAGATTGGGATGGTGTGTGTGTGTGTGTATGGGGTAGGTGTGGGTGTGCGTGTATGTGTGTGGGGTAGGTGTAGGTGTGTGTGTGTGTGTGTGTGTGTTGGGGGGGGGGGGGGGGGGGGTGTAGGTTTCGGTGTGTGTGTGTGTGGGGTAGGTGTGGGTGTGTGTGTGCGCTTGCGTGACAAGTGGACTGCATTTCTGCATGTCTCCGTCTGAATGCGCCAAAATAAATAACATTGTTTTTGATAGTATTGCCCTCCTTTTGTCTTCTAAGCTGTGAGCGGTAAAGTGTGTGAAGGAGTGTCTCCAGAGAGACATGGGAAAGGGACAGAATGTTAATGCAGGCAGGAGGAGGGGGAAGTGGAATCACAAACCCCTTGGAGCAGACGTGTGGACAACAATCCATTTTAATCCACAGTTGGACTGTGCTGATGAAAAACTACAGGATGTGGCTGCAAGTGACCTCACTACATCACTGCTCTGAAGAATGTGCATCTAGATAGCACTGCAACATACATGCTGCCACCCTGTGGTCACAGTGGGCACTACAGGCCAGCGGTCATTAAACCTCAGGGAGATGTCTGAAATGCTCTTTCATTCTTTCTTGCTCTCTTTCTGTTGCTCTTTCTTGCATACTCTCTCTGTTTCTCTCTCTCCCCCTCTCTCTTTGTCGGTTTGTCTCTCTCTCTCTCTCTCTGTTTTTTGCTCCCTTCTTATTTCCCACAGTTTATACGAGTTCACCATGGCTCTGTGTACTGTTCAATGAAACAATGAAATACAGCCAAGCAAGCGGGGCACCGCTGGCGGGAATCTCTCGTTTGTATGCTAATGTCACTTTGGGAGGGTGCATCTGTTTCTTTACCTGTGCCATTACACCAGCAAGTGGCAGAAAATAACGTGTGTATGTGTCTGTCTGTCTGTCTGTCTGTCTGTCTGTCTGTCTGTGTATGTGTATGTGTGTCTGTGCGATTGTTTGTATCTGTGTCTGTCTGTCTGTGTGTGTGTGTGTGTGTGTATGTGTGTGTCCTTCAACTTGTGCCTGGGCCGAATAAATATGATGTGATATATGTGTGTGTATGTGTCCTGTAGCAGGAAGAAATTCTAGCTGAGCTGGAGGCACAGGTGATGTGCTGTTGGATATAGCCCCCCAGGCCAGCTGGTCCTGCTATTTTAGAACAGGCCTTCTGCCCCCTGGGGGGTGGGGTGGGGTGGGTGTGGTTGGGATTGGGGGAGCAGAAGGGCTGAGGAATGGGCTTCATATGAGCCTTGTTTACCACCCTCTCACCCCTTGTAACTGCTGCTGCTGGTTCTGAACCTGTATGCTTAGCTGGGCTGTTAAAGGTTTAGTTCAAATCTGTGTTGAGTTGAGCTATGAACTGATTACATAACATTGATACATTGATCAGCCATACACAGTACTGTACATATAGAGCATCAATCACTTCTTTGCTTTTCTCAATTCTTTTACTGAAAGGAAACAAAACCAGGAGTACATTTCCAGTTACTTCCAGGTAATTTGAATTCCTGTAAAGCTCTCAGCAAAAATAAAAATCAAACAGAACTCCCTGTGCTTGACTTTAATGTCTTTTTCAGTGTGCGAACCTTCTTTTACTTTTGAACTGTCTTTTTTGGGTACACGCACCTACTGATTTTTTCTTTACATCTTGAGCGCAACAATACTCCTGCCTTTGAATTCCTGTAAAGCTCACTGTTTGTCAGTGAGGGGGTCAGGCACATAGGCTTACCCCAGTAAGCTGCGGGCAATGAGAGAAAGTGCAGATATGGATGCTGGATGTCTGAAGGCCAAACAGTAAAGCAGCCCAAAAGCTGAGCAGCGATGTGGAGCTGGAAATGAAGCGTTAAGTAGCCTGGAGCCTCTGCCCTGGATCGCGGTGCTGCTGAGGTTTGCTCCAGTGCAGGGACATTAAAAAGCCCCCCACCCACACCGCTAACCTTCTCCACAGAAGAGGCACGGGTCATATACAGTGCTCTTTCAACACACTGATTAAACTGTGCACACACACACATACACTCTCATCACACACAAACACACAGGCACACATTCTCTCTCATCATACACACACACACAGGCACACATTCTCTCTCATCACACACAGACACACACACACACACATTCTCTCTCATCACACACACACACACAAACACAGGCACACACACACACACAGGCATGCATTATCTCTGTTCGGGCTTTGAGAGCTCTCCGGAGGAGCTTGTGTCGGGGAAATAAAGGTTAATTAGATGCCCGCCACTGACAGGCCACTGCTAAAGCTGGACTGGGGGGAACATGTGTCCCCTCTGGCTGTGTGTGTGTGTGTGTATGTGTGTTTTCTTGCTTGCAGCTGCCATCAGCATTTCCAGCTGATCTGTGTGCAACAAGCACACATACACACACACATATACACACACTCACACACATACACACACTCACATGAAGGGGGATAATCTCAGTGTATGCACGGTTAGCGCCTTATCTGCGCGTGAGCAAGGATCAGAGGCTGAATTCGTCACCCCCATGACAACCCAACATACCACCCCCCCCCCCCCCCCCCCCCCCCCAACCACACACACACACACATATACACACTCTTTCCCCCTCATCAAAGAGTGTGAAAGCATACAGACATGACTCCTAATGCCCAGACACAAATGCGCACACACACACACAAACAGTTTGCACACAGTAGATGGGTTGGGACCCCTCTGGTGATAAGCTGTAGCATGGCAGGAGGGCTTAATGCTGGCACACACACACAGGCAACCACAAACATGTACACACACACACACACACACACACACACACACACACAGGTTTTGTGTATGTCAGGTCTTTTGTAAGGTATTTCTCTGTTTATTCCATGCATGCTCGGCTGCCGAGGTCAGCTGCAGGCTTTGTCAGATTTCATCATAAACCGCTCAAAGGACAAAATGCCCGAATGTGTGTGTGGAGCTCAGAGCGAACCACCACCCCCACCACCACCACTGCCAGCACCCATGCATCAACAGAGGGAAAAACAGAGTTTGCAGAAGCTGTGTCTTCAGTGCGGATTAAAGGGTCACGACTGCTGCTTCTCAGAAAGGTATGTTTGGTTTAGTAGCGCAAGCACAGGCCCTGCGGATAATGACAGTGGCTGTGTGTTTCACTCCTGGCTCTGAGGTGTTTAAATGGACAGTGTGGCTTTGCTTCGCCGTAAGAGAGCAGAGTGGACAGCCCACGCTCTTGCACTCCAGGGGCCATCCTTTTCACTCAGCAAAGGTGTCCTGTTTCTCAGAGGTAATCCACTGTTGAGAAAGAGACAGTGAACTGTCGAGAATCAAGAAAGTCCGAGGTCTGTGTTTGTGTGTGTGTGTCACTTTCCCATGCTTGAGACAGGACAGCCAGCTGAATGAGTGACTGGAGCAGCAGCTGTGACAGGGTGCTCAATCACAGAGGCACCACTATCCCACATACACTCCCACTCTCTCTTTCACACACACACACCTGCTCACGTACGTGCTCACGCCCACTGTGTTTATCTCTCCTGGGGTAGCTGCTGAAGCCGATGGTCACGCAGAAGCAGGAGTCCACAAGTGACACAAAACCTGATTTGTCCTTTTTTTTTGGTTCTGCTTTGGTTAAGGTTGTCCTTTCCTTTTTCTGTGTGATTCTTTTTCTCTTTTTCTTTTCCTTTTTTTGCTGCACTTTCTTCACTCTGTGAGTCATTCTACGCCAGCCTGTGTGGAGCATTGGCACATCTCTCTTGCGGGCGGTTGTCAGAGATAAGGAATAGAAGGAGACCAAGGAGAAGAGGAACAGAAGCTTTACTGCTTCCTGAAGGCACGCCGTCACCTGTCACTGACTGACTCTGCAGCGCCCAACCAAGGAGCACTGCAGGAAACTAATCTGGAACTCAGTTTTAAGTGGCATCAGTGTAACTTGCAAACCAATCTGGAACTCAGTTTTAAGTGGCATCAGTGTAACTTGCAAACCAATCTGGAACCTTCTTTTTAGTGGAATCAGTGTAACTTGCAAACCAATCTGGAACCTTCTTTTTTAGTGGAATCAGTTTAACTTGCAGACCAACCTGGAGCATTCTTTTTAGTGGCGTCAGTTTAACTTGCAAAACAACCTGGGACTTACTTTTAGTGAGTTTGGTGTAAGTTGCACTTTTCTTCTTGCTGCACTGGTTCTTCCTTTGGATCCTGAGCCAGGGAAATAGCAAGGACCAATTGTCAAAGTAAAAGGCTTCCTTTTTTTCTTTTGTTTTGTTTTGGTCCTTTTTTTTTCTTTTCATGATGCTGGACACCAATCCTTGCCTGCGCATCGATCCCGTCTCATTCGGGGCTCGTCCAATCAGCAGTGGCATAGACAAGCAAAGCCGTCGATTGGACCACAAGCGCCGTGCCTGTCAAAGTTTGAGAGAAGGTGGGATTCTCGCCTGTTGCACACTCACGCATACGCACGGCATGCATGCATGCATGTGGGCACGCAGCATCAGATTTCTTGTGCACACATCTAAGCTTTCAAGTGATTTTTCATAGTACTCACTAACCACCAGATAGCCAGAAATATGTAAAGTCAGCAGATAGCCATGCGGTGTTGCATGTAGCGATCCTGGCCAGTCGTGCCATTAGAAGGGGAAAGACTAGAGGTGTCAGATGGGGGGGTGTTACTCCCCCAACCCCCTACCCCTCCCCTCCTTCCACAGCTACAGATAGAAAGTCGCTCTGGGGTGCCGACAGGGCCCCAAGCCAAATGGAGTTGAACCCAAGGACCCTGGCCTGTGCTCTCATTCCCCAGACCGGTGGAGGTACAGGCCTGTTTGCCAAAGTCATGAACGTGTGTGTGCAACACAAACCCATGACGTGTCGGCGTGGCCTGAGGAATCCTCGGATGCACCTTCACCATGCGCTGCGCCTATACAGTGCCATACTGCTATAGTGGAAAAGTACGTCGCCCGGAGACTTGTGATGCACATGCTTTTACATCCAGAGATACCTTACGATGAGTGGGGGAGACGGGCACTGATACGCCCGTACTAGATTGCACGTTGTAACATATACAGTCCCAGCAGAGCCAGAGAATTCCAAGAGGTTCAGCTAGCAGATATTCAGGGGCTTGGATGATAAGGGGGCTGGCAGGTCGCAGTAGAGGTGTGAAGCGGTTGTTTTGTGGCTCCGGTGCCTGTAACACCTTCATAGAAGAGAGAGGTAGGGGTGTGGAACTGGAAGGGGGCCAGGTTTCTTCTCTGTGGCCGGCCTGAGGACACTGAATAGGACGTAATTTACAGTGATGTTACCCATAAGTCATCAGGTGCACCCCCTGGGGCAGAAGGGCCAGATTAAGTTCCCGGCTATTACGCCGCAAGACGCAAATAGAATTGCAGCGGCAGAGTGAGATGCCGGGTGACGGCAGAGGGAAGGGTTCTGTGTCAGGACAGAGAGAGAGAGAGAGGGGAAGAAGGGAGAGGCAGAAAGAGATAGAGAGATGAATGAGATGGAGGCACTGCTGAAGGGTAAATAGAAGACATGCTGCGAAAGGAAGTGCTTTCTTGACAAAGTGATGATTTTTTTTAGAGAGGTTAAAAACAACAAGATTTGCACACAAAAACACAAATATACACAAATATCCACACAGTGCCCTTGTGTAAGCTTGCCAGATTTTACATGACATTACATTACACTTAGCAGACGCTTTTATCCGAAGCAACTTACAAAAGGAGGACATAATAGCTAACAGATGTGTAGAGAACAACAGATGTGTAGAGATGCAATTGTGAGACATACTGTAGTGCCAACACTTGCAGTTATTCTAAACTAAGAAAACACCTTTAATTTGTGCAAGATATCAGCTTTGGGTTCGTTAAAGAATTGTCAGTTGGACGTTGGATGTTTCTTTTTGTGACGGTTACCCACACATCTTCCTGTCTCTTATAGGCTACCAAGAAAAACTATTCGTGTACTGGTGTAGGCTATTTGTAAACTACAGCTGTCCTTGTTAAGTCATAGTTTACACTAGACTATTTGTATAGAGGTTTAATAAAGTCATAGTCCACTAATTAAATGTCAGCTGGTTTGATTTATATGGCATCAACAATTTCCTCAACCTGTTATATCCATCTGTTAGTGTGTGTGTGTGTGTGTTTATTGTTTTCTTTTCTACTAACAGAAAACCCATGCGGCTGTCATTATACACCAAGCACAAATAACAGCCGTAGAAAGACACAAAACAAATTCAAAATTCAGCATAGCAATGATGGAAAAAACATTCAATTAATGAACAAACTGACATGAATGACAGAAAGCTCCACAATAAATGGTATTGTTGCAGCCATTCAGCTGATTGGTAGTGTCTTCAGAAGGGTGACTGTGCGCTTTATGGTGTGCGGATATTTAAAGTGACTGTCATGTAGGTCTGAGCCAACATTAGCCTGTCAAGTGCAAATTGTGACATACAATCCTCAGTCTTTATGACACTCAAGAAGTTTAAATGAGTGTAAGGTGGCTGAAGAGACAGCCTAGCTACTCCCAGTAGACCTTAAGGGCAGACAGATTTATGGCAAACTCAATGCATGTCATTAGCCATGAGAAAAGGTTAAAGGCTGGCCCATGGAGTGCTTATCCCCCACCAGACCTCTGCAGGCTATATGTTGCTTATCCACAGGGCCGGCCCGAGGCATAAGCAAACTATGCGACGGCTTAGGGCCCCTAACCCACCTCTGGGGCCCCCTGACCACTCTACCTTGATGTGTCATTGAACCGCACGTGGTGAACCGCACGCATTGCGCTTCCCCGCGATCTCACTCACGCAACGTAACACAACATGTTAGCAGCCTTTACATAGAGAGAATTTTGCCCTATACTCCTCTATGACGGTGGGTGTTCTTTTTGTGCCACTTTTAATTCAAAAAATCCCTTCAATAGGCGGAGAACATGACTGTTTATAATATTTTGAAGTCAAACTTAATATATGTTGCAAAAAGTGCAGTGCATGATGGGAAGAAAACAACAGACAGTCCTCAGCGCCACCACCCCCCACCCCACCCTGTTGACTAGTCATTTTAACGAAATCGATATCAACAGTGTTGCATTTGGTCGTGCTGTATTATTATTATTTTTTAAAAGAACAATAAAAATATACAGTCAATAGCTTATTTAATTACACTTTGATAGCTTAAGGAAATCTTCTAAAAAAAAGAGTCCTTCCAATGAGATGCGTCATTGATTCGTGCTGATTCAGGCTGCCACCATTTGTCTTGGAGATGTCATAGCATGAAGCCCCATTGGGTCATTCAGTGTCAAATTGAGCGATGGCCGACAGTCACCCTCTCCAAAAAATCTGAAAAAAATCACAGCTGTTTGTACAGCCAACCTATGTATAAATCTTAAATATTAAGTCTGTATCACTAATAGCTCCAAAACTACAGCCCTTTGAAATTTCAGGTCATTTTGGGAATTCTGGTGAACAAGCCTTTTGCCCAACTTCCGACATTGCTGGCTCTTTTAGTATTCCACACACATTAGTGTAACTATGTGAAAAGAAATGCATTTTCCTGTAGAATTCAAAAATCAAATCAGATCAGATGTACCTTGTGTAACTCTTCCTCTCCAAAGCTGTGAAAATGGCTATAGATGCAATATCTGAAATGACACCACCACCTTTGAGGGCTTCTCGTTCAAAAAGTATGGCACACAAATTTATCAGATTATTTTTCCCAGTCACATACGGATTATAATGTCATGCCTATGCATTAACCTTTGTTGATATTGTTTTCATATGGTCAGTGTATTTTCTTGAAGTTAGGCTTAATTTTCAAAAAGGCTGTTTTCATCTTGTCATTTCACCATGTGGACAGTTCACAGGATTTTTTAAACATTTTTCCACAATCATCCTGTAGGTGAGGATCATTTGTCCAAAATTTGGATTTGTTGCTGAGCCTCTTTATTGAGATATGATGTTTGAGAAAAAAATGTCAGTTATTTCATGGAGTTGGATTGATCAGCAGTACCTCTTTCCACCACATGTTGTGCTCTTTTAATACAATGGAAGTCAACGATAGGGTAGCATGTCATTTACAGGAAAAGCTGCCAAACAAACTTTGTGTTACAATTAAACCAATTGCACTGTCAAGGTCATTTTTGAGCAGGGTTTTGCTGTACAGCACACAAAAAGCAAGGCAAAACTGAAAAAATGGCATTATAATACAAACACAAAAGGACCATTGGTATTTTAATAAATATAGCGGTCATCACGTTACTTTCTACAGTTGTTGAAGTTTCGAATGTGCGTTAAATTGATCCACAACAGCCTGTGATTGTACCAAGAGTAGGAGAATAACTTGTTACTGTTAGATTTTAACAAAATGAGTGTTGTTTTCGGGACACAGCATGCCACTACTTAGCTAAATGTGTTTGTTAGCGGGCTAATTTAGAACTGCTTTTCACAGTGGCTTTTCATTACGTTTGGGTGGATGTTTGGCTGCCACTTGCAAACACCCACTTATAATTTGTATTAGTTCAAGTGGACAACGCGTGTTCATTTATTCGAATGGGATCTGTTTGTACACTTAAAGGTAGCTCCAATTTTGTTGGTGCCTAGCACAGTTGCTAGTGGTCATTTCTAGATATTTCCATCCAAATTGAGAAGCTGCAAGGTTGGGGATGCGGATAACTGCTTGTCTTGACATGTTTTAAACTATATTAACTTCTCAAAGTCTCCTTCTTGATCATTGTTGTAAGATCGCTAACAATGGTTGATTGATTTCAATTTGAATGTAAATAAATTTGACGACCTGATAATGTGCCTTTCCTGCCTGCAGCAGAGTAATGGTCATAGACAATACATGACTGTTCTCTGGTGGACAGATTTAGCAAAAGTAAACTTCGAATTTGAATGCTGAGCAGAAGTGATGAAAACTCGTCTTGCAGTCAGATTCACAGAATAACGAAATAGATTAAGAATGACTGCCAATCTGGGTTTGCTTCAGTTAAAACAGTCAGAATGACACTGGTGTATTTTAAACGCATTACATATTGCGACAATGATGGTGGATAAACTTCACACATAGTATGTAGGCTATAGGAAAATTAACCATCTGTTGCTGAGGAGGTGGTATGGGGGCCTCCTAAGGAATTTTTGCTTAGGGCCCCATTAAGGCTTGGGCCGGCCCTGCTTATCCACCAGCAGACCTCTGCAGGCTACATGTTGCTTATCCACCAGCAGACCTCTGCAGGCTACATGTTGCTTATTCCCTACCAGACCTCTGCAGGCTACATGTTGCTTATTCCCTACCAGACCTCTGCAGGCTACATGTTGCTTATTCCCTACCAGACCTCTGTAGGCTACATGTTGCTTATTCCCTACCAGACCTCTGTAGGCTACATGTTGCTTATCCCCTACCAGACCTCTGCAGGCTACATGTTGCTTATCCAGCAGCAGACCTTTGTAGGCTACATGTTGCTTATCCCCTACCAGACCTCTGCAGGCTACATGTTGCTTATCCACCACCAGACCTTGTAGGCTACATGTTGCTTATCCACCAGCAGACCTCCACAGGCTACATGTTTCTTATTCCCTACCAGACCTTTGTAGGCTACATGTTGCTTATCCCCTACCAGACCTCTGTAGGCTACATGTTGCTTATCCACCAGCAGACCTCTGCAGGCTACATGTTGCTTATCCACCAGCAGACCTCTGCAGGCTACATGTTGCTTATCCACCACCAGACCTCCACAGGCTACATGTTGCTTATCCCCTACCAGACCTCTGTATGCTACATGTTGCTTATCCACCAGCAGACCTCTGCAGGCTACATGTTGCTTATCCACCAGCAGACCTCCGCAGGCTACATGTTGTGCATGGACATAATTCATTAGTACACTCAAGCTTTCACTGTTCATATAGTGCCCCTGTTTATAGTGTTTGTGTGTATTCAGCTCTTATATTTTAATGTAGTGCATACATGTTTATGTTCTGCCCCATGTTTTCTGTAGTGCTTATTCATGTGTGTGTGTATTTGAGAGGGAACTGTCAATTCAATCTCAATGACTAAAATAAACCATATAGTGTGGCCAAGCGCCTTTGTCGAGCACATTTGTGATAATGACACTGCAAAAGCGTTCCCCAGCTCTGTGTCTGTGCAGTTTGATTGATGGCTGACCACTCTCACGGCTCTCATCTCGGCCATTGGATGACAGCCAGGCTTTTAAAAAAGCTGCGCACACAATGCATTTCTGAGGGTCAGATTGTCGTGCTTTAGATGTAGCATCGTTAAGTAGACTATAAACTACGTCCCAATGGTGTAAGCAGCTCGTGTGCTACTGGGTTGAAAAACTCAAGCATGTGTTCCTGTTTCTGGCAATGAAGAACCAAAAAGGACGAATACAAATATGACGTTACCTCGACTTTTGCCTAAGCTCATTTCCTCGTCCCCTCCACATCTCTCTCTCCCCCTCATTGCTTGTCATCTCTCACACTGCTCTATCTGATTAAAGGCAATGAAATCCCCAAAATACTTTTAATAAAGAAAATATGGGACGTTGTTACTGTACCTCAGTGGGCAGGAGGAGAGACAAATCTTCGCCCAACTTTTCCAGCTGTCTGTTCTTTTAGATTTATATGTTTCTCTTAATTCTCTTAAAGGAGTTGATGCACGTGTCATGTGCGTGTGTGTGTACATGCATGTGTGCTCACAATATTACACAACCTCCCCTGCCATATTGACATGTTTCTGTTCTTTTCCACAAAGAGGATGGGAGTAGATGTGTGTGTGTGTGTCTGCGTGTGTGTGTGTGTGTGTGTGTGTGTGTGTGTGTGCATACATGTGTGCTCACTATCACGGACTATTTCTATACACCCACAGTTTTACAGCAGCTCTATGTGTGTGCGCGTGTATGTGACAGACAGAGAAAGAAAGAGAGAGAGAGAATGAAAGAGAGAGAAAGAGAGCGAGAATGAGAGAAAGAATGATGGTGAGAAAAAGAGAAAATGAGGTGTAAAAGGCTGCTGCAGTAGCACACAGAGTGTTCACACATCCCACGCCGCCCCTGGGCCAAGCACCCGGAGCTCTCGGCCTATCAGCACGGCCTGTCCAAACTCACAGCCAATCAGCACGGCCTGTCCAAACTTACAGCAGAGTGGAGACGCCACCAAGACCAAAGGCAATTTCAGCTGTGCCACTCATTACAAATATCATAACATCATCAAAATGAATCTCTACCAACCAACTCTTTACCTAGGTGCCGCGTGCCTGTATGAGTCTGTGTGTGTAGGGGGTGTGAGTGTCCCTGCTCCCGGAAGCTTACTTAAGGCACATGTATCTGCTTGTGTGTGTGTTTGTGGTCTGTTTACTCTGTGTTCCTCTACACCTCTGTTAGCTTATTATGTCCTCCTTTTGTAAGTCGCTTTGGATAAAAGCATCTGCTATAATGTAATAACACATATCATGACAGAGACCTTAGTGTCTAGTGCTCTGAAGACTAGACAAAAGGTTGGAGTGCAGGTCTTGTAATGGTGTCACATCAGTATGTACGCAGTACTGATAAGTACATGCTGAGTTGTAATTTCCTTGTATGACCTGCTGTGATACCCATCAGAAGCCAGTTACAATGTTCTTAGTTGGTTAAGATGAGTGTGGAGCACTCGTAAATTTGCAAGTGTTTTTACGATGTTCTTTAGCAACGACTGTTTCGAGAATTGGTCTGAAAGGTGTAAAATGTTTGTAAGAGGGACTTTACGAAGTACTTAAGCTTAATATGCTTTTGGGTGACTAGACTCTGCAGTTAAACTCATTTGGGCTCATTCAGCATGTGATCACTGCAGCCCTCTCCTGTCCCTTAGTCTGTCATTGGCTTCATAACATTATGCAGTTAAAGCAACACTAAGTAGTTTTTGTCTTCGTTCAGCCTACAGGTTGGAAGCAGAATTGCCTCTCTTTCAAACTACAGAGAGACGGCCTACTCCTTCAAACTTACTTAGTGCAGTTGTAACCCATGGAAGGCAAATTGAATTCACAAGTGCCTTTTACCCAGTTACGAGTTGATGAACCACTGAAATAATTTTGTAAACATTATTTTAAGGTTGAAAAAGCTACTTAGTGTTGTTTTAAGCATGAAGTTATCATGTGAGGTTGGTGTGCAGAAACCAAACACACAAACACACACATCCACACACACACTGTGGCATCAGTGTGTAAAAACTAAAAAGCTCATAGATGAGTCCACTACTGAAGCGAGTTGACATGCCAGTTAGTCTGGGGTTTCTCTGACATGCCCCAGTCCTCTGAGCATTTATTAGTTGTAGGTCAAACCAGGCCTTCCTGTGTGTGTGTGTGTGTGTGTGTGTGTGTGTGTGTGTGTGTGTGTGTGTGTGTGTGTGTGTGTGTGTGTGTGTGTGTGTGTGTGTATGTATGTATGTGGGTTCGTGTCTGTGTGCGCGTGCGTGCAGGTGTGAGTGCGTGTTTGTGTGTGTGTCTGTATGTATGGATGCATGTGTGTTTGTGTGTGTGTATGTGTGGGTGCGTGTGTGTATCTGTGCGTGTTTAGGAGACAACAAAACAAGCCCTGTCATAAGCAGGGCACAGCTGAACCTCCCAACAGGTGACAGTGTTTATATATAGGTGTTGCAGGTGCTGTTGATTAAATATAGCCACCTTGTAAAAGTTCACTGCACAGCCCTCTGCCAAGCATTCTGGCTCCCTTTTCCTCTATTTGACTTTATCTTCCTCACCTATGCCACCACCACCCCCACCCCAGCCACCCACCGCTTTCTCACCATCGTCACAGAGTCTCTTGTCAGGCTAACGACTCGCACAAACACACTCACGCTCCCAGTGATCTCTGAGCCTGTGTGTTGATTCGGAGAAGTTCGGCAGGGAAGTGGCAAGAGGGAAGAAAAAGCGACAAATAAATCTCAGTCAGGACAAGCACACACATACACACACACATACATGAACACGAACACACATATGCACACACATACACACACACGTACATGAACACGAACACACATGCACACACATACACACACACGTACATGAACACGAACACACATATGCACACACACACACGTACATGAACACGAACACACATATGCACACACACACATACACACACGTACATGAACACGAACACACACATGCACACACATACACACATGTACATGAACACGAACACACACATACACACACGTACATGAACACACACACATATGCACACACATACACACACGTACATGAACACGAACACACATATGCACACACATACACACACGTACATGAACACGAACACACACATGCACACATACACACACACGTATATGAACACGAACACACATATGCACACACACACATACACACACGTACATGAACACGAACACACACATGCACACACATACACACACGTACATGAACACGAACACACACATGCACACACATACACACACGTACATGAACACGCACACACATACACACGTACATGAACACGAACACACACATGCACACACATACACACACGTACATGAACACGAACACACATATGCACAAACATACACACGTACATGAACACACACACATATGCACACACACACACACACACACGTATATGAACATGAACAGACATATGCACACACATACACACACGTACATGAACACGAACACACATATGCACACACACATACACACACGTACATGAACACGAACACACATATGCACACACACACACACATATGCATGCTCCTGTCGTTTGTGGCAAATGTAGCTGGAATGTGGAGTATGCACAAGTATGCATTTCTATCAGTGCAATGTCAAAACGCAGCAACCTCATTACCCTGTGTTTTAACTCTACGGTAGTGTGCAATGTCAAAACGCAGCAACCTCATTACCCTGTGTTTTAATTCTACGGTAGTGTCTGGGTGGGAAATCATCCATTTAAGGCCTGACATAGGCCTGCAGAAATACCTTTCTGCCATAAGTGTTTTTTTTGTCTATCTAACGAGGTCTGGGCAATACCACACATTAAAGGTAAAGGCAGGCAACTATGTGACGCTTTCTATTCTTGTCTAAGGGAAGTTCTGTTTGTATGGCATTTGCATGTTTATTCTTCATTAAGTATGACTGTGTCTTTTGTGTCTGTGGTCCTCAAGCATTTTGCGTGTTTTCAAAGTATTTGAGCTGTGTGGCAATAGCTAGACACATACTGTTTTTGTATCCTGAAACAACTGAGTGTTGGCCATGCAGAAGTATCTATCTCTGTGGTAAGAGTAGTCACACACATACACACACACACACATTTGCAGAAACAGGAAGTGAGTGTAACCTCCCTCTTGTGAGGCGGCCTGCCGTTTCCCTTCCGCGTGTTTTATAACGTCTCGGTCGCTAGTTTAAATTCTGCTGTTGGTGTAAGAGTCTGGGAGGGCGAGGGGATTGCAGAGGGTCTCCACTGCTCCTTTGGCTACTGACAGCATTCCTGTGCTTTACCTGATCACTTCATGCAGTTCATGCCAAGAAAGGAAATGTAAAAAAGAGCACTGTTTTTGTATTGTGTTAATTTTTTGTTTTTCTTTACATTAGATTACATTTAGATTAAAAAACTTTTTGTTTTTGTCCTTTTCTTGTGTTTCT
This sequence comes from Coilia nasus, assembly GCA_027475355.1. Taxonomy (NCBI): domain Eukaryota; kingdom Metazoa; phylum Chordata; class Actinopteri; order Clupeiformes; family Engraulidae; genus Coilia; species Coilia nasus. The sequence continues at coordinate 34,220,035 of CM050216.1, forward strand.
AGTTCTCCAGCTCAAACTGCAGCAGAGACGGACTCGAGAGGAGCTTGTAAGCCAGGGGATCATGCCACGTAAGTTACCTTTACTGTCCGACCATCACTCTTCTCTCCTCCTCCCCCTCCCCCTCTTGACATCCCTTCTCTGCTTGAGACCCCTCATAGTTCAACCCTGGTTACAGATTGTTCAGATACTGCCTGCAGAACTAATTGTCTTTAGAGAAGACATTAGCGAAGGATAGCTTGATGAGAAGCTGAAAGTGCCATAAAATGAATTGCCAAAGGTTAGCTGTAGTTGTAAGGGGAAAAGGAAGGATGTGTTTGACACTGTATATGTTTGACATTTCAGAAGCTTTTTGTATGCTTAGTTTTAAAGCATAGTGATTGGTGTGTTATGACTCCTCTGACAATATAAAGTTTGGGAACTGTCTCTTTAATGATGAACAATCTGAGGGTTGGTTTCAAATGGGAAGTTGGTTCTTTAAATGGCCATTTGCCTACCCATAACCAGAGCGACTCTTCAAGGGCTGGTTATATTAATATTGATGCACTCGAAGCTACTGCACGCAGCAGTTGTTGGCAATTAGCAAACTAGATCAGAGGCACCATCAAAGCTCCCTTTACAGGAGACTGAGCCAAATGTGCTTCCTCTGCAAGAGCAGATCTTGATTGCAGTTTGGGCCTCGCAAGAGCGCTCAGAGTAGTTCCATCCTGCCAAAAACCCCGCCGTGGTTTATAGATCGCATCGTAAAGTGAAGGTGAATCAGTCCTTCTTCCTGTGCTCTCCCTCACGGTGCTCTGCAGCGTGACGTCTCGTCTTCCGCTGTGCTGCTTCATTCATTACCACACATCCCGTGTGTTAGTCGGTTAGCGATGCTCACTTTGCTCACTCAGATTCTCTTTGGCCTCTCACAACCTTTCACAAACCTGCTAGCGTTGGTAATACCTAGTGTGATTGGCTGATTGGCCTTTTTAGTATCCTTTTTTATTTTCTTTTTATGTTTATGTCAAATTAGAATGGTCGCTAAATAAAGCTATAGCGACAGTGCTTGATACACAGAGGTAGCAATTTCCTGGCTCTATAGCGAATTGTGGGCGGTTTATTTTCAGCCATAAAGAATTCCTTTTTTTGCTTCGGATCTTCATTCTTTTGTCCGTGTTCTCTTCACAGGCTGTAGGTTGGCAGAGCACCCATGGGTGGGAGCCATTCAATCTGTTTTACCTCTAAGCTTAACGAACGCCAGCGAAAAGGACAAAAAATGGCGAACGCCATTGCTGAGCCAACCTTAATGATACTTTAATTTGCCTTAATCCTTTACTTAATGATAAACACAAACACCTTTATTTGACCGCTGACTGGCATCTGTGTCTCTGTCTGGCTTGCCAAAAATGGGACTGGTTTCTGGCTTAAAGCTGTATCTAGTCTTGATAGTGAGGCAGAGAGAAGGGTAATGGATTTTTTTTCTCATACTATGTCTTTTCAACATACTCTGATTTGATGCACAGCACCATGTTGTTGGGAATTGGTGGGGCTTTGATGTTACCTTCTTCACTGGAGATGGGATGAGAGAGTAGGAATTGAGGGGGCCACGTTGAATTCACCGTCTCAGTCTCAATCCCAATCTCAATCTCAATCTCCCTTTTTGTCAGCTTTTTCCTGAATGTTTGTGATAAACGGTGTGTGTGTCTGTGTAAAAAAGAAAGAGGGAGACAGAGACAGGCCATATGTGAGTGTGACGAGGTGTATAGGTTTTTTATCTTCATAATTGCACCCTTGGCCTAATTGCTTGGACTGAAGTCGCTTCTGGACCCAGGTGCCTTAGGAGGGTTTTGAAGCAGGCGTTGCTCGTTCATGTGGGTGGCACGGTTCTACAATCTCCACTGGCCCAACTTCCCTTGGCATCTTCAGTGTCCAATGTGTATTATGGCCCGGTCATATAGAATGCTGCTTTCTGATTGGCTGGCGGGGTATGCATTAATTCCATCAAACCGTTCAACTGTGGAAAGTAGTTCTAAAATTCTGGCATTCAGTTAAACCACCGTTCCATATCAGTGCCCCATAGAATGGTAACTATAACAACCAATTCCCGTTGGGAAGTTATTCACCTCCGTCAGCGTTGATTAATTCCATTAGGCGGCTGTTATCCCTTATATAAAGTGTGTGTGCATGTATGTATATATGTGTGTGTGTGTGTGTGTGTTGAGGGGGGTGTATATAGCAGGAGAAATGAAACACATGGACATGGGAGAAGACAGAAAGACAAAGAGTAGGGTCCAGAAGGTTCCGTCCTGTGTTCTGCTGAAACATTATGAGTGAGGAGTTTTGAGAGGAAGAGCGGTGAGAGGATAGCCCGGTAAACCAGCCCCTCGTACTTCATTTCATTTTGTACAGAGGGCCTGGCAGTGCTGTATTGAGAAACGATGTCTTCCTGGAGGTGAAGACTCTGCTGAACAAGTGGCTCTACCATTACCCAATTACTAACGTCTGGTCGTGACATATGTAGCACACAAAGTAGGGCTGGGCGATATGGCTGAAATCTGTACCACGATATAAGTGTTTCATATCGGTCGATATCGATAATTATCGAAACATTGTGTGACCTATTTAAAATAAGTAACAGGAGGGAAAAAATCTAAATTTAATTTTTTTTATTTTTAACTTAACCTTCCTCTGACAGGCAATAAGCATTCAGGCAAAATGACTGTCAACACACGTTCAATGTTACGACCACAATGAAAACTGAACAATTATCAATAAGCTAATAAAGTGCTTAACAAAGCTGAAGTGTTATAAAGACGTGCAAAGTGTTAAATGTAAACATAGCGAAACCTGATACCTGAGAAGAACTATCATATATGTATAATTTGCAGACAACATTTGTCTGACTACGATGAGATTTGTAAACTCCAAAAAAGCTCCCATACTGGTGAGCAGAGCTTTCTGTTCTTAGGGCTCATTCACACCAACACTCTGCATTGGTGCATTTTCTTAAAAAAAAAAAACAAAAAAAAAAAAACATTCTATCGAATGCATTTTCTATTGTTATCGAGTAGGTGTCTATCGAGATACATATCGTTATCGTTTTATCGCCCAGCCCTAACACAAAGTCAATATTATCGCTCACAAACACTCCCTCTGTTTGCTGATTGGCTAGGCAAAATTCTGCCTGAGACAGCAGTGTCAATGAAAGCACTGCCAGACACTCTGTACAAAATGAAATGAAGTGCGAGGGGCTGGTTTACCAGGCTAATGAGAGGAAGACGCAGAAGCGAGAGATGAAAGGGAGAAGGGCAGAGAGGGTGAAAAGGAAACGAGAAACCCACTCAACCACTTTCTCTCTTCTCTCAGTGCACCTCTCCTTGTCCTGTTCACATGGGTGCACCAGAATCTCGGCTTATGATTGGCCTTTCTTCTCTGCTCCCCGCATCCACGTCACATCGGTAATCGCCTTTCTCCTTCTGCGTATGGTTTAGTGTGGATAAACGCACCTCTGCACTTCCCCTTTTATGCAACCATGCCAGATAGAGTAAAGGGGACAAGGCCTGTGTGTTTGTGTGTGGCCCGGCTCCAGCCAATCAGAGTGAAGTATTTCAGGAAGCTGCGCTCTGTGGCTGTAGAAGAGACATGTCTTTTGTTCTGTTCTTTTTTTCTTTGGTTATTTAAACCAGTTGTATAAAAAGAGGCAAATAAATTAAGAGCATAACAATGGACGAGACAGAAAAAGAGAAAGAGAGGGAGAGAGAGGGAGAGAGAGAAGGAGCCTTGGGGCAGTTCTCAGTGTCAAGCACATTTGTTGTTCTGTGCTGGCCCCGGGACTGGTCTGGCTGTCCGACTGGAGCTCGGTGCATGTGGGTGCGTATGGATGCATGTGGGTGCGTGTGGGTGTGTGTGGGTGCCTGTGGGTGCATGTGGGTGCGTATGGGTGCGTGTGGGTGGAAAGGGTCTCTGTGGCTCTGCCTCACAGCATGGCCCTGCCTAATGTGCAGCCACCACCCCAGATCCGCTGGGGCCTAATCACATTACAGCACGTCATGTTACTGTACGTCCAAGCAGGATACTCTAAACAGGACACACAGTGGGCTCATGCTAACACACACATTTACAGAATGATAGTAATAATAAGAATAATTCTAATAATAACAACAACAATAATACACTTTATTTATACGGTGTATGCATAGACACTGGAAGATGATTGAAGAGATGTTTGCAGAGGTGCTTACTCTCAATAAAGAGGGGGCATGTCAGCTTACTGGAACTGGACTTGGTGCGCACACATGATTCATTTTCGTACTTTGAATCTGGAGGGTACGAACTGAAGAATCTGTGCCAGGGCTTTGTAGAAACCGAGATGCTGAGAGGTTGAAATTCATGGTTTCTGTGTCAACAGGAAATGGCGTTTCATAAACTCTTATCAGCAGAGTTTTGCAACGATTTGCATCTTGCGTATGTGTGTGCGTGTGTGTGTTTGTGTGTCTACATCTGTGTGTGTGTATGTGTTTTTGTGTATGCGTGTGTGTGTGTGTGTGTGTTCAATATTAAACAGCAGCACAGTTTGTTTTTCCTTGCACACTTGATGTGTGTTCTGTATGTGTGTGGCCTGACTGATTCTAAGTAGAGGGAGTATGAGTGAGGGAGACAGAGAGGGAAAGAGCATGGCTATAATAAGTCCCTAAGTGATAGCCCACCTCACAGGATATTTATAGCACCCCTAAGATGTAGCATGAAGCCTCTGGTGAAAGTGCAAAGAGCTTTCCAGACTCTGCATGCGTCCTCCGCCATCCTTTGACACATGGCATCTCTTCTCGCCTTTTTGTTATTTAGCACCACCCATGCTTGAAACATGAATGTGCTCTTCATGTCATCTGGGATGCCCTCGTGGTGTGTGTGTGTGTGTGTGTGTGTGTGTGTGTGTGTGTGTGTGTGTGTGTGTGAAATGCGAACGCTCGACCTGCTGCTTCGCTCCTCAATCCCTGCCACCAGGAAAACCCTCCCCAGACACACACACACACACACACACACACACACACACACACACACACACACACACACACACACACACAGGCACACACACTTGAAGTGTCTTGCCAGCGCTTCATGGCTCCTAGTGCCCTGAGAGACACACACGTAAAGTTGAAAGGGTTGTCTCTCGTGTGTTTCCTCCGCTCTCGCCTATGCCATTTAGTCCTGTGCTGGAGACAGAGAGAGGCTTAAATTTAGGTCTCGGTGTGGAATGCACATTCATTTTAAAGGAGACCTTCACCTGTCCAGCTGTGCGTTCACGCACTAATGGTTGGCACAGCTAAACTAATGTTTAATCGTACCATGAACCTTGTTGGGGCTTTTTTGTGAGCACTCTGGACCGTGTTCATTGTCAGTGAGAATATATAAATAAATTAAACATAATTAAACACAAAAGAATCACAGGGTCAATTAAGAGCATGTAGCGTTTCGACAGCTACTTACGCTAATATATACGTGTAAACGACCATGGCCTCCCCTTGTCAAGGTCGCTCACTCATCTCGTTTGTAGTGGTTCTAGGCGCGGATTTGACGAATTTTCCGGTCGAAAGCATTTTTTCACGGGGGCCATCAGTGCGCCCACTGGCTGTACTTCCTGTGAACTGTGCCCACATGACCCTGCCGCGTGCCCCCTTCCCACCCAGCACGCCCTCTGCTGCTGAGCCCACCAGCACGTCATCTGGAGCGCCCGCTCACACAGCCCAGTGCCAACAACATCAAAGTCACTGGTGGGAGAGCGGGAGAAATGTGTGTGTTAATGTGTGTGTGCGTGTGCGTGTGTGTGATGGGTATATGGACATGGCTTTTAATGATAAGATGACCAAGTACCAGCCCTTGCTTACAAAGATCAGCAGTCTGGGCTACTCATGTCGACTGATGGTACTGATATTTGGTAGTCTCGGACATGTTCACAGACTAACTATGAGTGGGTTACGACTGGCAGGGCTAACTAAAGGAAAATCAAAACAGCTGGCAAGGTTTTGCTCTGTATCAGCAGTAATAGGCAGCCTTGCTGTGTGGCGCAGGCGATGTTTTTTGTACCCATGATTGTCAAAGCAGTATTGAACCTCTGAAAAATATTTGAATCCTGTCTATGAAAAATGTGATTGGTGGGTTCAAATAAAGAATTCAAAATGTGCGCGCGTGTGTGTGTAGGTGTAAATGTCCGTGCGTGCGTGTGTCAGTGCATGTG
>CM050216.1:34228742-34251242 GCA_027475355.1 Coilia nasus
TTCCAACACAGAAAGATTAGAAGCTCTTCTCACTCTGTAACAAGACGTGACGATATTTTTAGCACCCACCCACCCCCCCTCCATCTCACCCCCCCCCCCCCCCCCCCCCCCCCCCCCACACACACATCAGTATCGGGAGAATGTGGTATTCTTCAGAAAAGATACAATCTCTGTACTGGGTTTGAAACAGGGTTTCTTCTCTAATCTGGAACTTTCTTTAATGATTTTTAATCTTTCGAGCATGCAGATTTTTCTGGAAGCGTAGCTTCTCTTTGTGTGTCTCCTCTTTTTGTCCCCCCCCCTATTGTCTGCCTAGATTATAGATGTGGTGAGCAGAGGACATATTGTATGGCTGAAAACTCCATAGACTTCCCTAAGGAAATAACCAGCATTTCAATTCTTCGTTATATGTCCTGTAGGTTTCTAATGCATTAAGGCCAGACTAAATAAATTGCATAAGCACGGAATGTAAAAACAGCAAGATGGTATAATGAGGAATTATTTACACAGTATAATGCACTATTCAGCCTTTCGGTACTTAACATACCACCTTTCATAGCAGGCACATCAGGCTGGCGTTGTAGCCTGAGGCAAGCGAAACCAGCGATTCACCCTAAACCCATAGGTTAATATTTAACATGATTTCTTCTCTCGACGATCATGGAGCATATATTTACAAGCGTAATTTATTTATGCCTGTAAGTGGCACTATGCCTGTGGGCTAAACAGTGGCTGTATGAACCGAACCCCCCCTCGCTGCCTCTGCATGTCCTGTGGGTGTAGGGTTTAAGGGACAAAAGAAAAGCCTTATAGCAGGGTGAAATTGCAGAGTGTTGCGTGTGTGTTGTGTAAGTGTGTACTGGACTCCTACCCTGGAGGGGTGTTCGCAGCGGTTGCAGGGTAGTTTTTCAGCTGACATTTCTGGAGAGTAAAATGAAAACGAAGGCGTCCTGATGCACATTGTGCCTGCTCTGGGGTTGGTCTGTAGGGGCCATGGAGATCTTCATGGGGGGGGGGCTGGTCAGAGGTGGAGTTGATTTGTAATCATGTTTACTGTACCACCTTAGTGAGAAAGTGATCACCACACACACACACACACACACACACACTTTGTTTTGACTTTTAACTGGCCTCGGTAGGCTGGAAGCAGGCTAACACAACACACACACACACACACACACACAGTTTTCCCTGCTGTGCATTATCAGAAGTGTGGTAGGTCTGCCCTAAGCAATATGCAAGTTTTGGGTACGGTGCCCACAGGCGGTAGCTAGGGCCCGCCCATACTGCCTGTGATGGCTGCACAGAATTTCACGTTCAAGTCAGTCTGATTGGGTGTAGCTCTGTCAGGTAGTATACAAAGGCATTTGATAGACGCCAGTTGAACCCGCCTCTGAGAACTTCCTGTCTATGGGACCTTGGCCAGGCCAAGCTCCGTCTGTGACCTTGGTGCGACAGCCAGGCTACAAAGGCAGGAGAGGAAAAGTTCAACATTACTGCCTTTCTTTTCTCTTCCCTCAAACTTTGTCTTACTTTTTTCTTCTCTGTCTCTCTCTCTTTCTTTTTTCTCTCTCTCTCTTTCTTTTTTCTCTCTCTCTAGCACTGAAAAGTCCAGCTGCCTTCCACGAACAGAGACGGAGTCTGGAGCGAGCTCGGGTGAGTGCCTCCCACCCCTCTGTGTTCTCAGCCATGAGTGTACTGTAGGTGTAACTGAACACCGTGACCCTGACCTCTGACCTCTGACCTCCATCCTCTATCCTCCATCCTCCATCTCTCCTCCCAGACTGAAGACTACTTGAAGAGGAAGATTCGCAATCGGCCAGAGAGGGCTGAGCTGGTCAGGATGCACATTCTGGAGGGTGAGAACCTGAAATGTGCCTTTCTACTGTAAATATCATTATGGAGCTGTTTGTATTCATCTTTGCAGTAGAGGTTGGAGGCCTTGGTTTCTAATTGCCTCAAGACTATCTTAATTACACATAGACATTAGTTATTTATATGAAAGTTATTTTTATTAAAGTTAACTGGAAAACATATGTTCATTGTCAGCCTTCACATAAGTATGTGTGTGTGTGTGTGTGTGTGTGTGTGTGTATGTGTGTGTGTGTGTGTGTGTGTGTCCATGTGTCCCTGCCTGTCTGTAGAGACATCAGCCGAACCGTCTCTCCAGGCCAAACAGATGCAGCTGAAAAGGGCTCGTCTGGCGGACGACCTGAACGATAAGATCTCCCACCGGCCAGGACCCATGGAGCTGATCCACAAGAACATCCTGCCCGTACACAGCAGCCTCAAGCAGGCCCTCATAGGTAGGCAACACACATCCAGGTCCACAGAGGTGCAGAAAACAGCACAGAGTCATATATTCACTCTGCAACAAGGACGTATGGGTACAGAAAACACCTCCTCACTCTATAATAGGACCTCATAGATACAGCAAAACAGTGTTCAGTCACATTGTCACTCTATAACAGCCCTTCGTAGGTAGAGGGTCATATCCTCATTCTCTGTAAGAGGCCCTTATGGGTACAGAAACACCAGAACAGGATTTTATAGGTACTGGAAGCCATTTTGAGTCTCATCCTCACTTTGTAACAGGATCTCATAAGTGCACCAAATACTGCAGAATCACATTAAACACTGTATGCTGTGACCACTGAGCACTACAGTAGTCAGTACCGCAACACAGACTGCTCAGACATCAGACACACTCCGCACAGGACTTCACAATGACCGCATTGCTATGAGGATAGGAATATGAAGCAAGGGCCCCCAGTAGTACTGTGTGCTTTCCAGTAGGGGTGGATATCAAAGACAAGGCAGCATGCCCACAGCACAGCAAAGACAATACTGACGCTGACGCAGATGCAGCGACACAGGAGAACGTGGCAGGAGCAGACAGACTCTTCTAGCAACCCCCAAATAAGACTGCGCTGGCAAAGCATCGTCCATAAATACTGCAGCATCACACACTTAAAGGAACACAAACGCAACAACCATCTGGTGTGTAATGCAACAGAGCAAGGTGCTGTGTGTGTGAGTGTGTGTGAGTGTGTGTGTGTGTGTGTGTGTGTGTGTGTGTGTGTGTGTGTGTGTGTGTGTGTGTGTGCGTGCGTTGCTGAAGGGTCTGTAAGCACAAGTATTTACAGGAGCTGTAATTACGATTTCACAGGTGAAAGTAGATCTTTAATAACGTTAACCTCATCAAAGGAACAACATCAAACAGGTACATATCAAATGATTTTGCTGTCCTTGTTGATGAAAAAACAGCGTGCCATCAAACGGACTATTAAATGAGTTCTCTTTATCCTATGCTGATGTAATTAAAACAGGCTTGCAATGCAGTCCTGACTGTATGCGCAGGCTACTTGACAAAAGACTCACACACACACACACACACACACAGACACACATATACACAAGCACACCCACATACATGAAAGCTTGCACAAACCCATTAGTGTTTGACATTTCTTTCCTTTTTGTCAGTTGTAGCTTCATATGTATAAATGTGATACCCAGGGCTGTGGTTAGTCTGTTAGATGTGCTTTTAAACATTTTTTCCTGCACACACACAGACAGAAATACACAGAAACAGATACACACACACACACAAACGCACACACAGGCGCGCACACGCACACACTCTCACACGCACACACACACACACACACACACAGACACACACAAACGTACACACAGGCGCACACAAGCTCACACACACACACACACACACACACACAGAAGCAGCAGTGTAGGTGGACTTAAGCAACAGCACTGAACGTACTGCTGCATTAGCAGCCTCTGCATGGGTCTCCACTGGTGTCCACTGGTGTCCACTGGAGTCCACTGGAGTCCACTGGTGTCCACTGGTGTCCACTGGTGTCCACTGGTGTCCACTGGAGTCCACTGGTGTCCACTGGAGTCCACTGGTGTCCACTGGTGTCCACTGGAGTCCACTGGTGTCCACTGGTGTCCACTGGAGTCCACATTGGTATGCTGGTCATATGGGGGTGTACTTCATGGGCCTACATCTATAAACCTTAATTAGAGTACAGTGCTCCTGTGTGTGTGAGAGACAGAGAGAGAGAGAGAGATAGAGAGAGAGATAGAGAGAGAGAGAGAGAGGGTTTGTGTGCTTGTGTGTGCGTGCCTGTGTGTGTGTGTGGATATGTGTGCATGTGCACGTGAGGGCCCATACACGTGTCTTTGAATGCACATGAATGTTGATGAATCCGTATATGAATAATTCTGTCTTATGAGTGTTATGGATGGGGATGTATTGTCACAAATAGCATTTGCCCATTTGCCGCATGTGAATGGATGGGGGGTCATATCCTCTACCTGCAGTGCTGGTGTGAATTTTAATATATTTATATATATATATAATATAACACAGCATAATGTGCGTGGATCAAATGCAAACTAGCTCATCTCCAGCCAGCAAAAAAGAGAAAATAGACTCCACCACAGTGTGCCAACTTGTTTTACACACACACACACACACACACACATACAGATACACACAAACAGCCATACCTACACTTGCACTTACACACACACACACACACACACACACACACACACACACACACACACACACACACACACACACAGATATACACACAAAGATACACACACGCACACACAGATACACACAAATACCCATACCTATAAAAACACTTGGCACACACGCACACACCTGTTCCCATACAAGAATGTACATACTCACATATACACATGTAAAAATAAACAAACAAGCATGTGTGCGCACGTACACAAACACATAAATACACACACGAATGCAAACACAACAAAACACAAAACAAGCATGCACACATGCATTTCATGCACCACAGAGGCACGTTCTGGCTGACATATTGTGATACTTTTCACCAGCAGATTGGATGTAGTGGTTATTCCCGTGTATGAAACTGTAACCATGGGTATTTGTCACCCCCTGCTATAAGCTATTAATGATTGCTGAGCTCACCAGCATTGCAACAACGCCCCACAAACACACACACACACACACACACACACCTCAAAAGCCCCAGATCGTTGTTGGTCAAACACCCGGAGAGGCTGAGAGGTCTCACTGGCAAACGTCCCAGCATGCCGCTGTCACGCTTGGGCACGCCCCCCCCCCCACCCCAGCTTTTAGTGCCGACAACAGGTGCGACTGGAGGAACGGTGACGAGGCATCACAGCTCAGCTCAGCTTGCCTGTCCGGATACCGTTTCAGCGAAACACTCTCCCGTTCAGCACTATCCTATCTGGCCTCCGCTCACAGGATTCACTCAGCAGTGTTTTTTTTTAGAAATAGTGTAAATGTCAAAACAGTGCTACTAGAAAGACCACTGCCCTTTTCTTGTTTGACTAATTTATGAGCATAAAGTTGCGTTCTCAGTTCTTCTTTTTCAGTTCTGTTTTCCAGGCTTCGGTTTGCAGAGGCAACACTGACTAACGTGGAGCCAGTGGTTTTCACCATAAAGGCCCACTAAAGACCTTTTTTTCAGTCCCCTTTACAGTGTAACTACATGTAACATTATGTACTTACACTGTACTTACACTAACCCTAATTCTAACACTTATCCTAACCCTAAGGTACAGTGTAAATAAGTCACCTGTTGTTACACACTTTGGTACACTGTACTTCGTGATTCAGATACACTTCAACAGGAACCATAAACTAGTGTAACCAAAATAACTCACTGTCCAGCAAAACTACCAAAGCAAAGGCATTTAGCAGCCGACATGTTTAGAATGGTCAAAGGACTGATGTTGGGTTTGCGTTTGTCATATTTCAGTGTATCTTGCAGACACGCGGAGGATGCAGTCTGTGTTTGACCTTTTCTTTCTTGTTGCCTTTAATTTACGCTTCTCTTGTGTGTGTCTGTGTGTGTGCGTGTGTGTGTGTGTGTGTGTTCCTGTGTGGGTCCTCTTCTCACACAGAAAATGAGCTCTCCAGGGTTATAGGGGAGAATTCGTCTTTTGATGAAGACAGCAGCGATGCGCTGTCTCCTGATCAACCAGCCAATCAGGACTCTCCACTAGGCAGTGCTCCTCTGCCCTCTCCTCCCGATGGACTGGCCAATCACAACCCCTCGCCGACTGAGGTGTGCTTCAGTGCACCGGAACATACACACATATTGAGAGAGACACATGCATGATGCACCTATTGATATACCGACATACAAACACACACCAAATTGTAAAAAATGGCGGCAAATACTGATGTTAATTTGCCTTTCTCTTCAGTTTCTACTGCAGGTCCCTCCCCCTCCTCCCCCACTTCCTGTCCTCTCTGGCCCCTCCCCTTCTCAGAAGCTGACCAATGGCACAGCAGCTCAGAGGCCTGCTCCAGGACTTGTGAAGGTATTTCTAAGCTCTCCTCGCAAGGTTCATTTGTGTCATCATTCAGCCCACTCACAAGCCATTTCCACCATCTTCATAGGGAGGAATATTACTCTTCAGAATATAACTCTTGTAATTAATGCACTGTATGCCATGTTTGTAGTTTATGAATGTAGACACGTAAAGGTTTTCAATTATAATGTGATCATTGCTGGAAATAAAAATGTCACACAGGTATTAGCTCTCAGTGTTCATTCAGGTTAAGCATGGATAATTTTACGTATGAAATAGTAAGCTTTTTACATAGTAGACAGATCAGACACACATGAGACATACATCATTTTACACAATAAACATACATCCTTTCCCATATTAAATACACATTGTTCCATACATCATGCCACATAGGAGATATGAAGCATTTTACATGGTAAACATGCATTGTTATATGTGTTGAGCACATTTTTTTTAGTATTTAGTTATACATTTAGGGATGATAAATGGAGCTGTTGAACCTGCCACCTCCCTCAGGCCAACACATCATTTTTACAGACACATCTTTTTTAGCAGTCTTGGTTATACGGTTGGTTACGATGTGTTGACATGAGTTCCATCTTCCTTCCGAACCCCGCCAGCACCCCCAGGCCAAACCCGTCACGGATCGGCCCCCACAGCGTCCCAAGAAGCCTAAGGACAGCAAGCCCAAGGTGAAGAAGCTGAAGTACCACCAGTACATCCCTCCGGACCAGAAGGCGGAGCGCGAGCCACCGCCCCAGCTCGACTCCACCTACGCCAAGATCCTGCACCAGCAGCAGCTCTTCCTCCAGCTGCAGATCATCAGCCAGCAGCAGCAGCACTACAACTACCACACCATCCTGCCCGCTCCACCCAAGTGAGTACCACACTATCCTGCTTGCTCCACCCAAGTGAGTACCACACTATCCTGCTTGCTCCACCCAAGTGAGTACCACACTATCCTGCTTGCTCCACCCAAGTGAGTACCACACTATCCTGCCTGCTCCACCCAAGTGAGTACCACACCATCCTGCCCACCCCACCCAAGTGAGTACCACACCATCCTGCTTGCTTGTCCCAAGTGAGTACCACACCATCCTGCCTGCTTGTCCCAAAGTGAGTACCACACTATCCTGCTTGCTTGTTCCAAAGTGAGTACCACACCATCCTGCTTGCTTGTCCCAAGTGAGTGTCACACTATCTTCACCAGGGGGTCAGACCTTGGCTGGTTAGCTTCAGCTGATCAGCAAGAACTTCCACATCGCCATTTTCCAGAAATGTCATCATCACTCCCCCGTTTCTCCCATGCTGATTGGTGGGTGCTCCACTCTCAGCTCATGCACGAGGGGGTCCCTGAACTACTTCATTGTCCATTTTTGAACATTCAGTGCCCTTCCTCGATACAGCGTTTTGCTCTGCCTTACATCAATCAGTAATTGGGTAACTAAAATGGAAGCAGAAATTAGCACCATTAAACTCAATTTTCAAAACTTCAAAAAATTGAGTTTGTGCTTGAAGGCTGGGGTGGCGATAATGAAAAAAATAACATTGTATTTAAAAGTACACAATACAGGAAATCTCATTACGTCCTGCCTTCTGAACTGACTACAGGGGACAGAAATCATGAAGCAGGAAGGTATGTAGACAGGCAGATAGCTCATCCTTTGGTTTTATTGGGATGCATTAAAATGTTTGGATGTGGGTTTCAGAGCTTTATGGCTGCCACAGATAGTGCACTTTGTGTCATTTTTGTTTGACAATCTAATGTATCCATAGCAGTCTGCCTCTAAAGACATTTTTGAGACATATAACCAAAAATGCTTCTAAAATACATCACCCATCCCACCTTTGAGTGCCAGCAGTCACTTTGGATAAAAGCCTCTTTCTAAATTAGTAGTTGTAGCATTCATGTCTGCCTGGACTACCCCAGCGGGTACGGATGACAACCAGAACATCAAGGGAGGGTGTGTTTCGGAAAAGGGAATATATCAGGAGTAGTTCCCCTAACTCAGAACGGGAACGTCCACTCCTGTCAAGAAAATATGGGCAAAAAAATTAGGGGTTCTTTGGAGGTGAGGTACTTTATCTCTCAAGAGGAAATATGTCTTTCCAAGAGTCTGGTGGACTAGTTTTTCTTTATGCTTTACTGTGAAGATGTGTGTTTCTGTGTAATGGGGGTGTATTTTCCCTCTGTGGTGGATTCCACTGTGGCGGTTAAGTGCAGATGTGAAGTCTGAGAGATGGTGGGATGAGAGGGTATGGGCGTACGGTCTGCCGTACATGTTGTCTGATGATGGTGTTCTTACAAATGTCAGTTTGATTTGAAACTACCTCATCTGACCGCACTAAATGAGTGTCGTTTCTTCTTCTTCTTCTTCTTCTTCTTCTTCTTCTTCTTCTTCTTCTTCTTCTTCTTCTTCTTCTTCTTCCTCTTTAGGCCTCCAGCTGATCAGCAGTCCTCTGCTGCCACTGTAACCACATCCACCTCCACTGGCCCCTCCCCATCCAGAAGTGCCCCTCCCACCACATCCACCTCCTCCAATCAATGTGGGCTCAGCCGTCAGACCAGCCAACCAGGAACAGGGGCCAAACCCACAGCCCTGCCCCCCAACCTGGATGAACTCAAGGCAAGAACCTCAATCTATGTTCAGACTCAAGGCTCAAGGTGTCATTAAGTTTAATGACTCTTCATTGCGGATTTTTATGCAAGCAGTAAAACTGATGGCACATGTTCATGTTCAATTAAAGTAATTCAGTGAGATTTTTCATGGGCGTTTGTCATGGTGTATGGGTTATACATGAGTCGGGAATGGCCCTTGTGGGTGTTGTAAGATGTATGGACCTTGAGGGAGTTATCTTATGTCCTTTTATTTTAAACGGACAGATGGGAAGCCTAGGCCTCAGGACAGTAAAAGTCCTGCCATATACTGATCCTGCCTGTGAACTTAAAATGAACGATTTCACTAATTGCTTCATCTATCTGGCTGATGGTATGTGTTCATTTGAAACCTGCTGCCTTAGTAATCCCATCAATCAGTCAGTGTTTATTTAAAGTGTAGAATTACCATCCTTCATAGTCCCAGGGCACAACAACAAAATAAATAAAAATAACAGAACATACAAACAAGAGACAACACAATAGAAAATGTGAGAACAGAAATGCTGAATAATGAGCAAAAATTGAAAATGTGAGTGGCAGGAACCAATATGAGTTAAGACATTTTCTGTCTGAAGCCAGGCTTCCCATCTCTAAAACTGGAGCCTCTCCCTCTTCTGTTTCCCCACTGCAGGTGGCTGAGCTGAAGCAGGAGCTCAAGCTGCGGGGGCTGCCTGTCTCAGGCACCAAGAACGACCTCATCGAGCGGCTCCGGAACTTCCAGGAGCAGCACGGTGGCCCGTCGTCCTCCTCCACTCCTGCGGGGGGCACTGTGGTTGGAGCTGGCCGCATCAAGAGCAGTGCGGGGCAGCCCCAGCTCCAGCCGGTGCCACAACCCTGCGGTTCCTCGCCCATCCTCGCCAGAGCGCCCGTCCTGCACCCCTCTGGCGACGGAAGTGGCGTGGTCCTCGCCGCGTTCCCATTCGTCACTGCCGTGGGAGGTAGCCAGGGTGCCACGCATCCCCAGGTCATGCACTTTGGCAGCACAAGCTCCTCCCCTCCCATATCTCCCGCCACCTCTGAGCGCTCATTGGCCAGGATGAGTCCGGATGATGCCAGCTGCAATGGAGATGCCTTTGGAGAGATGGTAGGTGTCAACAGCAGTAATCAAAGATTAGCTTGGTAAACCAGCCCCTCATACTTCATTTCATTGCCTCCATTGCCATTGCTCTCTTAGGCAGAATTTTGCCTAGCCAGTCAGCGAACAGAGGGAGCGATGACATTGACTTTGTGTGCTACATTTGAATAGTAGTGAATAGGCATAATTGCATATTTCATGACCAGACGTAGCGATTTGGTAAAGGCAGAGTCCACAGCTCCAGAAAGAAATCGTTTTTCAGTACAGCACTGCTAGACCCTCTGTACAAAATAAAATGAAGTACGAGTGGCTGGTTTACCAGGCTAGCCCAAGATATCACTGGTGTCAAAATACGGACAGCCACGCTCACATTTGTAGTGGGGTTTATATTGCCCAGAACTAATGGTACATGGTTCCTTCCCTTGGTAATTAGCAAGATCCATTATTTATTATCGACCAGAGCCAGAACAGCTTTCACATGGCTCATTAATTTTTCTCCTCTTTCCATTCCTTTTGCGCTGTTGTTTCTTCTTCATCTGACTTTATTTTTCTTTCACAATTTCCTTTTCACCCTCTGTTTTCCACTTTCCTTCTGCCTCCTCTCTCTACCTTTATCTGCACGGGTACTTGCATCATGGGTATCCCCATATCCTTCTTCTCTATCTGTCCCTCTCTCTATTTCTCTGTCTCCCTCTATCCCTCTCTCACACCTTTTATTTGCGTGGGCATCCACATATTCTTTTCTCTCTCTCTCTCTCTCTCTCTCTCTCTCTCTCTCTCTCTCTCTCTCTCTCTCTTTCTCTGCCTCTCTCACTCTTTTGCTCTCTTCTCTCTTACCTTGTCCGCCAGGTGAGCTCTCCTCTTACCCAGCTAAGTTTGCAGCCCTCTCCACCTCAGCACTCCCTGGCGCCGGTCAAGGAGGAGACGTCCCTGGCGGGCCCAGCGCCCTGTCGCTTCTCCCAGCAGCCGCATCCGCACCCACCGCAGCAGCTCCTGCAGCGCCCCCTGCTGGACAAGGACCAGATGCTGCAGGAGAAGGACAAGCAGATCAAGGAGCTGACGCTCATGCTGCTTCAGAAGCAGCGGCTGGTGGAGACCCTGCGCCTGCAGCTGGAGATGGGCAAGCAGGCAGGGGGCACGGTGGGGACTACGATGGCAGCAACCAGGGGCGCAGGCATCGCCACGGAGACCCCCCGGCCACCCCCCGAGGTCACCGTGCGGGTGAAGGAAGAGCCCCCCGACGTGCCCACCTACCGCTGCCTGTCCCCCATCGAGGCCATCCGTGTCACGGTGAAGGAGGAGGTGGCTGACGAGGAGGAGGTGGACACCGGAGCTGAGGAGGACAGGAGAGGAGAGGAGATGGACGTGATGGTGGAGACCAGCGACGGTGTGGGTGGAGGCTTCTTCCAGGTGTCACAGCAACAGCAGCAGCAACAGCAGCAGCAGCGGCGGAGGGTGACATCTGCGCGCCTGCAGTCAGATGCCTTGCAGGCACAGCTGGAGCTCCTAAGGCTGCAGCAGGCCCAGAAGCTGAAGCTGAAGCAGCTGCAGATGGCCCAGCAGCAGCAGCAGCAGCAGAAGATGGTGCTGCAGCACAACCAGACCAACCTGCAGAAGAGGGCCCAGCAGAGGAAGAGGAAGCCCCAGAAGCTGCTGCAGGGCCTCACCCAGCAGCAGCAGACCCAGCAGCAGCAGCAGCAGCAGACACAGCCCTCCCCACAGCAGGTCAGCCCCAGCCCCACCATACCACACACCGCTTCACGGGTGGAGGTGATAATCCCGGCTTCAGAAAGTAAAAACCCTGCCACATATTTCATCCAGGCCATTGGATTTGGATTTTCTGAATCAGCTGATCCCAATGAGCACACAACATCATCAGATAGGTAGACCGGCAGAAGGAATGTATGACAGGGTTTTTGCTATCTGAAGCTGGTATTCACACTTGTATTCACAGGTCATATTCAAACCAGTCTTCCCATGTGGGTGGGTCTCACACGAATAAAGTTGATCACATGCAAGGTCATGTTTTTAATGTAGACACGTAACTATCTCCTGCTATGCCTGCTACGATATTGTGGTACAGGTGTTCTATTAATAATGCTGATTATGTAATTACCTCTTGATTCCAGGCTTCATGTTTGTAAGCACAAACATATGGCAACGGTCTCAAGAGGGAGCCAGACACACCTGCAGAAATGTGACTGGATAGAGTAGAAGTCAATTAGCTGAATTATGTGAATGTAATTGTACTTGAAATTGAGAGTCAGTGCAAGGAGACAGCCAATCTCTGTCATCAGCTTTGCCTGTGATGTTATAAGGGTCTTTGTTATTGGCTTCTATAGTAATTTCTGCTTCAGAGCCCAAAGAACATAAACTATACCTGCCAATTCTGTGGAAAAGTATTTGTTAACATAAGAATCGGGTGTCTATGTAACAGCTGTGCCTGTCTTTTGGCTGGCTGGTTGCAGGTGGTAAGGTCAGGCTCTGTAGGTCTTTGAGACCTCAGGAGGTCTGTCTGTTCCACTGAACTTCCTTACCTCATGACCTAGTGCAGGCAAAGCAGGTCAGCGAGTAGATGTGCTGCTTTTGTGACACGTAACCAGGAAGGAACGTCTGGGCTGTCGCCACCAATTCCTGGGCACAACACCAGAGTCCCCCCTGAGATAGGGCACCCTGAGCTCAGGTGAAGCTGGCAGTTGTACTGACTCATGTATTTGTTTTGTCTTTCTTTTTCTGTTCTCTCTTTCTCATTCTCTTTCTTTCTCTGTCTCTCTATCTTTCTTACTTTCCCTTCACTTTCACACAGATTTCCCAGGTGTTTATTAATCAGCAACCCGTCTCAACCTCCTCTTTCCCACTGGACATCCTCAAGAATCATCCCGCCCCTACCCTGGTGAAAGACAGCAATGGCAACCACTTCCTGATATCATTGTCCAATCACAACATAGAGAGCCATGGGAATGATTCCACACAGAGCAAACTAACCAATGAGATCACATTGCAGGTACAAGTCCTTAGAATGAGTTGAATCACATACACATACACATATGACATGCAGATAATCCAAATGAATGTCTCTGTGTCTGTATTGTGGTATTCTAGAGGTTACAGTCTACACCTGCAAAGCTCCCAAGCCAATCAGAACAGCAGACATCTCACACAACCTCTCAATCTAAGAAGGTCACACAAGCAAATCATCAATGTAGAAAGGTGAGAGAAAGACAAGGCAATCTCTAGTGCTCTCAGAAACCTGCATGCTTCAACTGACAGAGTGTGATTCCAATATTGAGTTTGGTGTGTGTGAGAGTGTGTGTGTGTGTGTATGTTGTGTGTGTGTGTGTGTGCTTTGGTAGTTCCTAATGATGGTGAAAACATGTCCTGAATTGGCCCAATAAACAGCCAATCTAGCCTGTCTTAATTAATGGAGTATGCTAAGCTCCATTCAGCATCCTTGATAAGTCATTTAGAGTTGTGAAAGTGATTATGATTCACGTAATTAAAATGATAATATCCTTCATTACTGTGATGGATGTTGTGTGAGAAGAACCGACCAAAGCTTTTAGCTGATTAGCATTCAGGGTAATTAAGATCGACCCTTAATTATCTGTTTTTTTTTTGTCTTTACATAGGGGCTAAAGACAAGACTGCAGGTGTCAACCAATCAGGTGCCAGGGGCCACAACACCCGTGTCTGCTCCACCCAATCTACAGCCGTTCTTCCCCAGCACTGACCCCACCCACTCCCCAAACCCCACCCCTTCGCCTCCCGCCCCCATGGTAAGTTTTTTGGCGTATGTGGCATGTAACGACCTCGGCAAATGATCTGGGTAATGTTTTGGTGCTCGCTCTCATTAGCGTTGGGATGCAGACAGGAGAAAGCCAAATGAGAGTCCTAAATCACATGGCCAGCGCTGTCATTTTATCAAAAGCAAACACGAGCGTCTTCGCTACGCCATTTGTCATCTGGCTACTATTTTGCGTGTCGTTTCACTCTTGCTCCTTGTGTTACTCATGACGCCTCTTCGTGCTGCCTCTTGTTTCCTCTTGTTTTTTTCTTCTGGTAGTATGCTACAAGGTTCATTCAGTCTTTTCTCGTCTCCACCCTTATTTACTCTCTCTTTTCTACTTCTTCTTCTGTTTGTGCATTTGTCATCTCAGTGACTTCTCTCTCTCTCTCTCTCTCTCTCTATCGCTCACTCACTCTCTCACTGTCTCTGTGTCTGTCTCTGTCTCAGTCTCTCAGTCTGTCTTCCTGTCTAGCGCTTCTTTGTCTCAGAGTGGCTGTTTTGTCCGTTATTTGAGTCATGGTTTCAGTAGTGTTTTCTTTCCCCAGACTACATCTTCCTGTGTGCTGCACTCATAACCTCACGGTTGCGGCAAATGTTTTTATTTTTTCAGGACAACGTCTCCACTCAGCAGATGGACGACCTGTTTGACATTCTGATTCAAAGTGGAGGTGAGGAGGCATTTGAACGACTTCTCAGTAAACGCTTCAGTCAGAAAAACTGACTGAGTGTGCCAAGTGTTTGATCTTGGCAGATCAGATTTGCTACAAGCGTGTGCACCTACTAGCTTGTAGCAAGAAGTGGAACTCCTGCCTTCAGAAAGTAAAAACCCTGGCACTTATTTGATTCAAACAGTTTCCGAACCAGCTGATCGTAATGAGCACACAAATGATTAAAGACAGAAGAAATACATGGCAGGGTCTTTACTTTCCAAAACAGGGGTCTCCTC
This sequence comes from Coilia nasus, assembly GCA_027475355.1. Taxonomy (NCBI): domain Eukaryota; kingdom Metazoa; phylum Chordata; class Actinopteri; order Clupeiformes; family Engraulidae; genus Coilia; species Coilia nasus. The sequence continues at coordinate 34,243,579 of CM050216.1, forward strand.
CTCTGCTATTGCTGCTTAAGTTTTGTCATCTTTTACTGTCTGTTTTTAGAAATCTCAGTCAACTTTAAGCCAGATCCAGACCCTGCGTTGGCCAGACTAAAGATTGACAGCCCATCTCCTTCCACTCCAGACCCCTCCCACATCCAGCTGTCTCCTTCCACCCCTCAGACCCCCAGCACACCCCCACATATCCCGGGCCCCTTCAGCCCAGACGCCCCCGGAGACAGCCCGGACGCTGAGGGCCCGTGTGGCAGTGCTGGGGACGGTGACGGTGACGGCGAGGCGCTGACGGGCGAGGGGCGTCTGGAGGACTTCCTAGAGACGACCACGGGCAAGCCGCTGCTGGGCGTGGAGCCTGGCGACCCTCTGACGCTCATCGACGACCTGCACAGCCAGATGCTGAGCACCCCCAGCATCCTGGAGCACCCGCCCTCACCCATGGACACCTACATGGACACCTACAGCGCGCCCGCCACGGGCCTCGACTTCGCCGACGCCGCCCTGGACACCATGGACTGGCTGGACATCACCATGGGCGGCAGCGGAGGAGGCACAGGCAGCGGGGCCGCGAGCCCCACCCACGGCACCGGTATCGGGCCTCCGCCAGGACCACCGGTGCCCACCAGCATCTTCTCCGCTGACTTCCTGGACAGCTCAGACCTGCAGCTGCACTGGGACTCCTGTTTATAGTAGCCACCCCCTCCCACCTCCACCAGAAATAGAGACAGAGGTGTAGCTAGCTAACAGGCAACACAGGCAACTGCTTGGAGACCCACAGGCTAAACGGGGCCTTGGAGGGCTGGCAACCTTTAAACTACAGCGGTGGCACTGCAGTTTTCAGTGACACTGGTGTTTTTTTGCTTGGAGTCCCAGCGGAGTGGAGACATGCATCAGTCTTTGCGCTTTTCTTACGCTTTTACCCTCTAAGGCACTCTGTCTTATGCAAACATAGATACACATAACCACACATGCACATTTGTACAGGCGCACGTTTTTTCCTGAAGTCTGCTGTCAGCTTCAGAAGACTTTTATCAGTTTTAGAGGCATGCCCTCTTCTTTTGAATGTCAGACACTTGCTGTTTTGCTATAAAATGGCTTCTTAGACTTTCAGCATTTACAGCATGGCTGCTCAGAGCAAATTATTGATACTTCGCCAAGCCAAAACTCAAGCGCTAAATTCCTTTATACGGAAAAAAAGGTGTTTTTATTTTCACTATTTTGATAATTTTGTGGGGGTGTGAAATATTTTGCTTTGAGGACATCCTGAGCTCTCCTGTCCTGTATCTTGTGTAAAAGAAGTGCTCTCCTTTAAGTGCCATATGCTGTAGGTGAATAAACAAACAAAAACAACATCCATCTTAACATGGGGTGTATTGCTAGCCTTAGCATTAGCATCTGTGTTAGCATTACCACTAGTGAATGTGTTTGAGATGGAGAGACTCAGGTGTAGCGGTCGGTCCCATGACCACACTGCGCTGGAGGTCAGATAGCTGAGGGGATTTGGTCCCCACCGTGTTTTTATCACTGGGATTTATGAACATTTTGTTTTTATATATCATGTATATATGGGTAAGTGTTCAAGTTTAAAGTGAGTTTTTATTTTGCTTTGTATTACTTCATTTTTTTTTAAATATGTAGTTGTATACATAGAATGGAAAGCACTTCAACTTGGATTATAGATTTTCTCACAGATCTTTACCAGGCAGCACAGAGCTGTGCATCACTTTGATGTAACCTGCTGAGCGGCGCGTTTCTAGAACTCTCTCTATGGTCAGCCGCATATTATTTTGCTCTGCTTTGCTGTTGTCAACACAAATGGCTGTCATCATGCGCTTTTTTAATGCCTTAAGAGCCAGCGATAGACAGTACGCCGTGCCCAATAAAGTTTAAATACCCTGTCAGCTCGCCAACGTCAGCGCTGCATCTTGCACCTGACAGCACCTGCAGCTTCAGTAAACTCAGCAGGTGGGAAAACGCCACAGAAAATTGTCAGTCTGACACTCTCAGAGCAAACGCACCGCACTTCACATCTAATCTGAGATGTTAGCCTAAGCATCAGAGGAAAAAGAACATGTGTCTTCTGACTATAATTATCACAAGACAAGTACTCTTTCTGTTGCTTCATTAGCATCTCAGACACACACATATATATATATATATATATATATATATATATATATATATATATATATATATATATATATATATATATATATATATATAAAATAAAATTATATATATCCGACAGCTAAAGACAATGTAATGCCTTTAATAGGAGCACTTCAAAGCCGTGTTTGCCGTTTTGAAGCCGTATTAATGCACAGTGCCACACCATACAGGAAGTGTTTCCATGCTATGATGTGAGAGGCAGCTGATGAAAGTGAAAGTCCCATTTTTGTCATTGTGATCACACGGCACATCACAGCACGCAGATACCCTAACCGCTAGGCCCCCACTGCCCCAGCTATCCACTGCACTGTGGATAGAGATGAATTATGGGTAACTGCGGTTGAGAGCAGGACCCTTTAAGGATCCACAGATGAGCAAACGCTTAGACAGCTGTCCACCACAGTCATGCTCCTGATCTGCTCCTAGTACTCTCCTAGCATGCGCAGTGTCCATTGTTAATCACACACACACACACACACACACACACACACACACACACACACACCTACAGTACGCACACATCCACACCCGTATAACCATACTGTACAGGACTACTTGTGCTCATTTCAAACTGTTACCCAAGAGGATTGTAAGATGTAGACACGTCCCTCCCTGTCGGTTTTCGGGGGAAATGTGAGTGAGTTTGTATGAGCTCTATTGTGTGTGTTATTGTATTCCACGTCCACGTCTGCATCAGCTTGGAGGGAGGGCACTGGATGGTGGGCCGATCATGCTCTCCCTGACTTTGCACTTGAGGTCGGTGTCACTGGTGCCTTTTCACCATGACTCCCTGACCTTTACATTCACTTTCACCCCACCCCACCCCACCCCACCCCACCACACTTTACCCTTGCCCACCCCACCCTACCCCACCTCACCGTTGCCCACTCCACCCCACCCCACCACACTTTACCCTTGCCCACCCCACCCTACCCCACCTCACCGTTGCCCACTCCACCCCACCCCACCACACTTTACCCTTGCCCACCCCACCCCACCACACTTTACCCTTGCCCACCCCACTCCACCCCACCCAGGACTGTAAAGGAGATGATTAGGGATGGGAATTTATAAGATTTTTACGATTCCGATTCCATTTTCGATTCTGCTTAATGATTCGGTTCTTTATCAATTCTCTTATTGCATCTCATTTAGACAAAAAAGGAGAACAAACTTTTTTTTAGTTTAGCTGTAACATGACCTTACAAACCCAACAGTGAGGTGCCATGTTTCCTGCGGACTGCACGTCGCTATGCATGTTGTGTAGCTTGCGTAAGATACGTGCCATTAGTCAAGCCCGCTGGAATCGATAAGGGAATCGTTGCATGCCAAACTGGCAAACAATTCCAAGGAATTCAAACACAGGGAACCGGTTCTGAACAAGAACTTGTTTTTCCGATTCCCATCCCTAGAGAGAAAGCAATGTTGTCAGGCAACGACATAATTGGCCCCTAATTTTCAAATGTGCACATCGTAAAAAAGTTGCCCGCAGCTGATCCACGTTTCCTGATAGAAATAGTTTTGCCTAATGTCCATGATGAAGTGCCCAATGAACATCTGTTAGTGATGTTGTTTGGCAACAACATTGCTTGAAAAGTTGCCCTAGTGGGGGAAGGGGGGGGTCATTAGGTCACCAAAATGCTGTATTTTGGTTGCTGTCCAATTGGCTGTTTGGGACATGTATGGGTGGGGCTTTTCAACTTGTCTGGTACAGCTTAATCCTGTCTGAGAACGTCACATGCACTGGGATATTTGTTACATTTCCTCTCTGTCTTTTGCTTTTTTTTTTTAGAAAAGACAAAAAAGACACTGAAAATAAAAATAAAAATGTTAGAAGCAAGTGATGTCGGACCTCTTTTGTGGTGAGGCTGGTAAGAAGGAGGTGTTGATGGGAACAGGGACAGGGCTGTCTCCAAACACTGGGGTCTTTGGGAGAAGTACACACATGGCATCTGTGTCTTTCATAGCAACAGACACACGAATATACACACACAAATACATGCATACTGTACACATAAACACACCACATACGCATACACAGACAAACACACCACATACGCACACAAATGTGCAAGCATACACCCAAGACACTAGCAGAGACTCATCTGCCGTTTTTTTTCCCACCGGCATAAACTTGCCATCTTTTTTGCATAAAATGACACGCTCACTCACTCATTTCAATGTGTGCATCTTATTCACCTCCTTGGCGCCCGACACATGCATATTTGATCTGTGATTTACTCTGCAGGAGGCAAAGGCTCCAGATTTAAACTGACGCTTGAGGAACTGGCAAAGGGAGACGTGCGTGCATGCTCTCTACAAGACACAGCGGGAATTCATTCAGTGGAGTGTCTTAATGTTGTTGTCGAGTACGGTAACTAATCAGATTAAGATGTAGAAAATTGATCTTCATTTTATAAAACTGACAATATTAGAAAGACGCATGCTGACAGGCAACTAACTCAGCTGTGCATTTTTACACACTATTGTGTTGTTTTCATTTGAGTTTTTTACACTCCCTACTTATTGCTTCAAATTTGCCACCCTTTAAGTTTTTAATTTCAGCAGCAGTTAAATGGTACTTAACGGAATTACAGCATAACAAAGAGATTTTAAACTATGACAGGAGAATCCGGTTTGAGCCATATGGTTTTTCTGCAAATTTCCAACCTTTCAACAAATTCCTGCTAAATTGCAACTTTGCCTAACCAACTATTAGATTATAAATAATTTGTCTTGATTATGAGGCTTGCTACCCAGAAAATTCAAAAGCCTTTGTGTAATAGCAGTAGCCTTTACCAAGTAAACATTTGAATATGCATGTCACTGTTTATGTAATTTTAGCCACACAATATGTGCCCTTAAGTGCTATACATTTTTTGATCCATTTAAATACCAGCCAAGTACGTCGGCACGTCATTATTATTCATTACGATTATTATGTTATTTTGCTGTAGGGAAGGAATAGCATAGATTAAAGGTTAAGGTTAGTGGTAGTGTGTACTTACATACAAACTACAGTTTTTAATTACGTTCCTTCTGAAATGCCAGCGGGCCCCTTGAAAGGCACCGTGTACTACAACTGCATTGTGGTAAATACTAATATAGTGCATACTGAAGAGTGTTAATGACACTATAAAATATAAAAATAGCTACAGCAACAGTAGGAGGTGTACTCTGAGGCGGACAGAATTGCATGTATATCTATCCATCCACACACACATTGTACCTTCTCATTTGTCAAATTCAGGTACACAGAGTGTGGTCGTCTGTACGGTGACAGGGCTGCTCAAATGTCTTCTCTGTGCCTACCCAGCCTGGGACACAGGGCCCTGTGTGTGATGCCTAAGCCTCCTCATCTGCAGGGATCTGTTTATACAGAGGTGCCTTGAGAGACGTTTTCTTCCTGGAGGTGTGGATGCTGCTGAAGTTTAAAACAAGTGGCTCTGCCTTTACCCAATCGCTAACGCCTGGTCGTGGCCTGCCTACACACTACAATACAAATGTAGCACATGAAGTTGATGTCATCGCTCACGAACACTCCCTCTCTTCTGCCTAAGAGTGCAAGGTCAGTGGAAGCACTGTCAGACCCAGACCCCCTTCAAGATGAAATGAAGTACGTGCGGCTGGTTTACCAGCCTGGTAAACCCGCCCCTCGTACTTCATTTCATTTTGTACAGAGGGTCTGGACCGGAATCTCTTGAGGGTCATTTAGTCGGCCCCAGCAAGATCGATCCAATCAGCGAACAGAGGGTGTGTTCGTTAGCTGTGACGTTGACCTTGTGTGCTACATGTGAATTGTAGTGCGTAGGTAGGCTAATTGCATACGTGACGACCAGGCGTTAGCGATTGAGTAAAGGCAGACGGTGTCTGGTCCAGACCCTCTGCACGAAATAAAATGAAGTACGAGGGGCTGGTTTACCAGGCTACTGGTTTACCAGGCTAGGGCTTCGTACCAGCATCTTGTTTCTCTGCCCTGCTCCATGCTGGGCTGCTATACCCCTTACACTGCTTGTGTCTGTTTTCATTTGTCGTGTGTGTGTGTGTGTGTGTGTGTCTGTGTTTGCATGCTTCTTTGTGTGTTTTGTTTGTGTGTGCTTGTTTGTTTGTGTGTGTGTTTGTTTGTGTGTGTGTAATTCGTGCTGGTGTGTATGTTCTTGGTTTTTTGTTTGTGTGTATGTGAGTGTGTGTAGTGTGTGCTTGTGTGTGTGTGTGTGTGCTTGCTTGTTTATTTGTTTGTTTGGACTGGTTGACATCTTGCTGTGTGTGCCAGCATCTGCCTTGTATCAGATTGTGTTTACCGCTGAAGAAGAGCAGTCAGCGAAAACAATGAAGTCCAGAGTGCGATGGAGAGTCTGTCGGACACGCTGTCTACAAATGTCACACAGCTAGCAGGCAGGAAAGGGATACAGAATACAGATAACCCTTTTTTTAGCAATAACTCCTGGCTTTGTATGTCTGTAACATAATGGGCTACGTCCTGCTCAAGGTACCCTTGCTGTCTTATACACATAAAATGCACACTCACACACAGAAATACACACACCCACATACACACACACACACACACAAACACACACACACAGCACTTACACACACACACAGCACTTACACACACACAACACACACACACACAAACTCGCACACACAGCACACACACACAGCACACACACACCGGCTCGTGTCTTCAGGCTGTGCACCAGTCATTTTCCACTTGATTCGCCTTTCTCGTGTCTGTGCGTGATTAAAGGCGGTGATCGTGGCAAGGCGATTGCTGTGGCCTTGATCCCAACACCACGTGATCCAAGTTCACCCTGGCTAGCGTGCGGGATTATGGTATGAGGCGCCCCGGGGCCGACCGCCTCACTCACTTCTCTTCGCTCGCTCGCACATACGTACGCACGTACGCACGGGATGGAGCTGCCAGCGTATTCTGATTGAAATTGGAACACTTAAGGTGTTTTGATCGATGTCATTACAGCAAACGCTTCCCCGCTTGATCAGTGGTGCCCTCGGGCTCGCCTCAGTGGGGATGGGATAGTGGGCTGGAGGGAGGGGGGATAGTGGGCTGGAGGGAGGGGGGATAGTGGGCTGGAGGGAGGGGGGATGTGGGGCAGGGTGGGGGGGGGTGTTGCGGTCCAGTACCATCCCCTATCTAATGCATGCCAATGAGACCACCATGTCACCGTGGCACGGCCGAGACAGAGCGTCTCTCCAAGCATTCACAATGAGGAAAGAGGGGGTGCTATCAGTGAGAGTTGCTGGGACAATTTCATAGACTCTGTCCAGTACGAGGGCAACTTGTGAAGCACAGATACCAGCGTTATTGTGTTTTCTTTACCTCCACCCCTCCCTCTCTACCTCCACGCATCCCCACCCCCTTACTCTTCCTCCTCTCCTCCCTCTCTACCTCCACCCCTCCTTCTCCACCTCCACCCCTCCCTCTCTACCTCTACCCCTCCCTCTCTTCCTCTATCCTCATTATTGTGTTTTGC
>CM050216.1:34253742-34263742 GCA_027475355.1 Coilia nasus
TGATCTCTCCTCAGATGCCACAAGCTAATTCCCTTCATCTTCCTCCCATAGCTGCTCCCTCTAGCCGCCACCCTCCCTCCCCACCCCCTTTACCTCCCCACCCCCCTACTCTTCCTCCCATAGCTGCTCCCTCTAGCCACCACCCCCCCTCCCCACCCCCCTACTCCTCCTCCCATAGCTGCTCCCTCTAGCCGCCACCCTCCCCTCTCCTCCCCACCTTACTCTTCCTCCCATAGCTGCTCCCTCTAGCCGCCACCCTCCCCTCTCCTCCCCACCTTACTCTTCCTCCCATAGCTGCTCCCTCTAGCCGCCACCCCCCCCCTCCCCCCCCTTTACCTCCCCACCCCCCTACTCTTCCTCCCATAGCTGCTCCTTCTAGCCACCACCCTCCCCTCTCCCCTCTTCATCTTCCTCCCATAGCTGCTCCCTCTAGCCGCCACCCCCCCCCCTCCCCCCCCCTTTACCTCCCCACCCCCCTACTCTTCCTCCCATAGCTGCTCCCTCTAGCCGCCACCCCCCCTCTCCCCCCTTACTCTTCCTCCCATAGCTGCTCCCTCTAGCCGCCACCCCCCCCTCTCCCCCCCTTCATCTTCCTCCCATAGCTGCTCCCTCTAGCCGCCACACCTCCCCACCCCACCCCCTTTACATCGCCCCCCTTACTCTTCCTCCTCTCCTCCCTCCCCACCTCCATTCCTCCCTCTCTACCTCCACCCATCCCTCTCTACCTCCACACTTCCCTCTTCACCTCCACGCATCCCCACCCCCTTACTCTTCCTCCTCTCCTCCCTCTCTTCCTCCTCTCCTCCCTCTCTACCTCCACCCCTCCATCTTTACCTCCACCCCTCCCTCTCTACCTCCACCCCTCCTTCTCTACCTCCACCCCTCCCTCTCTACCTCCACCCATCCCTCTCTACCTCCACCCCTCCATCTTTACCTCCACCCCTCCATCTTTACCTCCACCCCTCCACCCCTCCATCTTTACCTCCACCCCTCCATCTTTACCTCCACCCCTCCTTCTCTACCTCCACCCCTCCCTCTCTACCTCCACCCATCCCTCTCTACCTCCACCCCTCCATCTTTACCTCCACCCCTCCCTCTCTACCTCCACCCATCCCTCTCTACCTCCACCCCTCCTTCTCTACCTCCACCCCTCCCTCTCTACCTCCACCGCTCCTGTTCTGCTGTGCAGCTTGCGATCAGTCACAGCATTAGCTGTATTAGCATCCCGCTGCCAGCGCTGCCGGAGGTGGCCCTTATCTCTGCTGCCCGCTGCACCATTCCTCCTTCTTCTCCTTCTTCCTGTATCTCTCTCCCCCTCTCTCACTCCATTTCTCCTTCTGTCTCTCCCCCTCTCTCACTCCATTTCTCCTTCTTCCTGTCTCTCTCTCCCCCTCTCTCACTCCATTTGTCCTTCTTGCTGTCTCTCTCTCCTCCTCTCTCACTCCATTTCTCCTTCTCTCTCTCCCCCTCTCTCACTCTATTTCTCCTTCTTCCTGTCTCTCTATCCCCCTCTCTCACTCCATTTCTCCTTCTCTCTCTCCCCCTCTCTCACTCTATTTCTCCTTCTTCCTGTCTCTCTCCCCCCTCTCTCACTCCATTTCTCCTTCTCTCTCTCCCCCTCTCTCACTCTATTTCTCCTTCTTCCTGTCTCTCTCTCCCCCTCTCTCACTCCATTTGTCCTTCTTGCTGTCTCTCTCTCCTCCTCTCTCACTCCATTTCTCCTTCTTGCTGTCTCTCCTCCTCTCTCACTCCATTTCTCCTTCTCTCTCTCCCCCTCTCTCACTCCATTTCTCCTTCTTGCCGTCTCTCTCTCCCCCTGTCTCACTCCATTCCTCCTTCTTCCTGTCTCTCTCTCCTCCTCTCTCACTCCATTTCTCCTTCTTGCTGTCTCTCTCTCCCCCTCTCTCACTCCATTTCTCCTTCTTGCTGTCTCTCTCTCCCCCTCTCTCACTCCATTCCTCCTTCTTGCTGTCTCTCTCTCCCTCTCTCACTCCATTTCTCCTCTCTGCTACACCAGCTCACAAGACTGCATTCTCTCTCTCCGCCTCCACCTTTTCACTCTCTTCTCTACTGCATCCTGTCTCTCTCCTCCTCTCACAATATTTTACTTTTATACTCTGTTCTCTGCTCCGTCCTGTCTCTCTCTCCCACCATATCTTCTCTTAGTTACACCAGCTAATACCAGCTCTGTCCTGTCTCCCTCTCTCTCACACCATATCTTCTCTTAGTTACACCAGCTAATAAGGCTCTGTCCTGTCTTTCTCTCCCTCTCTCTCACACCATATCTCCTCTCTGTTACACCAGCTCACAAGGCTCTGTCCTGTCTTTCTCTCCAGCTTTCACACTCCATTTTAGCTTTTCAATCTGCTCCATCCTCTCTCTCACCATTTTACCTTTTTACTCTCTCCACCTCTACTGCCTGCCACACTGTCCTGTCTTTCTCTTCCCCTTTCATACCACTACATTGTCACTCTCTCCCTTTCTGTCTTTCTTTTCCTAACACTGTGCCACCTCCCGTCATTTTACCATTTTACGTTTTAACATTCTTTCTTTCTCTTTCACTGTACAACTCTTTACGCTGTCCTCTTAGCCTGGCTCATCATCCTTCTCTTCATACATCTTTTCCCCCCTCTATCAGCACAACCTTTCATCTCCTCATCATGTTCACATTTCTCTCTGTTCTCCCCCTCCCTCACCTTTCTTCTGTCAGTCCATCCTAAGCTCTTCCTGCTTCTATTCTTCCCCCTTTTCCACCTTTCCGTCCTCTCTCTCTCTCTGTCCCCCGCTTCCAGTCTCTCTCCGGCCCCTTTGTGTGCGCTCTTTATTCGTCCGCCCTGTGCTCTCCTTCTGTCCTTGTGTGTCTATTGAGCGCAGGGGCCACTGTCTTGCCGCTAGCGTCTTATCTCCCCGCGTCAGGTGCCATTCACACACATCGCGACCGTTTGGTCTGGTGGGTGTGCGTGTGTGTATGTGTGCGAGTGTGTGTGTGCGCGCACGTATATAACAATTTGCAAGTGATTCCATTTCCTGTACATCTTTTGGCAGCAAGTCCTAGCAGCATATATCCAAGTGTCTTCTTGAAAGCAGCAGTTCAGTCTGTACAGCCTGTCCCCTATAACATTCCATGTGCAGCAGTGTGATTTCGACACTGCAGACATCCAGCCTTCCCTCTAATAGACTGTGAATGTCTTTATCCCTCCTTGAGGGAGCATTACGGCGCTCTGGTATGGGATCATCTCACTGCAGATTGGTTCCACATCAGCTTAAGTGATGTAGTGTACATTTAGACACAACATAAAGACACAGAGCGAAGCGGGGGACAAGGCAGCGCTTCTTTCGCCTTAGTACATCAGTGTTCATGGGACGGACAATGTCAACATTAAAAACATAAACATATTAAGAGAGCCCAAGTTGCTATTACTGTTTTAATTTTTTATCAAGTTTATACAAAGAACACTTAGTTAAGTTTCACCTATAAAGAGATGCTTAAAAAGCAAAACATTAAGTTTGACCTTGACTCTTCATCCTTAAAAATTTGTGATTAGTGCGGTTAAAAATTGGAAACAATCATCAACATCATCATCCTCTAAATTCTAATAATATTTATCATCATCATCATCATCATCATCATCATTGCCATCATAATCATTGTCATTGTCATCAATATGCCGTATTCTCAGAGATCCTGGGCAAACAGTTCTGTCTCTTTCTGTGTGTGTGTGTGTGTGTGTGTGTGTGTGTGTGTGTGTGTGTATGTGTGGATGTGTCAATGGTGGAGTGATTCAGCTTGTGTCAGCAGAATAGTCCTCTTTGCACACTGGTTTCGTCATTTGCAGGGTTGCAAGCAGTACCACACAGTATCACACACCCTCAAGGTGCATACCAGTTTCCCTTCCGAGTCAATCAAAGCCACTTTGTCCAAATGAAATTCTAGACAGTATGCCCACTGCCTTGCGAGCAGAGTTGACATCACAGGGCATCAGAGCTGACACAATGAAAGGTATGAGAAAAACAACATGAGATATTTGCATCATGAATATGAATGTTTTGCTGATACACACAAGATCTTGAATTCTGAACCCCTTGACAACCAGAACAGCATTTTGTACAGACTGCTGTCTGCTGATTTGATTATACAACCAGCTACTGAAATGGAGTAAGATTTAAAAAAAATGGTGCAATGAGGATGATGTAATGTGATAGAACCCCAGAGAGGAAGATGGAGGGAGAGAGGGATGGAAGAGGAAGGGAGAGAGGGATGGACATGGATGGAGAGAGGGATGGGCATGGATGGAGGGAGAGAGGGATGGGCATGGATGGAGAGAGGGATGGGCATGGATGGAGAGAGGGATGGAAGATGGAGGGAGAGAGGGATGGACATGGATGGAGGGAGAGAGGGGAGAGAGGGATGGAGAGGAAGAAAGACTTGAGGGGAATAATGAGGGGATGAAGGATAAGCTCTTTGGGACATGGCTTTTCTCTCTCTCCCTCTATCCCTCTTTCACTCTCTCCCTCTCTCTCTCTCTCTCTCTCTCTCTCCCTCTCCCTGATATAGTCCAGCAAGAGGAAAGTAGATATAGCAAGTATGGTATAAGAAATGCAATGCAAGAATGTAAGAAATAGAAAACAGAGAGAGAGAGAGAGAGGGAGAGAGGAATAAAAATAGAGAGAGAGAGAGAGACAGAGAGAGAGACAGAGAGAGAGCGAGAAATGAAGGAATGTGAGATTAGCTCTTGGGGACATGCATGCTGGTGGTGTGCTGGTTCGCTCGCAGCTCTCCCTGATGGCTGTGGCACGGGCCCTGCAGACTTACAAATGAACTCAGACATCGGGGACAGCTGGGGCTCCCGCATGCAGGGAGGAGATGTATAGATATATTTAGATACATGGAGAGGGAGGGAGAGAGATAGATAGAAAGTCAGATAGAGAGTGAGACAGATTAGCAGAGATGAAGATCGGCAGAGAGAGAAAGAGAGAGAGAGACTGACAGAGAGATAGACAGATAGAGAGTGAGACAGATCAGCAGAGATGGAGATTGACAGAGAGACAGAAAGAGAGAGAGAGAGAGTGAGAGAGAGAGAGGAAGAGAGCAATAGACAGAGAGAAACCTACACCTGGCAGTGTGAGCTGATGTTGGCATAATGTCGTTCTCTGTTTTCTGCTGAGCAGAAGTTAATTGTGAGTGAAAGTGGGTGGTGATGTGTCCTTTTCAATCTAACTCACTCCTCCACTTGTCCAAATTCCCATTATATGCAATACATGTCAGCGTCGGTGTACAGTGGCTCAACCATTACTGCAGGGTGCACTTGCTGCATGTCCTGCAGCGGGATGTCTCACTGACATGAGCAGGTGTTTGAAAAAGGAGCAGTGTATGGATGGACTGTAGAACCTGATAATGTAATAATTTCCCAATAATGTAATATCTCCCAATAATGTCATTAAAATCACAATCACAATTAAAAGTCACTAAAACATGTAATAAAACCTGATGTAATAATTGTCCGATAATGTTTCATGTAATAATCCGAATAATCTGATAATATAATTAATGTAACACTTTATTACATTACCAGTGTGGCGATTATTACATTATTGGGAAATGCACTTTATTACATTATCGGACAATTATTACATTATGAGGTGCTATTACATTTTTAGAGACGTATGAGGTGATTTTTATTACATTATTGGGAGTTATTATGTAATTGGGAAATGATTACATTATCAGGTTCTGCATGGATGGATGAATGGATGCTGGGTAGAGGGAAGGAGGGCAGAAGGAGAGAAATAGCATGGTGCAACACAGGAAGCAGTTACACTACACGTTTCTTGTTCTCCACTGTTCTGAGTTTAGAGTTTGAGGAGAAACATCTGAGACATGGCTGCAAGTTAAGCACGTTAGATGACAGAGACAGGGTAGTTCAGTACAGTACTATGTGCTGTGTGCTGCACACAGACACTGCACATCTTTTCAGTCAGTGCCTATAGTAAGCATCAAATCTTAAGAAAGACAGAGAACATCCTATCTGTAAAAGTTTTTCCAAGTGTTGCAAAGACATTTGCTTCATCTTGTGTCATTTGCTGCTCTGCGTGTGTGTGTGTATGTATGCGTGTGTGTGTGTGTCTGTGTCTGTCTGAGCATGTGCGCTTGTGAGTAATGTGTAAACATAGTCTCAGAATTCATATAATCATATACATACAAATGTTTTTACATATCATATACTAAACATTTTTTTTGCTCAATCTCTTTACCCTGATCTTTGCATTAGAAGCGTCTTATTTTATTCAATTGCACATGTAAACAAAAACAAAAACAGAAATAAAAGTACCTGTTACAGGATATATCTTTTATGTTCTATGTGAGATGAAGTCCCCTCAGGTGCAGTCATATCACATGAGCTGATGAACATGCAGAGAAAGGCATTTCTGCACTATTATTATTATGTACGTTTTTGCACACAACCCTAATCTGTGCAGTATCCTGGTATGTTATCCATATCTAAGATGCACTCTGATCACTGGGCATGATTATCTTTCTTTAAATCCGTGTTCTGCATCAGACGTTAGCGCACGTGGACTGGTTCATGTCAGCGGTGCATTTATATTTCATCAGAGTGGTTTTTTAAAACTTGGTCCCTAAAAGATGCAGGCTGTGCGCATCTGCAAATGTGGGGCTCTTACTTTGGTCTTAATTTGGGGTTTTTTTCTGCCAGGTTGAAGCTCATCAGAGGTGAAATGCATAAAAAAGAAAACCTTTTAGTGGTGTTTTTTTTGTGCCAAGCTACCATTACCCACCATTCCGTCCAGGGGCACTGAAACCCAAAATTTCTCGCCCCACGAGGTGGGGTGTCGTGAGGGGAAGAGAGCTAGGACATGAGCAGAAAAAGCAGCTGTCCTTGTTTTGCCTTGTAGGGTGTCAGGACTCCTCACACTCTCCCAAGGTCTACAGCCTGTGCCAGCTAACGACTCACTGTAGCCTCCTGGGCTGAAATCAGAGAGCCCGTGTCGGAGGGAATTCATTTGGACACGCCGATTTGGGTGACGCTGGTAGCTCGTGACTGCGGGAGACAAAGGAGGGAGCCTGGTTTTGGGAGCCCAAATGGAATAGTGGTTTCTGTGATTTGGTTGTGTGTTGATTTTGTTTACCTCTATAAAAAAAAGCCCTCATATAAACCAGATATTCAACAAAGTTTAGCACTGAATGACAAAGTGGTAGTCTATATGGTACATGAGTACGTAGTGATCAAAGGTACCACTGAAACGAATGGAACGACGTGTGGTCTGCAGATTTACACTGTACACAACTTACAAATCTAACTAACGAGTTGCCCAAGCACTTGAGTACAATGCAATTTTTTGTTTGTTTTAAATGTGACTATATGAGTGTGTGTACCATACAGATCCATGGGCAACCTATGACAGAGCGCAGGCTTCACACAGCAAGACATCGTAAAGGGGGGCAGGGACTGGGGGCCGTGAAAGTGCATCGAAAGTTGGAAGCACATCACTGCTTGGTCTGCGTCAAATGCTACATGTTTGATGCGACCTGAAATACCAATACAGTACAAAAAAGGAAAGAAAAACAAACAAACAAACAAACAAGAGTTTGATGCACAGTATATTGCTGAAGATCGACCACAAGTATGTCTGCCTGGTTGCATTCAGTAAACACAGGTAGAATACTTGTGCTCGCCAAAAACGTCCTACAAAGAACAGTCATTTAGCTCTTGTCGGAGTGACATATACAGACGTAATCACTAGAGATTGAGTAAGCACGCCTCTCTGTTGTCCCGCAGTCCTTTGACACAACAGAAATATGTATGAATATATGCATGTACAGGGGGTGCCAGAAGTCTAACATCCACAGAGGTATGCGTGTACTCAATCTCTTATGATTCCTGTTTGGTCTTTTTTTGGTCCTGTACCTATCCTAGAAATGGATAAGGTCATTAAAAAGTTAACTTCTTCACGCTGCCTTGGAAACAAAAGTTTCTTCTTCTCACCTTCTCATCAGGGTCATGGCTAACCGCTCCAAGAGTGCTGCTTGAATCGGTAATGTCCACTCCAAAATGTTTTACCATTTCTTCCACGGCCCACAGACTTTCTCTAGGCCTCCTTGCCTGGAGAAGGTCACTGCGTGGACAAAGTGTCGCTGTTTCAGACAGTCTGCAGCGATGCAATGCAAGTTGGCCACTGGAGAAGCGAGAGAGAGCAAGGGGAAAAGAACAAGTGGTGGCGCGAGAAGCAAGTTTTAACCACCCAGCCAATCCCAGTCCTCCATGCTGTGAGGTCATGTCAGGTAGCAAGGGCCACACCCTGACCCACCCAGAAAACTGAACCCTACTGCAGATGGACACACCAACGGCGCTATCCACAGAGTTGTCCCTCCTGGGTGACCATTAGCTAGGCTGCTCAAGAGAAGAAGCTTTTCTCCCAGCCTGTGTTTAAGATCGGTCATTGTGATTTCCTTACACACGTTCCGACCACCTCACACCCCGTCCTGTTTGAAGGGTAAGAGTGACAGTGCAGGAGTAACACAGCACCTCTCTGGCTGCTGAATGCAGTTTGAGTTATCCATTAACCCACCATTCTTATCCCCCTGCCCTTTCATGTGGTCTCTTTTCAAGAGAATCTTATTCAAAGCACAGCTCCAAAGGAAAAAAAGAGAGAGAGAGGGAGAAGAGAGAGAGCGCAAAAAAAGAAAAAGAAAGAGAGCTCCTTTGGTTTCTGGAACTTGAAATCACCACTGGAGATGACAGGGACACCTGCTTATATTCCGCCACCTCATCATTCTGGTAGAACACCTTGTCTTCTTCTGAAGGGCTCTTGGGTTTTTACGGTTGTCCGGCACAGCAACCGATAAATCGGCGGCTCTCTTCAGAGTCTTTTGCTGTTCTGAGATCAGTTCCCACGCCTCTGTGCATCAGCACAACTCTCAAGGGGAGGATTTCTTTCGTGTGCTCCCGGCTCGACCCCTGCGCTGTGGCCTGTGGAGCAATTTATGGAGCCATTCAGGCGATCCTGGGGAGCACCGGATCGATGGGGGCCTTATTGCTATGGAAACCTCTGTGACCCTCTGCGTCCTTGAACACTTAGCCATGTGATAGAGAGAGAGAGAGAGAGTGAAAGGGGGAAGGAGAGGGAGGGAGAGGGCAAGTGTGATCGACAGGTTTTAGTGAGGAGGGGATGCACTTGAGGGGGATCATAGTGGGCCTGTTGCTATTCTTTCTTCTGTAAATGAAGACGGCGCGTAAATATGTCGTTCCTACCTCGACTCATCTGTGTTCCTGCCACGACCACTGCTCCATTTCTCATGAAAGAAACATGCACATTCTCTAATGGAGGGCGGGAAAAGCACAAACAACTGTAGCCTACATCCCAGAGCTCCTGGGACATGAATATGCATTGGGCTGTGTTGACAGACAACGTAAGAACAGGGACAAGAGCATCAATGAGAATTCCTAAGCATCTACACAAACAACTATTATTTTTTCGTTTTCAATGGCAGTCCTAGTTTTCCTTTTTTTCTTTTCCTTGTCTTATTTCTTTTCTTTTTCAATTAGTTGCCAAGCCAACTCCAGCTCAGGGTCAGTCCAAGTGAGGTACGAGCCTGCCTAAGCATTCTGGGAAGAGGCTGCTCGCTGTTGGTTGTGAAGCCCTTTTGGATTATGCAGAGCTGAAGGAGGCCGAGTTGTCATTGGTGGTGGTGGGGGGGGTGGGGGTGGGGGTGGGTTGGAGTCTGCCGCTGCTAACAACAGGGGTGTTATTAATTAAGCAAGCCGCCCCCACCGTACCCTCCCACGAAGGAGTTAGGGACAGGCAGCTTAGGCGCACCAGCGCGCTCACAGCTCCACACAGGGGGGCTCGGCAGTTCAGCCCAGCGTCATCAGTCATTCCTGGCACTCACGGGAAGACGGAGCGAACCGAGGCAGCGACGGAACGGCCTTGGGAGCCTGCAGGGATGGGCATCGCTTAGCAACCACTTCACAGCTCCATTTAA
>CM050216.1:34266242-34283742 GCA_027475355.1 Coilia nasus
TCCTCTTTCTGTTCCCTCCTTCTCTCCTTTTCGCTCTCATCCATGCTCTCCCTCTCCTTCTCTTTCTCTTTTCCTTCTCTCATTCTCTCTCTCTTTTTTCTCTCACTCTCAGACCGTGACCTCCGTCTTGCTGTTTGTGGTCAGCACCTTGTGCTTGGGGTGCAGGTGGGGCGACTGTCCGTAACCCAGTGGCTGCGTGAAGAGCTCGGGCAGCGTTTCGATGCTGAACTGCCTCTTGTTCGTGAAGGCGTTGCCGGCCTGCCGCCTCGCTTGCCCCATGCCCACCCCCACCCCCAACCCCAACCCCATCTGCTGCTGCTGCTGCTGGGCTTGCAGAGCCACCAGCGCCTGCAGCGGAGGCCCCATGTGGGCCATCTGGGGGTGCTGCACGTGGCTCTTGCTGGGGTCCCACACCTTAAAGGCAGAAGCGGAGGTGAGCGGGTGCGTGTTGGTCTTGGAGATCTTGGGCTTGGGCAGCTGGGCGGTGGTGGCTGTGATGGCCAGCGGGGCGTGGATGTCCGGCGGCGGCAGGAAGGGCTTGTCCTTGGGGTGGAAGGCGATGGGCTGGAAGGTGGGCGGGCTGGAGTTCTGCCGCGGGTTGTAGTCCATCATGGGGTAGCCCTTGTAGTAGTTGCGCGGCCCCGTCTCTGCAGGGGGAGAGAAAATGCTAAATCACTTAGATAGATAAATAGCAAATAGATAACATAGAGTAGTAAATATTAAAGGAGTACTTCCACGAGAAACCGTTTAGTACTTGCTCTTTTGAAATACTACAGGTCACCCCGAGTTGCATATGCATGCTGCACGTGAAAATGTTCTGCTAACCCGATTACCTCCATTAGTCAGTGAAAGAAAGTAGGTGAAAAAACGAGTGAATAAGAAAAAGGCCAACAAAGTGACGTAGGTTTGAAAATGAGAAAAAGCTATGCCACAGTTGTGATTACTGGAGAAGTTTTGTTGCAGCACACATTCACTTAGCGAAGTATAGGTAAGTATGTGTGTTTGTGTAGAACGTGTAGATCTTCTATTTGGTTCACTATGACCGAATGGGCTTCAAATGATTGTAGCCTGTGACTAGCATAGCCGAGAACCTGTCATTCTCCCTGCTCCATCTCCTCCACCAAACTAGAACAGCCTGAAACAGAAGCACTAAAGCATTTTTTTCACCAAAACCGGCTCACATGGCATTCATTAATACTAGAGACCACCGCAAAATTAATGAAAAAACGGTGGAAGTACACCTTTAAAAAGAGATTTTTTTGTATTAATCAAAGGAATCGGAATAATAATAATAATCTTGTACATGACATTTTTAATGGTAACACATTCCTTTATGATTATTTTGTATTCCCTAGTTATTGTATAACTGTTTTGACAACTCTTTCAATTTGAATCAGAGCTTTGTAAGAGATTTCCTGAAGTACGCTGCCAATACGTGTCTCTGTGTGAGATGAGGTGTGAAGCACTGTTATATGCAGAGATGGGTGTAAGGCGTTACTAAGTAACGCGTTACTGTACTCACATTACATTTGTCGGTAATGTAGTAGTGTAACGAGTTACTGTTATAAGTTCATTAATCACACTACAGTTACTAATAGTGCATATGCTGATTACTGAACTTCCCCAGTAAACAGTCTGATCACAGATATCTGAGACGGATCCCGGATCCTCCCTCAAAATCCTCAGGTGTACGCTTGCACAAAAGTCGGGAGACATGTCCACACGTAACTGTCCTTGATTGTTAAATTCGGGGAAATGGCTAAGCCGTTCGGGGTGTGGCGATAAGATCATTGTTTTTAATATGTTGGGAGACATTGCCGAAGTTAAAGTGCAATGGTTTAGGGCAGGGCCGGCCCAAGCCTTAATGGGGCCCTAAGCAAAAATTCCTTAGGAGGCCCCCATACCACCTCCTCAGCAACAGATGGTTAATTTTCCTATAGCCTACATACTATGTGTGTAGTTTATCCACCATCATTGTCGCAATATGTAATGCGTTTAAAATACACCAGTGTCATTCTGACTGTTTTAACTGAAGCAAACCAAATTGGCAGTCATTCTTAATCTATTTCGTTATTCTGTAAATCTGACTGCAAGACGAGCTTTCATCACATCTGCTCAGCATTCAAATTCGAAGTTTACTAAATCTGTCCACCAGAGAACAGTCATGTATTGTCTATGACCATTACTCTGCTGCAGGCAGGAAAGGCACATTATCAGGTCGTCAAATTTATTAACATTCAAATTGAAATCAATCAACCATTGTTAGCGATCTCACAACAATTATCAAGAAGGAGACTTTGAGAAGTTAATATTTAAAACATGTCAAGACAAGCAGTTATCCGCATCCCCAACTTTGCAGCTTCTCAATTTGGATGGAAATATCTAGAAATGACCACTAGCAACTGTGCTAGGCACCAACAAAATTGGAGCTACCTTTAAGTGTACAAACGGATCCCATTCGAATAAATAAACACGTGTTGTCCACTTGAACTAATACAAATTATAAGTGGGTGTTAGCAAGTGGCAGCCAAACATCCACCCAAACGTAATGAAAAGCCACTGTGAAAAGCAGTTCTAAATTAGCGCGCTAACAAACACATTTAGCTAAGCAGTGGCATGCTGTGTCCCGAAAACAATGCTCATTTTGTTAAAATCGAACAGTAACAAGTTATTCTCTTACTCTTACATTACAATCATAGGCTGTTGTGGATCAATTTAACGCACATTCGAAACTTCAACAACTGTAGGAAATAACGTGATGACCGCTATATTTATTAAAATACCAACCATCCATTTGAATGGAATGGGGCTTCATGCTACAAAGTCACTGCTGCTGTATGACATCTCCAAGACAAATGGTGGCAGCCTGAATCAGCACGAATCAATGACGCATCTCATTGGAAGGACTCTTTTTTTATAAGATTTCCGTAAGCTATCAAAGTGTATTTAAATAAGCCATTGACTGTATATTGTTCTTTTAAATAATAATAATAATACAGCACGACCAAATGCAACACTGTTGATATCGATTTCGTTAAAATGACTAGTCAACAGGGTGGAGTGGGGGGTGGGGGGGTGGTGGCGCTGAGGACTGTCTGTTGTTTTCTTCCCATCATGCACTGCACTTTTTGCAACATCATTTCTCGAACAGAATCCACTTATAAGTGCTCCTATATTAAGTTTGACTTCAAAATATTATAAACAGTCATGATCTCCGCCTAATGAAGGGTTTTTTAAAATTAAAAGTGGCACAAAAAGAACACCCACCATCATAGAGGAGTATAGGGCAATATTCTCTCTATATAAAGGCTGCTAACATGTTGTGTTCCGTTGCATGAGTGAGATCGCGGGGAAGCGCAATGCGTGCGGTTCAATGACACATCAAGGTAGAGTGGTTAGGGGGCCCCAGAGGTGGGTCGGGGGCCCTAAGCCGTCGCATAGTTCGCTTATGCCTCGGGCCGGCCCTGGTTTAGGGAAGAGGAGAAGGGAGAAGCGGTGAAGATTTTTGTGTCGTGTTTTGCACCGTGATGTGGGACCAGTTGCGCAGCAGAGTCAGAAACCTGCACCATATAGCACTGTCGCTGAGAAGGAGAATTGCTTTTGATGAGAATGAGGAATATACAGCTTCCTTCATCTTTGACACTAAAGCAACAGGGTATTTGAAGTCGGAGTCAGACATTGAAGACCTTAACCGCTTCCCTCATATAAAAAGTAAATGAAAATTAACACAGCTACCCCATCTAGCGCGCCAGTCAAGAGGCTTTTCAGACTAGACGGTCTAGTGCTGAAGCCTAATAGAAATCGGTTGTCCGATACAAGATTTGAAAGACTTCTCATCAGTATGATTATCGTTTAAGTGGGGAGCACCCCCAATGACTTAAGAAAGTGCCTTTGCCCTAGACCATACCATGATAATGAAATGTGTTTACCCTGACATCATCTAATGTGGTTAAATGTCCAGAGTTATTCTATTTAGTAGCACGTTTTATTTAAATGGTCTAGTTTGTTAAGGAATTTATGTTGTAGCCTATATGCCAGTGTCTGCATGCTATTTCATTTATTCTATTTTTAGTGAGCGCTGTTATGAAGTTAGCCTGTTTTAGACTTTCAGCTTGTTTATTTAAGACATAAGCCTGCCAGCAGTGCAATACTGATAGGACCCTGTGCAGTGGTCTATAGATTTTCACCAAATGGCATGAAAGAACGACTTGTCTCACATCTTGCTCATTGCAATAGGAATTTATGTGTTTTGCTCAAGGCCGTTGATGAGTAACGCAAAGTAATGTAATGAGTTACTTTCCATAAGGAGCAAAGAAGTAAAGTAATGCATTAAATTTTTTAACTGTAGTGAGTAATGTGTAATGGATTACTTTTTTTGAGTAACGACCCCAACACTGGTTATATGTGTATTGTGTATTGGTTTCCCCATTTGGTGTGTCTGAGCGAGCTGTCCCCGTCTTTTAATTAACATGCAGATGTTGGTTTGGCACCCACTCTAATCTGATTAGGAAGAGACCCCTTTCTCATACAGCTGCCTATTGCATATTCATTTAGAAGTGGTACCACGGGGTACACCCATTTTCTGTATAGGACAATAAGGTTTAGAATAGTCTTTGTTCAGTGTGGAGAGAGAGGCGTGGCACGAGGCATGGCAGAAGTGTGGAAAGGTCCTGGATAGCTGGCTGATCTCTGGTAAGGTGAGACCCTAGGCCTCGGCCTTAATTCTGGCAGTGACAGTGGCTAAACTCTGCCTCAAACTTTGACTCTTTCTCCATCAATGCATCAATGTTAATAAAATCTTGTTCTTGATTTCCAACCACAATGCTGACCGAGTGTCCAAATTTACCTGTAGCAAATTATTTACTATAATAATACACACAGTAATATAAAAACTCATTTATTCATTAAGAGTACACATGCATGTTTGAGTCAACAACCCTCTTCATGTATCCTCCCATTTATTAATTCAGCACATGCTTTCAACCACAGTACTGATGTAGATTTTTATTAGCAGCTCGCACATGTCACCTGGGAACTTAGTTAGCAGGAGCATGTTTTCAGTCCTCATAGTTCAAATTAGTATGATATGTTTCAAAATCAGCACCATTAAGCTTTCTGGCACACTAGCAAACATGTCATGTAACACGTATGGAGTGATGCCAGTCAGAATAGAAGATCGTGGTTAGCACAAGTTAATGCACATTTAAGGAGGTAAGGACTAGGGCTAGGACAGTGTGCAGATGTTAAAAAGGTTTACTAACATTCTACAGAATGCATCACTATAAGAAAAACAAAAACCAAGCCATGGTATAATGTAATATATAAAAATATAAAAATGATACATCTTCATACAGAATGCCCATGTGTGTATTAAGATTGTAAAGGACTGTTTTGTGAGGTACAGAACAATGAAAAAGTAAAAAAAAGATTATATAACCTGTGCTTTGGTTGGTTTGGCACATCCTAGTCCATGGTGGCGCTAAAAGATTACAATATCTGGCATGTTGGTGTACTGTAACCACTAACACCTCATTCAAACACCCTTTCATCTGTTATAAAAAGTATAGACGTCATCGAGGGAAAATGAGGTGTGCCGACCTTGGACATGTTTTGATCCTTTCATTATGAATATATACGTCATCCTTTGTGTGTGTGTGTGTGTGTGTGTGTGTGTGTGTGTGTGTAGGTGTGTGTATGTGTGCGTGTGTGTGTGTGTGTGTGGTTGTGTGTGTAGGTGTGTGTGTGTGTAGGTGTCTTTGTGTTGTAGACAGAAAGGCCATTTACTCGAATTTACCGCCACATCCTCTTATTAGATGTTGAAAAATGGAGAAGTAGCAGGCTGGCCTTGATTGCCGACATGGCAATAGCTTCCAACGTGGCTTTTAGAAAATGATGCACGTTTATATAAGCATAGGCCAAAGCCCAGAATGTATCAACAAGACACTTTTTCACCAGCAACATAATCCAGTCCTCACACACACTGCAGCCCCAAAGCCCATCAGCGGTGCAGACACCAAGGACTTTTGGCAGCTCAATCACGCTTCCTTTTGCCTGTCACTTAGCCATCAATCTACCACCCATCCGCCACAGATCCACACAACCTACAGTAGCTTACATGCCTAATTATTACTATTTTAACTGTTTTATTATACTTTCCTGAAAATCTGCATGCATTATTTTATATTGCTTTTATATTGTTTTTCTTTACCTTTTTGATGTTTTAACATTAGTTCAGTTATTATAATCTGGCTCTCAGTACCACTTTATTCTGCTCATTTTTGCACTAAATAAGGGTACATAGTCATGTACAGTTCAACTTTGCACAGTTCTTAAATAGTGAATCTCATTCCATTCTATTCAACCTGTCTGTCTGTCTCTCTATCTGTTTCTGCCTGCCTGCCTCCCTGTCCGCCCGCCCGCCCGCCCGCCCGTCCGCCCGTCCGTCCGTCCGTCCGTCCGTCCGTCCGTCCGTCCGTCCGTCCGTCCGTCCGTCCATCCATCCATCCATCTATCTATCTATCTATCTATCTATCTATCTATCTATCTATCTATCTATCTATCTATCTATCTATCCATCCATCCATCCATCCATCCATCCA
Organism: Coilia nasus; assembly: GCA_027475355.1. NCBI lineage: Eukaryota > Metazoa > Chordata > Actinopteri > Clupeiformes > Engraulidae > Coilia > Coilia nasus. The sequence goes on from CM050216.1 coordinate 34,272,842, forward strand.
TCCATCCATCCATCCATCTATCCATCTATCTATCTATCTATCTATCTATCTGCCCAGCCCACACAAGAAACTCATCCATTCTGAAAGAAGGCACACAGCACCAGTTTACCAGTAGGCCCAACCCTGTTGCTGTTCACTCATCCTTGATACATGTCCTCACAAGTCCTCCTCACCACTGTCCCTGAGGTGCTATGGGCTACCTGTCTGCTTACAGTAACAGTAATATCTGTTACTGTATGTCTGTTGGCCTACCTGTCTGCTTACACTGCTTACACTAACAGTAATATAAGCCGTGCAAACAAGCATCACCTAGAGCAACATTTATTATAAATAACCCCACAGCCAGCGGTGCCGTGGTAACTGGAAAGGTGGGCAAACTAAATGCACAGTGGTGGAAACAGGAAGTAAACTAAGGATACCCTTAAGATTGGCTATCAAAAAAGCAGCTGTTTTAATAATACTGCACTCTGACACATATGAATACTGCACTGAGATGTATGGCTTACAGCACTACAAGGGCTTCACCCTTGTGTTGTTTGCTTAACCCTTTAAGACGCACCCCCTTTTATAACTTTGTTGTTACCAAGTTGTAATGTGTTACTAAAGACATCTGTGATGTCGTAGTAATGTTGTAATGTTGTGGATACGTTTTTTTTTCAGTCACAGCGAGTTGTAGTGCTGGCGATACAGTGACCGCTTCATTTGTGTCCGCTACTTTGAGTCGCTTTCGACAAAAGCGTCTGTTAAGTGTAATGTGATGTAATGTAATGTAATGTAATAGAACCCTGGAAATGCTCAAGCATGGTGATGCTGAAAGAAGAGAAGAGGAGAGGAGAAAAGAGAAGAGGAGAAAAGAGAAGAGAAGAGAAGAGGAGAAAAGAGGAGAAAAGAGAAGAGAATAAAAGAGGAGAGGGCTAGCCGGTGTATGGCAGTGTCTGGCGTTAGCAGTGGTGGTGATGGTGGTGCTGGTAGTGCTGGTGTCTGAATGGGAGTAAAAATAGAGCTGGTTGGAATGCCAGAGAGGATTAGTGCAGCAGCCATGAGTGTTGCACTGTAAGGTCAGTGCCGCCAGTCCCACAGCCTTTAGACACTAACAACCTTGTCCAGCTCACTCTTTTGTAGTTTGGTTGCCCCCCCCAACCCCACCCCAACCCCACCCCAGCCCATTCATCCACCCCACCATACAATCCCCTGCCACCCCCAGACCTCACCACCACACCCCCATGCCCACTGCCACCCCAGACCCCCGCTTTTCCATGTTGCTCTCCATCATCAACTGAAGAGAACAGAGGGGTGGGGTAGGGAGGCGTGGGGTGCAGTGGGGGTGCATTTCATTTTGCGGTTATCTTTCTGCACATCCTGCTCTACCTTTACTGTAGATCACACAAGGGGTGGCAAGAACAGACCACACAGCTGCTTACAGCTCCTCTCTCTCTCTCTCTCTCTCTGTCTGTCTTTCTGCCTCTCTTTCTCCAGGGGCTGCCTCTTTCTGTGTGTGTGTGTGTCTGCTTTCATGATGGAAGGATACACTTTGTAGTTGTCATCTGTTCAAGATGTTACAATGATGTAACTCGGTGACAGCTTAAGATAATGGTTCAATGAAGGTGTGTAAAATTCTCTCTTTCCCTCTCTCCCCTTCTCTTTGTGTGTCTCATTTTAGCTATCTTTTTCTCCATGCTGTCAAATATAGGTTCACGTGCAGGGTGCAACCTGTGTGTGTGTGTGTGTGCGTGTGTGTGCGTGTGTGTGCGTGCGTGCATGTGTGTGTGTGTGTGTGTGTGTGTGTGTGTGTGTGTGTGCATGTGTGTGTGTGCAAGTGTGTGTGTGCGTGCATGTGTGTGTGTGTGTATGTGTCTGTGTGTGTGTGTTAGGCTGGACAGCAGGGCGCAGGATCTGATCTGCTGTGCGGGCGCATGGCGGAGGAACATGGCTAATGGTGTCTATCTGTGCAGAGCCTCCCAGTGTGATCTTAATGAACCAGCTGCCCAGCCCATGCTACAGCATATACCTATTATGTGTGCACGCTTGCTATCATGGGCTTTGCCAGGTGCTTTGGTCCAAAGTGTTTTTACAAAGCATATTTGACCTCAGCATTTAAAAAAAACAGGTAACCTTTTATTTTAACAGCCTCTGTGTCCACATGAAACAAAATATAGCATTATGTAGGCTATATACACACTGTATTTATAACACTAAGCCAAATTCTAGTCCTAAATCTAACTCTAAGGCACAGTGTAAGTACACATTGTTACATGTTATTATACTATATGTAATAACGCAGATACACTGTAACAGGGAGCGTTAAAACAAAGTGTAACCCGAAAACAACAAAACAAAAAACAAACAGCAACATGGTTATATTATATTATATTATTTTATATTATATTATATTATATTATATTATATTATATTACATTATATTACATTATATTACATTATATTACATTATATTACATTACATTACATTACATTACATTACATTATATTACATTATATTACATTATATTATATTATATTATATTTCCTCAAACAGCATGAATACATTAAATCCTACAGTGTGCAACCTCACCTTAATACCAAATCTAATTAAAATTCTTGTTACAGTGTATTGCTCACCGAGCAGCACAAAAATAGAGCCCGGTTATGTAAAGTGAAGTCTGATGCCTGTGAAGGCCCATGGCTAAAGCTCTCCACCCACCCTGTTACAGTACAAACACGGACTGTATGCAGATGAAAGACAAAAGTGGCGTGACGCTGCCAGGAGGCAGACCAGCGAATAGGGAACATGTGACCCAGCAGAGGAGCCTACCAGAGGAACAAACCGTCTGACAAACCGTTCATCTGAGTACCCCTACCAGTGTTCTATGTAGGAGGCAGTAGGCAAAATGAGGAAGCCACAACATAGTACATCCACATACATAAGTAGGCCTTTAGTAGAGGGCAAAATGTACCCGAATCATTTGCTACTTCCGCCAGAGTTTGGCAGGGTGTAGGCGAACCACACTTCGCTATCCCATCAGTCACCGTGAAGTTAAAAAATGGACTTAGGCAAAACATTGGGGTCAGAGGACAGGCAAGATGGAAGCGTTAGTAGTATGTCGGAATTGTACCTGCTACTAGCTACTAGCCAGCTTGCTATGTAGAAGTTACTACTGTACCGCTCAAGTGGTGGGCGCTGACAAGTAGGTAGTGTCTGCTGAGGTTCGAGTGCAGTAAAAGTCTCCACAGGGTAGCCACTTCCTGAGTACCCCTCTGTACACCTGCCCCCCATGTATCCCATTTTAAATGCTAAGATATGAGAAAATAAATAACGTTTAGGAATATTGGTCCCTTCTCTCCACACATCCCATTCAGGAGTGAAATGGTTTTGAAATTGCCAAATCAACCGGCGTGTTTTTTTTCTCTCTCACTTCTTTAACGTGTGCATTTGAAGCAGAGGCAGGGTTTTAAAGGGCTATTATGCAGATGATGACAGGCTCCTGAAAAGCCAAGCCTCAGACGCGGGAGCTGGCATTCCAGCTCTGAGCCCAACATGAGGAGGAGGATTACGAAGCACACACACCCACACACTCATACATACACACTGACACACACACACACACCCACACACACCCACACCCACACACTCATACGTACACACTGACACATGCACACACCCACACACACACACTGACACAAACACACACACACACACACACACACACACACACACACACACACACACACACACACACACACACTCATATACACACTGACACACACACACACACACACATTACAAATGCATGCATATACCCACACACACACACGCATGCACACACAGGTGCACACACACACACAGGCGCACACACACACACACACACACACACATTACACAAGCACACACACACACACGCCTCAGCTTGGGCCGCTCATCTACCCGACTCGCACGCTCAGTAAGCTGCTTGTTTGTTCCGACACACACACACACACACACACACACACACACACACACACATTACACAAGCACACAAACACACACACACGCCTCAGCCTGGGCCGCTCATCTACCGCTCGTCTAAGCTGCTTGTTTGTTCCGACACATTCCTGTTTAAACCAGCGAGGGCCGTAAGCAGTGAGCGGAGTGAAGAGATTTTCCCTGGAACAGGCAGAGAGGTGGCGAGCAGTTGAAGGGTGGACACTATCTTTCTAATTCATTTATTTATCACATCTCAAGGCCAGAGAGACTCAGGCATTCACTGACAGATGAGAGGAGAGGAGAGGAGAGGAAAAGAAAAGAGGGGAAAGAAGGGAAGAGGAGAAGAGAGGAAAAAGGGATATGGATACAGAGGGGAGAGGACAGGAGGGGTGGGGATGTGCTTTATAAAGATGAAGGACAGAGTGGTGTGTTAGAAGTGGTCTTTTATCAGTAAGCCAGAGGCTATGGTAAATATACAGCACAGTACGTGTATGTCTGTGCATGCCTGCATAAACGCACCAATATCTGCCACAGTGCAAGTGCTTATTTATCCTGCCGTATGTGCAGTTTATTTGGGCAGTGTTTACCCTTGAATATGCCATTAGGCTTTGGCACCGAGCTTTACTATAGTGTGTCCATGTGTTATACAGTGACTATAGTGTGTCCATGTGTTATACAGTGACTATAGTGTGTCCATGTGTTATACAGTGACTATAGTGTGTCCATGTGTTATACAGTGACTATAGTGTGTCCATGTGTTATACAGTGACTATAGTGTGTCCATGTGTTATACAGTGACTATAGTGTGTCCATGTGTTATACAGTGACTATAGTGTGTCCATGTGTTATACAGTCACAAAGACGTAACACAGATGTAACTGTATGCACAGTTCCACAGAAGATAGAACGTGGAACATAACAGGGGCAACATTTTATATTATAACATGGACAATAAAGTACTAAATAGGAGAATACACACAAACACACACACATGCTAAAACACACAGCCACGCATTCATGCATACATACTGAACATATACTGTATATACAGTCACATACATGAACACATGAACACAGACATACAGTAATGCATAAATACATACAGTACATATATAAATGCATACGCTCACACATACCCCCACCCTCGTGCAGTACAGAACATATGCTGTACATACAGTCACATACATGAACACAGACATACAGAAATGCATAAATACATACAGTACATATATAAATGCATACGCTCACACATACCCCCACCCTCGTGCAGTACAGAACATATGCTGTACATACAGTCACATACATGAACACAGACATACAGTAATGCATAAATACATACAGTACATATATAAATGCATAAATACATACATATATAAATGCATACGCTCACACATACCCCCACCCTCGTGCAGTACAGGAAATGAGAGGTGTGCAGCAGAGTGCACCCAGCGGGGCCAATCGCATTACACGGCAGGATGACAGTTTCCTCCCACCTCTCCTCTGCTTACCGCCCATCTCTCCACCCCTCCTTCCATCTCCTTTCTTCTCTTCTTCTCTACATCCATATCTCTCCTCTCCTCTCCTCTCCTCTCCCCTCCCCTCCCCTCCTCTCCTCTCCTCTCCTCTCATCTCCTTTCTTCTCTTCTTCTCTTCATCCATATCTCACCTCTTCCACTCCTCTCCCCTCCCCTCCTCTCCCCTCCTCTCCTCTCCCCTCCCCTCCTCTCCGCACCCCTCCTCTCCTCTCCTCTCCCCTCCTCTCATCTCCTTTCTTCTCTTCTTCTCTACATCCATATCTCACCTTCTCCACTTCTCTCCCCTCCCCTCCCCTCCCCTCCTCTCCTCGCCACACCTCTCATCTCCCCTCCCCTCATCTCCTTTCTTTTCGTCTTCTATACATGCATATCTCACCTTCTCCACTTCTCTCCTCTCCTCTCCTCTCTGCACCTCTCCTCTCCTGTCCTCTCCTCTCCTCTCCTCACCTATCCTGTCCTCTTCCCTCCTCTCCTCACCTCTCCTGTCCTCTCCTCTCTGCACCTCTCCTCTCCTGTCCTCTTCCCTCCTCTCCTCACCTCTTCCACTTCTCTCCTCTCCTCTCCTCTCCTCTCCTCTCTGCACCTCTCCTCTCCTCTCCTTTCCTCTCCTCTCCTGTCCTCTCCTGTCCTCTCCTGTCTGTCCATTTATCACCCCCTCCACCTTTCCTGTCAGGCCGGCGTGGGGCCAGCTGATCTGGCGGAAGTGTGGCGCTCGTCAGGCTTTAATTAAGATGCAGCTACGGCGCGGCCCAGCGCCATCCAAAGAGCTGCTGCTACACCTGCCAGAAGCTGGCCGACTCCCCCGCTATGTACCCCACCATCGGCAGCACCCTCAACCACCCACATTAACACACACACAAACACACACACAAATACACACACAAACACACACACAAACACACACACACACACACACACACACACATAGTGACCCACCAGCACAGATATACACACCCAGCCCCCCCGCCCCCATCCCGCCAGCTCTACTCAATCTCCGTCCTCCCAAGGACTTTGCAAGGCCCCACCACCCTTTAGCCCTTTAGCGGCCGCTGTATCGCCGGCACAACGACTCGCTGTGACTGTAACAGTACGTAACTACAACATTACAACATTACTACGACATTACAGCAAGTCTTTAGTAACACATTCTGCCAACTGTGCCATAAGTAACACATTCTGCCAACAACAAAGGTATAATAGGGGGTGCGTCTTAAAGGGCTAATGCTGTGTACTGCCCCACTGGTTACAGGGGGCAGTCAGAGTGCTTGTCAGTGTAAACGCAGCCAACCAGCCTCACGCCACCTCACTCTGGTTGACCAAGCCCGCTTTCTGTTTGTTAGGTGAACGCGTCTGTTTAGGTTAGGGGTGCCTGTGTGTGTGTGTGTGTGTGTATTTGTGTATACGGCTGCTTATGTGAGCACAGGCCATTAAAAGGGAAGACTTGGTGAACAGCTGAGGCTAGCACATTCAGGGCATCATTAATACAGGCACAGTTATAGCTATAGCTCCACGCTATCTCAGGGTGCCTTCATGTTTAATTACGCCTGTCCTCAGCCTCCTCTCTGGCATGGCGTAGTGCCACAGGTACAGATAAGCTGCACTTTCAGTCCTTCCGTGCACATTATTACATGTGACTCTTTTACCCTGGTAAGACTTACCTCCTTTTTGCCAAAAACAGCATCCCCAAGTTGTAATGTATTAGTAAAGAAGTTCTGTTATATGCTGTAGCAGTAATTTTGTAATGTTGAAGAATGCTTCATTCATTTTCATTTTGTTCAAACATGTACTAGAAGGGTTTGAGGTAGAGGCTGGAGCACACAGCAGCTTGGTTTTTAACATTTATTTGGTGCAAACACCCAACCAACGTTTCGGTGTTGCTACACCTTCTTCAGAGGACTCTGAAGAAGGGACTCTGAAGAAGAGAGGACTCTGAAGAAGGGACTCTGAAGAAGAGGGGACTCTGAAGAAGGGACTCTGAAGAGGGGACTCTGAAGAAGAGGGGACTCTGAAGAAGGGACTCTGAAGAAGAGGGGACTCTGAAGAAGGGACTCTGAAGAAGGGACTCTGAAGAAGAGGGGACTCGGAAGAAGAGGGGACTCGGAAGAAGGTGTAGCAACACCGAAACGTTGGTCGGGTGTTTGCACCAAATAAATGTTTAAAACCAAGCTGCTGTGTGCTCCAGCCTCTACCTCAAACTAATGCATGTCCTACTGTGATGCACCTGCAAGCTCAGGGATGATGCGTAGAATCCCAATTCAATTATGTACTAGAATGGTTCTGTGGGATATGGCTGTTGAATAGTCCTTTCCTTTTCTTTTTTGCCAAAAGGGCATGCCCTAGTTGTTATGTATGAGTAAAGCATTTCTGTAATAATAGCAGTAATGAGGTATTGCTGTAGTAAAAAGAAATTCTAAGTGGCTACAGCATATGGCTCTCCAAAAATGCTTATTTTTCAAGCAGGAGCAGGCTAAGGAGTAACTAGCTGGGCAGCAGAGGACGAAGCGAGCGTGAGCAAAAATCAATAGATTCAAATGAGATACAGAAATGTAAATACCGAGTAAGTGCCCCCGGTAGCAGAGCAGCTGTGTGCCGTGCCCTTGTCAAGGCGATCACGGCCAGAGCGCTAACCTTCTGTGCCAACCAACCTGCACCCTTCTCCACTGCTAGGACAGCAGCCATGACACTGTGTCCTTTTCTGCACTCATTTTGACACACCACACCGGCTCTGTGTGTGTGTGTGTGTGTGTGTGTGTGTGTGTGTGTGTGAGTGTGTGTGTGTGTGTGTGTGTGTGGGTGTGTGTGTGTGTCCGTGTGTGTGCCTGTGTGTGTGTGTATGTTAGTTAGAGTGTGCTTGCCTGTGTTTGTGTATGTTTGCACAGGTTCTCACGTGTGTGTGCATGTGTGTGGATGTTTGTGTGTGTGTGTTAGTTAGAGTGTGTGCTTGCCTGTGTTTGTGTATGTTTGCACAGGTTCTCACGTGTGTGTGCATGTGTGTGGATGTTTGTGTGTGTGTGTGTGAGTGTGTGTGTGTGTGTGTTAGTTAGAGTGTGTGCTTGCCTATGTTTGTGTATGTTTGCACAGGTTCTCACGTGTGTGTGCATGTGTGTGGATGTTTGTGTGTGTGTGTGTGTGTGTGTGTGTGTGTGTGTGTGTGTGTGTGTGTGTGTGTGTGTTAGTAAGAGTGTGTCCTTGCCTATGTTTGTGTATGTTTGCACAGGTTCTCACGTGTGTGTGCATGTGTGTGGGTGTTGTGTGTGTGTGTGTGTGTGTGTGTGTGTGTGTGTGTGTGTGTGTGTGTGTGTGTAAGTTGGAGTGTGTGCTTGCCTGTGTTTGTGTATGTTTGCACAGGTTCTCACGTGTGTGTGCATGTGTGTGGATGTTTGTGTGTGTGTGTGAGTGGGTGTGTGTGTGTGTTAGTTAGAGTGTGTGCTTGCCTGTGTTTGTGTATGTTTGCACAGGTTTGCACAGGTTGTCACGTGTGTGTGCATGTGTGTGGGTGTTTAAGCTTGAGCACTTAAGAGCCACACACTCCTTGGGACCTCAGGACTATTCAAAGCCGTATGAGAGGTTGCCCACGTTTAAGTAAGCAAGTAAATCACCTCACACTCTCCCAAGAATACCTCATCTCATCTGAGGGTCTGAGAGAGAGCGATTTCCAGACACATCCCTCATCAAACGCTAAATATAGTAAAGCAGACAGAGAGTGAGAGTGATAACACGGTCTAAATATATAAATATATAAACAAACAGAGAAAGAAGAAATAATTAAAGCACATGATTGTGGCGCGAAGGTGACATTTCTGTTACTCATTCCTCACCTTCCTGCAAATGTCAGGGGAGTTGGGGGTTGGTGCTGTCGTCTGATTCATTGATGCTGTGTGTGTGTGTGTGTGTGTGTGTGTGTGTGTGTGTGTGTGTGTGTGTGTGTGTGTGTGTGTGTGTGTGTGTGTGTGTGTGTGTGTGTGTGTGTGTGTGTGTGTGTGTACTCGTGTATGTGTGCCTTGTGAAGGCTTGAAGGCTGTTTTGTCCTCTGGACCCTAATCACACACCTTTCTTCACTGAGTAGAATATTAAGAGTACACAGAGTGTAACAGAAGTGACCAGGGAAGGTTGCGTGTTAATACCCCTCATTAAATGCTAATGGTGTGTGTGTGTGTGTGTGTGTGTGTGTGTGTGTGTGTGTGTGTGTGTGTGTGTGTGTGTGTGTGTGTGTGTGTGTGTGAGAGAGAGAGAGAGAGAGAGAGAGAGAGAGAGAGAGAGAGAGAGAGAGAGAGATAGAGAGAGAGAGAGAGAGAGAGAGACAAAGTGTGTGTGTGTGTCCTTGTCTGAGTGGAGGGCACACAGGCACTTTGCCTTGTCTGCCAGGGCACTGGGACTGTAAGAGGGCTGGACAGCAGCACGGCACCCTGAGGCCTGGCCACAGGTCCAGGGAGGAGGGCCCCTGCTGGGCTACTGGTCCAGGGAGGAGGGCCCCTGCTTGGCCACTGAGCTGCCCAGGGAGGAGGGCCCCTGCTGGGCCACTGCTCCAGGGAGGAGGGCCCCTGCTGGGCCATTGGGCTGCCCAGGGAAGAGGGCCCCTGCTGGGCCACTGGGCTGCCCAGGGAGGAGGGCCCCTGCTGGGCTGGGATTGGCTGCTTCCACACCGCACAGGATGGCACTGTGAAGGCCAGGAGTGTGTTGCGTTCGGGCGAAGTGACCCTGAGGGCAACGGGCATGACACGTGCATGTGTGTGTGTGTGTCTGCACGCCCATGGCCATGCCGTGACCAATCTTGTCACACCATTAGAGAGAGAAAGGTCTTTAAGGGTGTGTGTGTGTGTGTGTGTATTTTTGAGAGAGAGGAGAACGACAGAGTAGAGAAAGAAAAAGAAGAAGAGAAAGAGAGAGAAAGAGAGACAGAGAGAGACAGAGAAAAGCATGTGCAAATGTGTGTACGCATCTCTGCATGCACAAGCTTAGGTTTCCACGTGTGTGTTTCCTAACACATGTATGCACGTGTCTTTACATGTACCACATGCATGCATGTGTGTGAGTGTGAGTTAGTGTGTGTGTGTTAATGAAAGTGCCTTGAGACGGAGCCACTGTGGTGGTGTGATTGTGCTGAGGTGAGGCCATCTCATGTAAATGTATGCGCCCATAATGACCCAGGCAGACAGATCCGTGCCAGGGAGGCCAGCTCCTCATGCAACTTCCCACATGGCTCGCTTGAGAGTCTCTGTGTGTTTGTATATGTATGCGTGTGTGTGCATGCGGGTGTGTATGCGCATGTGCATTTCTGTGTATGTGGTTGGTGCATGCATGCATACGTGCTGTGTGTGTGTGTGTGTGTGTATCTGTATGTGTCTGGGCACATGTAGGTGTCCATGTGTCTATGCGTGCGTGTGTGTGTAAGTGAGCGCGTGAATACA
>CM050216.1:34291242-34308742 GCA_027475355.1 Coilia nasus
AGAGAGACCTACCGTGCCAAACACAACACACTCAGGAACGAGGGAGAGGGAGAGGGAGAGAGGAAGGAAAGACAATGAGAAAAAAAAACAAAGAAAAGGAAACGAAGGGACACGAAATGAAAACAAAGACAAAAAGAAGAAAGGGAGGAGAGGAGAGTGAATGGTGTAAGAGTGCAGAATGAGGCGGCGGTTCAAGGAGACAAAGCAAGAAATGTGGAGAAAGTAGACGTCATTAGTGCGTAACTGAGGCTGCATCTCAGTCTGGTGTAGAGAAACAACAGAGCAGCCTGCCACAGACATACTGTCTGTCACTCTGTTCCATTCTCTCCTTTTCCCTCCCTATCTCTCCGAGTCTCCCACTGTGTCTTCTGTTCTCTCTCTCTCTCTCTCTCTCTCTCTCTCTCTCTCTCTCTCAGCCCCTCAATCTCTGCCCCCTATGTCTCTCTCTCTCTCTCTCTCTCTCTCTTTCCCTCTCTCTCTCTCTCTCTCTCTCTCTCTCAGCCCCTCAATCTCTGCCCCCTATGTCTCTCTCTCCCTCTCTCTCTCCCTCTCTCTCTCCCTCTCTCTCTTTATCCCTTTTTCCCTCTCTCTCTCAGCCCCTCAATCTCTGCCCCCTATGTTTCTCTCTCTCTCTCTTTATCCCTTCTTTTTTCCCTCTCTTCCTCTCAGCCCCTCAATCTCTGCCCCCTATGCCTCTCTTTCCTTCTCTCTCTGTCTCTCTGTCTCTCTCTGTCTTTATCTCTTTCTTTCACATTCTCTCTCTCAGCCCCTCAATCTCTGCCCCCTATGTCTCTCTCTCCCTCTCTCTCTCTCTCTCTCTCTTTATCCCTTTTTCCCTCTCTCTCTCAGCCCCTCAATCTCTGCCCCCTATGTTTCTCTCTCTCTTTATCCCTTCTTTTTTCCCTCTCTCTCTCTCAGCCCCTCAATCTCTGCCCCCTATGTTTCTCTCTCTCTTTATCCCTTCTTTTTTCCCTCTCTCCCTCTCAGCCCCTCAATCTCTGCCCCCTATGCCTCTCTTTCCTTCTCTCTCTGTCTCTCTCTGTCTTTATCTCTTTCTTTCACATTCTCTCTCTCAGCCCCTCAATCTCTGCCCCCTATGCCTCTCTTTCCTTCTCTCTCTGTCTCTCTCTGTCTTTATCTCTTTCTTTCACTTTCTCTCTCTCAGCCCCTCAATCTCTGCCCCCTATGTCTCTCTCTCTCTCTCTCTCTCCCTCTCTCTCTCTTTATCTCTTTCTTTCACTCTCTTCCTCTCAGCCCCTCAGTCCCCCCCCCCCCCCCTCTCTGTTGATGTGTACGTCATGTCAGTGGCAGTGATGCTGAGGCCCCTCCAGCTCTGGGGGCCTTTGAAGATGAAACCTGCTGAAGTAGGCCACTGCCTGCACAGAGCAAAACACCCAATCTCATTCACAATGTGGAGCCTGCACACACACACACACACACACACACACACACAGGTAAATACAGACACAGACACACACCCACCCACACAGTGAGAGAGAGAGCGAGTGAGAGAGAGGGCGACAGGGAGAGAGAGACAGAGAGACAGAGAGCGAGAGAGAGAGATAGAGAGAGAGACAGACGTATAGAAACAAATCTACAGTACACACACATACAAACAGGCACACACACACAGAATACACCCCCACACCCCCCTCAAACACACACACAAACACACACGCACACACACACAAAAAAACATGGCAAAACCACATATACATACACACTCAGACAAATACTCGAGCCTGAACACCAAGCCTGTCTGAACAAGACACCAAACAGCTGGGCTTTCACAGCAGGACGGACAAGAGTACACTCAGAAACAAACAAACAGTCTTCCCTCTCTCCAATACACACACACACACACACACACACACACACACCAAAAGAGCACACTGTGCCCTGGGATGATACTGCACAAAGGCAAACAGATATGAGAGGCTGGTGTGGCGAGGGGGCGAGTGTGGTTGGTTGGCAGACACTGAGACGGGCGCCGCACCAGGGACGGAGCTGGTGCCCTCTGAGCCTCTCTCCTCCCTCAGCGGAGCTGCTGGGTGCTGGCCAGCAAGCCAGCCACACTCCCAAGAACCAGCCAACTCCTCTCTCTGAATCATTTCAGTGATTCGGTACTCTTCTTTCCAGGCTTCATGCCTTCTAATGCTTTCTCTTTCTCTCCTTTTTCTTGTTTTTTTTATTTTATGTCTTTCTGTTTTTAAGTTTCCTTGAAGTTTTAACTTGCAGAGTTACATTTTGTTGAAGAGAGGTTGAGAAAAAGAGAAAGGAAGCGAAAGAGAGAGACAGAGAGAGAGAGAGACAGACAGAGACAGACAGAGAGTGAGAGAGAGAGAGTTGCGCTGTGCTGCATCTAAGTAAAAAAAGTAGTGACAAAGCCAAACCTGGGTTTGACACATGAAGAGCTTTTTTTTTAAGCACTTTTATGAGCCAGCTAAGTCAGTATGTCAAGCTAACACTCTCTGCTCTGCAGGGTCCCTTCAGCTCCAACATCAAAGCTGAAAATGTGGTTCAGTGGTGTTTCAGTCCCTCTAAAATCCTCATATCACCATCAACAGGTTCTACAGGGGCTCCTCATGAAGACCCCATTAAGGCAGGCAGACAGTTAAGGGGTGTCTAGGCTCTGAAGTCTATATCCATCTATCAGAGGCATCTCTCAGTCTCTCGTTGCCCCGGGAGAGCGCTAATGACCTTACTGTTTTTCCACTGGCAGACGCAAGCGAGTGTGCTGATGTCTGTGAGCGTGTGCTGTGCGCTCCACCTCCGCTGCTCGTCCATTACCGTAGGCCGGACTGGACTGCCCTCCTGAGGCTTCTTAAATGACCGTCTCACGTGCGCAACGGCGCCCATTACCCAGGATTCCCGACCTTCCAAAAACTCCATTTAATGACACCCAGGCCACTCATTTTCCTCTCCTATTTTACCAGGAAATGCCCTGCGTTAAAAGGACCTCTGAGATGACAGAAACTGACCTGCTTGGCTTGGCAGAGTTAAAACTGGCGCACTGGTACACTCCGTAATACTCTCCCCTCTCCGCTCCAACATTTTTCCGCCATCTCCACCCCGTAACACTCCCCTCTCCTCTCCACCACCTCCACCACCTCCACCCCGTAACACTCCCCTCTCCTCTCCACCACCTCCACCCCGTAACACTCCCCTCTCCTCTCCACCACCTCCACCATCTCCACCCCATAGCACTCCCCTGTCCTCTCCACCACTTCTAATCAAACACTTCAGAGTCCGCTGCCGATTCACAAATGAGTCCCAGAGCTGCTACCACCTCCCCACCACTAACACACACACATGCACACACACAGACACACACAGACACACAGACACAGACACACACACACACACACACACACACACACACACACACACACACACACACACACACACACACACACACACACACACACACACACACACACCAGCCCATAGTCAGTCTGTTAATCAGCATCCATTTCTTTTTCCATCACTCTGTCCCAGGTGGCACTGGTGCCTGGTCAACGGGATCAATCAATTACACGCCAGAGGGCATCGGCCATGCCAACAGCATGCCAGTCACAGCAGCTAGTTCAGTTTCGCCAACGCTGCAATATATACAACCTCACAACTTAATAGCCTAGTCCACAGCAAACACACAATGTGCAGCTAGTTCAGTTTAGCCAGCGCTGCAATATATGGCCCTGTGTCACCCTATTCAACCTCACACCTCCATGGCCTAGTCCACAGCAAACACACAATGTCAGTGAAAATGGCTGCAGAACTATAGTTTATCAAATGTTAGTGAAAACAATTTTTGTATTTTTTTAGTGTTTTTCCCACTTATTTGAAATCGAGTTCACTGACTGCACTCTCTGCTTGCAAACAGGCATACAGGACCTTAAAAGGAGCGCTGACTCACATGCAAACATGATACCACATTGTGCCGAATGCAGTCACATTAGTTAATGTAATTTGAGGAGCATTCACATAGTGCAGACGAGGCCAGTTGCTGTGTGTTGCATCACGCACGGATAGTGAAAGTGAAAGTAGATATGTGGAGCTGCCTGCGAGTGGGATGCACTTCCAAATGGAATGGGTTTGGCCTTGGCCCACGCAACACCACAAAACTCTACTGAATGTGTGTAATGAACACTGGGGTGGTGGTAAGTAGCCTGGTAAACCAGCCCCTTGTACTTCATTTCATTTTGTACAGAGGGTTTGGAGTCGAGGCCGTTGAAGTTCATGTATGGGGACAGAGCAACTCCCAGCCAATCAGTGGGTGTGTTCGTGAGCGAAGACGTTGGCTTTGTGTGCAACATTTAAATTGTAGTGTGTAGATAGGCTAATTGCATATGTGACAACCAGACGTTAGCGATTGGGTAAGGGCAGAGCCACTTGCTTTAAACTTCAGCAGAGTCCACACCTCCACCTTCCCAACGCAACAAGGCCAGACCCTCTGTACAAAATGAAATGAAGTACGAGGGGCTGGTTTACCAGGCTAGGGGGAAGTGCCTGGTCCTGTATAAAACTGATAAAACGGTATAGGAGGCAGTGATGATCTAAAAAGAAAAAAAAATGAAAATAAAACACTGTGTCTGAAATAGTCATCTGGCTGTACTTACAATACTCTTAAAGCCACACTAAGTAGTTTTTTCGATTGTTTCCAAAATCGTTTCAGTGGTTGTCCAACTTGTAACAGTTTGAAATTGGACTGAATTCGCTTTGTCTGCTCTACGAAAGTTTGGAGGAGCGGACCGTTCTCCATGAGAGATAATTCTGCGTCCAACCTGCAGGGGCAACCGATAACGAAAATTACTTAGTATTGCTTAAAATTTAATTCTATAAAAATGTAACTATTTTAAGGACATTTTTATGGTCAACCACTTTTGGCATCATCTCCAAATTCTTTATCCTATCTCACTCAACTCTATCACTCACTCATACTCCATCATACTCTATCACTCAGCCACACTCTCTTACTGAGCCATACTCTCTCACTCACTCATACTCCATCATACTATATTACTCAGCCACACTCTCTTACTGAGCCATACTCTCTCACTCACTCATACTCCATCATACTATATTACTCAGCCATACTCTCTCACTCAGCCATACTCTATCATACTATATCACTCAGCCACACTCTACTATCATACTCTTTTACTCAGCCACACTCTACTATCATACTCTATTACTCAGCCACACTCTCTTACTGAGCCATACTCTCTCACTCAGCCATACTCTATCATACTATATCACTCAGCCACACTCTACTATCATACTCTTTTACTCAGCCACACTCTACTATCATACTCTATTACTCAGCCATACTCTCTTACTGAGCCATACTCTCTCACTCAGCCATACTCTATCATACTATATCATAGTCTACCATACTCTATCAGTCAGTGAAGCCACGCCCTAGTACAGCCATAAGCCAGTGGTAGTGGTGGTCATGGGTGAAGGGGAAGGGGGTCAGGTGCTTATCTGTTAGCATGTCTTCTTCCTGCTGCTCTATCATGCTACTGCTCTGCCTAATGACCTGACTGTCACAGGAACTGCAGTCTATCAGACTCTAAAACAAAGTGCCAGATAGATGGCATTGCCATCATATGACTTTACTGCCCTACAGACAGGGTTAGGGTAAGGGGTGATAGTAAGAAGGCCCCAAAACAGGTTTACAGATGTCATTTTTAGTTTAAGTCACACACTCAGGACTGCTCTATTTACACGCCAGATGAGATGGCTTGTGTTCACCTACAGTACAGGCCAAAGGTTTGGACACACCTTCTCAGTCAATGTGTTTTCTTTATTTTCAAAAGTATTTACACTGTAGATTCTCACTGAAAGCACCAAAACTGTGAATGAACACATACGGAATAAGAAAAGCGCTCAGAGAGTGCAGACCTCCACCAAGGCAGCTGAAATCTCCACCGTATACCATCCCCAACTGAACATTTTTTGTTTGATGGGTAAACGAGCATTCTGAGCATTATTTGTAGAGTTATGAGCAAAAATGTCCAAATTGGCCTTATCTCCCAATGGTAAAGAATCCTTTAAAAATCATCACCAAAAACTAATCAGTTCTAAGTTAGCCAACTTCTGATCTACCCTGAAAATTTCGTCGAAATCCACCCAGAACTTTCAGCGTTATGCTATTAACAAACAAACAAACAAACGGACAGACAAACAAACAAACCGACGCTGCCAAAAACATAACCTCCTAGGAGGTAATTATGTACTTAACAAAAAAGTGTGAACTTAACTAGTCTTATATTCTAGTCATGAAAATAAAGAAAACGCATTGAATGAGGAGGTGTGTTCAAACTTTTGGCCTGTACTGTAGGTGAGACAGGTTTATTTCCCTGTATCATGATTATAGCGTATTCACATATGTGCACCTTCAATTTCAGGATTAAAGTGAATCACTACAAGTTAAGTATCCCTACAAGTGTTATTTGTAATCTTGGAGCAGCATATCTTAATAAGAGTACACCTATATGACAGTCAGTCAGTCTGCCACTCCGTTATTTGCATAGTTGTTTTTGAGGCAGCATCCACCGACATGGGCCAGTGAGCAAAGTGATTTCAACCCAAAGCTGCCAGTTGCTCACGTTTTTAATTATTCCTTGGCAGCGTCTGAGCGCTGAGTCAAGCAAAAGCGATGGTAATTTTATGTCACTTCATGCACTACAGTGTGGTGTGACGGTGACCTTGACGCGTGCCAGCATATTACTTGGGGGGGTGGGGGGGGGTTGTTTGTGTGAGGGTTTGGGGGCGGTGGGTGGTGGTGCGGAGGTAGGGTTGAGAATGTGAGAGTACATTGCTGTTGTTTATTAAATCTCGCAAGGCACAGCTAAATGGACGAATGAAACGCTGTTACCAAGAGATTGTAAACGACCTCATGCAGGCCCGGTGTGGGATGTGCAGTATATTACATCATTACCTCTCATGGGACATGGCTTGGAATGGGATGTGCAGTATATTACATGATTACCTCTCATGGGACATGGCTTGTACATTGTTATTCATGATGACCTTGATGAAAAGGAAGTCCACATGATGGCCTAAAGTACATGCTACTTGCTAACATGATGGCCTACAGTACATGCTACTTGCTAACATGATGGCCTACAGTACATGCTACGTGCTAACATTCTGTGGCAATTTGTTACTGTCTTGAGAGCGAAGGCACCAAAATGGTAGCGTCACCGCTTTAAGGAAGTGAAAAGACATCCTGAGGTCGAAGTTTATTGCTGGATGACGAATGGGCCACAGCAGTGTGTGTAAATTGCCTGAAAACTGAGCGAGCGTCCCGAGACGAGAGAGTGTGACTTTCGGTTTCGATTACCTGCCCCCTGGGACATTAGCTTAGCCTCCGCTCTCACGCTCGGGCTTGAAATGGTTAACATTGCAAAATGTCGAGTTCAACATTTGCTTTCTCTCTCTCTCTCTCTCTCTCTCTCTCTCTCTCTCTCTCTCTCTCTCTCTCTCTCACACACACACACTCTCTCTGCCTCTCTTTCTGTTTATGTCTCTCTCAAGGTTGATTTCCCAGTTCTGATGGCTCATCAGCTCTACTCATACAGATGGTCTAAAAGTGAAAAGGTGCATAAAGCCATGCGCCAGCCTTCGTCCTTCACAAAAACAAGAAGAGTGGTCGTGAAAAAAAAAAAAAAAAAAAAAAACAGCCACCATGCCGACACTGCCTAAGCCTGCCTGCCTGTGCAGAGAGGACCCTAAGCAGAAGCTCTCTCATCACCACTGCTCTCATCAGCACCAGTCCCTCATCAGCACCAGTCCCTCATCACCACTGCTCTCATCAGCACCAGTCCCTCAGGGCTGCCCTGCCTTTAATCCTTCCGTGGCTGCGGCTGCGGCGGCATCTGAGTGCCTTGTTAATTATGCATCCAACACGCACAGGAAGAGCGAGTCGTCAACATGCATATTCATTTTTTGTATTAGACATCGCCCGCTATGTATGGCGGTAAAGGCGTTAGTGGAGGGGGAGGGAAAAAGCAGTTGGGGCTTGGGGGGGGGGCATTACACAACTTTTGTAGGTGGCTGTTGAACTAGTTGAGCCAAACTTGAAAGCTGCTGTGTGCTGTAGTTTCTGAAAAGCCAAACAAACATCATCTGCCATATCATATCGTTACACAATCACTGTCAGCCCTGCTCTGACCCCACATTTCATTGGCAGCATTGAGTTGGAGCAGGTTAGACGTGATGGAATGTGGCAGTTTATGGGAGATGACAGTGATACGTATGCCTGTGTGTGTGCTTGTGAAGCTGATCCATGGTAAGGTAGTATTGTAGGGGATGGCTTGGATGAAGAGGTTATCCATCGTTGACTTAACACTTGTTAACTATGGCATTTCCTGCTACTGGCAATTGTTCCCTCACTGTCACAATTATGTCACTGTCACAGGAGAGCCCTGTAGTGGCCCTGTCACCCACAGCCACATGTGTGTTTGTCACTGCGCAGCAGAGGTACAGTGCACACTGAAAGGGTTATGTAACTGTAGAGGCAGGCTAGCACTCTGCAACACAGATACACTCAATCACACCAAACAGACGCAAGTACACATGTAGTCTCACACACGCACAACCATGCACTCACACACACTGCAGACAAACCAGTCACACTAGCAGACTGCAACACACATACAGTAACCAGATAATACACACACATACACAGGCACACACACAAACAAACAACTGCCCCAGAAACCGCTGTGTTTGGAGACACCTCCAGCAGGAGCCCTTTGCAGTGTAATGGCACACCATCACATTTGTTTGTGAAGTGTGGCCCTAAACTATTTTTATTTACCGACTAAGTGGATGATAAAAACCTTTGGAGGCCATTAACACTGTAAACAAACTGAGTTGAGTGTGCTTGTGTGTGTGTGTGTGTGTGTGTGTGTGTGTGTGTGTGTGTGTGTGTGTGTGTGTGTGTGTGTGTGTAAACTCCAGCACCAGTGCCTCATTGCTCTCATCTCTCTCATCAGCGCTTCGCTGATCTCAGTGGTGTGTCTAATGTCTGTAAAACAGCGAATTACGCACCTTCCTCTCCGAGAAGCCTGGATTCCTCCGAGAGGCGAGCACGCAGCGTGTTGAGACAGAGCCCATTGACTCGCACGAATCAATTTGTGGAAACGTATTTATGTAAATATTTATGTAAACGATTCAGGCTCATTTGCATACCCCAGCCCCACTACCGAGGTGCCACTGAGACTGCAGCCCACATCCTCCTTCACCAAGGTGTCACTTCCATCATTTCAAGCTCAGGAGAGAGAGAGAGAGAGAGAGAGAGAGAGAGAGAGAGAGAGAGAGAGAGAGAGAGAGACAGACAGACAGACAGACAGACAGACAGACAGAGACAGAAAGAGGGAGAGAAGAGAGAGAGAGAAAGAGAGAGAGAGAGAGACAAAGACACAGAGACAGAGACAGAGAGAGGGAGAGAAGAGAGAGAGAGGGAGAGAGAGACAGACAGACAGACAGGCAGACAGGCGGAAAGAGGGAGAGAAGAAAGAGAAAACGAGAAAGAGAGAGAGAGAGACAGACAGACAGGGACAGAAAGAGGGAGAGAAGAGAGAAAGAAAGAGAGATAGAGAGAAAGAGACAGACAGACAGACAGACAGAGGCAGAGAGAGGGAGAGGGAGAGAGAAAGACCTCATCTCATGGGCATGTGAGTGACAGTTCAACAGAGATGAATTAGAAGAGCCAAGCCTCCCCTCTATAGCACACAGCACACATGCATGTGTGTGGTTGTGGTTGCCAAGCCTCCCCTCTATAGCACACAGCACACATGCATGTTAGCCTCCCCTCTGTAGCACACAGCACACATGCATGTGTGTGCTTGTGGTTGGGCATACTACTCTGAGTGGAGGAGACTGGATGTGGAAGGGATTGAGTCATCCATGGGTTCCCAGCTAAAACAGGAGACTGGATGTGGAAGGGATTGAGTCATCCATGGGTTCCCAGCTAAAACAGGAGACAAGAGGAAAGGGGGGGGGGATAAGAATAACAGGAGAGCAGAGAGAAGGAGGGGAGAGAGAGGAAGGCAGGACAGGTGAAGAGAAGAGAGGAAAGGGAGGAGGGCAGAAGAGAGGAGAGAAAAAAGAGGAAATGAAATGACACAAAGGGAAGGAAAGAGAGGAGAGGAGAGGAGAGGATAAGAGAGGAGGAGCATGTGTGGGATGTTCATCTGCATTGTGTTAGCTGCGTAAGAGGAGCTGGTGTGAATATCAATGTTCTCTCAGGAGAGCCACGAAGGTACCTTAGGCATGGAACCTATGCAATCAGCCACTTTATCTCTATTTCCCTCTCTTTCTATCTTTCTCTCTCTGTCACTCTCTGTCTTTATATCCACCCCCCCCCCCCCTTACTGTCTCCCTCTAATTCTGTCTCCAGAGGATGTCTCCCTGAGAGAGGCTGAGCTCTCTGCTCTGGCCACCAGGGAATGGAGAGCCCATCCATATTCACAGCACCGCTCTGAACTCACCCTAATGGGGCTTCGCAAATCGGCATCAGTTGAAAGCACTGGCCCTGTGCCCATACATACATACATGCGCGCGCACACACACACATACATGAGTACTCACTTACATGCACACACACATAGACAGACACACACTCACATGTACATACAGACACACACTTGAGTACTCACATACACACACATATTGAAACACTAACACATACACATGCACACACACACATATTCAAACACTAACACATACACATGTACACACACACATACAAACAGAGAGACACACGTGGCTCTCTGCAAGGACAGGGAAGCACAATTTCTAAGTGCCCCAACACGTGACTCCATTCAGGGGAAAAGCCCATTTCTTCTCTCCTTCTCTCTCCCTCTCTCTCTGTCTCTCTCTCTCTCTTTTTCTCTCCCTGTCTCCCTCTCCCTCTCTTTCTCTCTCTCTCTCTTGCAGAGCAAAACGATGGAGCACAAACAGTTTTGACCCTCTCCATGGAGCGGCAATGGGGATTACTTGTTTCTTGTGCACTGCAGTCTTTGTACATTGCAGACAAAAAGCTACTCACACACACACACACACACACACACACACAGGTATTGCCCTTGCTTTCTGACACAAACCCTACATGTGACCATCCATTTGAGAATAAAAAAACAAAGCTGATTGATGCACTGCCGATACAGTCCCAACACTGCAGTCTTACAGTATGACCTTGAAATCACCTTGGCCTCCCCACACACCCCCATTCTGTGAGCCAACATGGTATCCTCCAGCCAACCTGATTTGTGGAGATGTCACACTGGGTCACTGAGCCTGGGGGATGAGGGGGAGCAGTGGGGAGTTGAGGGTTAACAAGTCCCCATTGGTTAGCAGAGCAGACCTCTAATTGGCCAGTAGAGCTGACAGTATCCTCACACCCATTCAGACAGAAAAAAAGAGGTGAGAGAGAGAGCGAGAGAGAGAAGATGGAGGATAGAAAGAATTGAGTGATAGGGTGAAAGAAAGTGTGCAAATAAAAGGAGAAAATGGGTAGCGACAAGGCTGGAGGAGGGAAAGAGAGTGAAAGGGAAAAAACTATACATCACAGCATGCAGCTGCTCTGTCAAAGACAATAACAGTCAGTCTTGTTTTTTTTTTCCTTATCTTCTCTCTCTCCATCTCTCTCTTTCTCTCTGTCTCTTTTCTTCTCTTGTTCATTTTCATTGGACCCATTTTACCCATCCCCCTCAATCTATGCTTTTCTCTCCACTTACCCCATACCCCAACACCATCACCATCGCTGCCCCCCCCCCCCCCACCCCACCCCAAAGCAGCTCCTTGGTCAGTTGCCATAACTCCATCATCCTGTCGTTCTCTTCAGCACTTTTTCTGCTTTCACAGTCTTCTCTCTCTCTGTCTCTCTCTCTCTGTCTCTCTCTTTCTCTCTCTCTCTCTCTCTGTCTCTCTCTTTTTCTCTCTCTCTCATCCCCATTTCCCCTCTTCACAGCAGGCTATGATTTGTGGACTGCCACATTCTGCTCAGCCCTTTCCCCCCTTCTTTCAGCAGCGAGAGGCATCCGCACAGAGAGAACAAAGGAACCCAATGTGTCAGAACAGCACTAGCTGTTTTACGTCCATATGTATTTATAGTTGTTCAGTTTAAAGAAACGCTTCTCACAAACGCATCAGGACCTGAACTGTAGCACATAGGAATTAGCATGCCTCATGCGTCGCTATTTTCAGCCATCAACTTTATGTACCTTGCGGATGGTGCTCAATTCCCACAGCGCACCAAAAACAATGTGACAGCTTGACAATGAGAAAGGGAGAGATGAGACAGAGAGGCCCACTGGTTGTAAAAACTGTCTGTTTTTTTAAAAGTTTCCCACAAAGTATCTGCGTGACAAATGTACATTGTGCTTGTATCTACAAGCCTATAGATCGTTTCCCATGTGAGGCTACACAACCTCTGTAACTATGCTGTAATTTCTCTGAATGGTCAGTCAGAATTACATTAATTACAATTACACACAGACTATGGTAGTAGTAGTAGTATTAGTAGTAGTACTAGTAGTAGCAGTAGCAGTAGCAGTAGCAGTAGTAGCAGCAGTAGTAGTAGTAGTATCAGTAGTAGTAGTAGTAGTAGCAGCAGCAGTAGTAGTAGTAGTATCAGTAGTAGTAGTAGCAGTAGTAGCAGTAGCAGTAGTAGTAGTAGCAGTAGCAGTAGCAGTAGTAGTAGTAGCAGTAGTAGTAGCAGTAGCAGTAGTAGTGGTAGTAGTAGTAAGCCTTTATTGTCACTAGTCACAAGTACCAGCGAAATTAGCCATCAACCCATCCATACATCCATACCATAGAATGTATATTGTGGCGAGGGAGGAAGGACTGTAGAAGGGTGTGAGTGTGAGAGTCTTCTGGGGTAATTTAATGCTAATTTGTCAGACAGTGCTGTGTTTAGTGTGAACAGGCGCTTAAGTTGAACAATTACTAAAGGCCAGAGCGCAGAGCAGGATTCAGCTGCTCACTTCTGGAGGAGGAGTGAGGACGAGCCGCGGAACTTCATCACCAGGAGTGCTGCAGGTTTGGGCAGCCTCTGTCTCCTGGTCAAACACACAGAGGTGTATGTGTGTCTGTGTGTGTGTGTGTGTGTGTGTGTGTGTGTGTGTGTGTGTGTGTGTGTGTGTGTGTGTGTGTGTGTGTGTGTGAGTGCTGCAACTAAGCATACAGGCACAGGTTTGGGCAGCCTCTGTCTCCTGGTCAAACACACAGAGGTGTGTGTGTGTGTGTGTGTGTGTGTGTGTGTGTTGTGTGTGTGTGTGTGTGTGTGTGTGTGTGAGAGAGAGAGAGAGAGAGAGAAAGAGAGAGAGAGAGTATATTTTCAATCAATTTTCATTATCTATTCTTCTCTGTCTGTTTTTCCTCAATGCGCGCACGCACGCACGCACACACACACACACACACACACACACACACATCCGCCTTCACAGACAGGCAGGCACGTCACGCTTTACCATGCTTGACATTTTACTCCCTCAGCTTGAACCACATGTAAGCTGTCCAATGACATTTAAGCTTTTCAGCACAAGTGATGGAGGCAGACAGGCAGATACAGGGAGCAGAAATAGATGGAGAGAGAGAGAGAGAGAGAGAGAGGAGAGAGAGAGAGAGAGAGAGAGAGAGAGAGAGAGCGAGAGAGAGAGAGATGGAGAGAGAGAAAAAAAAAGAGAAAGAGAGCAAGATGGAGAGACAGAGAGAGAGAGAGAGAGATGGAGAGACAGAAAGAGGAAGAGAGAGAAAGAGACGGAGAGACAGAAAGAGAGAGCGAGAGAGAGAGAGACAGACAGACAGAAAGAGGGAGAGAGAGAAAAAGATGGAGGAAGGGTGGATGAGTGAGGTAGAGGTGGCCGAGAGGTGGCTGTTTTCCAGAACACTGAGCAGGCCGTTTGTGGGATGAAGTGTTTCTCCCTCATTTCACCTTTCCTGGTGTCGCCTGTACGGCCATCATAGACGACCACCACCTCTGCTCCATCTGTCTCTGCCCGTGCCTTTGCCCGTCTGCCTTCAAATGTGTCCCCTCACCTTCCACCTCCCCATTCTGCTTCATTTCTCTGCTTCTGATGAATCTGCAGTCCACCGTGACTTTGCCCTGACATCTGTTCCGTCTGTCGGAGGCTGCTTAATAAATATATTTACTTTCACTGAATCAATGTGTCTTAATGAGATGTAGACCTGTTCAATGGCAAGTGCAAAGACAAAGCCTGAACGTTTTATTTTGTTTGCAAGCTACTTTTGTTACCAAACTGCTACTTTTCACATCATTAGGAATGTTAAAACAGAAACTCTATTAGCTATGACGCTAATAATCAAACTGTCCTGAAACAGATGTTTTTGCTTGTCCTTCCAACCTTCCTTCCGCTGTTCAACTTGTATGTAATGTCTCAGCATTCTGTCATTGTGTCCGTACTTGTGCCTTGTCACTCTAATCAGTGTCCCTGGGCTTGGATGGGTGGATGACTGAGATACCAAATGCCACCCCCCACCCCACACTCAGCCCATCATCTGCGACCACAGCCAGTCCTCCCTCCCAACCATAACTGCACTTTATCCCACCCCCCCATCACCTTTTCTACCACTGCCCTTCATATGGCAGCCATCCCCCCAACCGCATTCTATGCACTTTACTCCCCACTCCCCATGCACAGTCTAGACTCACACTCAACAGTTTCAATGCATGTCCTACTACCCAGTATGTCTATGCATGTGACAAGTAAACATCCTTGTGTCCTTGTATCCTTGTGTATCCTGTGATGGAGTGTATTTTGTATCCTGTGATGGAGTGAAGACTGCAGGCCCTGTCCTTACTTGCGCCTTGTCACTGTAATCAGTGTCCCTGGGCTTAAATGGGTGGATGATTGAGATACCGCATCCTGTGACGGAGTGAAGACTGCAGGCCCTGTCAAAAAGAAATGCACAATCGCTCTCTGCCTCTGCCTCTCCCTTTCTCTTTCTGTCTATGTGTTTGTCTCTCTTTTATTCTCTATTTCGCCTCCTCTTTCTCCCCACCTACAGTACATCTCTCTCTCTCTATCTCTCTCTCTCCATCTCTCTCACGTCCGTATTCTTTCTGTCTTCCTACCTCCCAGCCTTCCTTTTATATATTCTCTCCCTCTCTTTCTTTCTCTCTTTCTTTCTCTCATTCTCTCTCTCTTTCTGTCTTTCTTTCTTTCTTTCTTTCTCGTTCTCTCTCTCTCTCTCTCTCTCTCTCTCTTTCTCTATGCTGCTGTCCTATGTGTCGGATAGTGGTGGCAGCCGAGCTCCTTTGATCCACCTTAATGCTGGCTGATTCCTGTGTCAGCTAGAAGCAGCTCCCCTCTCTCCCTGTGGAGATGTGTGGGTTAGGGGGTGGGCACAGCACCCCTCCAATACCACACACACACGGGCACACACACACACACACACACACACACACACACACACGCACGCACACACACGCACACACACACACCAATGCTGCTCTGGCCAGGTGGTACTGTAGGAGCAACAGTGCTGGCTGTTCACATTTGTCTGCCCTTCTAGGTCCAGAGCCCTTTACACCTTCCCACAGTCAGCACCGAACAAAGGAAGTCTGGGTTTAGGCATAGGAAATTAAGCAGGAAGCCAGTCGACATCAAGGACTTTCAATATGAAGGCAACACTTTGTTTAAAACTCTAAAAGCCTCTGCACACCAAAAAGACTTCAGAAGGCGGAGCTACTGTCTTTTGTTGTCGTCTCGAGTTTTCTTGGAAAAGTGACAATTTTGCGCTGCACCAGCGGTAAACAATCACATACGTTTTGTGCTTGTGCGAAAGGAATTTCTATGCATTTACTACGGTTGTTTGTAGCATGTTTACCCTCAAAACATAGGCATAGCAACGGGCGGGCTGAGGTGGGCCTGTGCCCACCCACTTGTCAATCAAGCCCACCCAGTCAGAAGTTTAACTGACTGTTTTAGTAATAATAACCTTTGTCCACTGATAAGGACACTGTGACACCACTCAGGAACTCGTGTGGGAACTTGGCTGAGCCAGAGCAGTAGACAAAACTAACTAAGTAAGGTAAATATGAAACACGTTCAGATTAGCATGTAGTCCTATTTTATAGGACCCGCACACAAAACAATTAGATTAACACCTTAGAATGACAGAAGTAATTCAAGAAGTAACGAAGTTGTGATGGAGGTTAGCAATCATGTACACAACGATTCCCAGCCTCATGATGAAGAAAAAAACTTGGGTCCGTGTGCTCTGCCAAATGGAGACAGGGTCCTGAATGGCTGGGTATATACAAGCTGTCGAGTTGTCTGTCTAGTGTTCCTGATTTAGCCAATTATTTTTGAGTGTTACATTAAAGTTCGGCTGAAAATCTTTTGGCACGTTGGGATGGACTATTCCACAAACCTTAGAAGGCCTGCCCATTTCTCTAAGTTTTTTTATAGTAATCGCAATCAACACTGTGTATGGTGAAAATGTTACATTGATGGATTGCAGAAGCTAAAAGTAAAGCATTGCTGGAAAAACAATAGCCTAAGAAACATGGTAGGCCTAGTTAGGCAAGTTAAAAATACAATGTTCATTTCCACGAATAAAAAAAAAAACATCTCCACTTCTGTTTTTTTTTTGACAAATCACACCCTGGATACACACCCTAAGGTCAGAGCCGCATAGGTGTGTATTTATTTGTGTGCATGTGTGTGTGTGTGTGTGGGGGGGGGGGGGGGTGGGTCCGGGGGGATCCGGGGCTGGGCACATCTCCTAACCCCTCCTAACTCACACATCTGCTCTGGGGGAAAGGGGAGCTGCTTCTAGCTGACACAGGAATCGGTCGGCATTAAGGTGGATCAAAGGAGCTCAGCGATCACCTCTATACGACAGACAGCACAGAGGGAGAGATAGAGAGACAGAGACAGAGATGACTGCCCACTAAAGGCCGACTCTCTTGCGCCCGCGATGTGACAGCAATTTATGGCAGACGATCAGCATAATGGAATGGAATCTACCAGCGCAAGTGGAGCAACACACTGCAACGACAGAGCAACCATCAGCGTCCAAAAGCCCTCCCTTTTTTTATTTTTCAGGGCAAGACAATCCTTTTACAAACCATCCACTCTCCACTCTTTTCCCCAAACAAACTGGCACACTTGCTGGCAAGCAGCAGACAACATCAATATGTAGCTACAGTATTTTTGTACCACTGCTTTGGACAACTGAAGGTCACAAGCATCACTGGGTGCACTTTCAGATGTGTGGTTATAGGCTATGCCTCACTGTTAAGGAAAATGATACGGTTAAAAACATTGTTTATTCGAACCAAAAAGAAATACAATGCATTGCATCAGGAGAAGTGTGTGTAATAAAGCAATGAGGCTATTCGACCGTGGAATTTGACTGTCGAATGACGAGTCATGTGTGTTGGCTTTAACACTGTGTGTAACGTTGCCCAGTGTATCATCACTTTTAGAGTGGTTGCGTGCACAGCATGCTGCTG
>CM050216.1:34313742-34321242 GCA_027475355.1 Coilia nasus
GCTTTCCTCAAGCAACTCACACTGTCTGGCTCAGTTTGTGTTCTTTCCACTGTCTGAAGGGTGGCGTTATATTAATGATATAATGCCACACTATATATATTACAGTTTTTGCCCATTGCTTAAACACATTTTGCAAAACTTGGCTCGCTTTGCCAAAACTCTACACACAAGCACATAGGACACAAAACTTGGAAATAAACCATTCACATCTATGTCAAATTGAAACTCTGCAATCAAAACCTAACAATCCTTTGTCAAAATGTCACTCTGATGACAAAATTGCACACACTTGCATCTTATAAAAACACTGTCACATCAGCAGCAACACACTAGTCTACTTTATATAAAACACTGTTTTTTGTATTTTGAATAGATGTGTTTTGCCAAAGATACAGCTGTTTTTCATTTTTGAACGAAGTACAACTGCGAAATAGTGTGTAGTGTGCAGGAGCAAGTGTGTTTCAAAAAGGAGCAAGTGTGTTGCAGAATTGCAACTAAAGTGTAAAGCAGCGCTTTTGTTTAAGGTATGGTTACACTGTGTTTAAGGCATGGTAACACAACTTCACGTTATGTTACTTTGGTTTAAGCATATGTTTATTGCGTTCAAGCAATGGGCAAAAACTGTAAAAATAATAATAATAATAATAATAATAATAATAATACAGTTTTTGCCCATTGCTTGAACGCAATAGACATATGCTTAAACCAAAGTAACATAACTTGAAGTTGTGTTACCATGCCTTAAACACAGTGTAACCATACCTTAAACACAAACGCTGCTTTACACTTTAGTTGCAATTCTGCAACACACTTGCTCCTTTTTGCAACACACTTGCTCCTGCACACTACACACTATTTCATACATAAGACACTTCGTTCAAAAATGAAATACCGATGTATCATTGGCAAAACACATCTATTCAAAATACAAAAAACAGTGTTTTATATAAAGTAGACTAGTGTGTTGGTGCTGATGTGACAGTGTTTTCATAAGATACAAGTGTGTGCAATTTTGTCATGAGAGTGACATTTTGGCAAAGGATTGTTAGGTTTTGATTGCAGAGTTTCAATTTGACATAGATGTGAATGGTTTATTTCCAAGTGTTGTGTCCTATGTGCTTGGGTGTAGAGTTTTGGCACAGCGAGCCAAATCTTGCAAAATGTGTTTAAGCAATGGGCAAAAACTGTAATAATCTTTACTTGTATAGCACAATTCATACATACCAGATGCAGCTCAAAGTGCTTTACAGTTTGGCAAGGTCACCACAAGCAACATTTCTTGCAGTCCAGTGGCGTCGGAGCGGATGAACACAGTAACAAAATGACGTAGTGATGCAATGCCCCGTTAATGCGTGCAAAAACACAAGTGTGTCACAAGCTATTTCTCTCTTTCACTGTTTTTCTATCTTTCTCTCTATATTTCTCTCTCTTCCTCTCTATCTCCTTCACTCTTCCTCTCTCTCTCTCTTACTCACACACTTCTTTACACCTTCTCTTAAGAGTCTCTTTCCATATCCCTGCTTTATTGTGCATCCCCCTTTTGCTAGCCTCCTTCTGGTGCCTCAGTGATGCTATCTTTCCCTCCCACTGATATAGATCGCGCTCTGCCTGCAAATGGTAATCGCAGCTATCTACAAAGACTCTATGCACTGTGTGTGTGTGTTATATGTATGTGTGTGTGATTGTGTATGTGTGTGTTTGCTTGCGTGAATCCTTGCTGCTCTAAGCACCAAGAGGGTTATTCCACAAGGTCTCTTACCACCCCAGGTGCGTGCACACACACACACATGCACACACACACACACACACACAGAAACACATGTTTAAATAAGAAGGCAGAGGCAATGCAAAATTTGTCAACACACAAGCCACCGTTTCTCTTTCGGGCTGCAACCATCTGGGGTTTTGCTCGTCCATTCATTTCTCTCTCTGTGTGTGACAGCCCCAGTCCTGCTGCAGGATAGCAACAGAGCAACAAACAGCATGGAACGTGAACTGCATGGGATGGCTGTGCAGGCTGCTTGGTTTTCATCTGTTCTCCCTTCCGATCGGTGCTGCTGCTGCTGCTGCTGCTGGAGTGGCTTCCTCAGCTCCACACAGCTCCATGTTTAATTCTCTTTGTATGGCTGCATATTTCCCAATGGGTGAATGTTTGTATGTGAATCATAGTGTGTGCAGGCCAGTGGTTGCTGTCCGTGGTGCTGACTAGGGCTGGTTGTGGAGGCACTGTGGTAATATCAAAGTGCAAGCAGAATGGCCTTCTCCTCTTTCTGCGTTTTCCTCTCCCTACTCCCCCACCCTCTCTTTTTTCTTTCTCTCTGTGTTTATCTCTGTCTCTTTTTCTTTAGGTCTCTCTCTCTCTCTCTCTCTCTCTCTTTCTCTCTTATCTCTCTCCCTATTTCCTAAAGGCAGTTCTCTACACCAGACCAGCTCTGTCCAGCTGTCCCCTTCTCTGCAAGACCACACATTCTTATGACACATATTCACTGACATACATTTTTCCTGACACATGCATGCACACCACCCAGATACACATATGTACCTTGTACACACACACACACACACACACACACACACACACACACACACACACACACACACACACACACACACACACACACACACACACGCTAACTCACATGCATGCAGGCATGCGCACACACACACACACAGACCCACAGGAAGAGAGATGTTCAAACATATTTAATCACAGAAAAATGACAGACAATTCTCAAGAACATCTGTCAAAACTCTCAGTCTTTCAGTGTACATCATGCACCTACGCCTTCTGAGGCAGTCTACTCTCTCCAATAACCACTACCAGACACAGAGCAATCTCCTCCAAGAACATAGCTGCATTTCATTATACTGTTCCTCTATGCTCACTATGATAGTCTGTATTATGCATATGTTCCATTGGCATGTGGATTTAGTTTTGTGCATGTGTAGTGCTAAGAACCAGGGCTCCAAGGACATAATAAAATGTGTAAAAACGTTTCCAAAACTGTAAGGTTTATGGAGGCAACTCTGGGCTTATGTAATCAGGGCCGTCTTTTCTTTGTGCTGAGCTCAGCAAACAAACCTCCACGGTGTGACGCAATTCAGCTAGGAGTTCGTCCTCACGTGCTACAGGAGAGGGACGCAAGCCCACAGAAAGAGGTCAGCTTACCTGCACCCAGCCTCATACAATGCATCCTGCACCCAGCCTCATACAGTCCATCCTGCACCCAGCCTCATACAGTCCATCCTGCACCCAGCCTCATACAATGCATCCTGCACCCAGCCTCATACAGTCCATCCTGCACCCAGCCTCATACAATCCATCCTGCACCCAGCCTCATACAGTCCATCCTGCACCCAGCCTCATACAGTCCATCCTGCACCCAGCCTCATACAATGCATCCTGCACCCAGCCTCATACAGTCCATCCTGCACCCAGCCTCATACAGTCCATCCTGCACCCAGCTTCATACAATCCATCCTGCACCCAGCCTCATACAATCCATCCTCATCACTCTCTGCCGAGCTCATGTGCTCTTAGCAGTCCTTCATTTTTTAAACAGACCAAGTTTACTTCCAGGCTTTTTTTTTTTTCAACACGTTTCAAATGTACTTTCTTAAATGTGAAGACACAACGCTTCACAGATGTACAATTCTGGGCCATTAACAATCCTGGGCAAAAAAGGGGAGATGGAGCAGGTACAGGCAAATGTGGGCCTGATGCCACATTTACAGTTGCCATCATTATCATATCATATCATACCATTAGCCCCCCTTATGAAATTAGACAAAACTCTTGATTTCTCCATGGAAATGACCATTAACAACAAGTGTTTACAGTGTATTTGGTCTAATAATTTTGAACGTGTCATTTTTGCCCCTTCTTGTTTCAACTCAGAGTATCAGTAAAAAATCCTAATCAAACTTGGTGGACATTTTGTCTTTGTTATTTTGGAAACAAATACACTATAAACACTTGTTGTTAATGGCCATTTGCACGGATAAATCAAGAGTTTTGTCTAATTTCATAAGGGGGGCTAATAATTTTGATCGCACCTGTACATGTATGAGGCATTACATACTGTATACAGTGTAAGAAATGACACCAGACCTGGAAAAATGACACCTTGCTTGTGTCTGTCATCAGCCTCAAACAGTCTGAGAAATCAGGTCAGTGTGATGATT
Source organism: Coilia nasus (assembly GCA_027475355.1). NCBI lineage: Eukaryota > Metazoa > Chordata > Actinopteri > Clupeiformes > Engraulidae > Coilia > Coilia nasus. The sequence goes on from CM050216.1 coordinate 34,317,928, forward strand.
TAACGTACTTCTGTCTATGTTTTCCCTTTCTTTTCTGGTTGGTAAACACACTCATGCCACAGGCAAGAGAGCACACACTAAACTACACCCAAACCAAGATGTCCTAGGCCGAGAAGTACACCTGTATCCCTGTGCAAATGGTCATATGAACGTGGGCATTTCTAAGTGTGTGTTGAAAGCTGTGTGCGTGTGAACACGCTGAGTGTAAGTGGGTTCTCCCAGTGCGAATGCTGTCAGAACCACTGATTTAATGACTGAGATCACACAGCACAGCTCCATGGATGGAATAATGATGACATCACATATAACACGTGGTTTGGCATAACCCCCCTCCCCCATCTTCTTCTGTTTTAATGTTTACTTGACACACAGATCAGCCCTCTCCATCACTGCCCATTCCCACCCACCTTCCTCTCCTCTTCCCCTCTTTCTTTCTTTATCCTCTCTTCCTCATCCCTCTCCTCTTTACTTTTTATCTCAGATCTTCACTGTCCTCTCCTCCCACATGCTTATCTCTTCATCTCTCCATTCCGCTCTGTCAAACCTCTCCTCTGTCGATTGCCACTATCACTCGTTTTCCTCCCACCTGTCCTCCCTGCGATCACTCTCTCCACTCCTCCTCTCTGATGTGCTTGTCTTTCTCCACACACATCTATCCATCATTGGTTTCCCCAACTCCTGTGCGATCTTAATGCTTTTGTAGGTGGGGGTCATTACTGGTGGTGTTTACTGATGTGGCAGATAGAGAGGCTTTCACGGAAGTTTGCTCAGATTGAGAAGTAGTTGGCAGAGTAAATAGGAATGCCAGCACACATGTGATGTATTGTACACTTAAACCACAGCAATAGCCACCTCCCACATACACGTACAAACACAGACACACGCACACACACACACACAGCCACACTTGTGCCCACTCATATAGGTTCCATATGGTTCCTGACAGAGGGTTTGTCAGAGTTGATTAAGAACAGAGAGCCTCTCAGTCAGAGCCACATTGGTAGCAGCTCCATGGATTAAACTCACGAATGTCTATTAGGAAGCCTAGATTGCTCATCACTAACCAGCACACTATCACCACCCTGACTCACTTTCCACAGGTAAGGTTCACACCAGGGTGTGTTAGCAAGTTAGCAGTTGTGTGAAAGTAGTGTTCTACCAACCACACCAATTACTCTAGTATTATTAGCACCACAGCACACACACGTCTGTGTACAGGAACACCGTCAGTGCTGGGAGGAGTGAGTGTGGTTTGAGCATAGCTCATTTCAATGTCATTCAGAAGAGCTTTTGGCAGTAACCAAAATGGGACATTATTTTTGTCCCAGTGAGAACAGAAGCACTAGCGAACCGTTAGCCACCATGTGCTGCTGGCACTGAGACGGGTTTGGCTGGGTGTGGTACTGCACTGTAGCCTGGTAAACCAGCACCTCGTACTTCATTTCATTTTGTACAGAGGGTCTGGACCAGACACCGTCAGAAACGATATCTTGGAGGTGTGGACTCTGCTGAAGTTTAAAACAAGTGCCTCTGCCTTTACCCAATCGCTAACGCCTGGTCGTCATGTATGCAATTAGCCTACCTAAGCACTACAATTCAAATGTAGCACACAAGGTCAACGTCATGGCTATCAAACACACCCTCTGTCCGCTGATTGGATCGGTCTTGCTGGGGCCAACTAAATGACCCTCAAGAGATTCCGTTCCAGACCCTCTGTACAAAATGAAATAAAGTACGAGGGGCGGGTTTACCAGGCTAACTGCACTGTACTGTACAGGTCGATATACAGGGGATATACTATACTACAAAGGTAAAACCCTAAGTGACAAAAATGGTCTTGTTGACCAAGAGGTAGTTGTAAAGCTGTTGGTAGAAGCCATCAGGGTACCTTTCACCTTCTACTGAAAGCCTACTTGTATTACCATATAGTATATTACATTGTAGTACTAAGTTTTTTGGATGTACAATGTTTTGGCTTCCTACTTTTTTGCAGGTTATTAGAAGTATTCAGCAACACTTTGTGCCTTGTTGGCCAAAATATTGAGTATATCATACAATTGATTTCAGCAGGCCCAGGTTTACATAAACCAGCACACACCTAGAGATCTGGTGGCTCGTTGGAAGAGGATCTACTCTGTGTGCCCAGGGTTGTGGGTTCAAACCTCAGACCTTCCAGGGGGTTTTCTGGAATTTGGAATCAATAACCTGTCTATAATTACCTATCTGTCACACAGGAATGGAATCAGCAGGCCCAGCCTTACCTAAAGCAGCACACACACACACACACACACACACGGACACAGAGGAGCGGGTGCAGGAGTGTGTTTAATGCCTGGCAGAGCTTTAAAAGGCGGAGCTGTGTGTCGTGTAGGGAGAGAAGGAGGAGGAGGAGGAGGAGGAGGAGGAGGAGAGGAGGTGTAAGTCATACAGCGACTGATGAAGCAGGTGAGAAAGCAGCAGCAGGGTCCTGTGGGAACGATTGCCTCACCTCCTGGGCACAGCGGTGCCTGCCTTCCTGCACTAACGACCAGTTAATTAAAGACTAATTAAGGCACGAGCGAGTCACGGGCCAACACATGGAGCGATCGGAAGAGAGTCACGGCATGTGCTGTCACGATCACACACACACATAAACAAACCAATACCAACTCACTTTAGTGTTTGTGTGTGTGTCAAAGAGAGAAAGAGAGAGAAGGTGCGGGTGTGTATGTGTTAAAGTGCACATATGTGTGCAACGGCATGCGTGTCTGAGTGCGTGTGTGGGCATATGTGTATGTAAGCCTCCTCTGGCACACTCCCATCGCTGTGTGTGTGTGTGTGTGTCTGTGTGTGTGTGTGTGTGTCTGTGTGTATGCACTGTGTGCTGGAATAGTTGCAGAATCCTCTTGTTGGCAGACAGATGGGGAGACAAGTGTAGCTGCAGCAAGTCCAGGATGGAGGCGGTGGGGGTGGGGGTGGGGTGGGGGTGGTTAGATAATGACATCTTAATTAAAGAAGCTTAGGAACCATGGAGGGGTGGTGCCTGCCCAGACCCAACATGGTCTTTGCAAATGGCCTCTGTGGCTGTCTCTGTGCTTATTTATTTGTCTTTATTTGTTTGCTTGTTTGTGTGTGTGTGTGTGTGTCTGTTTGTCTCAAATGTGGAGTGGAGAAAGACCATGTGCATGACCAGCAAGTGTGTTTGTGTGTGTGTGTGTGTGTGTGTGTGTGTGTGTGTGTGTGTGTGTGTGTGTGTGTGTGTGTGTCTGTCTGTTTGTCTCAAATGTGGAGTGGAGAAAGACCATGTGCATGACCAGCAAGTGTGTGTGTGTGTGT
>CM050216.1:34326242-34328742 GCA_027475355.1 Coilia nasus
ACACACTAACACACACACACACAAAACCACCACCACTTTCCTCCGGCCATGTGCCCGGGCCTCTGGATCGTGGGCAGGCTGCCCAGCGCCCGGAAACAGATTCCAGCGCAGCCATCCACGGCCAGGAGCCTGATGCCCGCTGCCAGTCAGCTCATGGGCAGCAGCAGGGAGAGAGTGGGGGAGTGGGGGGGGGGGGGGGGGGGGTGTGTGGCAGGGGGGTGGGGATCTGCCTCTTTCAAGATAACAAGCCCCAGTGAAAACGTCCGGCCAGTGTTGCCAAACACCGCTGTACTAGGTCCCTTCGCACACCCCGACTGAAGTCGCTCCCCGCATTTGATTGCTCACACTCGTGGCCGGCGTGGCTCCGCGCCGCTAAGCTACACCAACATCCCTCGGCCCGACAAAACACCCACAAAGCAGCCTGACTGAACACTTCAACCGCGGGTGGCGGTGGTGGTGGCGGTGGTGAAGGGGGGCTGAAAACTCATGACACGTAAACAGCTTGTTATCAGCTTTTTCTGCTATCAGCTTACCACAGCGCTTCATAAATATTTAGTGTCAATCCTGAGGCGACAACAAATTAAGCTTCTTCGTGTTTACACCGCATGCCTGTACACTTCCTCATGGCAACAGCCGTGGAGGCTCTGAGGTTTTGACAAACCCTGACTGAATGTTTGTGATGACCCAAAAGGCTACTAGACACGTGTTGTGGTGTGGTGTGATCCTCCAGAACTAAATGAGCCAACTACATGAGAAGTCACCTCACCAGCAAATTTGTTATGATGTTGTATATATATAACGTTTTAAATATGAAAACAACATAGCAGCATTTGCTTCCAACATTAAAGGTGATCTTTATCAGAAACTGCTTGAGGAAAACTGTGCAGCAAGAGTGTAAAAACTAATGAATAAAATATTACCAGGGCTTTTTTTTTCCTACACACTCATCTGCAGTTCTAGCCTGGTAAACCCACCCCTCGTACTACATTTCATTTCGTGCAGAGGGTCTGGAACAGAGACCGTCGGAAACGATTTGCTGGAGGTGTGGACTCTGCTGAAGTTTTAAAAAAGTGCCTCTGCCTTTACCCAATCGCTAACGCCTGGTCGTCACGTATGCAAATAGCCTACCTACGCACTACAATTCAAATGTAGCACACAAGGTCAACGTCACAGCTAACGAACACACCCTCTGTTCGCTGATTGGACCGTACTTTCTGCGACTTGCCAACTGCTCCTCAAGAGACTCCGGTCCAGACCCTCTGCACGAAATGAAATTAAGTACGAGGGGCGTGTTTACCAGGCTACTGCAGTTCGTCATCTGACAAAACAAAATGGTGTACTAAGCATTACAAATTAGTGGGTGACCCCTTGAAACAAGCTGCTTCTGTATACCAGTTCCTGCCTGGCCCAGGTGGTCTTTGCTTTTGAAGAGGACAAGCTTGACACGTTGACACGTTGTACATCTTTAAAAAAAAAGCCTTCAATGTCCGACAATCTGTCCGTGTGCAAACTGATAGCGGTCAAAGTTGCATGGTGATTAGGCAGTTTTGTACCGAGCAGTGTAGTGTGAATGAGACTTATTATCACACAATGCAAACAATTGCTACAGCTCAGCAGAGAAGAGGCAAGCCTGTGAAGAGGCTGTGGCACAATCAGTGATCATTCAGTCAGTAACGAGTGAAGATTATCTACTATCGCGCTGATGTGCACAGCATGTCCATTTAGAATAAAGGAGGTTGGAGAGAGATGAAACGTGTGGCCTTTAATTAAACTGTCACATTCCAGAAAAGTTATTATTAAGACTTTCCCTTGTTAATTACAGATAAAAAGAATTGCTTATCGTGGTCTGAAACCAGCCTATCAAACATTCAGCAGTGTTCAGGTTTTAACGCAGCCCAATTTAACCAAAAACACTTTTGCAGTGTACAATTTAATCACACTATCTCATCCTAATGAAACTTGAATAGGTGAGGAATAATTGAAGATCAAAAAGTATGATTCCGTCGTAAAACAGCCATTACCTTTTTATTAACGCGGCTGAAAACAGCTATTAGTGGCCCTTTGATATATTAGGACTCTAGCTATTAATGGACTTTATATTAGGACTCTAAATTGGGCTACATTTCAATGCTAAATGGGATGTTTATCCCGAGGAGGGGAGAGAGTAGCCAAGTAAACCAGCCATTCATACTACACTGCATTTTGTACGGAGGGTCTGGCTGTACAATACTTCCACTGACATTGGTTGTCTCAGGCAGAATCTTGCCTGACCAATCAGCAAACAGTTTCTTCCTGGAGGTGTAGACTCTGCTGAAGTTTAAAAAGACTGGATTTGCCTTTACCCGATTAGTAACATCTGGTCGTGACACATGCAATTAGCCTGGCTATAAGCCTGCCTACGCACTACAATTCATCGCTCATCGCTCACGTACAGTACACTCCCTCTGTTCGCTGACTGGTCAGGCAAGATTTTGCCTGAGACAACCATGTCAATGGAAGC
>CM050216.1:34331242-34338742 GCA_027475355.1 Coilia nasus
AAAGAAAATCGTGGGATGTATCGAACCGTGGGTCAAAAATCGTGATACAAACCGAATCGTGAGTTGGGTGTATCGTTACAGGCCTAGTACACACACACACACACACCCCATGCCAGTGCACCCACACACTCCCATGTGTGCACACACACACACACACACAAACACCCCATGCCACACACTCCCATGTGCGCACCCACACACTCCCATGTGCGCATACACACACACACACAAACACACACACACACACATACACACACACACACAAACACCCCATGTCAGTGCACCCACACACTCCCATGTGTGCGCACACACACACACACACACACACCATGCCAGTGCACCCACACACTCCCATGTGTGCACACACACACAGGGGAACAGCGCTGTGCTTGCATAGGGGAGGCATTAGTGCTGATGGAGGTGCTGTGATACAGTACGTGCAGCTGTCTCTGCTCACACAGCAGGTTGCATCAGCCAATAGCAGCTGTCTCTGCTCACACAGCAGTGCGCATCAGCCAATAGCAGCTGTCTCTGCTCACACAGCAGGTTGCATCAGCCAATAGCAGCTGTCTGTGCTCACACAGCAGTGCGCATCAGCCAATAGCACCACGGGTGGCCCAACGCACCTTTATTAATTTACAGCCTGCGATTACGACCACCATCACCGCGTCTGTCTGTCTCACTCCCTCTCTCTCCCTCCCCCTTTCTCTCTCTCTCTTTTACTCTCTCAAACACACACTCCCACACTCACCCTCTCTTGCTTTCTCTCTCTCTTTCTCTCTCTATCACTCTCTCACTCCTTCTCTCACTCTCACTCACTCACTTTATCACACACACAAACACACTCCCACACTCACCCTCTCTTGCTTTCTCTCTCTCTTTCTCTCTCTCTCTCTCTCACTCTCTCACACTCTCGCTCAATCACTTATCACACACACATGCACATACACACACACAAACACACTCCCACACTCACATCACACTGTCCTCTCTCTTTCTCTCTCTCTCTCTCTCTCTCTCTCTCTCTCTCTCTCTCTCTCTCTCACTCTCTCTCACACTCTCGCTCACTCACTTTATCACACACACATGCACATACACAAATACAAACACACACTTCCACAATCACATTGTCCTTCTCTTGCTTTCTCTCTCTCTTTCTCTCTCTCACACTCTCATTCCTTCTCTCACTCTCACTCAGTCACTTTATAACACACACACAAACACACTCCCACACTCACATCCCATTGTCCTTCTCTTGCTTTCTCTCTCTCTTTCTCTCTCTCTCACTCTCGCTCACTCACTTTATCACACACACATGCACACACACACAAACACACACTCCCACACTCACATCCCATTGTCCCTCTCTCTCTCTCTCTCACTCTCTCTCTCACTCTCGCTCACTCACTTTATCACACACACATGCACACACACACAAACACACACTCCCACACTCACAGCACATTGTCCTTTTCTTGCTTTCTCACTCACTCTTTTTTTTCTCTCACTCTCTTTCATTCACTCAGTCACTTTATCACACACACACACAAACACACACTCCCACACTCACATCCCATTGTCCCTCTCTTGCTTTCTCTCTCTCTCTCTCTCTCTCTCTCTCTCTCTCTCTCTCTCTCTCTCTCTCTCTCTCTCTCTCTCTCTCTCTCTCTCTCTCTCTCTCTCTCTCTCTCTCTCTCTCTCTCTCTCTCTCGTCTCTCTCACACACACACACACGGACGGACATGCACACTAACTACAGTAACTCACTGGTTCTCTCGGTGTTTTGTTCCTGTGCGCATACTTATTTCCCATACTTATTTCCCATACTTATTTCCCATACTTATTTCCCATAGTTCCTCTTGTGGATGTCAGCACTGCCACCTCTCTCCCACTCACTAACATTTGATCAATAATTTACATGGAGCTGTGTGTGGGGTTTGGAGTGTAGTCTTGTACCCCCACTGCATGTGTGTCAGTGTGTGTGTTTGTGTGTGGGTGTGTGTGTGTGTGTGTGTGTGAGTTTATGACTATGTTTATGTGTGGATGTCTGTGTATCTATTTTTGTGTTTAATGAAGCATGTCCGTGTGTGTGCGTGTGTTTGTGCTTGTCCATGTGTGAGTGAGTGAGTAAAAGTGTGTGTGTGTGTGTGTGTGTGTGTGTGTGTGTGTGTGTGTGTGTGTGTATGTGTGTGAGTGAGTATGTGTGTGTCCTCTACTCTTGGTTTAACACACATACACACACACACACACACACACACACACACTCACACACAGCTGAGTGTGCCCAAACACTCTGTGTGGGGCCTGATGACGCAGCAAGCAGAGAGTTAGCAAGCAGTAACCCTGCCCTACCAATTACCCTCACACACTCTTTCTGTCTTTCTTTCTTTCTTTCTCTCTCTCTCTCTCTCTCTCTCTCTCTCTCTCTCTCTCTCTCTCTCTCTCTCTCTCTCTCTCTCTCTCTCTCTCTCTCTTTCTCTATGCTGCTGTCCTATGTGTCGGATAGTGGTGGCAGCCGAGCTCCTTTGATCCACCTTAATGCTGGCTGATTCCTGTGTCAGCTAGAAGCAGCTCCCCTCTCTCGTTGTGGAGATGTGTGGGTTAGGGGGTGGGCACAGCACCCCTCCAATACCACACACACACACGGGCACACACACACACACACACACACACACACACACACACACACACACACACACACACACACACACACACACACACACGCACACGCACACACACACACACCAATGCAGCTCTGGCCAGGTGGTACTGTAGGAGCAACAGTGCTGGCTGTTCACATTTGTCTGCCCTTCTAGGTCCAGAGCCCTTTACACCTTCCCACAGTCAGCACCAAACAAAGGAAGTCTGGGTTTAGGCATAGGAAATTAAGCAGGAAGCCAGTCGACATCAAGGACTTTCAATATGAAGGCAACACTTTGTTTAAAACTCTAAAAGCCTCTGCACACCAAAAAGACTTCAGAAGGCTGAGCTACTGTCTTTTGTTGTCGTCTCGAGTTTTTCTTGGAAAAGTGACAATTTTGCGCTGCACCAGCGGTAAACAATCACATACGTTTTGTGCTTGTGCGAAAGGAATTTCTATGCATTTACTACGGTTGTTTGTAGCATGTTTACCCTCAAAACATAGGCATAGCAACGGGCGGGCTGAGGTGGGCCTGTGCCCACCCACTTGTCAATCAAGCCCACCCAGTCAGAAGTTTAACTGACTGTTTTAGTAATAATAACCTTTGTCCACTGATAAGGACACTGTGACACCACTCAGGAACTCGTGTGGGAACTTGGCTGAGCCAGAGCAGTAGACAAAACTAACTAAGTAAGGTAAATATGAAACACGTTTAGATTAGCATGTAGTCCTATTTTATAGGACCCGCACACAAAACAATTAGATTAACACCTTAGAATGACAGAAGTAATTCAAGAAGTAACGAAGTTGTGATGGAGGTTAGCACTCATGTACACAACGATTCCCAGCCTCATGAAGAAAAAAACTTGGGTCCGTGTGCTCTGCCAAATGGAGACAGGGTCCTGAATGGCTGGGTATATACAAGCTGTCGAGTTGTCTGTCTAGTGTTCCTGATTTAGCCAATTATTTTTGAGTTACATTAAAGTTCGGCTGAAAATCTTTTGGCACGTTGGGATGGACTATTCCACAAACCTTAGAAGGCCTGCCCATTTCTCTAAGTTTTTTTATAGTAATCGCAATCAACACTGTGTATGGTGAAAATGTTACATTGATGGATTGCAGAAGCTAAAAGTAAAGCATTGCTGGAAAAACAATAGCCTAAGAAACATGGTAGGCCTAGTTAGGCAAGTTAAAAATACAATGTTCATTTCCACGAATAAAAAAAGAAAATCTCCACTTCTGTTTTTTTTTTGACAAATCACACCCTGGATACACACCCTAAGGTCAGAGCCGCATAGGTGTGTATTTATTTGTGTGCATGTGTGTGTGTGTGTGGGGGGGGGTGGGTCCGGGGGGATCCGGGGCTGGGCACATCTCCTAACCCCTCCTAACTTACACATCTGCTCTGGGGGAAAGGGGAGCTGCTTCTAGCTGACACAGGAATCGGTCGGCATTAAGGTGGATCAAAGGAGCTCAGCGATCACCTCTATACGACAGACAGCACAGAGGGAGAGATAGAGAGACAGAGACAGAGATGACTGCCCACTAAAGGCCGACTCTCTTGCGCCCGCGATGTGACAGCAATTTATGGCAGACGATCAGCATAATGGAATGGAATCTACCAGCGCAAGTGGAGCAACACACTGCAATGACAGAGCAACCATCAGCGTCCAACAGCCCTCCCTTTTTTATTTTTCAGGGCAAGACAATCCTTTTACAAACCATCCACTCTCCACTCTTTTCCCCAAACAAACTGGCACACTTGCTGGCAAGCAGCAGACAACATCAATATGTAGCTACAGCATTTTTGTACCACTGCTTTGGACAACTGAAGGTCACAAGCATCACTGGGTGCACTTTCAGATGTGTGGTTATAGGCTATGCCTCACTGTTAAGGAAAATGATACAGTTAAAAACATTGTTTATTCGAACCAAAAAGAAATACAATGCATTGCATCAGGAGAAGTGTGTGTAATAAAGCAATGAGGCTATTCGACCGTGGAATTTGTCTGTCGAATGACGAGTCATGTGTGTTGGCTTTAACACTGTGTGTAACGCTGCCCAGTGTATCATCACTTTTAGAGTGGTTGCGTGCACAGCATGCTGCTGTGTGCTTGAGGCGCATGGAGCAATAGTCAATGAGAGCGCCTCTCAGACTGCATGCTCCCGGAATGTAAATGACGTTATAAATGTCGTCTCATGCCATAAACGCCTTTTTGACATTTTCTCTGGTAATTGGATCGATTTGCTTTAGCCCATCTCATCTCTCTTTTACCTCCTCACCTCTTCCTGTCCAGCATGTAGAATGCTAGTGTGTAGTGTAGTGTAGTGTGCTGTTATGTGGTATGGTATGTGGTGCGATGGTGTGGTGTGGTATAGTGTAGTGTGGTGTGGTGTTGTGTAGTGTGGTATGGTATGGTGTGGTGTGGTATAGTGTAGTGTGGTGTGGTGTAGTGTAGTGTAGTATGGTGTGGTGTTGTATAGTGTAGTGTGGTATGGTGTGGTGTGGTATAGTGTAGTGTGGTGTACTGAGGTGTGGTATGGTGTGGTGTGGTGTGGTATAGTGTAGTGTAGTGTAGTATAGTATAGTGTGGTTCTCATGTACTGTGGTGTGGTGTAGTGTAGTGTGGTGTGTTGTGGTGTGGTATAGTGTAGTGTGATGTGGTATAGTGTAGTGTGGTGTGTTGTGGTGTGGTATAGTGTAGCGTAGTGTAGTATAGTGTGGTGTTGGTGTAGTTTTGAGTGGTGTGTTGTGGTGTGGTATAGTGTAGTGTGGTATAGTGTAGTGTGGTGTGGTGTGGTATAGTGTAGCGTAGTGTAGTATAGTGTGGTGTTGGTGTAGTTTTGAGTGGTGTGTTGTGGTGTGGTATAGTGTAGTGTGGTATAGTGTAGTGTGGTGTGGTGTGGTATAGTGTAGCGTAGTGTAGTATAGTGTGGTTCTCGTGTACTGTGGTGTGGTGTAGTGTAGTGTGGTGTGTTGTGGTGTGGTATAGTGTAGCGTAGTGTAGTATAGTGTGGTTCTCGTGTACTGTGGTGTGGTATAGTGTAGTGTGGTGTGGTGTAGTGTAGTGTGGTGTGTTGTGGTGTGGTATAGTGTAGTGTGGTGTGGTGTAGTGTAGTGTGGTGTGTTGTGGTGTGGTATAGTGTAGTGTGATGTGGTATAGTGTAGTGTGGTGTGGTGTGGTGTGGTATAGTGTAGTGTGGTGTGTTGTGATGTGGTATAGTGTAGTGTGGTGTGGTGTGTTGTGGTGTGGTATAGTGTAGTGTGGTGTGGTATAGTGTAGTGTGGTGTGTTGTGGTGTGGTATAGTGTAGTGTGGTGTGTTGTGGTGTGGTATAGTGTAGTGTGGTGTGGTATAGTGTAGTGTGGTGTGTTGTGGTGTGGTATAGTGTAGTGTGGTGTGTTGTGGTGTGGTATAGTGTAGTGTGGTGTGGTGTGTTGTGGTGTGGTATAGTGTAGTGTGGTGTGTTGTGGTGTGGTATAGTGTAGCGTAGTGTAGTATAGTGTGGTGTTGGTGTAGTTTTGAGTGGTGTGTTGAGACCTGCTCCATCAGCTGGCCTCCCCTGCCAGGTGATGGATGGCGCCTGTCCCACAGCCGATGGAGGCTCTGCTGCTGAGAGAGGCACTGCCTCTGCACGTGCATCTGTCTACAGCTACGCTTGTACCATTTGTGCCCGAGAATGTGTGTGTGTGGGTGTGAGTGTGTGTATGTGTGAGAGAAAGAAAGAGAGAGAGAGGCGGCGAGTGTGTTTGTGTGTAAGTGTGAGGAACAGTCAGCATTAAGGTCGCTGTGAGTGTGTGGGTCTGTATGTGTAAGAGAGAAAGAGCAAGACAGACGTACAGTAAGTGAGCATTCGTTGTGTGTGTACAGTATGTGTGGGTCTATGTGTGTGTGGAGTGGTGTTTGTGCATAATATTACACACAGCACTTGTATATCATACACACTAGCATCCTGCATGGATTATGGCTCCAATACAACCAAACCTGCACCATTTGTGTTTAGGTTTCAAAGTGTGTGCCTTGCTCCCAGCATGGGATCTTTGGCATTTTCGTCTTTCTCTCTCTCTCTCTCTCTCTCTCTCTCTCTCCATCTCTCTCTCTCTTTCTCTCTCTCTCTCTGTCTCTCTCTCTCTCTCTCTCTTTCTCTCTCTCTCTCTCTCTCTCTGCCTGTCCTTCTCCTGCACTGTATCTATCTCTATCTGTCTCTTGCGGCTCATTTAAGTGCTGGGGCCTGGCCTTTAGTTACAGAATTGATTCCCAATCACATAACAGTGCTTATCCCAGCGCGTGCTCAAACTCACACTGTTAACCCTGTTTAAGCACACATTAAGCTTGACCTTCAGAAACTCATTCCCCATAGAGTTCTGCTTAAGATCACACCATTCTCTCGCTCTGTTTCATTCTCTCTCTCTCTCTCTCTCTCTCTCTCTCTCTCGCTCTCTCGCTCTGTCTCCATCTCTGTCTTTAAAGAGACATAGATCTTCCATCTTCATGTTAGCCTTTAAACACAGATGCACAGCAGAGGCACACCCAGAGATAAAGGTCATTGGATTGTGTGGGACTTTATCAGTACGAGGGGTTGAGGTAGGGGGCCGAGGCGGGGGGTCGGGGACGCAATGAAGATTGGGGAGGAGATTGTTTTGCGTGAATGCTTCTCCACCATGGTCACTTCCACGTAGCATGCTGCTTGGTTTCTGCCCAGTTCATGTCTCTATCACTCTCCCTCTGTCCCTCTAGACCCTGAATGACTTTGGGGCTAATTTGGTAATCACCCATTTTTATCGCACTATAAATAGTGGTGGCAGCCAGCGATTGGGAAAGGTTCTGGGCCCTAAAACCTCATCTCTTTGAGGGGGGA
>CM050216.1:34343742-34353742 GCA_027475355.1 Coilia nasus
TACACTATAAACACTTGTTGTTAATGGCCATTTCCACGGATAAATCAAGAGTTTTGTCTAATTTCATAAGGGGGGCTAATAATTTTGATCGCACCTGTACATGTATGAGGCATTACATACTGTATACAGTGTAAGAAATGACACCAGACCTGGAAAAATGACACCTTGCTTGTGTCTGTCATCAGCCTCAAACAGTCTGAGAAATCAGGTCAGTGTGATGATTTAACGTACTTCTGTCGATGTTTTACCTTTCTTTTCTGGTTGGTAAACACACTCATGCCACAGGCAAGAGAGCACACACTAAACTACACCCAAACCAAGATGTCCTAGGCCGAGAAGTACACCTGTATCCCTGTGCAAATGGTCATATGAACGTGGGCATTTCTAAGTGTGTGTTGAAAGCTGTGTGCGTGTGAACACGCTGAGTGTAAGTGGGTTCTCCCAGTGCGAATGCTGTCAGAGCCACTGATTTAATGACTGAGATCACACAGCACAGCTCCATGGATGGAATAATGATGACATCACATATAACACGTGGTTTGGCATAACCCCCCTCCCCCATCTTCTTCTGTTTTAATGTTTACTTGACACACAGATCAGCCCTCTCCATCACTGCCCATTCCCACCCACCTTCCTCTCCTCTTCCCCTCTTTCTTTCTTTATCCTCTCTTCCTCATCCCTCTCCTCTTTACTTTTTATCTCAGATCTTCACTGTCCTCTCCTCCCACATGCTTATCTCTTCATCTCTCCATTCCGCTCTGTCAAACCTCTCCTCTGTCGATTGCCACTATCACTCGTTTTCCTCCCACCTGTCCTCCCTGCCATCACTCTCTCCACTCCTCCTCTCTGATGTGCTTGTCTTTCTCCACACACATCTATCCATCATTGGTTTCCCCAACTCCTGTGCGATCTTAATGCTTTTGTAGGTGGGGGTCATTACTGGTGGTGTTTACTGATGTGGCAGATAGAGAGGCTTTCACGGAAGTTTGCTCAGATTGAGAAGTAGTTGGCAGAGTAAATAGGAATGCCAGCACACATGTGATGTATTGTACACTTAAACCCCAGCAATAGCCACCTCCCACATACACGTACAAACACAGACACACGCACACACACACACACAGCCACACTTGTGCCCACTCATATAGGTTCCATATGGTTCCTGACAGAGGGTTTGTCAGAGTTGATTAAGAACAGAGAGCCTCTCAGGGTTCCATTCCTGGATCAGAGTCAGAGCCACATTGGTAGCAGCTCCATGGATTAAACTCACGAATGTCTATTAGGAAGCCTAGATTGCTCATCACTAACCAGCACACTATCACCACCCTGACTCACTTTCCACAGGTAAGGTTCACACCAGGGTGTGTTAGCAAGTTAGCAGTTGTGTGAAAGTTGTGTTCTACCAACCACACCAATTACTCTAGTATTATTAGCACCACAGCACACACACGTCTGTGTACAGGAACACCGTCAGTGCTGGGAGGAGTGAGTGTGGTTTGAGCAAAGCTCATTTCAATGTCATTCAGAAGAGCTTGTGGCAGTAACCAAAATGGGACATTATTTTTGTCCCAGTGAGAACAGAAGCACTAGCGAACCGTTAGCCACCATGTGCTGCTGGCACTGAGACGGGTTTGGCTGGGTGTGGTACTGCACTGTAGCCTGGTAAACCAGCACCTCGTACTTCATTTCATTTTGTACAGAGGGTCTGGACCAGACACCGTCAGAAACGATATCTTGGAGGTGTGGACTCTGCTGAAGTTTAAAACAAGTGCCTCTGCCTTTACCCAATCGCTAACGCCTGGTCGTCATGTATGCAATTAGCCTACCTAAGCACTACAATTCAAATGTAGCACACAAGGTCAACGTCATGGCTATCAAACACACCCTCTGTGCGCTGATTGGATCGGTCTTGCTGGGGCCAACTAAATGACCCTCAAGAGATTCCGTTCCAGACCCTCTGTACAAAATGAAATAAAGTACGAGGGGCGGGTTTACCAGGCTAACTGCACTGTACTGTACAGGTCGATATACAGGGGATATACTATACTACAAAGGTATAACCCTAAGTGACAAAAATGGTCTTGTTGACCAAGAGGTAGTTGTAAACCTGTTGGTAGAAGCCATCAGGGTACCTTTCACCTTCTACTGAAAGCCTACTTGTATTACCATATAGTATATTACATTGTAGTACTATGTTTTTTGGATGTACAATGTTTTGGCTTCCTACTTTTTTGCAGGCTATTAGAAGTATTCAGATGGATGGCAACACTTTGTGCCTTGTTGGCCAAAATATTGAGTATATCATACAATTGATTTCAGCAGGCCCAGGTTTACATAAACCAGCACACACCTAGAGATCTGGTGGCTCGTTGGAAGAGGATCTACTCTGTGTGCCCAGGGTTGTGGGTTCAAACCTCAGACCTTCCAGGGGGTTTTCTGGAATTTGGAATCAATAACCTGTCTATAATTATCTATCTGTCACACAGGAATGGAATCAGCAGGCCCAGCCTTACCTAAAGCAGCACACACACACACACACACACACGGACACAGAGGAGCGGGTGCAGGAGTGTGTTTAATGCCTGGCAGAGCTTTAAAAGGTGGAGCTGTGTGTCGTGTAGGGAGAGAAGGAGGAGGAGGAGGAGGAGGAGGAGGAGGAGGAGGTGTAAGTCATACAGCGACTGATGAAGCAGGTGAGAAAGCAGCAGCAGGGTCCTGTGGGAACGATTGCTTCACCTCCTGGGCACAGCGGTGCCTGCCTTCCTGCACTAACGACCAGTTAATTAAAGACTAATTAAGGCACGAGCGAGTCACGGGCCAACACATAGAGCGATCGGAAGAGAGTCACGGCATGTGCTGTCACGATCACACACACACATAAACAAACCAATACCAACTCCCTTTAGTGATTGTGTGTGTGTCAAAGAGAGAAAGAGAGAGAAGGTGCGGGTGTGTATGTGTTAAAGTGCACATATGTGTGCAACGGCATGCGTGTCTGAGTGCGTGTGTGGGCATATGTGTATGTAAGCCTCCTCTGGCACACTCCCATCGCTGTGTGTGTGTGTGTCTGTGTGTATGCACTGTGTGCTGGAAGAGTTGCAGAATCCTCTTGTTGGCAGACAGATGGGGAGACAAGTGTAGCTGCAGCAAGTCCAGGATGGAGGCGGTGGGGGTGGGGTGGGGTGGGGGTGGTTAGATAATGACATCTTAATTAAAGAAGCTTAGGAACCATGGAGGGGTGGTGCCTGCCCAGACCCAACATGCTCTTTGCAAATGGCCTCTGTGGCTGTCTCTGTGCTTATTTATTTGTCTTTATTTGTTTGCTTGTTTGTGTGTGTGTGTGTCTGTCTGTTTGTCTCAAATGTGGAGTGGAGAAAGACCATGTGCATGACCAGCAAGTGTGTTTGTGTGTGTGTGTGTGTGTGTGCCTGCATGGCCCTCTCAAACCGCGCTTGTTAGGCCATTTGTATTCATGGATGCACTGAGCTCTGTCTCTCAGGTGCTCTGTCTGCATCTTGAGAGCTTCTGGAGGGCAGCAGCCCGGTCAAACACACACACACACACACACACACACACACACACACACACACACACACACACACACACACACACACACGCCTCGCCAATTCCACCACGACTCTCCAGTGAGCCCCACTGTAGCACAGCACAGCCTTGGTGAAATACGGAGTGCTCACCTCCGTTCAGCACGACTAACTGGTGTTGGCACTGGGGCTGTTGGTGCAGACCATCAATATGCAGCACTTGGTCACTGAAAGTCACTCTCGCCAGTGACTCCTAATCAAGATAATGTGCCAGTAATACTTGCGTGCATGTGTGTGTGTGTGTGCGTGCATGCGTGTATCTTTGAGTGAATGTGAGTATTTTGAGTATTTCAGAGTAAGTGAGTGTGTGAAATGTAAGTGTGTGTGTGTCTGTGCATGTGCATGTTTCTATATGTGTGTTTCCATGTGCTTGTGCGTGTGTACTGTATGTGTGTGTGTATGGCAGACACAGTCACAGGTACACTTTGTTCCCTTTACAAATGTTTTGTAGGTTTTCCCCCTTTCCTTCTGTGTGACCTCTTTGTGTGTGACATCGCCTTCCTGCCCGCCCCAGGCCCAGTCACGCGTGTGCCCCGCCTCCCCAGGCACAGACGCTGTCCCTCAGGACTCACTCACCGCTATTGGTGCGCAGGGGCCTGCCGGAGATGCCGTTGGTCCCGATTGGATGATGGCCTCCTGCCCTGTCCAGCCCGCCCGCTTCCGGCTGCTTCAGCAGCTCCGTCAGGGTCCTAGAGGGAGAAAGGTACCCGTCTGTCAGTTGGAGGCCCTTCAGTCTTACTCACAGTCAGTTACCCAGTCACCCAGTTACTCATTCACTCACTCACTCACTTACATACTCACTCACTCACTTACATACTCACTCACTCACTTACATGCTTACTCACTCACTTACATACTTACTCACTCACCTACATACTCACTCACTCACCTACATACTCACTCACTCACTTACATGCTTACTCACTCACCTACATACTTACTCACTTACATACTCACTCACTCACTTACATACTCACTCACTCACTTACATGCTTACTCACTCACTTACATGCTTACTCACTTACATACTCACTCACTTCCTTACTCACACAGTAACTCACTTACATACTTACATACTTACTCACTCACTTGCTCACTCAATTACTTACATATGTACTTACTCACTTACATACTCACTCACTTACATACTTACTCACTCACTCACTCACATACTCACTCACTTACATACTCACTCACTTACATACTTACTCACTCACTCACTCACATACTCACTCACTTACATACTCACTCACTTACATACTCACTCACTCACTCACTCACTTACATACTTACTCACTCACTCACTCACATACTCACTCACTTACATACTCACTCACTTACATACTCACTCACTTACATACTCACTCACTTACATACTCACTCCCTTACTCACTTACTCCCTCCCTAATTTACTCACTCACTGATCTCGCCTCACACTTTTTCACTTGAGTGTATTAACAGCTAAGCGGCAGTATGACTCACATACACTCACACACCCTCACAATCTCACACACACACACACACACACACACACACACACACACACACACACACACACACACACACACACACACACACACACACACACACACACACACACACACACACACCCTCAGACGCACACACACTCAGGGGATGGTAATGTTCTTGTTTGACTTTCTTCCATATGCACATGTAGATGCGTGTAGACCAGCAAGGTCGTCGGGAAGCGAGTGTGGCCATTTATGCTCTGGTGCGCACTTAATTAGGTGGCATAAATGTGCACATTCCAGTTCCAATACATGGATGCCTCTTTACTGGTGTCACACACATGCAGGCACACACACACACACACACACACACACACACACAGACACACACACACAATGTACTTACTAAAGCGCACACGCGCACACACACACACACACACACACACACACACACACACACACACACAAAATGAACATACTCATGCTCTAGTGGACATATATGCACTCATGCCCATTTTTCCACATGAACTGAATATCACACACACATGATTGTGCACATTTTGGGATGCATAAAGACAAACTGATTCTCTTTATTTCTCTACTTACCACCCACATGCACGCACGCACACACACACACACACACACACACACACACACACACACACACACACACACACACACACAAACAGTCATATCTGACACTTCAGTCCCCCTGGTAGAGGGCCATTATGGCTGTGAGTAGGTGTGTGCAGTGTGTGCTCAATAGAAGCCCAAATAAAGCTGTTAGTAAACAAATGTGAAGTGGCCCATGTGAGAATCACAGCCGCCCACCGACACACACACACACACACACACATACACACACACACACACACACACACACACACACCGACACACACACACACACACACACACAAACACACACACACACACAAGCACACACAGAAACACACGGCAACACACCGACACACACAAACACACACACGCACAGAAGCAAGCACACAAACACACACTGACACACACACACACACAGACACACACAGACACACACACACACACACACACACACACACACACTGTGGCCCCCTGTGGTCAAGCCAGAGTGAACAGCAACAGGCTGGACATTACCCACCAAGGGCCCCGAGGGTAAGAACAGCTCTGAGAGAGGCCGAGAGAACAACTCGCACATTCTAAGAGAAGCCCACGAGCTAGCAGACGAAGAGGAAGGGCAGAGGGGTGATGGGGGGGATGTGGAGGGGTTCTGCACAACAGACAGTACCACTGATAGACAGGAGAAGACAGTAACAGTGTACACAGTCCTGGGGAAATACCACCCCTTCTTTTTCTCTCACTTTCTGTCTTTCTTCAGTTCTCTCATCCCTCCAACACCAAAATTAGGATATTATTCCTTGCACATTCACATGATGAAGCCAAGTCATGTACAGCATTTCAATTAAAAACAAATTCCGAGCTTGGGTGAGTTATAAAGTATGATTTATGGGAAACACCATATTTCGAGAGACAGTTTGCAGTTCGCCTCTAAACTTCTTGTTGGTGTTTTTGTAGTCCTGCTAAGCTGTTTCCCCTGTTTTAAAAGTCCGGATGGTGGGTGGTAGCAGTTGTGAAACGTCACCATACCACACCCCGCGCAACACATCTCGCCTCGGCTCATGTACACATATCAACCCGTGTTGCAAAAAAGTGTAGGGTCTGAGGTGGGTGGAATTGGCGTGTCGTTTGGACACGCCACCCCGTGTCGGCAGTGTGAAAGGTACAGGCGACCCACTAATTTCGGCTGAAATTACTGCTAATTTGGGCAGTGTGAAAGGGGGCTTATGTCTCAGTTTGCCTCCCTCTCTATTCCCTCCATCTTCAGACTGCTGGAACACCACACAGGATCGGTCTCCCATTCACACCACTGTCCCAGAATTCCCTCGTTCGGTGCTATAGTTTTGGCTATTTCACACTTCTTTTTTTTTTCTTTACACTTGGGCTTGGTGTTTGTTTACTGCTTGTCATTCTCTCTCTCTCTCTTTCTCTCTCTCTCTCTATCTCTCTCTCTCTATCTCTCTGCCTCCGTGACGACGCTGTGGGGATGCTACTGCAGTGGAACACTGGCCTCTCTCTCTCTCCCTCCTCTGGCCCAAATGTGCATACATACATACACACACACACACACACACAGACACACACGCACACACACACAAACACATACAGACATCACCACTGCACCCACTTCCCCAAGGACAATGTCATGTCCCTCAGCTCCCATTATAACACAACAGGCATTTGGCAAACAGGCAGCAGCTCTGAACCCCCACACACACTAACACACACACACACAAAACCACCACCACTTTCCTCCGGCCATGTGCCCGGGCCTCTGGATCGTGGGCAGGCTGCCCAGCGCCCGGAAACAGATTCCAGCGCAGCCATCCACGGCCAGGAGCCTGATGCCCGCTGCCAGTCAGCTCATGGGCAGCAGCAGGGAGAGAGTGGGGGAGTGGGGGGGGGGGGGGGGGGGGGGGGGGGGGGGTGGCAGGGGGGTGGGGATCTGCCTCTTTCAAGATAACAAGCCCCAGTGAAAACGTCCGGCCAGTGTTGCCAAACACCGCTGTACTAGGTCCCTTCGCACACCCCGACTGAAGTCGCTCCCCGCATTTGATTGCTCACACTCGTGGCCGGCGTGGCTCCGCGCCGCTAAGCTACACCAACATCCCTCGGCCCGACAAAACACCCACAAAGCAGCCTGACTGAACACTTCAACCGCGGGTGGCGGTGGTGGTGGCGGTGGTGAAGGGGGGCTGAAAACTCATGACACGTAAACAGCTTGTTATCAGCTTTTTCTGCTATCAGCTTACCACAGCGCTTCATAAATATTTAGTGTCAATCCTGAGGCGACAACAAATTAAGCTTCTTCGTGTTTACACCGCATGCCTGTACACTTCCTCATGGCAACAGCCGTGGAGGCTCTGAGGTTTTGACAAACCCTGACTGAATGTTTGTGATGACCCAAAAGGCTACTAGACACGTGTTGTGGTGTGGTGTGATCCTCCAGAACTAAATGAGCCAACTACATGAGAAGTCACCTCACCAGCAAATTTGTTATGATGTTGTATATATATAACGTTTTAAATATGAAAACAACATAGCAGCATTTGCTTCCAACATTAAAGGTGATCTTTATCAGAAACTGCTTGAGGAAAACTGTGCAGCAAGAGTGTAAAAACTAATGAATAAAATATTACCAGGGCTTTTTTTTTCCTACACACTCATCTGCAGTTCTAGCCTGGTAAACCCACCCCTCGTACTACATTTCATTTCGTGCAGAGGGTCTGGAACAGAGACCGTCGGAAACGATTTGCTGGAGGTGTGGACTCTGCTGAAGTTTTAAAAAAGTGCCTCTGCCTTTACCCAATCGCTAACGCCTGGTCGTCACGTATGCAAATAGCCTACCTACGCACTACAATTCAAATGTAGCACACAAGGTCAACGTCACAGCTAACGAACACACCCTCTGTTCGCTGATTGGACCGTACTTTCTGCGACTTGCCAACTGCTCCTCAAGAGACTCCGGTCCAGACCCTCTGCACGAAATGAAATTAAGTACGAGGGGCGTGTTTACCAGGCTACTGCAGTTCGTCATCTGACAAAACAAAATGGTGTACTAAGCATTACAAATTAGTGGGTGACCCCTTGAAACAAGCTGCTTCTGTATACCAGTTCCTGCCTGGCCCAGGTGGTCTTTGCTTTTGAAGAGGACAAGCTTGACACGTTGACACGTTGTACATCTTTAAAAAAAAAGCCTTCAATGTCCGACAATCTGTCCGTGTGCAAACTGATAGCGGTCAAAGTTGCATGGTGATTAGGCAGTTTTGTACCGAGCAGTGTAGTGTGAATGAGACTTATTATCACACAATGCAAACAATTGCTACAGCTCAGCAGAGAAGAGGCAAGCCTGTGAAGAGGCTGTGGCACAATCAGTGATCATTCAGTCAGTAACGAGTGAAGATTATCTACTATCGCGCTGATGTGCACAGCATGTCCATTTAGAATAAAGGAGGTTGGAGAGAGATGAAACGTGTGGCCTTTAATTAAACTGTCACATTCCAGAAAAGTTATTATTAAGACTTTCCCTTGTTAATTACAGATAAAAAGAATTGCTTATCGCGGTCTGAAACCAGCGGTTTGAACCTATCAAACATTCAGCAGTGTTCAGGTTTTAACGCAGCCCAATTTAACCAAAAACACTTTTGCAGTGTACAATTTAATCACACTATCTCATCCTAATGAAACTTGAATAGGTGAAGAATAATTGAAGATCAAAAAGTATGATTCCGTCGTAAAACAGCCATTACCTTTTTATTAACGCGGCTGAAAACAGCTATTAGTGGCCCTTTGATATATTAGGACTCTAGCTATTAATGGACTTTATATTAGGACTCTAAATTGGGCTACATTTCAATGCTAAATGGGATGTTTATCCCGAGGAGGGGAGAGAGTAGCCAAGTAAACCAGCCATTCATACTACACTGCATTTTGTACGGAGGGTCTGGCTGTACAATACTTCCACTGACATTGGTTGTCTCAGGCAGAATCTTGCCTGACCAATCAGCAAACAGTTTCTTCCTGGAGGTGTAGACTCTGCTGAAGTTTAAAAAGACTGTATGTGCCTTTACCCGATTAGTAACATCTGGTCGTGACACATGCAATTAGCCTGGCTATAAGCCTGCCTACGCACTACAATTCATTGCTCATCGCTCACGTACAGTACACTCCCTCTGTTCGCTGACTGGTCAGGCAAGATTTTGCCTGAGACAACCATGTCAATGGAAGCACTGCCAGACCCTCTGTACAAAGTGCAGTGTAGTACGAGGGGCTGGTGTACCAGGCGTGGGGGAAAGCGAGAGAAAGTCCAGTGTACTACAC
>CM050216.1:34361242-34381242 GCA_027475355.1 Coilia nasus
ACACAGACACACACACACACACACACACACACACACACACACACACACACACACACACGCACACACACTGAGTCCACTGTGCATGTAATTACAGCATTTGCTTGATGCTGCATAATGAAGTCTATAAATTCATACACAATAGGGCATCAGTGCCAATTATCAAATGCAGTCTGCTGCGATAGTTACTGCTTTTAATTTTAGCCATCAGCCGTCAGTCTCATTAGTCCATAGCTGTATTTTAAAACAACAGCTCTTGAACCAGCAGGTTATTAGAAAGGATTGTAAGTATTTGGAAAACACCTGATTCATCTGTAACCATATGTGAAAAAGGCAGCCTCCTTTTTCACCGTCGCACACACCAGCCCTGCCCGCTACATTTAAACTGACAAACTTTTCCCCGACACGCGCTCACCTACACACACGCATATCCCTCTGTTTGTTTCAATGACACGCGATACCGGTTAGCGCGTCTTGAATATCTTACCATTCCCATCGTCACGTAGCATTCATACATTTTCTGTTACTTACTCATTTTGTCCAAAATATCTTAGCGAACGGTGAGGTACCCACTGCTTCAGCTCCAACATTCATTTTTGCCTGTTTGCATCTTCATTCCCCACGCCATTACACACAAACACTGACAAACACTCACTTCCTCATTCCTCGTCCCACATTCACTCTGTCCCCCAAGAAACCCGCACTGTAGGTGTCACGAACTTTTTATTCCATTTTTGGAACACGGGAAAATGGTTGTTTGGGTCGAGGGGTGTTTGTTATCGTAAGGATGTGTATAAATCAGTAGGGAAACATTTGTGGTGTATTTACTGTTTTATTATATTATTATTATTAGGTCATTATATCGTTTATGGTGCTGGGTGAATTCTTAATGTTGTATTATGTTCTTTTTGTTATTGTAACACTCTGTAAGTGATCTGAGCCTCCCTGCCTGTGTTGGACTAGTCATTGCTCAGGGAGGGAAATGATATCCCTATATAAAGGGTAGTTTTCTCTGTGAGGGAGAGAGAGAGGACAGACATAAGGAGCTCCTGTGCTTAAGCTTGCTGTGAGGCTGAGTATTCTGTATGCATTTTCAATTGCAAATTCATTTGTATACCTTGTCGGGAACAACCCTCTGGTTGATTTTTGTTTGTCCTTTTTTCCAAGTATTTTTGTTTTTCACTTTTGCGCACTGTAAATAAATCTGCACATTTTTGCACTAAATTTCACTGTGTGCTGTATCTCTCGCACTACCACCAACCACCTCAGTGTGCCTTAGCGCTCCCACCCTGTAGTGGAGAGTGGGCTGCATGGTCTACTTTTCACACCTGGTGTCAGAAGTGGGATAGTGGCGCCTCCGTGGACACTGAGGAAGAGGCCGACGAGACGGGCCCAGGTACGGAGGGAGATGTCGTACAAGCGCTTGGCTGAGTCGGGCCAGTTGCAGCCGGATGAGGAGGAGGAAGAAGGAGCCCGAGGCGGAGAGCCCGTGGTTGAGAGGGAGAGTGAGCCGTTGAACCTCTCTTCTCTCTACAGGCTCATTGAGAAGTCACTGCAGACCCAGGAACGTGAGTCCTACAAGCAGGAGCAGAGATGGCGGAGTGTTCAAGTGCAATTGAACAGCTTTCGGGATGAGTTGGAGCTAGAGAGGGCAAGGGGAAATGGTGGTGGAGTTCCGCCACTCCCCGTGCCAGTTGCTCCAGTAGCACCCCCTGCTGCACTGCCTGCTGCACCGCCTGCTGCACCGCCTGCTGCACCCCCTGCTGCACCGCCTGCTGCACCGCCTGCTGCACCCCCTGCTGCCCCGCCTGCTGCCCCGCCTGCTGCACCGCCTGCTGCACCGCCTGCTGCACCGCCTGCTGCACCCCCTGCTGCCCCGCCTGCTGCACCCCCTGCTGCACCGGCGGTACCGTGGATGCCGGCCCTACCGCCTGCCGCCCCATGGATACCTGCAGCCCCCCAGTATCCGGCTCCTTTCCCAGCAGCGTCGTCTCAAGCAGCTTGGACCAGAGCTGCTGTGCCGAAGCTGGAAGAAGGAGATGATGTGGAGCAGTACCTGACGACTTTTGAGAGGCTCGCGACAGCCTACAGGTGTCCTCCAGCTGACTGGGCTATTTTTCTGGTGCCCTACTTGACAGGTAGAGCACGGGCTGCATATGTGGCCATGGACCCCTATGATGCAGTGGACTATTATAAAGTAAAGAACGCCATCTTGGCAAAATACGAAATAAGTGCAGAAGTGTATCGGCAGAGATTCAGAGACCCGCACATCCCAGCCGGAGAAACCCCAAAGGAATTTTACAACCGCCTCAAAGACTTGTACCACAAATGGATGAGGCCGGCAGAAAAGACTGTGGAGGAGATTGGTGAGACCCTCATTTTGGAGCAATTTCTGCGCTCCTTGTCTCCTGATGTGCGCGTGTGGGTTAAGGAGCACAACCCACACACCGCTCATCGAGCTGCAGAGCTGGTGGATTCCTTCCTGGCTGCCCGCCGTGGATCCAGAGACTTCCGCTACCAGGGCACCAACCGACCTGTGGAGAAGGGTAAGTCTGTGGGCTATGGTAGTGGAGGTGGTCCTAGGGTTTATGAGCAGAGTAGGGGTCCCAGCAGCAGAGCATATCCCCCATCACAGAGAGCAACCCCACACACACAGCCTGTAGCCACCCACTCAACACCTCCCATGAGCAGAGACATGTTGGTGTGTCACCATTGTGGTAAACCCGGCCACTTTATCAGAGACTGCCCGAACAGACGAGCAAAAAGTTCTGGTATGAGTGCAGAGTTGAGGTCAATCAGCTCACCTGTGTGCCCAGGAAGAGTGCAGGTGATAGATGTCACTATTAATGGCAAGCCAGCGAGGGCTCTCCTAGACACTGGTAGCACCCAGACACTTGTGCGCCCCCACCTGGTGGATCAGCCGGAGACGCTGACAGGGGGTCGCCTTCGGGTATGCTGTGTGAACGGTGATGAGCATGAGTACCCCATAGCAGATATCTGTCTTCAGGTACAAGATCAGACTTACAACCTGAAAGCTGGCATAGTTAGAGGGCTCAGTCATCCAGTGGTTTTAGGGCAGGACGTGCTGATTTTGCCAGATCTGGTGCAAGCTACTCCGCCTATGAGTATGGTTGCTACCAGGTCTCAGGCTAAAAGGATGAGAGCTGATGAGGCAGACACTCAGAAGCTGTGTGAGGTCCTACCATTCAGCCAAGAGGAGATTACGCCCCCAGAAAGAGTGAGGCAGAGGAAAAGTCGTCAGCAGCGCCGGCGAGAGAAGCTACTCGGCACGGTAGAAAATATGACGAGTGCAGACCAGGATGTGCCTCCCACGGCCCATCAGAATGTTTGGGATATCCCCAGTAACCTGAGAGAGTTGCAGGAGCAGGATGAATCCCTTAAAGAGCTCTTTAGTAAAGCTGCAGAGGTTGAGGGAGTGAGCCCAGAGCAGGCAAAAGCTCTGTTTGGAGAGTATGTTTTTGTAAAGGATGGGTTATTATATCATCAGCCTGAGGGTGGCAGCACTGAGCAGCTAGTTGTTCCCAGTAGCCTAAGATCAAAAATCCTGAGCTTGGGTCATGACATTCCATGGGCTGGTCATCTAGGTAATGTCAAGACACTACAGAGGATAGCCAGCAGGTTTTATTGGCCAGGCCTATATACTGATGTGCACAGACATTGCAGGACATGCCCCACCTGTCAGCTCTCCAGCAAACACAAGGTTAAACCTTATCCACTCCAACCACTCCCTGTAATAGAAGTGCCATTCACTAGAATAGCCATGGATATTGTTGGGCCCCTTGAGCGCACACAAACCGGACACAAATACATACTGGTAATCTGTGATTACGCCACACGTTACCCTGAAGCCTTCCCACTGCGCAAAGTAACTGCCAGAACCATTGCCCCTGCACTTCTACAGTTATTCTCCAGAGTAGGAATCCCCCAGGAAATTATAACTGACCAGGGCACTGCATTCCTCTCAACCACCCTAAAGCAGGTGTATAGGTTGTTAGGGATAAGGGGAATTAGGACCACTCCCTACCACCCGCAGACTGACGGCTTGGTGGAGAGGTACAACCAGACCCTGAAGAGCATGCTACGGAAGTTTGTGGGTGCTAACAGCAAGGACTGGGACCGCTGGCTACCCTACCTCATGTTTGCATATAGGGAAGTTCCCCAAGCCTCTACGGGGTTCTCGCCCTTTGAACTGTTGTACGGCAGACAGGTGCGGGGACCTCTGGATCTGCTGAGGGATGCCTGGGAGTCACCAAGGGCAGCCAAAACCAACATCCTCACCTACGTCATCGCCATGAGAGAGAAGATGGAGGAGATGGCTAACCTGGTGAAGGACAACCTGCAGAAGGCTCAGCAAACACAGACCAGCTGGTATGATAAGTCAGCCAGGCAGCGTAAATTCGAGCCGGGCCAGAAAGTTCTCCTACTACTCCCTACGGAGGAGAACAAGCTGCTGGCCAAGTGGCAGGGGCCATTCTGCATCAGCAGGAGACTGGGGCTCACCACATACGAGCTGGATATGCCTGGGAGGAGAAAACCACGACAAGCCTTCCATGTGAACCTGCTTAAGGAGTGGCATGAGAGGGAGCCTTCACTCAGTCACCAGCTGTTGGTGCAAGCCGTGAGGGAGGAGGAAGACACCCCTGAACAGTTCTTCCCCACTGTTTGCCTCGCAGGGGAGCTGGGTGTCTCCCATCTCACCGCACAGCAGCAAGAGGAGTTGCGGGCCGTCATCCCTGATGGCCTGTTCAGCAGTCAGCCTGGGACTACTACCCTGGCAGAGCACCGCATACTGTTAAAAGACTCCACCCCGTCCCGACAGCGGATGTACCGTGTCCCGGAGCGACTGATGCCTGTTCTCCAGGAGGAGCTGCAGGTGATGCAGAAGCTGGGCGTTATTGAGCGCTCTGACAGTGCATGGAGCAGCCCCATTGTCCTGGTGCCAAAGAAAGATGGCAGCATGCGTTTTTGTATCGACTTTCGCCAGGTCAATGCGCAGTCACACTTTGATGCCTACCCCATGCCCAGGCTAGAGGACCTTATTGAGCGCTTGGGAGGGGCGAGCTATATCACAACTTTGGACTTAAGCAAAGGCTACTGGCAGGTTCCTCTGGCTAAGGAGGCCAGACCCTACACGGCCTTTAGGACACCCCAGGGCCTGTTCCAGTTCACCACCATGCCCTTTGGCCTGCAGGGGGCGCCAGCCACATTTCAGCGGCTCATGGACCGTGTGCTGGAGGGGACTGGGGCCTTCACAGGTGCTTACCTTGATGACATTGTTGTCCACAGCGCCACCTGGGGGCAGCATGTGGAACATCTGGCGGAGGTGTTCCGACGCATTCATCAGGCTGGGCTGACTATCCAGCCCACAAAATGTGCCATTGCCCAGCCAGAGGTACGTTACCTTGGCCACATTGTGGGTCGTGGGGTGATCAGGCCACAGAGAGACAAAATTGAGGCCATTCAAAACTGCCCTCGTCCCCAAACCAAGAAGCAGGTCCGTTCCTTTTTGGGGCTTGCTGGGTGGTACAGGCGCTTTGTGCCGAACTTTGCTGCTAGGGCTGCACCTCTCACTGACCTGACAAGGAAGTCTGGGTCTGTGAAGGTCAGGTGGGAGGAGCAGCATGAGAAGGCCTTCATGGATCTGAAAGAGGCTCTGTGCAGTGATCCTGTGCTGCAAAGCCCAGATTTTGGCAAGCCATGGACTGTACAGACTGATGCCTCTGGAGTTGGTCTGGGGGCAGTACTACTCCAAGGGGAGGCAGAGCAGCAACGGCCAGTGGCCTACATTAGCCGCAAACTGTTCCCCCGGGAAACCCGGTATTCAGCCGTGGAGCTGGAATGTCTTGCGGTAAAGTGGGCATTGGACGCTTTCAGGTATTATCTCTTGGGTAGAGACTTTGTACTTGAGACTGACCACAGAGCCTTGAAATGGCTGGGTAAAATGAAGGACACAAATGCTCGCATTACCCGATGGTTTTTGGCCTTACAACCATTCAGGTTTGAGGTTCAATACCGACCTGGAAAACACAACATGGTGGCAGATTTCCTGTCTCGCCACCCTGGTGGCGAGCCTTCAGAGGGGGAGGGAAGTGTGAAAAAGGCAGCCTCCTTTTTCACCGTCGCACACACCAGCCCTGCCCGCTACATTTAAACTGACAAACTTTTCCCCGACACGCGCTCACCTACACACACGCATATCCCTCTGTTTGTTTCAATGACACGCGATACCGGTTAGCGCGTCTTGAATATCTTACCATTCCCATCGTCACGTAGCATTCATACATTTTCTGTTACTTACTCATTTTGTCCAAAATATCTTAGCGAACGGTGAGGTACCCACTGCTTCAGCTCCAACATTCATTTTTGCCTGTTTGCATCTTCATTCCCCACGCCATTACACACAAACACTGACAAACACTCACTTCCTCATTCCTCGTCCCACATTCACTCTGTCCCCCAAGAAACCCGCACTGTAGGTGTCACGAACTTTTTATTCCATTTTTGGAACACGGGAAAATGGTTGTTTGGGTCGAGGGGTGTTTGTTATCGTAAGGATGTGTATAAATCAGTAGGGAAACATTTGTGGTGTATTTACTGTTTTATTATATTATTATTATTAGGTCATTATATCGTTTATGGTGCTGGGTGAATTCTTAATGTTGTATTATGTTCTTTTTGTTATTGTAACACTCTGTAAGTGATCTGAGCCTCCCTGCCTGTGTTGGACTAGTCATTGCTCAGGGAGGGAAATGATATCCCTATATAAAGGGTAGTTTTCTCTGTGAGGGAGAGAGAGAGGACAGACATAAGGAGCTCCTGTGCTTAAGCTTGCTGTGAGGCTGAGTATTCTGTATGCATTTTCAATTGCAAATTCATTTGTATACCTTGTCGGGAACAACCCTCTGGTTGATTTTTGTTTGTCCTTTTTTCCAAGTATTTTTGTTTTTCACTTTTGCGCACTGTAAATAAATCTGCACATTTTTGCACTAAATTTCACTGTGTGCTGTATCTCTCGCACTACCACCAACCACCTCAGTGTGCCTTAGCGCTCCCACCCTGTAGTGGAGAGTGGGCTGCATGGTCTACTTTTCACACCATACCTGACTCAAATTCCACTTACATAACACCCTATTACACGTTATAATCAATTCACAGAACAACTAATCACAGTGTGTTGCGTTTCACGTCGAACACTTTAAATGACTAGAATGACAGTAATAATGTCTTCTTTTTACTTAATCACTGACCTGATTTTTAATTTGATGACCGACTTGATAATTGTGTTCAAAAGAGTATAATTTTTGGATGACTGGAATAACTTGTTTATGTATGTTTTGTCAGTGTGCAAAGGCTGTCCTGATTTATATCGACATAACTGACATCAAAGTAATGCATTCCACACACATTTTTAGTTACGTTGTTTTTTTTAATGCCATATGGGGCCATATGGCACCTTACCCTTAGCTCTAACCTTAGAGTTGCCACATCTGACATTTGCATTTCCTGCTAACTTCAGCACCAGACTCAGCTACCACCCAGAGTTCACCCTCGGCTGTCAGCTAGCTCTGCCCTCACGCTGGATAATTAGGAGACAAGAGTGTGTGTCTCTCTCTCTCTCTCTCTCTCTCTCTCTCCCTCTCTCTCTGTTATACCACAGTAAGATTGTAAAACTTCGTAACAAATCATAAAGCCATAGTGTTTTTATTGTCTTTATTCAAGCATCTATTTTGGTGCATTAGCTGTGAAATGACAGCTTTAGCATCCCAGAAAAGCACACCTTTGACCAGCGCCTGCCGTCTTCTCTAATCCCAGACACACTATTTATTTTGAATTTCTCTCTTACGTAAAGCGTGCCAAGTGGGTGAGGGAATCAAGTATGAGATCAAATGGGATTTGACGCTGTTATTTCAGGAAAGCGCTCGGGCAGACAGTTTGTTATTGCGCCATCATATCAGGAGCAGGTGAAATCCAGCCTACCTCTCAAAACAGTCTCTTTCACCATGCTGTCTGGCTTTACGCAACTGCTTTGTTTCTCATTCTTATTCTGAACACACAGTCTGAGTGGGATCTGAAATGTGTGTGTGCGTGTGTTTGTGTGTGAGTATGTGCAATTTATCAATGCTGTCAACTCTTCATCTCCACTTCCACAGCCACTTCGCATCTCCCTCCTTCTCTCTCTCTCTCTCTCTCTCTCTCTCTCTCTCTCTCTCTCTCTCTCTCTCTCTCTCTCTCTCTCTCTCTCTCTCTCTCTCTCTCTCTCTCTCTCTCTCTCTCACTCCTACTTGCTCTCCCTCCCTCTCTCTCTCTCTACATCCTCTCCCTTTCTCCCTTCCTCTCTCCCTCTCTGTCACTTTCTTACTCGCGGTATCATGTGCATCTTCAATTTCTTTGTGTGGTATCTTTGTAGCTCCACTGCGTGACTCATCGCCTCTCTGTCATGATATACATTTCCCCCCCTCTGTAGCTCTGTCCTCTCGCATCTACTCTCATCTACATCCCTCTCTTTCTCCTCTCTTTCTCCTCTCTTTCTCTTCTCTGTCTCCTCTCTTTCTCCCTCTCCTCTCTTTCTCTTCTCTGTCTCCTCTCTTTCTCCTCTCTTTCTCTTCTCTGTCTCCTCTCTTTCTCCCTCTCCTCTCTTTCTCTTCTCTGTCTCCTCTCTTTCTCCCTCTCCTCTCTGTCCTCTCGCATCTACTCTCATCTACATCCCTCTTTTTCTCTTTCTCCCTCTCCTCTCTGTCCTCCACATCTACTCTCATCTACACCCCTCTCTTTCTCTTTCTCTTTCTCCTCTTTCCTCTCACATCTACTCTCATCTATATCCCTCCTTTTCTCTTTCTCCTCTCTTTCTCCTCTCTTTCTCCTCTCTGTCCTCCACATCTACTCTCATCTACACCCCTCTCTTTCTCTTCTCTTCTCCTCTCTTTCTCTTCTCCTCTCTGTCTTTGTCACTAGAGGCCATTCTCCCTCTATCCCCTTCTCTTTTCACAATACTCCTCTCCCTCCTCTCTCTTCCTGTCTCCCTCTCCCTCACTCACTCCCTCTTCCTTTCTCTCTCTGCCTGTCTCTCTCGTTTCCTGTCTCCCTCTCTCACTCATTTCCTCTTCCTTTCTCTCTCTCTGCCTGTCTGTCTCGTTTCCTGTCTCCCTCTCTCACTCATTTCCTCTTCCTTTCTCTCTCTCTGCCTGTCTGTCTCTCTTCCTGTCTCCCTCTCCCTCACTCACTCCCTCGTCCTTTCTGTCTCTCTGCCTGTCTGTCTCGTTTCCTGTCTCCCTCTCTCACTCATTTCCTCTTCCTTTCTCTGTCTCTCTCTCTCTCTCTCTCTCTCTTCCTGTCTCCCTCACTCACTCCTCTTCCTTTCTGTCTCTCTGCCTGTCTGTCTCGTTTCCTGTCTCCCTCTCTCACTCATTTCCTCTTCCTTTCTCTCTCTCTGCCTGTCTGTCTCTCTTCCTGTCTCCCTCACTCTCACTCCCTCCCTCTTCCTTTCTGTCTCTCTGCCTGTCTGTCTCGTCTCCTGTCTCCCTCTCTCACTCATTTCCTCTTCCTTTCTCTGTCTCTCTCTCTCTCTCTCTCTTCCTGTCTCCCTCACTCACTCCCTCTTCCTTTCTCTCTCTCTGCCTGTCTCTCTCGTTTCATGTCTCCCTCTCTCACTCATTTCCTCTTCCTTTCTCTGTCTCTCTCTCTCTCTCTCTCTCTCTCTTCCTGTCTCCCTCACTCACTCCCTCTTCCTTTCTCTCTCTCTGCCTGTCTCTCTCGTTTCCTGTCTCCCTCTCTCACTCATTTCCTCTTCCTTTCTCTCTGTCTCTCTCTCTCTCTATTCCTCCTCTCTTACTCACTCCCTCCCTTTTTTTCTCTCTCCGTCTCCCTCACTACTCCCTCTTCCTTTCTCTGACTCTCTCTGTCTCTCTCTTTCCTGTCTCCCTCTCTCTCACACTCACTCCCTCTTCCTTTTTCTCTCGGTCTTTCTCTCTCTCTCTCTTTCCTGTCTCTCTCTCTCTTAGCCTCTCTCTCTCCTGTCTGTCTGTATTTATGTCTGTATGTATGTATGTACGTACGTACGTACGTATGTATCTATGTATGTGTGTGTATGCATGTATGTACGTACTTACGTACGTACGTATGTATGTGTGTGTGTGTGTGTGTGTGTGTGTATGTCTGTATGTCTGTATGTGTGTATGTATGTATGTATGTATGTATGTATGTATGTATGTATGTATGTATGTATGTATGTATGTATGTATGTTGTCCATCTTCAGTGTCCTGAGGGCTGTGGAGGAGGTATGTCGTTCCTTCTCTCCCGTGTGTCTGACTCCCCCCCACAGCTGCTGACTTCCACACAGCTCATCCTAGCAGCCCCCCCCCCCCACTGGACTACATCCAACAGCTCATCCTAGCAGCCCCCCCCCCACTGGACTACATCCAACAGCAGCTCAGCGTCCTCTGGTTCTCTATTCTTCTTTCCTTCCATCCCTCTGCCTGTCTTTGTGAAGCCAACAGCCATGACAAGGATACCTCCTCTACTGCCATTTCTTTGCCTTTGTCTTTCTTTTCTTTCCATTTTTTTCTTTTTCTGTCCTTATTTCTCTCTCCCTCTCTCTGCCTGTCTTTGTATAACTAACAGCCATGGTAAGGATACCTCTTCAACCTCTCTCTCTCTCTCTCTCTCTCTCTCTCTCTCTCTCTCTCTCTCTCTCTCTCTCTCTCTCTCTCTCTCTCTCTCTCTCTCTCTCTCTCTCTCTCTCTCTCTCTCTCTCTCTCTCTCTCTCTCTCTCTCTCTCTCTCTCTCTCTCTCTCCCTTTTGGTCTTCGCATGACCAACAGGCGGGCCAAGCATACTTGTGTCTTGACGAACGACTTCAGAAGAGACAATAACTGCGCACCACGGGAGCCCCTGAGTCACCATGAAAAATTAACACCCGTCACTAACCTCTGATAAAATGGCAATTAACCCCTTCACCCCGCTCACCGTCAATCTCGCCGCTCGCTCTGTGTTTCCCCCATGACCCCCCATCCCTCCTCTCTCTCTCCCTCTCGCTCTCCCTCCCTCTCTCTCTCTCTCTTTCTCCCTCTCTCTCTCTCTGTTTCTGTGAAATGATCTTTTTGTCTATCCCAGGTCTTGTGTTAAAATGTTTCTCACATTCTTTCCCTCTCTCTCTTTTTTCCGCTGTCTTTCTCTCATTTGAAAACGTCTCAGTCTTCCATTTCCCTCTCACTCTCTTTTTATGTGTCATTTTTCGCTGTGCTCAGCCACACCTGTCAGCTCAGATCACATCTCTAGAGTAGCGCCATGACAAACTACTCTCTGATTTACTCCCATAGCATGCCACACACACACACACGCACACACACGCGCACACACACACACGCACACACACACACACAAGAGGAACAAACAAAACATCATTATGTGACACAGTCTCACATACTGTAGCATGCCACACACACACACACACACACACGCACACACACACGCACACACACACACACACACACACACACACACAGACACACACACACACACAAGAACAACAAACAAAACATCATTATGTGACACAAAGCTCCCTGACACTCTCACTGCCACATGTGCTGCCAATCACCCCTTTGCTCCACATCGCAGCCTCCATTAGTGGGCCAGGCACACAAACACACACACACACACACACACACACACACAGAGCAGATACTCCAGGAGGAGCACCACTCTACAAGGCCACCTAGGTCTGCTCCACTTGTTACAGTGTGTGTGTGTGTGTGTGGGGGGTGGGGGGGGGGGTTGGGGTGGGGGGTTTGGGGGGGGGGGGGGGGGTACATGTATGGTTTAGCCCACCATCACTACTAACACCACCAACACCACCCCACCAAAACAGAGACGTCCATTGCACCGAGGACAAAGCCTACACTATAGACCAGTCAACGATAATACACTACAGACCAATATCTCTTTGCAGTCTCGAATGTGAAAATGGCCATCTACACCATTCACCCTCCCCCTCTCTTTCTCTCTCTCTCTGTCTTTCTCCCTCTCGCTTACTCTCACTCCTTCTCTCTCTTTTTTCTCTTTCTCTATTCTGTCCTCCCTCTCTCTGTATACTGTATGTGTGTGTGTCTGTCCCCTCCTCCCTCTCCCCCTTTCTCTCAACTCAATTCCAGTCAGTGGATGCGTGTCTCTCTGTCTTTATGGCCAGGCTGCATTCACTTAGCCTGCGTGATATTAATCAAATTGATAGTCTTCCATTTCTGTCAGATATAAAGCCAATTCATGTTTAATTAGTGTTTTCTAAAAACAGTTAACCTTTCTCTCTCTCAGTCGCTTTCTCTCTGAATGTGTTTCTCATTTTCGAAGGTATTGATGTGGTTGGTAAATGGCTACTCTCTCTCTTTCTCTCTCTGCTTCTCTCTCTCTCTCTCTTTCCCTCCCTCTCTCTAGCTGTCTCTGTGACTTTCTCTCTGGTCATTCCTCAGTCTTTTTGTGCTTTCTCTGTCTCCTTTTTAACTCTCGTGTGCAGAGTGGTTGCCTAACATTTACACAAGCTGACACTAATGCCTTTTCTGTCACCATACTTCTCCCTTTGTCTCTCACTATCCTTTTTGTACTCTTTCCTTAATACTTCTTCTCTGACTTCTCCTCTCTCTTTCTCTCTCTCTCTCTCTCTCTCTCTCTCTCTCCTTTGCCCCATGCAGAGCTGGGAGGCTAGCTGTCCCTCCTGTTTAGCTGTGGGCTAACACAGACACTCATTAGGGAGATTTATGGGCAGTTCCTATGCTCAGCTGCAGTCATCCCAGCCACACAATCAGCTGGCGTTTACAACCAGCCGCAAACACCACAACAACAGCAGCATGGACACACACATGCAGACCTATGGCCACACAACAATACATATGTACACATATAGCCTACTACACATATGTACATACATACCGCACATACGTACGCACATACATACCGCACATACGTACGCACATACATACCGCACATACGTACGCACATACATACCGCACATACGTACGCACATACGTACGCACATACGTACGCAAATACGTACGCACATACATACCGCACATACATACCACACATGCATACATACATACATACATACATACATGCATACATACATACATACATACATACACACATACATACATACATACATACATACATACATACTGCACATACACACAGACACACAGACACAGACATTTTTTTTTTTTTTTTTACAAAGAACACAAAGTACTTGTGCATGTAGGAAGAGCACCTTAGGGAGAAACTATAGCTATTACACCTACCCCTACACTATCTATAACCAAAGAAATAGTTCAGGCTGTTAGTCCCTACTCCCAGGTGTAACACGCACAACTGGCCGCTGACTACAGCTATTCACGCAACCTCATGTGAGCTGTACAGGACAGAGCAGCTGAGGGGATGGCCAACTGGAGCCGTACAGACAAGGGTTAACCTGAAAAAGCCGGCTACCGTTACAGTGACTGGGGCTGCTGGGGCCGTTTACATGATCCACTCAGCAGCACCTACCTATCGCTTTCCCCCATGGCTTTCACCATGCCAACAACATGCATCTCATCCAGGACCACTGGCAAGCCTTTGCAGTTTCCTCCAACATTTCCTTAGCAATTTAAATAAATAAATAACAAAAAAAAATACAAGACACTTGCACATGTGGGGAGAGCACCCATTGTACCACACTTCAGGCTTTCCTAACTACAGCCATTACAATTATCCATACACTATGTGGGACACATCCTCAGCAGTGTACCTCAGGATCAACGGGTGTTTCGGGCCTTTACTCACTGTACACCCTCCCCTGAGGCGGCCCCACTAAAGGTGATCAATCCTTTAGTGTGTGTCCACAGTTTAGCTACCTGCTACCCAAATTTCCAAACTGTACTTCCATAATTCACTTACAACCACAGTTTACTTCCAAAATTTACTACCTACTGCTCATTACCAACTGTTTGCACAACTTCCAAAGTTTTACTTACAAAATTAACTACAACCACAATTTACTTCCAAAATGACCTGCTTACTTACTAATTAGGACTTGTTATCGAATATTTGCACTTTACCACCATTTTACCACAAATACCATCACTTTGCAGTCACTAACGCATATGCCATTACACAAACGAGCCTGCCAATGCTAGTTCTAAAGATTCTATCCACTGACTTAACATTAAATGTATACACCTCTTGAATCTAATGGTGACTAATGCTCAGTTATAGTAATACAGTAATAATCACATATTGATCCTTTTATGAGTGACTGTTATATAATAATAATAAACTGGCTGTTGCCACTTACCAGTAGGAGAGAACCTCAGAGAACTGACCCGTATCTCTGGCTTAAAGTGGCGAGAGCTCACGATTCTACCCACTGACTTAACATTAAATGTATACACCTCTTGAATCTAATGGTGCCTAATGCTCAATTATCCCGTGTTCCATACACCGCAAAACCCCGGGAAACTTGGCCACTCTGTATCCCAATACACCGCACGATCCCAGAGGGCCTGATTCTAAGCTGCCCATGTGTGTAATGGCTGCCATTTATAAGCCTCTTCTTCTGTATTTCTATTGACCCACTAAACGCACTACTGCCATCTGCTGGTCTGGGGTGCCCATCCTTATCTGTACAAACAGCCCAGGTTGCACTAATCTCCACCACCTTACTAATGTCCTGTGCTGAACAAGTACCCACGCATACATACATACATACATACACTCATACATACATACATACATACATACATACAGACATACATACACTCATACATACATACATACATACATACATACATACACTCATACATACATAAATAAATACGTACATATACATACATACATACACTCATACATACATACATACAGACATACATACATACATACATACAAACACACATACTGTATATACAAACAGACATACACTCATACATTCATACATGCATACATACATACATACATACTGTATACATGCATATTCACATTTATACATACCCAAACACATACAAATGCATAATCATATACATATTGACATACAAATACACTAGTGTTTATACACACAAGCACAAACACATGCATATTCACATACACATGCATATTCACATACACATGCATATTCACATACACATGCATATTCACATGTATACACACAAAGCGCACACAAATGCATAAACATATACAGACAAACAAGAGCAAATATAGAAATGATGTGTGAAACGCCTTTGCAACAATTCCTCTGCAACACACACACATAAACATGTGTATGTCCATTCATATTGTCTGATTAGTGTATGATAAACGGTGGCCCAGCTGACTGAATCAAAACAAGAGACCTAATCTCTGTGGGTCTGATGAAAGAGAGAGAGAGAGAGACAGAGAGAGAGAGAGAGAGAGAGAGAGAGAGAGAGAGAGAGAGAGAGAGAGAGAGAGAGAGAGAGAGAGAGAGAGAGAGAGAGAGAGAGAGAGAGAATCCCTGAGGCAGATACAAAAACAGCTGAAACAGAAGCAGTGCTCAGCACAGCAACATGTGCCTACTGTAGTGTGCAGAAAAAAAGCTTGACTAATGGGATAGGATGAGATGAGTGAGAGGAGAGGAGAGAAGAGGAGAGGAGAGGAGAGAAGTGTGGAGAGAAAGAGTGCAGGAGCACCCAAACAGCCAAATATGTGTGGAAGGGCACAGGGGGACAGGCCAGGGACAGGGGACAGGGTTGCAGCAACTGTGTGCTTGTGTTAGTGAAGAGATACACATTCTCACCTGTCTGCTTGTCATCTTCACTGTGTGTATAAATGTGTAAGTGTACAGGCATTCCAAATGATGTGTCTTTCTTAAGGTAGTCTTATTTGTTTATTTATTTGTTTATCCATTTGTTTGCATATTTATTTTCCTGTGTACGTATTTATTGTAAGAGCTTTCTGGTTTTGCGTCTGTGTGCATTTTAGTGCTTTAGCTGTACACATTTGGCTGTTGTTTAAGTTCGTATGTGAGTTTGTGTTCATGCATGTCTCCATGCCTCCATGTGCACTCTTCTTTCTCTCCCTCTGTCTGTCTATGTGTCTGTAAGTGTGTCTGTGTGTGTGTGTGTGTGTGTGTGTATGTGCGTGTGTGTGTGTGTGTGTGTATGTGCATGTATGTGTGTGTCTTTCCCCACACAGAGTGAGTGCATCACACACACTCATGAGTCTGCAGGGCCTGAGATGTCAGAGCGGGGCTCATCGAATGAGCTCAGTGAAGCACATGTTGTCCAAATAAAGGGAAAAACCCATGCAAGGAACGTGTGTTTGTTAAAGAGAGAGAGAGAGAGAGAGAGAGAGAGAGAGAGAGAGACAGAGACAGAGACAGAGAGAGAGAAGAAAAGAGGGCATGTAAATGTTTAAATCCCTAAGACAAAGACATGTACTTCCACAGATATGCACACACACAAGACATGCACTACAAGTCAAATATACCCACTGCTACATTCACACACTTGTGGATATGTACACAGCCCACGCTAATACGAGTCATTGAGAAAGAGAAAGACATGGCAAAGACACGGCAAATCCCTGGTCCTGGCACAGCCGTGGGCATTACAGCCTGTTTCCTGCTGGCAGGGCGCAATGCAAGAGGGCAAACTGTGACTAGCAGCGTGGCGCCCCTCTCTCGTACACCCCCCCTCTGGGAGCCGTGACGTGGAGCGCGTGTGTGTGCCGAGAGGCAGAGAGGCTTGTGGGAAGCAGACGGCTTTTGGCGCGGGGGTGGGGACGAGGCACGGTACAGACGTCAACGGACGCTCTCCACACAGCGGACTGGAAGCGCCCTCTTTCTCCCTACTCCCTCCCCCATCCCATGATGCATCTGTGTACGTTCTCCTCCAAGGGGGCACATTTTAGCGGTGGAGTGGTGGGAACGTTCAGTGCGGCTGGGCAAGCGTCATGCTCTGCACTGAGTGACTCACGCTCTCTTTCATGCCCCTCAGAAATCTGGGGCAGGGCAGAGGGGAGCGGGTGTGGGTGTGGGGGAAGCAAGATTGGGGTGTGTTTGTGCGTGTGTGAAGAGGGGGGGTAGAGGTTGGTAAGACGTGTCACCGCCTGAGTTTCTGGGCGCCCCTCCTCTCCGCTCCACTGCAGTGACAGCTCCACTCTTCACTCTCTGCCTCCTCCCTTCCGCTGAGATAAGATAACTCACCTTCTTTCTGGTCGAGCCTGTGATCCTTACTCCTCCTTTCCCCCTCTCTCTCTGCGCTCCATCTCCGTCTCTGTCTTAAATGTTCACTCCTTCACTATACAATGTACAGTACCATGTAGTCTGTGAGTTGAATTGGCTGTTTCAGTACATAATGCACTTCATAGGGTAAGAATAAACATTTCAAATTTACCCTCTGTGTCTTTCAATCACCCAAATTACTCTCGAGTCTCTATTTCTTTCCCTTTATGCCTTTATTTTCCTGCTCCTCTGTTTCCCTCTCTCCCTCTACCTCTCTGTGTCTCCATCATTTTGCGGTGGCTGTGGTGCCAAAGCAGGCACGGCTCTGGTTATGTAAGGGAGTCTCTCTGAATGCGCCCTCTCTCTCTTGGCTCCAAGCGAAGCATATGCCCGCAGCAGTTGGTGGTGATGATGACGGAGGTTGGAAGTTCTGCCTGGTCATGCTCCCGTCCCTCTGCGAAATCTCACTTTCACTGCCACACTCCTCCCCGATGTCCTTTTTATAAACTGGGCCGATGGGAGTATTATATTGTCCACCCTGGTGCCTCGCTCAAGGGCGCTGCTCTCTCTCTCTGCCTCTCTCTTTCAGTTCTGATCAGTTATAACACACACTCAGACAGACAGACAGACAGACACACAGCTCTCAACACACACACACACACACACTCAGACAGACAGACAGACACACACACAGCTCTCAACACACACACACACACACACACACTCAGACAGACAGACAGACACACACACAGCTCTCAACACACACACACACACACACACTCAGACAGACAGACACACACACACACACACACACACACACAGCTCTCAACACACACACGCACACACACACACACACACACCTTCTGCTTACTTTCACTCTCTACACTCCTGTTAAAATCTGCACTGCTATTGGATCTTAGTTTCTACTGTATTTCTCTTGTGTTTGATTCACTTTAATCCTTTTCCCACTTTCTTTCTTTCTTTCTTTCTTTTTCTTTCTTTCTTTCTTTTTCTTGCTGTATTTTTTTCATCCAGTTGCAGGACAGGAGCGGGATCAGCATCATTGATATGCCTGCAATGCAATTATCCAGTTTATCGACAGCACTGCCCATTTGGGCCTGTATCATGTGTAGGCCACTTGCATCATGTGTCCAACGTCGCGTTTGCAGATGTTCGATTCCTGCACTAATGCTTTGCTCTAAGCCAAGTTACACCTACACCAACACAGACACACACCCACACAAACACACACACACACACACACACACACACACACACACACACAGGTGCATACACATCCAGTACACCATACACTACATAATACACACAAAAACACAAACACACACACACACATGCACACGTGCTCACACACACACGCACACCACACACACACACAGGTACATACACATACGGTACACCACACACTACAGTACATAACACACAAACACACACACACACACACACATCAAAGCTGCAACCTACTGCCCTTGACTGCTTGACTGATCCCCCCCAGTAGGAACTGTTCCAGTTCCACTTCCAGTCTGTGTAGCCCTATGTGAGGTAGTCTGTGTAGCCCTATGTGAGGTAGTCTGTGTAGCCCTATGTGAGGTAGTGTGTGTAGCCCTATGTGAGGTAGTCTGTGTAGCCCTATGTGAGGTAGTGTGTGTAGCCCTATGTGAG
Source organism: Coilia nasus (assembly GCA_027475355.1). Lineage (NCBI taxonomy): Eukaryota > Metazoa > Chordata > Actinopteri > Clupeiformes > Engraulidae > Coilia > Coilia nasus. The sequence goes on from CM050216.1 coordinate 34,380,132, forward strand.
GTAGTCTGTGTAGCCCTATGTGAGGTAGTCTGTGTAGCCCTATGTGAGGTAGTCTGTTTTCCAGCTGCTTGCTACTACCAGAGCAGTGTGTCTATAAATCAGCTATACCCTGAGCTGAGTAGTGAAGCTGCTAAGAGCTACTAAAAGCTACTGTATTATAAAAACGCCTCTTTCCACAGTAGCGTTTCATGTGGTAAATACGTGACGTACATGACTATGGTAATACAATGACTAATGAGGAGAGAGGTGACAAAGAGGCACTGTACATCTTTCCATTTCAAAGATGTTGACTGACAGACAGACAGACAGACGACAAACAGACAGACAAAGAGAAAAGGCCAATATCTAGTCCAAGTGACAAGCGTCTCTCAACAAAAAAATAAAGTAGTTGACGGATGTCGTGGCGCTATGTGAAAATGTAATAAACTCTAATACCTCTTCAATCCAAGGCAACACTCCAGAATGCAGAATTTCTCACTATTCATCTAATCAGAGTATGTGACAGCACCTGCGCTATTTCAATTTTTTTGATGTACATGACAAGCTCTGCAGCACCCTAGCAGACAGAAATGTTGTCTCTTTTATGTCAAATTCTGTGGAGTGGCGCTTCTCGCCTGCACCAAAAGTTGGCTTAAGGACAGACAGACAGACAGACAGACAGACAGACAGACAGACAGACAGACAGACAGACAGACAGACAGACAGATAGATAGATAGATAGATAGATTCCTAGGGAATCTAATTACAGTAATAGCATTAACTCATGCAGTCAATACCTCCACCACCATATTTGCTGGCCTATTTATTTGTGTCTGAGTGGGGCGAATCAATGTGTTGCAGCGAATGAAAGCTTGGCCACTTTGCACCTCTCAGATAAAGATTGATGATCAAAAGGTGGAAGGGGCTTTTTATGTCCCATCTGTTCCACTGGCATTTCTCTATGAGCAAAACCCAACCTCAGCTCCAATACTGACCATGGTCACACCTCGCCAGTCACAATATAAGTGTGTGTGTGTGTGTGTGTGTGTGAGTGTGTGTTTGTGTGTGTGTGTGTGTATGTGTGAGTGTGTGTGTGTGTGTATGTGTGAGTGTGTGTTTGTGTGTGTGTGTG
>CM050216.1:34386242-34413742 GCA_027475355.1 Coilia nasus
CCTCAAAGCTAGACAGAAGACAAACCCCAGGGGTGAGCGCTGTGTTACATTAGCGTTGATCAAAGTGCAGGACCATCGCAGAAGTGTAAACACAACCAGTCAAACATCTGCACGTGCACTACCTTCCAGAACTGAGTTTCCTGGTGCTTAATTTGCCTTCCACACCTCGTGCTCCTCCTGTAATGTCAATTACACCCTGACTTACTTACCCCTGAGACACAACACAACACACACACACCCTGTCTGTCAGCTCTTCTATCTTCTCATTCTTACGGAGTAAACTGCAGTAATGACTAAGGAGTCTGTATGCAACAGCATTCGTTTCAATCTCTCTTTCATTTTCTGTGTAATTAAATGCTCAACTCCAGACACACTGTTAGAATCAGCTCTTACCCTAGTGTGCAGAAGGATGGCTTCTACTTTATTAAGAATTAGAGGCACCTGGCTCACTCTTTGTTATTATAGCATAAGTGACTTCCCCATATGGGGCGCAAATGCTCTTGCATATGATAAAGAGCTCTCCAGAAGCACACAATACCATACAGTGTTTCCTATGCATTCCTCATGCCTACTGCATATAGAAATTGTGGCTACAAAAGTCATAATTATCTTTGATTATTTCCTAACATTTTAGAAAAATATTGTAAAATCCCAAAAATTAAAAACTAAAATAAAAACCTGCTTTCTGCATTAGGACCGTTGTTTAAAATCTGTATTTTGCAAATAAAGATGAACAATTCAAAAACACACACACAATCTCACAACTGTATGCTTGAGCTTGGCCTGCAGTTTTGGCTAGGACTACCTTGCTGCAAAAGACGATCCTCCCATTTATTTCAAGATTTTGAGAAGCTCTCTCCCTCTGTTTGTCTCGCTGTCTCTTTTTCTCTCTCTCATTTCCTCATGTTTTGTGTTTTGCACAACCTTGTGCCCGGCAGACAGACTTTTGTTGGCCTGTAAAACTGCACCACACTTTCAGTGTGCGTAAGTGCGTGTGTGCGCGAGTGAAAGGGAGAGAGTGTGTGTCTAAGTGTGTATGCATGTAAGCATGTGTGTGTATGTGTGTGTGCGTGTGTGTGTGTGTGTGTTTGTGTTTGTGTGCGAGCGAAATAGAGAGAGTGTGTGTCTGAGCGTCCGTGCGGTGAGCATGCGTGTATGTGTGTGTGTTTGTGTTTGTGTACATGCAGACATCTGTGTGTGTGTGTGTGTGTGTGTGTGTGTGTGTAAATATATGAAGTGGCTCTTTCCCTGAGCGCGTAAACATGTGCTGTCTTTGTAAGAGGATGAGCCGGCAGCAGAGACGAGGGGGCGAGTTGGTGCTGGCGAGGTGGGAGGTGGGAGGTGGTAAGTGGGAGGGGGCGAGTTGGTACTGGGGAGGTGGGAGGTGGGAGGTGGTAAGTGGGAGGGGGCGAGTTGGTACTGGGGAGGTGGGAGGTGGGAGGTGGTAAGTGGGAGGGGTGGGGGGATGGCAGGAAGTACAATGGTGTTGGGATTGGTGGGATTAGATATGGAGGACTGGGGCTATGTTTGAATTTGCAGTAAAAAAAAGAACTCACATATGTTTGCTTCCGCAAGCCTGAATTTGACAGAAGTCTGAGGATATGTGTGTGTGTCAGGGGCGGTTCCTTTAAGACAACAAGGGAAGCTCAACTTCCTCTAACATTTCACACAATAAATGGTCAAATATGCAAGGTTGAATTTACATTAAATTGGGATTGACATTATGTTTAAAACTAGAAGCATCCTAGAAATATGTTTAACTTCATAGCTAAGTCTTGATAACTCTGTTTATTATTGTCGGGTCCGACGCGATTTCCCGAGGGTTTTGAATGCACAGCACAGCGGGACACCCCATTGAAGCTGAACGTCTGATGCACTTTTTTTCAATGCAGTGAAGCCATGTGTTCATTGGATAAATGCTGAAAATCGTCATTTCCTCGGACGCTCAGCGTCTCTGGGGGTGAATGGAAAGTGAGATGGGCGGGGGTGGGCCAAGACGCTAGGCTTACACATTATAATTGGTGGAACTGTCTAAAAGACTACACCCCTTTTGATTGGCAGGCAAACAAACATCGGAGTAAAGTAGAATTCAGTCGCTAGCGGATTTCCCGAAGACAAGTGGTGAGAGAACGTGTTGTCCGTCCAGAGTGCTTGTTATTTACACATTGCACATATTATATTCTAAATAAAACATACCAGTCAGCACAAAGTTATTGAGTTTTTTGTCTAAGTTTCATTAGTTCGTTCACAATCATATTGTTCAAATTAGTCAAGTTGTTAAGGAAACTAGCCCGCTAGTTAGCGTGCTAGCCCAATACAATGGCTACTGCTAATATTGTTGACAATTTTGGCAAACCCATTCGATAGTCTTCCGTATGAGGAGAGACTAGAAATTAAACAGCAGGACAGACCAACACCCAAGACTGATTTGGCCCACAAACACTGGTGAAAGTAACTGTTTTTTTTTTCTTCAACTTTCCTGGTATGACGAGATGAACTGTCTAATTGGACGTGCTGTGACAAACAGAATGTACTGTTGGCCATGCCTTTTGATAAAGCTGTGTCAGGGATATGCAGTTTTAGTCAAATGTAGGTTTTACGGACCTGAATAACTTTGACAGGGCATACAAAAAGGCATGAAAAAAGCAATGGCATTTCCTGCAAAAGGAGCGCAGGGCAGAATTTATACACAATAACGTGTATTTCTAATGGTTCTGTTATATATTTCTGTTCATGTTCTGTTCAGTTCTGGTAGGCTATTGTTGTATACAGATACAGTTTGGGTGTGTGTTACTCTTGAAAATCATTTTCATGTGTGTGTTACTGTAGTTCTGTGGCATGGCTGTGGTTGACAACAGTCTCAATTAACTTTTTTATTTTCTTAATAACGGCCAGGCTCCAATAGGATAAAAAAAAATATATATATATATATATATATATATATATATATATATATATATATATATATATATATATATATATATAATGTACACCTAAAATGTGCTTCCCCTATTTGAAAGACCAGCAGCCGCCACTGGTGTGTGTGTGTGTGTGTGTGTGTGTGTGTGTGTGTGTGTGTGTGTGTGTGTGTGTGTGTGTGTGTGAAGAGGGGGGTGTTCATTTCCAGCCTGAGAGAGTTTTTAACGATAATCCCCTTGTGTCTCAGATTGTGTGTGTGTGTGTGTGTGTATGTGTGTGTGTGTGAGAGAGAGAGAGAGAGAGAAAAAAATAGAGAGAGAGAGAGAGAGAGAGAATGTGAGTATTGCTGGACATGTATATTTTAGGTGTGAGTAAGACGTGCCTGTTTGTGTGTAAATGTGTGTGTAAAATGTGTGTAAAGCTACTGTATGTGCAGCTGTGTGTGAGTGAGTGTCAGTCTGTCTTTATGTGTGTGTATGTGTGTGTCTGAATGTGTGCGCATGAGTGCGTGCGTCCGTGTGTGTGTGTGTGTGTCTGAATGTGTGCGCACGAGTGCGTGCGTCCGTGTGTGTGTGTGCGTCCATGTCAGTGTGTGTGTGTGTCTGAATGTGCGCGCATGGGTGCGTGCGTCCATGTGTGTGCGTGTGTATGAGCATGCATTTGTGTGTGTGTGAGCGAGCATGCATGTGTGTGTGTGTGAGCATGCATGTGTGTGTGTGTGTGTGTGTGTGTGTGTGTATGCATGATTAAACCGGACTTGGACATAAGAAATGCACATGCGGTCATGTCTGCAGCACCTCCTCTCTTTCACTTTTTCCACATAAAATGCTCCCTCATCATGACATACCACATCATCACATACCACATCATGACAAACCACATCATGACATACCACATCATCACATACCACATCATCACATACCACATCATCACATACCACATCATGACATACCACATCATGACATACCACATCATCACATACCACATCATCACATACCACATCATCACATACCACATCATCACATACCACATCATGACATACCACATCATGACATACCACATCATCACATACCACATCATCACATACCACATCATCACATACCACATCATCACATACCACATCATCACATACCACATCATCACATACCACATCATCACATACCACATCATCACATACCACAGAATAGCTCAAGTCATGCTAGACTCCAAGTACAATGTGCACATATTCAGGTATAGGGCCTACAGTCTATGTCTGCATGGGTTATCTCCCATTACCCATTTTACAATACACCACCTGCTCAATTCCTAGTTACATTATGAATTTTGATTAAAAAACGATGTTATGTGTAAACCTTGCAAACGCAAAGTAGAGGTCTATTGCTAACATTCATCAGTTTGGAGGCAGATTTGAAGGTTTATTTTAATATCAATTATATTTCAGTTCATGTGCATCAACAGATTATCGAAGCTTATGAACTACTGCTAGGGGGTATGGGTTATAAAAAGGGTTCTTCTTGCTCCTGTGTATCTGCATGCAAACAATCATGTGTGGGAAGTGAATTGGCAAAAGAGTGTGGAGCTCTCCAACATCAGAGGTGGTTGTGCGTGATAAATACTATGACTGAGTCTGCTTCCAACAAACCAGTACACGACAAGACATGGGCAAGAAACCCCAAGGAACTCAAGCCAGGACTGATGAAACTGAAGCCAAGGATTGGCACAGGTTAGACTGGGAGGCCTGTGTGTGTGCCAGCCAGGTGCAGCTATTTGTTGTTCAGTGCAGGTTAATCTGGTTGCTCACCCCACCCCCACCCCCACCCCACCTGCTGCTGGACAACATAAGTCACTCCTCCAGCATGTGTTCAGACAAGCACCTGATTAGAACAGAGGCACAGGTATTTGCCATTTTGCCAGTGGACCACGATCAGAGTCAAGGTGAACTTTATTATCCCACCAGAGGAAATGTATGTGGCCAACATTACCCGTCTCAAAAAAACATATAGTGAAGGAATGTGACATTAGGTGCCCAGAACCAGCAGTGTGGGGGCAAAGGTTGGATGGAGTAAAAATGTCGAAATGTGTTTGTATGCACGTGTAAGAAATTGTGTGTGTGAGAGGGAGAAATATAGAAAGAAAGGAGGTGCACAGAGACAGCAGGTGTATAAAGGGCCTAGTGTAAAGTGCTACAACCCTGGCGTTCATTTCCGAAAAGCGTTGCTAGCTTGTTAGCCACTACCAATGTTTGTAATACAGAAGGTGCGCTACTGAAAGCTAGGTTGTGTCTACTACTGCACTACTACTACTGTAGTATCTACTACAGATGTGTGGCCTACTGTGGTTGTATAATAGTAGTGAGCAAGCTGGGTAGCACTACGGTGGTGAAATGTCCTCCTGGTAAGTTGTATGGGAAACGCACCCCTGGGTGGGCGATGGCCTCTTTGTCTCCACCACTGCCAGGCACAGCACAGGGCTGCCAGAGTGCACATCCTTATCCTTTAGAAGCAGCCTCTCCCTCCTGAGCCCTGTTCCCCAAGGGTACTGGCTGAGAATGCACACTCACTAGGACACTGGCAGGTGTTTACACTTGCAAAATGACAACAATAATGATAAATGAACTGCATTTATGCAGCACATTCTTTCCAAAGCCTTACATTCATCACATCCACACACCGGGTGTGAAGGCTGGCCATGGGATGGGGTTCAGTGTCTTATAAATAAATAAATAATACTGGCAACATTTTATTTGGATGGGCCTATAGGTAGCCATCTACAGATTATTGCTGAGACTATTGATAAACCATCTGGTGAAACTCTGACTCTTGTTAAAGCAACACTATGTCGTTTTTAAACATTGAATTTAAACATTAAAATAATATTTCCCAAATCGTTTCAGTGGTTCATCAACTTCACAGGCTGAAAGGCACTTCTGAATTCGGTTTGCCACCCTCCATGGGCTATAACCACAATAAGTATATTTGGAGGAGCTGGGATCTCTCTGTAGTTCTCTATGTGAGACAATTCCGCTTCCAATCTGTAGGGCGACTGAAGACGAAAACTACTTAGTGTTGCTCTAAGGTTAGGGTTAGGGGTTGGGTTTGATTAAGGTAGTAAGTCAGTAAACAATACAAAATTGAACAATATTCTGTCAAATTATCTGTAATGTCTATGTGGATGAACTAAAATAAAGTGTTACCATAATAACTTCTCTAAAGAGATTATCTGTAAAGTGGCATCTGAATGCTAGCCTACTGCACGCACCAACTGCACTGTAATTAATAAATATATAATGTTAAGATGCATGAATAGATGTATGAAGTGAGTTGAGGAGCGAGGAGATGGTGGTTGTGTTTGATCCGGCGCTGTGGGCGGTTTGGATGTTTGTGCTGCGCGGCATGGGTATGATTAATTTTGGCCCACTTCAGAGGAGCAGCATGTGTTTTCTGTTTTTCCACCAAAGCAAAAAGAGAAAAGCGCAACTGTTTTGTCTTCTTCTCGGAGTTCGCTCTGGTGACAACACTGCATATAAATGATGACTATAAGTACACTAAATCCACCTCTGGCTGTTCACACATTAGTAGATTGGAGAGAGAGAGCAAGAGAGAGAGAGAGAGAGAGAGAGAGACACACAGAAGGAAGGAGGGAGGGAAATGTCTGCTATTTTTGCAAGTCCTATGCGATTTAACATGTATATTTCCACACATATCTATTGTTATACCACAGCTTGGTTAAAATTCCCATTGTGAAGCATTCTTTAGAATCTGACTTAATATTCTATACATGCACACCTATGACGTAGTGCCTGTTTTTCTACCATATGTCACTTGTGTATGAAGGCACCACGTTGGTGGTGAACTTGAAATGAACTGTACAGTGCACAGCGGAGCAACATGTCTAATGCATCTGAGATCAATTTTTAGTGCGGTCAGGCTACATTTGGACTCTCAACCAAAGCGATTTTGCAAAGCTAGGCTCAACAGAACATTGGAATGGCTAGCTTGACAACCAAAGACATGGAACTATCTACTGGGTCTTGAACATAGCAATCGCCAGTTTGGAATTAATAAGGGCAGTTTGCACAGTGTCTTGTGGCGGAGAGAAGTAGTTCTACAAACACGTCTGTTTTAGCAACTGTGTGGAAATTATAACCTCAGATTAAGGTAATTGTGGTAGCCATAGTATAAGCAGGATAATGGACTTTACTGCGTTTATATAAAAGAAAGTTAATGCACTTTGAGGTGTCGCATCGTAACCGCATTACCACCTTAAACGTGCCTTAACTTTCTGATAATACAAACACTGTGTCGTCCATTATTTTTTACATAATATGAATGCAGTGTCATGGAGTCATGCAGTATGTCTCAAAATGAGCTTGAGAATACAGATGGCAAAGGCCTCTACCTAATTTACTGTTGGGAAAATAATATTCTTATTACAACTGCAACAGCACCACAAGGCGTTTTAGGGTATGCAAGAGACACTGCCAACATGGGGTATAAAAGATTACGCAAACTAGTACATATGAAATGTAATATTAAAGACACTGATGGAAACAGTGTGAAATTGTGTTTTAACATGCTGTCAGAACACTTTTGCAGTGAACTCACAGACATATCCACCATTCATGTGAAGGGGATATTCATTTCTACTTGGAAAATAAAACATACGTCTTTAAACATATTTCTATGCAAGTGTTAAAGACTTGGAGACAAAATGCGTCTTCTGGCATTGCAACAAGCAGCCAGTGCTTCATGGAACGTGCTAGATGCAGGTGTATGATGTCATAGTCAGCAGGCTTAACAGCCCCCAGGATATCAGAGCCAGGATTAGATACCCGAAAGCTACGCACAACGCTCTAATTCCTCACACACTCTCTCTCTTTTCCTCTCTTTCTCCTGCTTTTACTTCCTCTTTTACTCTCTCTCTTTCTCGCTCTCCCTCTTTCTCTCTTTTCCTTTCGGTCCCTTTCTCTTCTACTCTCTCATTCTCTGTCATTCACTCTCTCTCTTCTCCTCGCTCTCTCTATCTCCATTTCTCTCTCTCTCCATTTCTCTCTCATTCCCAGCCTAGGTCATTAAGGTTGATAGATTCCTGGTCCCGCAACAGCATCAGCTCTCTTTTGCACGATATGTCTATTGGAGTGCATTATCCCAATCTAACGCATGAGTCGACACTGTGTTTATTTTGATTGAATTATTTGATTAAGTGTTTTGGCACAATGGGAGCAAATGTCATGGCGGTCGTCCAGAGGCCTTTACTTCTCCGCCGGCAAGCTGCGTGTCTTTTGGCCATCCTCACTCGCTGTCACTGTTCATCAGGTACAGTACTTGGCCAGTGCTAGTCACCATGTGTGCATCATGCCCGAGGTTGTTTGTCAAATTTCGAGTGTGTACGAGTGGGTGTGTGCATATAATATGCATCAGTAGATATCTTTGCAGGTGTATGTTTGTGTGTGTGTGTGTGTGTGTGTGTGTGTGTGTGTGTGTGTGTGTGTGTGTGAGAGAGAGAGAGAGAGAGAGAGAGAGAGAGTGCATTCATGTATGCATGCGTGTGTGTGTGTGTGTGTTTGTGTGTGTGAGCATGTGGGTGAGGATGTGTGTGCCTGTGTGTGTCTGTGCGCGCTTGTGTGTGTGTGTGCTTGTGTGTGTGAGTGTGTGTGTGCGCATCCATGAGTGTGTGTTCAGCATCTGAGTGATGTGTGTGTGTGCTTGTGTGTGTGTGTGCGCATCCATGTGTGTGTGTGTGTCAGCATGTGAGTGATGATGTGTGTGTGTGCGTGCGTGTGTGTGTGTGTGTGTGTGTCAGCATGTGGTTGAGGAGGTGTGTGCGTGTAATGGAGGATGGGTGTGTCCATAAGTGTGTGGCGTAAAGCAGATGTTCCCCTGTACCTTCACATCCACGTGTGTGTCAGTCAATGGGGCTGTTGACTTAGGCGAGCCCTGCTGGCCTCATTGGATTCTCTGGAGCTGATCAATAGACAAAATGTGTCTCTTTGGCCAGCCCTCCCCCCAATCCAACACAAACACACACACACACACAAACACACACACACACACCTTCCCCCAACTCAACACACACACAGCCACACACATACATAGACACGCCCACGTCCACACACACACACACACACACACACACACACCTTCACCCAACTCAACACACTCACAGCCACACACATACACGCCCACGTCCACACTCACACACACACACACACACACACCTTCCCCCAACTCAACACACACACACAGCCACACACATAAACAGACACGCCCACACACACACACACACACACACCCCTCCCCCCTACCCTGCGTGTCTGTCCGCTCCCTGTCCCCCAGAGTAGCCGGGCACTTTTACCAGGGCTCATAAAACCAGCTTGCCGCACCAACGGTAAATCAGGGGTAATTTACCACCCACTCCTCTCTCTGCGCACTGCTGAATTGCCCTTCAATGGGCCGCCTTTGTCATTGGGCCAGTCGATACCCTACCCGTATGTGTGTGTGCGTGTGTGTGTGTGTATGTGTGTATTTGTGTGTGCGTGTGTGTGTGTGTGTGTGTGTGTGTGTGTGTGTGTGTGTGTGTGTGTGTGTGTGTGGTAGAACCAGAGGGTGGCGGGAGGCTGCAGCCCCATTTTCTCCATCCTGGGGCCCCTGCTGCCCCCCCATCGTTCCCACATAAGCACCCCAATGCCAGCCACACACCTCTCTCTCACATAAGCACCCCAATGCCAGCCACACACCTCTCTCTCACATAAGCACCCCAATGCCAGCCACACACCTCTCTCACATCCTCTTCTCTGGATGGCTCTACCTCGCACATCGTTTCAGCCCCATACACGCACTCGTATTCTTAGAGTAAACAAACCATTTTGTTCAACCCTCTTCTCCTCCTTCTCTCCTCCACTCCTCCCTGCTTCCCTCTCTCCCTCCCTCTCTTGCTATCTCACTCACTCTCATTTCTCTCATTCTCGCTCTCTCTCTCTCGCTCTCTCTCTCACACACTTACTCCTTTTTCCCCCTCCCGTGTTTTAGAGCAGCCGTGAGCTCCACACATGGCCGCTCGCCAACTTCCTGTCAATAATCCAGGCTGAAATATTGCCATCACACACCCCGATCTTAGACTCTCCATTGTGGGTAGGCAGAAAAAAAAAGAAACAAAAAAAAAGGAAAAAAAATCAGCCCGCCGGCTGCAGCTCTGCAGAAAGGGAGACCTCAGCACTTTCGGCTCTAGCCCCAAAACCCGCCACAATTCACTCTAATGGCTCCATATAAAAGTCCAGGTTAAGCGCCTCAACCCAGCTCAGCAGGAAACCAGCATCATCATCTCTCTCACTCACTCTCTCTCTCTCTCTCTCTCCCCACTCTTGTCTTTCTCACTTTTTCCCCCTCACTAAAGGGTTTTTAAAAGCCAAAAGTCCCTTAGTCAATCTCTCCCATCTCTCTCTCTCTCTCTCTCTCTCTCTCTCTCTCTTTCACCCCTCACATCTGTCCCACTCTCTCTTTAAAGGGCTTGTCAAAAGTCTTTCACATTCTCTCATCCCTCTCTCTCATTCCTCTCTCTCTCTCTCTTACCCACTCACTTTCTCGCTTTCTGTCTCACCCTCTGTCATCGCCACCATTCTCTCTCTCTCTCTCTCTCTCTCTCTCTCTCTCTCTCTCTCTCTCTCTCTGTTACCTGGAGTTGGTCATGTCTGCGTGTCCTCCCTGGCTCTTCTCCAGCCCCAGCTTGGTGAAGATGCCCACCAGCACCATGATGGCCACCACGCCGCAGATGATGTAGACGATCATGTGGGTGCGGTCGCTCTCGGGCTCCTCCTGGGCCTCGGTGACCGGCGCCACGGGCCGGCCGGTGTTGGCCCAGACGGGCGTGTCGTAGTTGTTGCAGGACGCCTGGTCCAGCCCCTGGACCTTACTGGAGCAGCAGTAGCGGTAGAAACAGGAGCCGCAGCAGAACTGGTAGATGCCCGCGTTGCAGTTGAACGGCGGGTCCCACTGGCCCATCACGTCGTAGTAGCCCAGGCAGTTGCCGCCCATGGACAGATAGGGCTTGCCGCCCTCCGAGGGCGCCAGACTGGGCGAGGCGGTCGGGGTGGCCAGCGTGGCCTCAGGGGTGTCGGAGGGCCCCACCGTCTGATTGGCCGGCGCCGACTGGGCGTCCGCCGCCCCCTGTCCCAGGGAGCAGGGACCCAGGAGCAGCAGCAGTGCCAGGCCCAGACACATGAAGGCAACGTGGGCAGCCATGGCTCACAGCACCCTGCCGTGCCACAGCCTGCTCGTGCCACAGCCCCAACACAACCAGGCTAAACTCTTACTGTGGCTTTTCGCTAGCACACACAGCAATATTTTTCTCCAGCTCTCCTGTTGACAAGAAGCAAAAAAACAAGGCCAACAACAATGGGAAAAGCACTGTATTCAGTTGTAAAGCGTACGAGGCTTAAGGGATAAGCACTCTCAGTTTTTAGTTTTTTGCAGGCATGGAAGAATTCACACACTGGCAGTTTAAGTGCCTCAAAACAAGAGAGTCCTCGAGGGTAGGAAGAGGAGGAGGTGCTAAAGGAGTAGGAGAGCAAACGGACGGTCGGTCAGTCCGGTGCTGCACTTCCTTCGAGAACACTCCCCCCAAGGATGACCTGCCCGCTTCTTCAATTAAAACATACCTGGCATCATCGGGAAAAGGCCCTGCCAGAATCTGAGAAGACACGCTCCAAAAAACGAAATTCGCTCCCTGGATGGCCTCCAATTCACAGGAAGGCACCTGAGAGGCAGAGCGCCCCTAGGACCGGTCGTGAATATTCCAGAATATTCTCACGGGGCAGATCCGGCACGAGCAGGACGATTTAGAAGCCCAAGGAAGGGAAGAGCGCTCTTCTCTCAGGGACGGCACACTATTTCTCTGTGGAGTTGCGCCTCAGCGGAGACATCTTATGTAGATAACCACCCCACCAGCTCTGGTTTGGCGCGCAGACAGAAGCGCTCCAGAGCGCAGTAGTGCAAACAGCATAATCCACTCATCATGACTGCGTTCCCACTTACTCGCTGGCTTTCATTCCAGAAGCTTCCAAATGCTCCCATCTGCCCATACATACTGTGCTGAGCTTTGGCTCCTTCCACTCTTTATCTGTGGAGTAAATCAGACCATGTTTTGTTTCATTATTGTTGTAGTATTATATTCTTTTTCCCTCCCCTTGGTTGTACTATGATTCTGGGTTCAAATCAGATTAGGAAAAATTAACCACTGATTTTCGTAAGATTCGAGTAAAGCTTGTTGCTTTGAGACAGAGCGCTTACCTGTTGAGAAGAGTTTTTGTGCGGCTGTGCTCCACTACCTTCACTAGAGAATAAAACAATCACGGCAGGGCCACCAGGTCGGAATGCATTCCTGTGAAAAAATATAAAAAAAACTCATTTTAAAGAAAGCACAACCTTTTAAAAAATCCCAGAGCTCTACAATGTCCATAAAAGCAGGGATACATAGCCATTCGTCCTTTGTGTGACTTGATAAGCAGAGCCGGAGAGAGAGCAAATGAGGGAGAGAGAGAGAGGGAGGGAGGGAGGGAAGGAGGGAGAGAGCGATAGAGACCCAGAGAAAGAATAGAATGTCCCCGCTGAATTTAAAGCCACTCATGGTGGTGGAATCGTTAGCGTGACCTGTGAACTACAGGGACCAGTAGATCCGGACACAGTGGCAGGAAGAGCCACAACATCCACATGCACACACACACACAAACACACACACACAAATGCACATCCAAAAATACACACATAGACACACACCTGTGAAGAGTGCATTTCCTTGTCTTTCACCATTGACAAAGTCAGCCTGACTGCCATGCATACAGTTAGCACATTGTCGTGTTTTCCATTGTTTTAATTATTAATGTAAATGAAAATTCAGCTGCAGTATTTTCTTTACATTGCTTTTGTTTTGACTTTCACCTTTGTGCTCTCTTGCTCTCCCCTAATTTGCTCTTTCTTTGTTTTTCTCTTTCCCTCTGTTTTTACCTCTCCACCTGTCACACTCCTCTTTCCTCCTTTTTTCTCTTAGCTCCCCTCTAAATCTCTCTGTACCCAAGACACACACACACACATACACATAAACATTCACACACATTCCCTCACACACACACACAGACACACTCTAAGCTCAAACTTAGGTTTGTCAACATTTGAATACGCAAACAGACATTTAAAAGGAGATGAGTCCCAATGAGGTAAGTCCCGCACAAATCCTAAACACACACGCGCATACACGTGTGTACACACACACACACACACACACACACCGTCACACCATGAGCGCTCCATACTGCGGTCACAGCACTCACAACTTCAGCAGCCGTGAACAAAGACAAGCAATATAATCCTGTTTCCCAAGCCTGTGGAAATCAGTTGACAACAAATCTGTCTCTGTGTTGGTGGCTGTGTGTTTCTGTGAGCATTTTCCTATAGTCTACAGCCTACTGCAACCACCAAACCTGTTTTCTTTATCTCAGCTGTGCAGAGATATCTTAAAAATCCACACTGAAATGCAATAGCTTTTTTTTTTTGTTGTTGTCAAATATGCAAATTTGTATCTGAGACACAATTCTGCAAATCAGCCAGTTTTCAAGTTGCAGCATATGAGATGGAAACTCAGTCCTTACCCAAAGCCAGCTTTTAAGAAAACAGGCATATATTGATATATGTATAGGAATTTTATAGATATATCGCAATATGTGTGTGTTTTCTCTGTCTCTCTGCAATGGAAGTTTTCCTCTCAAAGCAAATGAGACTGGATGGAAAAAGGACGACCCAACAGAATCATTTTTATTCCATTTCCATTTTTCCTCTTTTTCTTTTTTTCTCTCTCTCCCTCTCTCTGGGGTCTCTCTTTTCTTCAGAGCGCAATCCGTTCTCTCGTCCACGGAATCATCCGCATCCCCCTGTTCCAGAAGAGCAGTGCTGCTGCACGCGGGAAAGACTAAATGTTAATGTCTCGCACGCTCGCCTCTCTCCCTTTCCCTTCCTCTCTCTCTCTCTCTCTCTCTCTCCCTTTCCCTCCCTCCCTCTCTTACACACTTACTCTCCCTCTCATGAGCGAATGAACGCACCTCGCTCTCTGAGTCTCCCCTCCCTTCCCTTTCTCTTTTTTCCCCTCCCCTCCCTCTCTCTCTCTCTCTCTCTCTCTCTCCCTCCCTGTCATCCTCCTCCCTCCATTCCAATGTTTTCTTTTTTTATGTTCCCTCTCCTTACCAATTCCTTTCTGAGCTTTCTCCTCTCTCATTCTTGGCTCTCCTCAGACACTGCTTGCTTTTTTTACCCCTCCTGTCTCCTGTTACCGTTCTGCCTGTCTACTCTAATGCGTTTACTTTGACCAGTCCACTGTATCTGCTCTCCAACCTTTCATTAGAATCCTAGCCCTGCATCTCTCATTCTTTACCATACACACACACACACACACGTACACACGCACACACACACTTGCTCACTGTCTCTTTCTCTCTCTCACACACACACACACACACACACACACACACACTTCCTGTCATATACACATTCTTTTCACAGGCATGTCATTCTCTCTCATTTTATCTCTCTCATTCTGTGTTACTGTCTTTCCACCTTATCCCCTCCCCTCTCTCTCTGTCTGTGTCTCTGTCTCTCTATCTCTCTCTCTCTGCCTCTCTCTATCTCTCTCTCTCTGCCTCTCTCTATCTCTCTCTCTCTGCCTCTCTCTATCTCTCTCTCTCTGCCTCTCTCTATCTCTCTCTCTCTGCCTCTCTCTATCTCTCTCTCTCTCTGCCTCTCTATCTCTCTCTCTCTGCCTCTCTCTATCTCTATCTCTCTCTCTGCCTCTCTCTATCTCTCTCTCTCTGCCTCTCTCTATCTCTCTCTCTCTCTCTGTCTCTCTATCTCTCTCTCTGCCTCTCTCTATCTCGCTCTCTCTCTGCCTCTCTATCTCTCTCTCTCTGCCTCTCTCTATCTCTCTCTCTCTCTGCCTCTCTCTATCTCTCTCTCTCTCTCTGCCTCTTTATCGCTCTCTCTCTCTGCCTCTCTCTATCTCTCCCTCTGCCTCTCTATTTCTCTCTCTCTCTGCTCATGGTTGTTTCAACAGATGCGTGCAGTGGTGCAAGGCAACAAGGCAGGTCGTGCAACTGTATTTACACATACACGTGTGTGTAAATGTGTGCTACATTCTGTGTGTGTGATTGTTTTTGTGTGTGCATCTGTTTGATTGAAAGGAAAGCGGGGGTGAAGAAGAGAAGAGCAGGAGAGGGTAAGTGTGATGGACAGAAGGGGTGATCTATGAAAAAAAGAAATCAAGGGGCAATGGCATACCTGCCAACATTTGAGTAGCAAAATCTGTGAATTGTTTGTATATATTAGATGTAATATGCATCCTAGAGCATTTTTACAGGTTCTTACAGTAGATCTATAGAAATTGTACTCCAGCACTAAGAGAACTAGAACTAGGATGACAGGCATGAACAACAGCACAATCTTACCAGTTCTGCTAGCTGGGCTAACATCAATGTAGCTAAGCAGGTTGTGGATGGATGTTGTTGAACGCAGAAAAAGACAACGTGAACGACATCAAACATTTAAACAAGGACCATTGGCAACAATATCTACAATATCTACAAAAACATCTGTCAGTGTTAGTTAGCAAACTTACTAAACGCAACGTAAACTAGCTTAGCAACTCAGTGTAACCTATGTAGAAGCAACGTTAACCAACCGACCCTGCTTAACATGTCACGCATCCTACCTGCAGTGTTTCATCCAACTTTCATCCAACTTCTTTCTCTATCCTCCAGTTTCACCTTTCTTCTTGTTTTTTAACACTGTGAGTGCGCCCCAGAAAGTTTATTTGTGGCTGTTTTTTCCTGACTATGCGAGATTACTGACTAGCAGCTACATAAAACGCTTTGCATCCAGCGCACTCAAACCCAGTTTCAACATTCCAAAATAGAATTTGAGAAGGAACAAGACCCCTAACCAATAAAAATACAAACTCACAAATATATAAAATGTTATTACTGGTAATAGAATGTGTTTACATTGCTGGTTGATACAGTTTGATACCTGAATATTATTTAAACAGAAAAGATTGGGATTATTTTCTACTTGTGCTGTGAAGCACTTCCAAACTGAGACTGATCAATAATGCAATGTTTGCTTTCCTCAGTGAAGTGAAGGCACCCTGCATATCAGTGCTAAATCTGTGCAATGATGGACACTACATGCCCAAGCAACCAGTGCACAGCATTCAGGATCTGCTTTTATTTCTGGACAGCATCTTGGAAGGCAAGGTTCAGGTACATGATGACACATTATGAGTTGTCCAGCTGTTGTGATGTTAAGAATTGTAGAGTCAAGCCCTTTATTGGAGACATGGGTTACACATTGATGGTGGGGTATGGTGTGTGTGTGTGTGTGTGTGTGTGTGTGTGTGTGTGTGTGTGTGTGTGTGTGTGTGTGTGTGTAAAATAAGTAATCTGCCATGACAAAAATTGAAGGCCAAAAAAACACAGTACAGGATTGCCAGATAATCGCCAATTTGGTTAGAAATACAGGATATTTATCGTGTAAGACTTAATCGTGTAAGACAAAATTACCTTTCATACATGATCTCTGGCAACCGGAGAACATCAGCCAACGGTTTTATTGGGGGGGGGGGGGGGGATCCCGGGGGAAAACAGGAGTGTTGGTGGCAGCTAGGGATAATGGAAAAGTGAAGTAAAGATACAGTAAGCTACATCTATGTACTGAAGAGACACAAACAGCCAAATTCACAAGGGACACACAGAAACAGAACAAATGCACTGAGAGGGAAATATATATATATATATAGAGAGAGAGAGAGAGGGGGGGGGGGGGGGTGTTCTATGAACAGTCTTCAGATGTAATGTTAAACATGAACTACATTTATCCTGAGAAGAAAAGTGCAGCTGGCTCCTCAGGCATACCAGACGAATTTGCCTCCTCATCAAAAAAAAAAACTGCAAAATTGTGAAGGGATGCCTGTAAATATTTTATTCTGTTTCAAAGTCTATGACATTATCCCCCACTTGAATATTCATATTTTGAAAAATATATTTTTTTCTTAGTTACAGATATTTTTAAGAATTTATTGTGGCCTTGTGGCCTCCCTTCCCTCCTCACTCCCCTCATCCCTCGCTTTTAATCTTTTTTTTCTCTCATCTGTAGGGATGGGAATTGAAAACAGGTTGTTGTTGAGAACTGGTTCCCTGTGTTTCAATTCCTTGGAATCGTTTGCCGGTTTTGCAAATGATTCCCTTATCGATTCCAGCGAACATGAGTAACGTCACGTATCTTACGCAAGTTACGCAACATGCATAGCAACATGCAGTCAGCAGGAAACATGGCACCTCACTGGGTTTGTAAGGTCATGTTACTTCTAAACTAAACAAAGGTGATGCTAATTCTCATTTTTTTCAATTGTCTGCTGCGCTCTCCCATTCCAATCTTCCATCCCTTTCACATCATCTGCAGCTCTTACCATATTCCCAGCACACACCCATTTCCTCAGCCCAACCCTGACCTAGCCTGGTCCACCAGCCCCTCATACTGTACTTCATTTCATTTTGTACAGAGGGCCTGGCCATGCTGCCATTCACATTGCTGTAATAGGAACAAGCTAATCCTAGCCAGTCAGCGAACAGAGGGAGTGTTTGTGAGCGATGACATTGACTTTGTGTGCTACATTTGAATTATAGTGCATAGGTAGGCTAATTGCCTATGTCACGACCAGACGTTAGCGATTGGGTAAAGGCAGAGCCACTTGATTTAAAATACAAAATGGAATGAAGTGCGAGGGGCTGGTTTACCAGGCTAGAGACAAATACTCACAAATACCTTTTCCCTCCTTCTCTCTCTCCTCCCATCCTGCCATCTCTTTGCCTTTGCTATCTTTGTCTCACATATTCTTCCATTTTTTGTCTTTCTCTTCCCTTATTTTCTCTCTATCCCGCCGTCAGGCTGAGGCTGTTTCTGGCTGGCTGTCTCTTTGCTGATGGCACAGGGAGGACATTGGTCAGTCCAAGAGGATCATGAGGCCAGACAACAGACTGAAACTATTAGTCATACATAGCACAACACTGGAACACACAACTCAACCATTCATACAAGAACACACACACACACACACACACACACATGCACGCATGCACGCACAGGCAGACACACACACGCCACACACATTAGGACATACACCTAGGCAAACACATCTATATACACAGTTATCCTGCACACATCTCTCCGTTCATCGATAGTAGGTTGGGAAAGAACCACAGGGAGAGCCGAAGGA
Organism: Coilia nasus; assembly: GCA_027475355.1. Taxonomy (NCBI): domain Eukaryota; kingdom Metazoa; phylum Chordata; class Actinopteri; order Clupeiformes; family Engraulidae; genus Coilia; species Coilia nasus. The sequence goes on from CM050216.1 coordinate 34,404,468, forward strand.
GGGGTGGAGAGGAGGGCAGAGATGGAGGAGAAGAATGGATAGAACCACAGAAGGAGGAGATGATGGGGGGAGTGAGTCTCGAGGGAGAGAAAGAGATGGAGGGCAGTGCGGATTGGAGCTGGATGAGTCTTCAATCATTTAATTTGTACACATTCTTCTTTGGAAGAAGCTTCCTTCACAGCCAGCATCCTCTTCTCCTCTGCCTTCTCTTCTTCTTTCTTCTCCTCTCCTCTCTGCACTCTCTTCTCGTGTCCTCTCCTCTACCTTCGTCTCCTTTCTGTTCCTCTCCCTTTCTCACCTCTCTTTTCTCTCCTCTCCTCTCCTCTCATTTCCTCTCCTTTCCTCTCCTCTCCTCTCCTTTCCTTTCCTTTCCTTTCCTCTCCTCTCCTCTCCTCTCCTCTCATTTCCTTCTTATTGTTTTCCCTTCTTCTCTTTCCAACCATTCTCTGTTGAAAGAGGTCAAAATAGGGTATACATGCAAATGCACACACATACATCCTCACACATGCATGGACACACACACACACTCGCACACACAGACACATATGCACACACACAGATATGCACACACACAAACACCTACACACACAAACACCTACACACACACACACACACACACACACACACACACACACACACACACCTACACACACACACACACACACACACACACACACACACACAGAAACATAATGTATCTTTTGTATGCACGCCATTGCTTGTGAGCTGCTGCTCCCAGTAAAAGTGTATGCAAAAGCCTGGCACCGCATGGCATTATTCCATACGCATCCAAACCCAGATAAATGGCTGTTTTTCAGGACTGTTATTCTCTCTGCGCCAGCCTGGCTTGATTCCTGCATATGCTTGTTGGTGTCTCAGTGAGTGTCTCAGTTCACCTTCTCAGACTTTTCTTTTGTTTGTTTTCTGGCACACTGTCCGAATCGCCTCAAACTTTAATTGCATCACCCTATCAAAGTTGCATTTCTCTCCTGTCCCCCTTTTGACCTGCCATTTCTCCTGCTCATTCTCTCTCTCTCTCTCTCTCATTCTATTATTTTCCTCTTTAATTTTCTCTCTCTCTCTCTCTGTTTATCTATCTCTCACGCATGCTTGCATTTTCCCTCTCTTTCTCTCTCTCTCGCTCTCTTTTTCTCTCGTTCTGTCCATCCCTTGCTCTTGCTACAGGCACTACATCAGCCCGATAGTCAGTAACTGTCACTCACTGCAGATTAGTTTTGGCACGGACCCCTGAATGTGCAGAGGGGAGGAAGAGCAGCAGAGAGGGGCGGACACGTTAAAATGGAGGTACCACAAGCCCACATAGATACACATGTAAAATAGAAGTACCACAAGACCACACATGTAAAATGAGAATACATCGCTACATTTCCACAGAGGGGCAGGATCGGGGGCCATTGTTACTACATTACACTTAGCTGACGCTCTTATCCAGAGCGCCTTACAGATATTTACAGGGTTTCAGTTACAGTCCCTGAAGCAGTGTGGGTTAGATGCCTTGCTCAAAGGCATTTCAACCATGGGATTTGAACCAGCATGATTGCAAGACCAACTCCCTAACCACTAGTCCACAGCTGCCCACAACACTGATTACCTCTAGTACGAATGCACTTTTTGATAGATAGATAGATAGATAGATAGATAGATAGATAGATAGATATATAGATAGATGCCAAGCTCTGGGTCCGGGTCGGTGTCGGGCCGAATTCTACCGGGCTCGGGCCTTGTCGGGCCTAACTTTTAAGGCCCGATCACAGCTCTACTGTGACTATAACTGCAAAGACTGTGTTTGTCATCACCATGATTGTGAATGTTATTGAAAAGCCTGTGAATGTCTTCACAAATTGTGTTTGTTGCTGTGGTGAACAAATAGGTGTTTACTGTGAGTAAGCAGTACATTTCGTACCTTAGCAGTACATTTCGTACCTTAGCAGTACATTTCGTACCATAGTTTGATGTATTCAAGGGATGTGTACACTGCCCCTTACAGTTTTCTGTAAGTAACTGCCTCTTGCCATTGTAAATGTAATTGAGCCCCCCCCCCCACACACACACACACACTTGCACACACACACACACACACACACACACACACACACACACACACACACACACACACACCCTTGTCTCATGACAGTGGTTTGGACACTGTACACCAGACATCGATTTGTTCCACAGGTCCATATCTTGTTGTCATTCCATTTTTATGTGACCTATATCCAGCCAAGGATTTTTTGTCAATTGTGTGTGTGTGTGTGTGTGTGTGTGTGTGTGTGTGTGTGTGTGTCTGTGGGTGTGTGTGTGTGTCTGTGGGTGTGTGTGTGTGTATGTGAGTGTGTGAGTGAGTGTGTGTATAAGAGAGAGACAGAGACAGACAGAGTGAGTTTAAGCATAGTACAACTGCAACTTGAGTATGAGGCATATAGATATTTTGAACTTTTCATTGTGTGAGTGTGTATAGTTTGCAAGTGTGCAAGTTTTGGTGTGACTGTGCATGTCTACACTGTCAGCCAAGTAAGTGAGTCCCGTTGGTCATTGGTCCATTTGTCACTGTGTGTACATATGGGTGTGTCTGTGTGTATACTGTATGTATGTGTGTGTGTTATTTGCTTATATTGTATTGTTTGTGTGTGCATACTATATGTGTGTGTGCATGTTGTTTGCATACTATGTTGTTTTGTGTGTCTGTGTGTGTGCATGTACGTGTGCATGCCTGTGTGTGTGCGTTAATATGCGAATGTACATACATATGTGTGTGTGTGTGTGTGTGTGTGTGTGTGTGTGTGTGTGTGTGTGTGTGTGTGTGTGTGTGTGTGTTTCAAAGGCTACTCGTTCATGGCAGCTGTGTGCAGCGTGTTGGGTCTCATAAATAAGGAAGCTGACACAGGCTGCACAGAGACTCTCTCACACTAATGAATTGAGATTTAATTCCTTTGATAAATGTTCTGACCGGGGATAAATCACCTGCTGGCCACTCCTGGCTCTTGCTGGGGTGTGTGACTGGGGACACGGCTGCCTGCCTGTCTCCAGCAGGCAGCACAGGTCTACTGTGCAGGGAGGAGGGCTTGGATGGGGTCCAGGGGCTGCCGAGGGAAGGGGGGGTAGGTGTGCTGAGGAGACAGCGGAGGACAAATTGTGCATCCTACACCGACAGGTATGGCCGCTTGCCTTGTGTTTTGTTTATTTTCTGTAGGTATGTGTGTGTGTGGGCTTGCATGTGTGTGTGGGTATATCGTATGTGTGTGCATTTGTGCATGAGTGTGCATGTGTATGCGTGTGTGTGTGTGTGGGCTTGTGTGTGTGTGTGGGTATACCGTATGTGTGTGCATTTGTGCATGCGTGTGCGTGTGTGTGTGTGTGTGTGTGTTGGGGCTTGCATGACTGTGTGGGTATATGTTTGTGCATTTGAGCATGCGTGCATGCGGGTGCATGTGTATCCGTATGTGTGTGTGTGGCCTTGCATGTCTGTGTGTATATGTGTGTGTGTGCACATTTGTGCAAGCGTGTGCATGTGTATGGGTGTGTGTTTCGGTTGCATATCTGTGTGTATATGTGTGTGTCTGTATGTGTATATGTGTGTGTGCCCATTTGTACATGGGTATGCATGTGTATGCATGTGTGTGTGTGGGCTTGCAGGTGTGTGTGTATATGTGCGTGCGCACATTTGTGTGTGTGTGTGTGTGTGTGTGTGTGTGTGTGTGTGTGTGTGTGTGTGTGTGTGTGAGTGTGTGTTTGTGTGTGTGTGTGTGTGTGTGTGTGTGTGTGTGTGTGTGTGTGTGTGTGTGTGTGTGTGTGTGTGAATGTATTTGCATGTCTATGCATGTATAGATGTGCTGTATGTTTGATTCTGCCTGCTTGTCGTTGTATTTGAAGACCTGTGTGTGACCTGTGTATATTTGAGTGAATATGCCATTCCCTCCACAAACACCAATGGTAGCTGGTGTTGTTTGGATCACTTGCCTGATTGAGCACCCAGTGGTGAAGTGTGTGCTTTACAAGAAAGAGATGCCGCAAAGCTCCTCCGTCACTGCCCTCCCCTGCGCTCTGCGCTCGCTCCACTGATGAAATCCCACCCCTCCCATCAGTCTCCGCTCCCATCTTCAGCGCAATCACCTCTCCTTCATCCCTCTCCACTCCCTCTCTCTCTCTCCCTTCCTCTCTCTCTCTCTCGTGTCTCTCTCCCTTCCTCTCTCTCTCCCCTCCTCTCTCTCTCCCTCATCCCTCTCCACTCCCTCTCTCTCTCTCCCTTCCTCTCTCTCTCTCTCGTGTCTCTCTCCCTTCCTCTCTCTCTCCCCTCCTCTCTCTCTCCCTCATCCCTCTCTACTCCCTCTCTCTCTCTTCGTCTCTCTCTCCCCCTCATCCCTCTCTACTACCTTTTTCCACTACTTCTCACTTTCTCTTCCTCCCTCTCTTTCTCTCTTTCGCTCTCTCTCTTTCTCCCTCTCTCTCCCCCTCTCTTCAATTCAGCCCACTACGATTCATTTTATCCAACTTGTCCCCACCTACCCCTAGCCATTTATGTGTGAGAGTGCCGGTGTGTGTGTGTGTGTGTGTGTGTGTGTAAGCAAATGCGCACGGCCAGCATTGATGTATTGCAGTATTGATGTGCGCGGGCAGTCAGTCAGTTGTCATGCACACAGTGGATTAACCTCAGTGTTTGAGGACCATATGTGTCTGTGTGTGTTTGTGTGTTTGTGTATGTGTGTTTATGAATGTGTGTTTGTGTGTGTGTTTCTGTATGTGTGTGTATGTGTTGGTGAATATATAAATACGTGTGTGGGTGTGTGTGTGTGTGTGTGTTTGTGTGTGTGTGTGTGTGTGTGTGTGTGTGTGTGTGTGCGTGCTCTTCCAGGGGTTTGAGGGGCTGATGAGTGATGTCACTTCCAATCCGCCATCTGCTAAAGTGCCTCCACCCTCTCTTCTCCTCCTCTCCTCTCCTCTCATCCCCTCTCTCATTCACTCCTCTCCTCTCTCCTCCCCTCTGCTCTCCACCCTCTCTTCTCCTCTTCTCCTCTCCTCTCATCCCCTCTCTCATTCTCTCCTCCCCTCTCTCGTCCTCCTCTCCTCTCCTCCCCTCTCCTCTCATCCCCTCTCTCATTCTCTCCTCCCCTCTCTCTTCCTCCTCTCCTCTCCTCCCCTCTCCTCTCATCCCCTCTCTCCTTCTCTCCTCTCCTCTCTCCTCCTCCTCTCCTCTCCTCCCCTCTCCTCTCATCCCCTCTCTCATTCTCTCCTCCCCTCTCTCCTCCCCTCTCCTCTCCTCCCCTCTCCTCTCCTCCCCTCTCTCATTCTCTCCTCCCCTCTCTCATTCTCTCCTCCCCTCTCTCCTCCCCTCTCTCCTCCCCTCTCCTCTCCACCCTCTTATCCCCTCCCTCTTATCTCCACCCTCTCCTCTCCTCCACTCTCTCCTTTCCTCCACGCTCTCCTTTCCTCACTTTCCCTCTCCTCTCCTCCACCCCCTCCTCTCCTCTTTCCTTTCTGTCCTCCACCCTCTTCTCCTCTCCTCAATCCTCTCCTCTCCTCTCCCACCCCCCCCCCTCCCTCTCCTCTCCACCCTGTCCTCTGGGTGGGTGCGACCAGGGGACCAGGAGATGATGGGTGGGCTTAAGGATGAATGCAGTCAAATATCAATGAGAGTTGTAATTGTGTTTGGGTATGGTGTTATAGTAACAAGATTAAGAAAGACAGTAAAAATATAGGGTGGGAGAGCTATGTGGAGGTGAGAGTGAGCTGTAAGATGTAAGAATTGACTGTGCTGGTACAGTAAAAGGAAGTGAGAATAGCACTAGTATTACAGTAGCCCGGTAAACCAACCCCTCGTTTTTCATTTCACTTTGTACAGATTGTACAGTACTTTGTACTGATTGGCTAGGGCAGAATTCTACCTAATGCAGTAATGTCAGTGGAAGCACTGCCAGACCCTCTATACAAAAAGAAATGAAGTACGAGGGGCTGGTTTATCAGGCTAGTATTACAGTAGTTTCAGCGAATATTGAATCCAGTAGAGCGAGAGGAGACAGGTTAGAGTGATGTGATTGTAAAGATATGATACTAACAGATATGGACAGCACAGAGAGAAACCATAGGGACGCATTGGTGTAGCAATGATTAATTAGAAAGAGAGGGAAGTCTTTCAAGTTAACAGCAATTACAAAAACAAACAAACAAACAGTGCAGTCCCAGAGCTGTCACAGCCCGCTATGCCCATGCCAGTGCCTGTGTGTGCCAGTTTATTTGTGTGGCATGTGTGAGGCTGCTGTGTGTGCCTACCTATGCCCTACGCGACATGGTGCCATGGGTCAGTGTGTTGATGCGGGGATCGGGGAGTGCGGCCATGTGTGTGTTACTCACACCATCTGATTCAGGCAGCGGTGAATGTGTGTGTGTCAGGCGGCATTACGCGACACTGGAGGGCTGCGGACGCACGTGTGTCAACGCCTGTCAGCTCCCATCCATCTTCCTCTGCCCGTGTTGTACAGTGACGCATGGCTCCTGTGTGGCCATGTGTGTGTGCGTGTGTGTGTGCATGTGTGTGTGTTTGCGTGTGTGCATGTGTATGTGTGTGTGCGCATGTGCATGTGTGTGCACGCGCATGTGCATGTGTGCATGTGTGTGTGTTTGTGTATGTATTATGTTGTATTATTACATGTATTGTGTGTGTGTGTGTGTGTGTGTGTGTCAGGAGACCCCACTGACGCTATAGAGGGTTGTCCCAACAGACACAGCCTATAGGTTTACTTTAGTGATTCAATCTGTCAGATAATTTATGCATGTGTGTTTGTGTTTGTGTTTGTGTGTGTATGTGTATGTGTACTGTATGTGTATGCATGTGTGTATGTGTATGTGTATGTGTATGCGTGTGTGTACACACACAGACATGTATCTGCAGGCAAACACATGCACCGAAGTTGATACACTTCTTATGTGCTAAGATTCTTTATTACACTGTTTTTACTGTAAATGAATGCACCCCACATTCATTGTACATACTCATAGTATATAGGTTTTACACACACAACATGTAACAAATGATAGAACAAACCTAATTATGTTACCAGTAGGTATACGATAGAATATGATCATACAATTGTCTAAATTAGGAGGAGTTGACAATGTAACTCATGGACTAATTACCAAATGTGTGTGACTATATTGTTCGAATATTTTACTGTATGGATTAGCTGAAGACTTTCATCTCTTGTAGTAAAACTTGCAGCATTCTTGGAGATGGGTAAAGGATAAAGGGGTGTTCTTGGAGAGGCAAAGGAAGGAAGGAAGCATCAGGGAACGTTTTTCCTCATTGTTCCTGTACCTGTTTGTCTATCTCCTTGCTTTGACCGCTGACCGCTGCACCGCAGGGCTAACCTGGCAAACCCGCCCCTCGTACTTCATTTCATTTTGTACAGAGGGTCTGGACCGGAATCTCTTGAGGGTCATGTAGTTGGCCCTAGCAAGACTGATCCAATCAGCGAACAGAGGGTGTGTTCGTTAGCCGTGACGTTGAAATTGTGTGCTACATTTGAATTGTAGTGCGTAGGTAGGCTAATTGCATACGTGACGACCAGGCATTAGTGATTGGGTAAAGGCAGAGGCACTTGTTTTAAACTTCAGCAGAGTCCACACCTCCAGGAAGAAATCGTTTCTGATGGTGTCTGGTCCAGACCCTCTGTACATGAATGTAATGAAATGAAGTACGAGGAGCTGGTGTAACAGGCTACCGTCACATGTCTAAAAGGAGGTTTTTGGATGGTGTGTTGGCCCTTTGGGTGGATCTGTTTTTTATACCCTGACATCTAATTATTGCATGCGTAGCAAATTGTGGCAGTCGCTATTTGTTTTCTTAGAAAGACAGCCTTTTTGATAAATGTTATTAGTTTTTTGTCTGTAACTGACCTAGTTAGTAAAGACCTGAAAGACAACTTCCTAAAGAGGAACTCTGACAAGGCAGAAAGACCCTTCATCCTCCTCCATCCTCCATGTACAGAGGTGATGTTGTAATTAGGAGAGACGAGGAGATTGCCAGGGGGCCCCAAATCAGGCCCAAATCAGGCCTCCCCACTATGGACACCTGAAGACCGTGTTTATGCTTGTTTTGCAACAAGTAATGATTAAAGGCTTAAAATGCCACATGTGAAAATAGCATCAGAATGGCGGCATGGTGCGGTCGGGCGCGGACTGAGGTACCGCCGTGCTTTCTCTCCCCTTGGGGACAGAGAGGGACCCCGTCACTGACAAGACTGTCCTCAGTCCGTGTCTGACCGCGCCGCCCCACAGTTTAAACAGTACAAAGAAATTGGGAGTAAAAACCTGGTTGAGTGGACTTTTTCTTTTGTACAAAAATTAAATATTTTATTTGTGGGGGTGGAATGTTGTCTTTATCCACCACCATCCCAACCGAATTTAATATATATTTTTTAACCTACCCGACTTATGTCAATATCAAAAGTGGGAGAAGACCACAGACAAGCAGTGTATTAGCAGTGGAGGAAATTATTCTTTTCTGAAAAAGCTGACAGAATGAGATACTGTTTTCTCTTCTCTAGTGGAAACATTGACTAATGGATATCCTGATATCTACATTATGTTATGTTGTAATTTTACGTTTTTTTTTTTTAAATCTGGTTCCATCCAAAAAGTAAACAGTGTTGGTATGGTTTGAATACGCTGGTATTTTCTCAAATGAAGACCATTGTGGCCATAGTTTATGTAGTGCTAAACTTGGGTACACATTATTAATGTGCCCTTCCCATGTATTACCCTACACATCCAGACTTCCCCCCAGATGAGCTACAGCAGGGGAGCGGAGCTGTTCTGGGGGACATAGGTGGATATATGACCACCATCATCTAGCCAGGCAGCTCCCACCTGTTGCTCCAGGTTCTTGAGTTACAGCTTCCATTTCCTGCGCCAGCCAGTGCTGAAAGCATGTTAGTTCCGCCAGCATCGCCGGTCATGCCGACTCAGCAAAAAAAGGTTCCTTGACCTGGAACATCAGGAGAAGAAGCCATCACCAACCCAAACATGCAGTTTGCTATTTAATCATTATACCATGGCTTCCTTCAATTTCACATTGTGATGCGTCCTTTAGAATGGTTATTAACTTTCTATATACGCACACCTATGAAGTAGTCCCTGCTTTCCGACCGCTCGGCTTCGCGTCGTGGCCGCATTACCACCTCGAACGTGCATTAACTTTCTGATATCTGAACACCGTGTCGTCCATTATCCCTTACTTAACACCATATACGTGCATTGGAACA